>OX451738.1:745740060-746940060 GCA_948472305.1 Vicia faba
ATCGACAACAAACTACCTTCCATAATGTCAAGGCTACCATCCATTGGAGTAAAAAAAATCTTAACAACAGACTACCTTCCATAATGACAAGGCTACCATACATTTAAGTAAAGAAAAATCACGACAATAGACTACCTTACATAATGACAGGGCTACTATCCAGTGGATTAAAAAAATCTGGACAACAGACTACCTTCCATAATGACAAGGCTACCATCCATTGAGTAACAAAGATCTCGACAATAGACTCCCTTCCATTATGACAAGGCGACCATCCATTGGAGTAAAAAATATCTCGACAATAAACTACCTTAGATATTTACATGGTTACCATCAATTGGAGTAACAAAAATCTCGACAATAGACTACCTTCCATAATGACAAGGCTACCATCCATAATGACAAGGTTACCATCCACGGGAGTAAAAAAATCTCGACAACAGACTACCTTCCATAATGACAAGGCTACCATCCATTGGAGTAACAAATATCTCGAGAACAGACTACCTTCTATAATGATAAGGCTACCATCCATTAGAGTAACAAAAATCTCGACAAAAGACTACCTTCCATAAAGAAATGTTTACCATCCATTGGAGTAACAAAAATATCGATAAAAGACTACTTTCCATAATTAAATGGCTACCATCCATTGGAGTAAAAAAATCTTGACAACAGACTGCCTTCCATAATGACAAGGCTACCATCCATTGAAGTAAAAAAAAATCGCGACAACAGACTACCTTACATAATGACAAGGCTACCATCCATTGGAGTAAAAAAATCTAGACAACAGACTACCTTCCATAATGACAAGGCTACCATCCATTGAGTAACAAAGATCTCGACAACAGACTACCTTCCATTATGACAAGGCTACCATCCATTGGAGTAACAAAAATCTCGACAACAGACTACCTTCCATAATGATAAGGCTGCCATCCATTGGAGTTAAAAAATCTCGACAACAGACTACCTTCCATAATGACAAGGCTACCATCCATTGACTAACAAAGATATCGACAACAAAGTCCCTTCCATTATGACAATGCTACCATCCATTGGAGTAAAAAATTTCTCGACAACAGACTACCTTCCATAATTACATGGCTACCATCCATTGGAGTAACAAAAATCTCGACAACAGACTACCTTCCATAATGACAAGGCTACCATCCATTGGAGTAAAAATATCTCGACAACAGACTACCTTCCATAATAACAAGGCTACCATCCATTGGAGTAACAAAAATCCCGACAAGGGACTACCTTCCATAAAGACAAGGCTACCATCCATTGAGTAACAAAGATATCGACAATAGAATACCTTCCATAATGAAAAGGGTAGCATCCATTGGAGTAAAAAAAATCATGACAACAGACTACCTTGCATAATGACAAGGCGACCATCCATTGGAGTAAAAAAAAATCTCGACAATAGACTACCTTCCATATTTACATGGCTACCATCCATTGGAGTAACAAAAATCTCGACAATAGACTACCTTCCATAATGACAAGGCTACCATCCATAATGACAAGGTTACCATCCATGGGAGTAAAAAAATCTCGACAACAGACTACCTTCCATAATGACAAGGCTACCATCCATTCGAGTAAAAAATATCGACAACAGACTACCTTCCGTAATGAGAAGGCTACCATCCATTGAGTAACAAAGATCCCGACAATAGACTACCTTCCATTATGACAAGGCTACCATCCATTGGAGTAACAAAAATCTCGACAACAGACTACCTTCCATAATGACAACGCTGCCATCCATTGGATTAAAAAAATATCGACAACAGACTACCTTCCATAATTACAAGGCTACCATCCATTGGAGTAAAAAATATCTCGACAACAGAGTACCTTCTATAATGACAAGGCTACCATCCATTAGAGTAACAAAAATCTCGATAAAAGACTACCTTCCATAAATAAAAGTCTACCATCCATTGGTGTAAAAAATATCTCTACAATAGACTACCTTCCATAATTACATGGCTACCATCCATTGGAGTAACAAAAATCTCGACAACAGACTACCTTCCATAAAGACAAGTCTACCATCCATTGGAGTAAAAAATATCGACAACAGACTACCTTCCATAATGACAAGGCTACCATCCATTGGAGTAACAAATATATCGAGAACAAACTACATTCTATAATGACAAGTCTACCATCCATTGGGGTAACAAATATATCGACAATAGACTACCTTCCATAATGACAAGGCTACCATCCATTGGAGTAAAAAAAAATCACGACAACAGACTACCTTACATAATGACAAGGCTACCATCCATTGGAGTAAAAAAATCTCGACAACAGACTACCTTCCATAATGACAAGGCTACCATCCATTGAGTAACAAAGATCCCGACAATAGACTACCTTCCATTATGACAAGGCTACCATCCATTGGAGTAACAAAAATCTCGACAACAGACTACCTTCCATAATGACAACGCTGCCATCCATTGGAGTAAAAAAATCTCGACAACAGACTACCTTCCATAATTACAAGGCTACCATCCATTGGAGTAAAAAATATCTCGACAACAGAGTACCTTCTATAATGACAAGGCTACCATCCATTAGAGTAACTAAAATCTCGATAAAAGACTACCTTCCATAAATAAAAGTCTACCATCCATTGGTGTAAAAAATATCTCTACAATAGACTACCTTCCATAATTACATGGCTACCATCCATTGGAGTAACAAAAATCTCGACAACAGACTACCTTCCATAAAGACAAGGCTACCATCCATTGGAGTAAAAAATATCGACAACAGACTACCTTCCATAATGACAAGGCTACCATCCATTGGAGTAACAAAGATCTCGACAACGGACTCCCTTCCATTATGACAAGGCTACCGTCCATTGGAGTAAAAAATATCTCAACAATAGACTACCTTCCATATTTACATGGCTATCATCCATTGGAGTAACAAATATCTTGACAACAGACTACCTTCCATAATGACAAGGCTACCATCCATAATGACAAGGCTACCATCCATGGGAGTAAAAAAATCTCGACAACAGACTACCTTCCATAATGACAAGGCTACCATCCATTGGAGTAACAAATATCTCGAGAACAAACTACCTTCTATAATGACAAGTCTACCATCCATTGGAGTAACAAATATATCGACAATAGACTACCTTCCATAATGACAAGGCTACCATCCATTGGAGTAAAAAAAAATCACGACAATAGACTACCTTACATAATGACAAGGCTACCATCCATTGGAGTAAAAAAATCTCGACAACAGACTACTATCCATAATGACAAGGCTACCATCCATTGAGTAACAAAGATCCCGACAATAGACTACCTTCCATTATGACAAGGCTACCATCCATTGGAGTAATAAAAATCTCGACAACAGACTACCTTCAATAATGACAACGCTGCCATCCATTGGAGTAAAAAAATCTCGACAACAAACTACCTTCCATAATTACAAGGCTACCATCCATTGGAGTAAAAAATATCTCGACAACAGACTACCTTTTATAATGATAAGGCTACCATCCATTAGAGTAACAAAAATCTCAATAAAAGACTACCTTCCATAAAGAAAAGTCTACCTACTATTGGTGTAAAAAATATCTCTACAATAGACTACCTTCCATAATTACATGGCTACCATCCATTGGAGTAACAAAAATCTCGCCAACAGACTACCTTCCATAATGACAACGCTACCATCCATTGGAGTAAAAAATCTCGACAACAGACTACCTTCCATAATGACAAGGCTACCATCCATTGGAGTAACAAAAATCTCGACAACGGACTACCTTCCTTAAAGACAAGGCTACCATCCATTGAGTAACAAAGATATCGACAACAGACTACCTTCCATAATGACAAGGGAACCATCCAATGGAGTAAAAAAAATCTTGACAACAGACTACCTTCAATAATGACAACGCTACCATCCATTGGAGTAACAAAAATCTCGACAACAGACTACCTTCCATAAATACATGGCTACCCTCCATTGAGTAACAAAGATATCGACAACAAACTACCTTCCATAATGTCAAGGCTACCATCCATTGGAGTAAAAAAAATCTTAACAACAGACTACCTTCCATAATGACAAGCTACCATACATTTAAGTAAAGAAAAATCACGACAATAGACTACCTTACATAATGACAGGGCTACTATCCATTGGATTAAAAAAATCTGGACAACAGACTACCTTCCATAATGACAAGGCTACCATCCATTGAGTAACAAAGATCTCGACAATAGACTCCCTTCCATTATGACAAGGCGACCATCCATTGGAGTAAAAAATATCTCGACAATAAACTACCTTCGATATTTACATGGTTACCATCAATTGGAGTAACAAAAATCTCGACAATAGACTACCTTCCATAATGACAAGGCTACCATCCATAATGACAAGGTTACCATCCATGGGAGTAAAAAAATCTCGACAACAGACTACCTTCCATAATGACAAGGCTACCATCCATTGGAGTAACAAATATCTCGAGAACAGACTACCTTCTATAATGATAAGGCTACCATCCATTAGAGTAACAAAAATCTCGACAAAAGACTACCTTCCATAAAGAAATGTTTACCATCCATTGGAGTAACAAAAATATCGATAAAAGACTACTTTCAATAATTAAATGGCTACCATCCATTGAAGTAAAAAAAAATCGCGACAACATACTACCTTACATAATGACAAGGCTACCATCCATTGGAGTAAAAAAATCTAGACAACAGACTACCTTCCATAATGACAAGGCTACCATCCATTGAGTAACAAAGATCTCGACAATAGACTACCTTCCATTATGACAAGGCTACCATCCATTGGAGTAACAAAAATCTCGACAACAGACTACCTTCCATAATGATAAGGCTGCCATCCATTGGAGTTAAAAAATCTCGACAACAGACTACCTTCCATAATGACAAGGCTACCATCCATTGACTAACAAAGATATCGACAACAAAGTCCCTTCCATTATGACAATGCTACCATCCATTGGAGTAAAAAATATCTCGACAACAGACTACCTTCCATAATTACATGGCTACCATCCATTGGAGTAACAAAAATCTCGACAACAGACTACCTTCCATAATGACAAGGCTACCATCCATTGGAGTAAAAATATCTCGACAACAGACTACCTTCCATAATAACAAGGCTACCATCCATTGGAGTAACAAAAATCCCGACAAGGGACTACCTTCCATAAAGACAAGGCTACCATCCATTGAGTAACAAAGATATCGACAATAGAATACCTTCCATATTGAAAAGGGTAGCATCCATTGGAGTAAAAAAAATCATGACAACAGACTACCTTGCATAATGACAAGGCGACCATCCATTGGAGTAAAAAAAAATCTCGACAATAGACTACCTTCCATATTTACATGGCTACCATCCATTGGAGTAACAAAAATCTCGACAATAGACTACCTTCCATAATGACAAGGCTACCATCCATAATGACAAGGTTACCATCCATGGGAGTAAAAAAATCTCGACAACAGACTACCTTCCATAATGACAAGGCTACCATCCATTCGAGTAAAAAATATCGACAACAGACTACCTTCCGTAATGAGAAGGCTACCATCCATTGAGTAACAAAGATCCCGACAATAGACTACCTTCCATTATGACAAGGCTACCATCCATTGGAGTAACAAAAATCTCGACAACAGACTACCTTCCATAATGACAACGCTGCCATCCATTGGATTAAAAAAATCTCGACAACAGACTACCTTCCATAATTACAAGGCTACCATCCATTGGAGTAAAAAATATCTCGACAACAGAGTACCTTCTATAATGACAAGGCTACCATCCATTAGAGTAACAAAAATCTCGATAAAAGACTACTTTCCATAAATAAAAGTCTACCATCCATTGGTGTAAAAAATATCTCTACAATAGACTACCTTCCATAATTACATGGTTACCATCCATTGGAGTAACAAAAATCTCGACAACAGACTACCTTCCATAAAGACAAGGCTACCATCCATTGAAGTAAAAAATATCGACAACAGACTACCTTCCATAATGACAAGGCTACCATCCATTGGAGTAACAAAGATCTCGACAACGGACTCCCTTCCATTATGACAAGGCTACCGTCCATTGGAGTAAAAAATATCTTAACAATAGACTACCTTCCATATTTACATGGCTACCATCCATTGGAGTAACAAATATCTTGACAACAGACTACCTTCCATAATGACAAGGCTACCATCCATAATGACAAGGATACCATCCATGGGAGTAAAAAAATCTCGACAACAGACTACCTTCCATAATGACAAGGCTACCATCCATTGGAGTAACAAATATCTCGAGAACAAACTACATTCTATAATGACAAGTCTACCATCCATTGGAGTAACAAATATATAGACAATAGACTACCTTCCATAATGACAAGGCTACCATCCATTGGAGTAAAAAAAAATCACGACAACAGACTACCTTACATAATGACAAGGCTACCATCCATTGGAGTAAAAAAATCTCGACAACAGACTACCTTCCATAATGACAAGGCTACCATCCATTGAGTAACAAAGATCCCGACAATAGACTACCTTCCATTATGACAAGGCTACCATCCATTGGAGTAACAAAAATCTCGACAACAGACTACCTTCCATAATGACAACGCTGCCATCCATTGGAGTAAAAAAATCTCGACAACAGACTACCTTCCATAATTACAAGGCTACCATCCATTGGAGTAAAAAATATCTCGACAACAGACTACCTTTTATAATGATAAGGCTACCATCCATTAGAGTAACAAAAATCTGAATAAAAGACTACCTTCCATAAAGAAAAGTCTACCTACTATTGGTGTAAAAAATATCTCTACAATAGACTACCTTCCATAATTACATGGCTACCATCCATTGGAGTAACAAAAATCTCGCCAACAGACTACCTTCCATAATGACAAGGCTACCATCCATTGGAGTAAAAAATCTCGACAACAGACTACCTTCCATAATGACAAGGCTACCATCCATTGGAGTAACAAAAATCTCGACAACGGACTACCTTCCATAAAGACAAGGCTACCATCCATTGAGTAACAAAGATATCGACAACAGACTACCTTCCATAATGACAAGGGAACCATCCAATGGAGTAAAAAAAATCTTGACAACAGACTACCTTCAATAATGACAACGCTACCATCCATTGGAGTAACAAAAATCTCGACAACAGACTACCTTCCACAAATACATGGCTACCATCCATTGAGTAACAAAGATATCGACAACAAACTACCTTCCATAATGTCAAGGCTACCATCCATTGGAGTAAAAAAAATCTTAACAACAGACTACCTTCCATAATGACAAGGCTACCATACATTTAAGTAAAGAAAAATCACGACAATAGACTACCTTACATAATGACAGGGCTACTATCCATTGGATTAAAAAAATCTGGACAACAGACTACCTTCCATAATGACAAGGCTACCATCCATTGAGTAACAAAGATCTTAACAACAGACTACCTTCCATTATGACAAGGCTACAATCCATTGGAGTAACAAAAATCTCGACAACAGACTTCCTTCTATAATGACAAGGCTAGCATCCATTGGAGTAAAAAAATCTCGACAACAGACTACCTTCCATAATGACAAGGCTACCATCCATTGAGTAACAAAGATCTCGACAATAGACTCCCTTCCATTATGACAAGGCGACCATCCATTGGAGTAAAAAATATCTCGACAATAAACTACCTTCGATATTTACATGGCTACCATCAATTGGAGTAACAAAAATCTCGACAATAGACTACCTTCCATAATGACATGGCTACCATCCATAATGACAAGGTTACCATCCATGGGAGTAAAAAAATCTCGACAACAGACTACCTTCCATAATGACAAGGCTACCATCCATTGGAGTAACAAATATCTCGAGAACAGACTACCTTCTATAATGATAAGGCTACCATCCATTAGAGTAACAAAAATCTCGACAAAAGACTACCTTCCATAAAGAAATGTTTACCATCCATTGGAGTAACAAAAATATCGATAAAAGACTACTTTCAATAATTAAATGGCTACCATCCATTGAGTATAAAAATCTTGACAACAGACTGCCTTCCATAATGACAAGGCTACCATCCATTGAGTAACAAAGATCTCGACAACAGACTACCTTCCATTATGACAAGGCTACCATCCATTGGAGTAACAAAAATCTCGACAACAGACTACCTTCCATAATGATAAGGCTGCCATCCATTGGAGTTAAAAAATCTCGACAACAGACTACCTTCCATAATGACAAGGCTACCATCCATTGACTAACAAAGATATCGACAACAAAGTCCCTTCCATTATGACAATGCTACCATCCATTGGAGTAAAAAATATCTCGACAACAGACTACCTTCCATAATTACATGGCTACCATCCATTGGAGTAACAAAAATCTCGACAACAGACTACCTTCCATAATGACAAGGCTACCATCCATTGGAGTAAAAATATCTCGACAACAGACTACCTTCCATAATAACAAGGCTACCATCCATTGGAGTAACAAAAATCCCGACAAGGGACTACCTTCCATAAAGACAAGGCTACCATCCATTGAGTAACAAAGATATCGACAATAGAATACCTTCCATAATGAAAAGGGTACCATCCATTGGAGTAAAAAAAATCATGACAATAGACTACCTTGCATAATTACAAGGCGACCATCCATTGGAGTAAAAAAAAATCTCGACAATAGACTACCTTCCATATTTACATGGCTACCATCCATTGGAGTAACAAAAATCTCGACAATAGACTACCTTCCATAATGACAAGGCTACCATCCATAATGACAATGTTACCATCCATGGGAGTAAAAAAATCTCGACAACAAACTACCTTCCATAATGACAAGGCTACCATCCATTGGAGTAACAAATATCTCGAGAACAGACTACCTTCTATAATGACAAGGCTACCATCCATTAGAGTAACAAAAATCTCGACAAAAGACTACCTTCCATAAAGAAAAGTTTACCATCCATTGGAGTAACAAAAATATCGATAATAGACTACTTTCCATAAAGACAAGGCTACAATCCATTGAGTAACAAAGATCTCGACAACAGACTACCTTCCATTATGACAAGGTTACCATCCATTGGAGTAACAAAAATCTCGACAACAGACTACCTTCCATAATGATAAGGTTGCCATCCATTGGAGTAATAAAATCTCGACAACAAACTACCTTCCATAATGACAAGTCTACCATCCATTGGAGTAACAAATATATCGACAATAGACTACCTTCCATAATTACATGGCTACCTTCCATTGGAGTAAAAAAAATCTTGCCAACAGACTACCTTCCATAATGACAAGGCTACCATCCATTGAAGTAAAAAAAAAATCACGACAACAAACTACCTTACATAATGACAAGGCTACCATCCATTGGAGTAAAAAAATATCGACAACAGACTACCTTCCATAATGACAAGGCTACCATCCATTGAGTAACAAAGATCCCGACAATAGACTACCTTCCATTATGACAAGGCTACCATCCATTGGAGTAACAAAAATATCGACAATAGACTACCTTCCATAATGATAACGCTGCCATCCATTGGATTAAAAAAATCTCGACAACAGACTACCTTCCATAATTACAAGGCTACCATCCATTGGAGTAAAAAATATCTCGACAACAAACTAACTTCTATAATGACAAGGCTACCATCCATTAGAGTAACAAAAATCTCGATAAAAGAATACCTTCCATAAAGAAAAGTCTACCGTCCATTGGTGTAAAAAATATCTCTACAATAGACTACCTTCCATAATTACATGGCTACCATCCATTGGAGTAAAAAATATCGACAACAGACTACCTTCCATAATGACAAGGCTACCATCCATTGGAGTAACAAAGATCTCGACAACGGACTCCCTTCCATTATGACAAGGCTACCGTCCATTGGAGTAAAAAATATCTCAACAATAGACTACCTTCCATATTTACATGGCTACCATCCATTGGAGTAACAAATATCTTGACAACAGACTACCTTCCATAATGACAAGGCTACCATCCATAATGACAAGGCTACCATCCATGGGAGTAAAAAAATCTCGACAACAGACTACCTTCCATAATGACAAGGCTACCATCCATTGGAGTAACAAATATCTCGAGAACAAACTACCTTCTATAATGACAAGTCTACCATCCATTGGAGTAACAAATATATCGACAATAGACTACCTTCCATAATGACAAGGCTACCATCCATTGGAGTAAAAAAAAATCACAACAACACACTACCTTACATAATGACAAGGCTACCATCCATTGGAGTAAAAAAATCTCGACAACAGACTACCTTCCATAATGACAAGGCTACCATCCATTGAGTAACAAAGATCTTAACAACGGACTACCTTCCATTATGACAAGGCTACCATCCATTGGAGTAACAAAAATCTCGACAACAGACTACCTTCCATAATGACAACGCAGCCATCCATTGGAGTAAAAAAATATCGACAACAGACTACCTTCCATAATTACAAGGCTACCATCCATTGGAGTAAAAAATATCTCGACAACAGACTACCTTTTATAATGATAAGGCTACCATCCATTAGAGTAACAAAAATCTCAATAAAAGACTACCTTCCATAAAGAAAAGTCTACCTACTATTGGTGTAAAAAATATCTCTACAATAGACTACCTTCCATAATTACATGGCTACCATCCATTGGAGTAACAAAAATCTCGCCAACAGACTACCTTCCATAATGACAAGGCTACCATCCATTGGAGTAAAAAATCTCGACAACAGACTACCTTCCATAATGACAAGGCTACCATCCATTGGAGTAACAAAAATCTCGACAACGGACTACCTTCCATAAAGACAAGGCTACCATCCATTGAGTAACAAAGATATCGACAACAGACTACCTTCCATAATGACAAGGGAACCATCCAATGGAGTAAAAAAAATCTTGACAACAGACTACCTTCCATAATGACAACGCTACCATCCATTGGAGTAACAAAAATCTCGACAACAGACTACCTTCCACAAAGACATGGCTACCATCCATTGAGTAACAAAGATATCGACAACAAACTACCTTCCATAATGTCAAGGCTACCATCCATTGGAGTAAAAAAAATATTAACAACAGACTACCTTCCATAATGACAAGGCTACCATACATTTCAGTAAAGAAAAATCACGACAATAGACTACCTTACATAATGAGAGGGCTACTATCCATTGGATTAAAAAAATCTGGACAACAAACTACCTTCCATAATGACAAGGCTACCATCCATTGGAGTAAAAAAATCTCGACAACAGACTACCTTCCATAATGACAAGGCTACCATCCATTGAGTAACAAAGATCTCGACAATAGACTCCCTTCCATTATGACAAGGCGACCATCCATTGGAGTAAAAAATATCTCGACAATAGAGTACCTTCGATATTTACATGGCTACCATCCATTGGAGTAACAAAAATCTCGACAATAGACTACCTTCCATAATGACAAGGCTACCATCCATAATGACAAGGTTACCATCCATGGGAGTAAAAAAATCTCGACAACAGACTACCTTCCATAATGACAAGGCTACCATCCATTGGAGTAACAAATATCTCGAGAACAGACTACCTTCTATAATGATAAGGCTACCATCCATTAGAGTAACAAAAATCTCGACAAAAGACTACCTTCCATAAAGAAATGTTTACCATCCATTGGAGTAACAAAAATATCGATAAAAGACTACTTTCCATAATTAAATGGCTACCATCCATTGGAGTAAAAAAATCTTGACAACAGACTGCCTTCCATAATGACAAGGCTACCATCCATTGAAGTAAAAAAAAATCGCGACAACAGACTACCTTACATAATGACAAGGCTACCATCCATTGGAGTAAAAAAATCTAGACAACAGACTACCTTCCATAATGACAAGGCTACCATCCATTGAGTAACAAAGATCTCGACAATAGACTACCTTCCATTATGACAAGGCTACCATCCATTGGAGTAACAAAAATCTCGACAACAGACTACCTTCCATAATGATAAGGCTGCCATCCATTGGAGTTAAAAAATCTCGACAACAGACTACCTTCCATAATGACAAGGCTACCATCCATTGACTAACAAAGATCTCGACAACAGAGTCCCTTCCATTATGACAATGCTACCATCCATTGGAGTAAAAAATATCTCGACAACAGACTACCTTCCATAATTACATGGCTACCATCCATTGGAGTAACAAAAATCTCGACAACAGACTACCTTCCATAATGACAAGGCTACCATCCATTGGAGTAAAAATATCTCGACAACAGACTACCTTCCATAATAACAAGGCTACCATCCATTGGAGTAACAAAAATCCCGACAAGGGACTACCTTCCATAAAGACAAGGCTACCATCCATTGAGTAACAAAGATATCGACAATAGAATACCTTCCATAATGAAAAGGGTACCATCCTTTGGAGTAAAAAAAATCATGACAACAGACTACCTTGAATAATGACAAGGCGACCATCCATTGGAGTAAAAAAAAATCTCGACAATAGACTACCTTCCATATTTACATGGCTACCATCCATTGGAGTAACAAAAATCTCGACAATAGACTACCTTCCATAATGACAAGGCTACCATCCATAATGACAAGGTTACCATGCATGGGAGTAAAAAAATCTCGACAATAGACTACCTTCCATAATGACAAGGCTACCATCCATTGGAGTAACAAATATCTCGAGAACAGACTACCTTCTATAATGACAAGGCTACCATCCATTAGAGTAACAAAAATCTCGACAAAAGACTACCTTCCATAAAGAAAAGTTTACCATCCATTGGAGTAACAAAAATATCGATAATAGACTACTTTCCATAAAGACAAGGCTACCATCCATTGAGTAACAAAGATCTCGACAACAGACTACCTTCCATTATGACAAGGCTACCATCCATTGGAGTAACAAAAATCTCGACAACAGACTACCTTCCATAATGATAAGGCTGCCATCCATTGGAGTTAAAAAATCTCGACAACAGACTACCTTCCATAATGACAAGGCTACCATCCATTGACTAACAAAGATCTCGACAACAGAGTCCCTTCCATATGACAATGCTACCATCCATTGGAGTAAAAAATATCTCGACAACAGAATACCTTCCATAATTACATGGCTACCATCCATTGGAGTAACAAAAATCTCGACAACAGACTACCTTCCCTAATGACAAGGCTACCATCCATTGGAGTAAAAATATATCGACAACAGACTACCTTCCATAATAACAAGGCTACCATCCATTGGAGTAACAAAAATCCCGACAAGGGACTACCTTCCATAAAGACAAGGCTACCATCCATTGAGTAACAAAGATATCGACAATAGAATACCTTCCATAATGAAAAGGGTACCATCCATTGGAGTAAAAAAAATCATGACAACAGACTACCTTGCATAATGACAAGGCGACCATCCATTGGAGTAAAAAAAAATCTCGACAATAGAATACCTTCCATATTTACATGGCTACCATCCATTGGAGTAACAAAAATCTCGACAATAGACTACCTTCCATAATGACAAGGCTACCATCCATAATGACAAGGTTACCTTCCATGGGAGTAAAAAAATCTCGACAATAGACTACCTTCCATAATGACAAGGCTACCATCCATTGGAGTAACAAATATCTCGAGAACAGACTACCTTCTATAATGACAAGGCTACCATCCATTAGAGTAACAAAAATCTCGACAAAAGACTACCTTCCATAAAGAAAAGTTTACCATCCATTGGAGTAACAAAAATATCGATAATAGACTACTTTCCATAAAGACAAGGCTACCATCCATTGAGTAACAAAGATCTCGACAACAGACTACCTTCCATTATGACAAGGTTACCATCCATTGGAGTAACAAAAATCTCGACAACAGACTACCTTCCATAATGACAAGGCTACCATCCATTGACTAACAAAGATCTCGACAACAGAGTCCCTTCCATTATGACAATGCTACCATCCATTGGAGTAAAAAATATCTCGACAACAGACTACCTTCCATAATGACAAGGCTACCATCCATTGGAGTAACAAAAATCTCGACAACAGACTACCTTCCATAATGACAAGGCTACCTTCCATTATGACAAGGCTACCATCCATTGGAGTAACAAAAATCTAGACAACAGACTACCTTCCATAATGACAAGGCTACCATCCATTGGAGTAACAAAAATCTCGACAACAGACTACCTTCCATAAAGACAAGGCTACCATCCATTGAGTAACAAAGATATCGACAACAGACTACCTTCCATAATGACAAGGCTAAAATCCATTGGAATAAAAAAAATCTTAACAACAGACTACCTTCCATAATGACAAGGCTACAATCCATTGAAGTAAAAAAAATCACGACAACAGACTACCTTACATAATGACAAGGCTACCATCCATTGGAGTAAAAAAATATGGACAACAGACTACCTTCCATAATGACAAGGCTACCATCCATTGAGTAACAAAGATCTCGACAATAGACTACCTTCCATTATGACAAGGCTACCATCCATTGGAGTAAAAAAAATCTCGACAACAGAATACCTTATATAATGACAAGGATACCATCCATTGGAGTAAAAAAATCTCGACAACAGATTTCCTTACATAATGACAAGGCTACCATCCACTGAGTAACAAATATATCGACAACGGACTCCCTTCCATTATGAAAAGGCTACAATCCATTGGAGTAAAAAATATCTCGACAATAGACTACCTTCCATAATTACATGGCTACCATCCATTGGAGTAACAAAAATATCGACAACAGTCTAGCTTCCATAATGACAAGGGTACCATCCATTGGAGTAAAAAAATCTCGACAACAGACTACCTTCCATAATGACAAGGCTACCATCCATTGGAGAAACAAATATCTCGACAATAGACTACCTTCTATAATGACAAGGCTACCATCTATTAGAGTAACAAATATCTCGACAAAAGACTACCTTCCATAAAGAAAAGTCTACCATCCATTGGTGTAACAAAAATATCGACAAGAGACTACCTTCCATAATTACATGGCTACCATCCATTGGAGTAAAAAAATTCTTGACAACAGACTGCCTTCCATAATGACAAGGCTACCATCCATTGAAGTAAAAAAAAATCACGACTACAGACTACCTTCCATAATGACAAGGCTACCATCCATTGGAGTAAAAAAATCTCAACAACAGACTACCTTCCATAATAACATGGCTAACATCAATTGGAGTAAAAAAATTCTTGACAACAGACTGCCTTCCATAATGACAAGGCTACCATCCATTGAAGTAAAAAAAAATCACGACTACAGACTACCTTCCATAATTACATGGCTACCATCCATTGGAGTAAAAAAATCTCGACAACAGACTACCTTCCATAATGATAAGGCTACCATCCATTGAGTAACAAAGATCTCGACAACAGACTCCCTTCCATTATGACAAGGCTACCGTCCATTGGAGTAAAAAATATCTAGACAATAGACTACCTTCCATATTTACATGGCTACCATCCATTGGAGTAACAAAAATCTTGACAACAGACTACCTTCCATAATGACAAGGCTACCATCCATAATGACAAGGCTACCATCCATGGGAGTAAAAATATCTCGACAACAGACTACCTTCCATAATGACAAGGCTACCATCCATTGGAGTAACAAATATCTCGAGAACAAACTACCTTCTATAATGACAAGTCTACCATCCATTGGAGTAACAAAAATATCGACAATAGACTACCTTCCATAATTACATGGCTACCATCCATTGGAGTAAAACAATCATGACAACAGACTACCTTCCATAATTACAAGGCTACCATCCATTGAAGTAAAAAAAAATCACGACAACAGACTACCTTACATAATGACAAGGCTACCATCCATTGGAGTAAAAAAATCTCGACAACAGACTACCTTCCATAATGACAAGGCTACCATCCATTGAGTAACAAACATCTCGATAATAGACTACCTTCCATTATGACAAGGCTACCATCCATTGGAGTAACAAAAATCTCGACAACAGACTACCTTCCATAATGACAACGCTGCCATCCATTGGAGTAAAAAAATCTCGACAACAGACTACCTTCCATAATTACAAGGCTACCAACCATTGGAGTAAAAAATATCTCGACAACAGACTACCTTCTATAATGACAAGGCTACCATCCATTAGAGTAACAAAAATCTCAATAAAAGACTACCTTCCATAAAGAAAAGTCTACCATCCATTGGTGTAAAAAATATCTCTACAATAGACTACCTTCCATAATTACATGGCTACCATCCATTGGAGTAAAAAAAATCTCGACAACAGACTACCTTCCATAATGACAAGGCTACCATCCATTGGAGTAAAAATCTCGACAACAGACTACCTTCCATAATGACAAGGCTACCATCCATTGGAGTAACAAAAATCTCGACAACGGACTACGTTCCATAAAGACAAGGCTACCATCCATTGAGTAACAAAGATATCAACAAAAGACTACCTTCCATAATGATAAGGGAACCATCCATTGGAGTAAAAAAATCTTGACAATAGACTACCTTCCATAATGACAAGGCTACCATCCATTGGAGTAACAAATATCTCGAGAACAAACTACCTTCTATAATGACAAGTCTACCATCCATTGGAGTAACAAAAATATCGACAATAGACTACCTTCCATAATTACATGGCTACCATCCGTTGGAGTAAAACAATCATGACAACAGACTACCTTCCATAATTACAAGGCTACCATCCATTGAAGTAAAAAAAAATCACGACAACAGACTACCTTACATAATGACAAGGCTACCATCCATTGGAGTAAAAAAATCTCGACAACAGACTACCTTCCATAATGACAAGGCTACCATCCATTGAGTAACAAACATCTCGATAATAGACTACCTTCCATTATGACAAGGCTACCATCCATTGGAGTAACAAAAATCTCGACAACAGACTACCTTCCATAATGACAACGCTGCCATCCATTGGAGTAAAAAAATCTCGACAACAGACTACCTTCCATAATTACAAGGCTACCAACCATTGGAGTAAAAAATATCTCGACAACAGACTACCTTCTATAATGACAAGGCTACCATCCATTAGAGTAACAAAAATCTCAATAAAAGACTACCTTCCATAAAGAAAAGTCTACCATCCATTGGTGTAAAAAATATCTCTACAATAGACTACCTTCCATAATTACATGGCTACCATCCATTGGAGTAAAAAAAATCTCGACAACAGACTACCTTCCATAATGACAAGGCTACCATCCATTGGAGTAAAAATCTCGACAACAGACTACCTTCCATAATGACAAGGCTACCATCCATTGGAGTAACAAAAATCTCGACAACGGACTACGTTCCATAAAGACAAGGCTACCATCCATTGAGTAACAAAGATATCAACAAAAGACTACCTTCCATAATGATAAGGGAACCATCCATTGGAGTAAAAAAATCTTGACAATAGACTACCTTCCATAATGACAAGGCTACCATCCATTGGATTAACAAAAATCTCGACAACAGACTACCTTCCACAAAGACAAGGCTACCATCCATTGAGTAACAAAGATATCGACAACAAACTACTTTCCATAATGACAAGGCTACCATCCATTGGATTATAAAAAATCATAACAACAGACTACCTTCCATAATGACAAGGCTACCATACATTGAAGTAAAGAAAAATCATGACAATAGACTACCTTACATAATGACAAGGCTACTATCCATTGGATTAAAAAAATCCTGACAACAGACTACCTTCCATAATGACAAGGCTACCATCGATTGGAGTAACAAAAATCTCGACAACAGACTACCTTCCACAAAGACAAGGCTACCATCCATTGAGTAACAAAGATATCGACAACAAACTACCTTCCATAATGACAAGGCTACCATCCATTGGAATAAAAAAAATCATAACAACAGACTACCTTCCATAATGACAAGGCTACCATACATTGAAGTAAAGAAAAATCACGACAATAGACTACCTTACATAATCACAAGGCTACTATCCATTGGATTAAAAAAATCCTGACAACAGACTACCTTCCATAATGACAAGGCTACCATCCATTGGAGTAACAAAAATCTCGACAACAGACTACCTTCCACAAAGACAAGGCTACCATCCATTGAGTAACAAAGATATCGACAACAAACTACCTTCCATAATGACAAGGCTACCATCCATTGGAATAAAAAAAATCATAACAACAGACTACCTTCCATAATGACAAGGCTACCATACATTGAAGTAAAGAAAAATCACGACAATAGACTACCTTACATAATGACAAGGCTACTATCCATTGGAATAAAAAAATCTGGACAACTGACTACCTTCCATAATGACAAGGCTACCATCCATTGAGTAACAAAGATCTTAACAACGGACTACCTTCCATTATGACAAGGCTACAATCCATTGGAGTAACAAAAATCTCGACAACAAACTTCCTTCTATAATGACAAGGCTACCATCCATTGGAGTAAAAAAATCCTGACAACAGACTACCTTCCATAATGACAAGGCTACCATCCATTGAGTAACAAAGATCTCGAAAATAGACTCCCTTCCATTATGACAAGGCGACCATCCATTGGAGTAAAAAATATCTCGACAATAGACTACCTTCCATATTTACATGGCTACCATCCATTGGAGTAACAAAAATCTCGACAACAGACTACCTTCTATAATGACAAGGCTACCATCCATTAGAGTAACAAAAATCTCGACAAAAGACTACCTTCCATAAAGAAAAGTCTACCATCCATTGGTGTAAAAAATATCTCTACAATAGACTACCTTCCATAATTACATGGCTACCATCCATTGGAGTACCAAAAATCTCGACGACAGACTACCTTCCATAATGACAAGGCTACCATCCATTGGAGTAAAAAATCTCGACAACAGACTACCTTCCATAATGACAAGGCTACCATCCATTGGAGTAACAAAAATCTCGACAACGGACTACGTTCCATAAGGACAAGGCTACCATCCATTGAGTAACAAAGATATCGACAAAAGACAACCTTCCATAATGACAAGGGAACCATCCATTGGAGAAAAAAAATCTTGACAACAGACTACCTTCCATAATGACAAGGCTACCATCCATTGGAGTAACAAAAATCTCAACAACAGACTACCTTCCACAAAGACAAGGTTACCATCCATTGAGTAACAAAGATATCGACAACAAACTACCTTTCAATATGACAAGGCTACCATCCATTGGATTATAAAAAATCATAACAACAGACTACCTTCCATAATGACAAGGCTACCATACATTGAAGTAAAGAAAAATCACGACAATAGACTACCTTACATAATGACAAGGCTACTATCCATTGGATTAAAAAAATCCTGACAACAGACTACCTTCCATAATGACAAGGCTACCATCCATTGGAGTAACAAAAATCTCGACAATAGACTACCTTCCACAAAGACAAGGCTACCATCCATTGAGTAACAAAGATATCGACAACAAACTACCTTCCATAATGACAAGGCTACCATCCATTGGAATAAAAAAAATCATAACAACAGACTACCTTCCATAATGACAAGGCTACCATACATTGAAGTAAAGAAAAATCACGACAATAGACTACCTTACATAATGACAAGGCTACTATCCATTGGATTAAAAAAATCTGGACAACTGACTACCTTCCATAATGACAAGGCTACCATCCATTGAGTAACAAAGATCTTAACAACAGACTACCTTCCATTATGACAAGGCTACAATCCATTGGAGTAACAAAAATCTCGACAACAAACTTCCTTCTATAATGACAAGGCTACCATCCATTGGAGTAAAAAAATCTCGACAACAGACTACCTTCCATAATGACAAGGCTACCATCCATTGAGTAACAAAGATCTCGCTAATAGACTCCCTTCCATTATGACAAGGCGACCATCCATTGGAGTAAAAAATATCTCGACAATAGACTACCTTCCATATTTACATGGCTACCATCCATTGGAGTAACTAAAATCTCGACAACAGACTACCTTCTATAATGACAAGGCTACCATCCATTAGAGTAACAAAAATCTCGACAAAAGACTACCTTCCATAAAGAAAAGTCTACCATCCATTGGTGTAAAAAATATCTCTACAATAGACTCCCTTCCATAATTACATGGCTACCATCCATAGGAGTACCAAAAATCTCGACGACAGACTACCTTCCATAATGACAAGGCTACCATCCATTGGAGTAAAAAATCTCGACAACAGACTACCTTCCATAATGACAAGGCTACCATCCATTGGAGTAACAAAAATATCGACAACGGACTACGTTCCATAAAGACAAGGCTACCATCCATTGAGTAACAAAGATATCGACAAAAGACTACCTTCCATAATGACAAGGGAACCATCCATTGGAGTAAAAAAAATTTTGACAACAGACTACCTTCCATAATGACAAGGCTACCATCCATTGGAGTAACAAAAATCTCGACAACAGACTACCTTCCACAAAGACAAGGCTACCATCCATTGAGTAACAAAGATATCGACAACAAACTACCTTCCATAATGACAAGGCTACCATCCATTGGATTATAAAAAATCATAACAATAGACTACCTTCCATAATGACAAGGCTACCATACATTGAAGTAAATGAAAAATCACGACAATAGACTACCTTACATAATGACAAGGCTACTATCCATTGGATTAAAAAAATCTTGACAACAGACTACCTTCCATAATGACAAGGCTACCATCCATTGGAGTAACAAAAATTTCGACAACAGACTACCTTCCACAAAGACAAGGCTACCATCCATTGAGTAACAAAGATATCGACAACAAACTACCTTCCATAATGACAAGGCTACCATCCATTGGAATAAAAAAAATCATAACAACAGACTACCTTTCATAATGACAAGGCTACCATACATTGAAGTAAAGAAAAATCACGACAATAGACTACCTTACATAATGACAAGGCTACTATCCATTGGATTAAAAAAATCTGGACAACTGACTACCTTCCATAATGACAAGGCTACCATCCATTGAGTAACAAAGATCTTAACAACAGACTACTTTCCATTATGACAAGGCTACAATCCATTGGAGTAACAAAAATCTCGACAACAAACTTCCTTCTATAATGACAAGGCTACCATCCACTGGAGTAAAAAAATCTCGACAACAGACTACCTTCCATAATGACAAGGCTACCATCCATTGAGTAACAAAGATCACGACAATAGACTCCCTTCCATTATGACAAGGCGACCATCCATTGGAGTAAAAAATATCTCGACAATAGACTACCTTCCATATATACATGGCTACCATCCATTGGAGTAACAAAAATCTCGACAACAGACTACCTTCCATAATGACAAGGCTACCATCCATAATGACAAGGTTACCATCCATGGGAGTAAAAAAATCTCGACAACAGACTACCTTCCATAATGACAAGGCTACCATCCATTGGAGTAACAAATATCTCGAGAACAGACTACCTTCTATAATGATAAGGCTACCATCCATTAGAGTAACAAAAATCTCGACAAAAGACTACCTTCCATAAAGAAATGTTTACCATCAATTGGAGTAACAAAAATATCGATAATAGACTACTTTCCATAATTAAATGGCTACCATCCATTGGAGTAAATAAATCTTGACAACAGACTGCCTTCCATAATGAAAAGGCTACCATCCATTGAAGTAAAAAAAAATCACGACAACAAACTACCTTAAATAATGACAAGGCTACCATCCATTGGAGTAAAAAAATATAGACAACAGACTACCTTCCATAATGACAAGTCTACCATCCATTGAGTAACAAAGATCTCGACAACAGACTACCTTCCATTATGACAAGGCTACCATCCATTGGAATAACAAAAATCTCGACAACAGACTACCTTCCATAATGATAAGGTTGCCATCCATTAGAGTTAAAAAATCTCGACAACAGACTACCTTCCATAATGACAAGGCTACCATCCATTGACTAACAAAGATCTCGACAACCGAGTCCCTTCCATTATGACAATGCTACCATCCATTGAAGTAAAATATATCTCGAAAACAGACTACCTTCCATAATTACATGGCTACCATCCATTGGAGTAACAAAAATCTCGACAACAGACTACCTTCCATAATGACAAGGCTACCATCCATTGGAGTAAAAATATCTCGCCAACAGACTACCTTCCATAATGACAAGGCTACCATCCATTGGAGTAACAAAAATCCCGACAACGGACTACCTTCCATAAAGACAAGGCTACCATCCATTGAGTAACAAAGATATCGACAATAGAATACCTTCCATAATGACAAGGGTACCATCCATTGGAGTAAAAAAAATCATGACAACAGACTACCTTCAATAATGACAAGGCTACCATCCATTGAAGTAAAAAAAAATCTCGACAACAGACTACCTTACATAATGACAAGGCTTCCATCCATTGGAGTAACCAAATCTCAACAACAGACTACCTTCCATAATGACAAGGCTACCATCCATTAAATAACAAAGATCTCGACAACAGACTACCTTCCATTATTACAAGGCTACCATCCATTGGAGTAACAAAAATCTAGACAACAGACTACCTTCCATAATGACAAGGCTACCATCCATTGGAGTAACAAAAATCTCAACAACAGACAACCTTCCATAAAGACAAGGCTACCATCCATTGAGTAACAAAGATATCGACAACAGACTACCTTCCATAATGACAAGGCTAAAATACATTGGAGTAAAAAAAATCTTAACAACAGACTACCTTCCATAATGACAAGGCTACAATCCATTGAAGTAAAAAAAATTACGACAATAGACTACCTTACATAATGACAAGGCTACCATCCATTGTAGTAAAAAATTTTTGACAACAGACTACCTACCATAATGACAAGGCTACCATCCATTGAGTAACAAAGATATCGACAATAGACTACCTTCCATTATGACAAGGCTACCATCCATTGGAGTAACAAAAATCTCGACAACAGAATACCTTCTATAATGACAAGGCTACCATCCATTGGAGTAAAAAAATCTCGACAACAGATTTCCTTCCATATTGACAAGGCTACCATCCACTGAGTAACAAAGATATCGACAATGGACTCCCTTCCATTATGAAAAGGCTACAATCCATTGGAGTAAAAAATATCTCGACAATAGACTACCTTCCATAATTACATGGCTACCATCCATTGGAGTAACAAAAATATCGACAACAGACTAGCTTCCATAATGACAAGGGTACCATCCATTGGATTAAAAAAATCTCGACAACAGACTACCTTCCATAATGACAAGGCTACCATCCATTGGAGTAACAAATATCTCGACAATATTCTACCTTCTATAATGACAAGGCTACCATCCATTAGAGTAACAAATATCTCGACAAAAGACTACCTTCCATAAAGAAAAGTCTACCATCCATTGGTGTAACAAAAATATCGACAAGAGACTACCTTCCATAATTACATGGCTACCATCCATTGGAGTAAAAAATTCTTGACAACAGGCTGCCTTCCATAATGACAAGGCTACCATCCATTGAAGTAAAAAAAATCACGACTAAAGATTAGACTACCTTCCATAATGACAAGGCTACCATCCATTGGAGTAAAAAAATCTCAACAACAGACTACCTTCCATAATGACAAGGCTACCATCCATTAGAGTATCAAATATCTCGACAAAAGACTACCTTCCATAAAGAAAAGTCTACCATCCATTGGAGTAACAAAAATATCGACAATAGACTACCTTCCATAATTACATGGCTACCATCCATTTGAGTAAAAAAAATCTTGACATCAGACTGCCTTCCATACTGACAAGGCTACCATCCATTGAAGTAAAAAAAAATCACGACAACAGACTACCTTACATAATGACAAGGCTATCATCCATTGGAGTAAAAAATATCTCGACAACAGACTACCTTCCATAATTACATGGCTATCATCCATTGGAGTAACAAAAATCTCGACAACAGACTACCTTCCGTAATGACAAGGCTACCATCCATTGGAGAAAAAAAATCTCGACAACAGACTACCTTCCATAATGACAAGGCTACCATCCATTGGAGTAACAAATATCTCGACAACAGACTACCTTCTATAATGACAAGACTACCATCCATTAGAGTAACAAAAATCTCGACAAAAGACTACCTTCCATATAGAAAAGTCTACCATCCATTGGAGTAACAAAAATATCGACAATAGACTACCTTCCATAATTACATGGCTACCATCCATTGGAGGAACAAAAATCTCGACAAAAGACTACTTTATATAATGACAAGGCTACCATCCATTGGAGTAAAACAATCTCGACAACAGACTACCTTCCATAATGACAAGGCTACCATCCATTGAGTAACAAAGATCTCGACAACAGACTACATTCCATTATGACAAGGCTACAGACTACCTTCCATAAAGACAAGGCTACCATCCATTGAGTAACAAAGATATTGACAACAGACTATCTTCCATAATGACAAGGTTACCATCCATTGGAGTAACAAAGATCTCGACAACAGACTACCTTTCATTATGACAAGGTTACCATCCATTGGAGTAACAAAAATCTCGACAACAGACTACCTTCCATAATGATAAGGTTGCCATCCATTGGAGTAATAAAAATCTCGACAACAGACTACCTTCCATAATGACAAGGCTACCATCCATTGACTAACAAAGATCTCGACAACAGAGTCCCTTCCATTATGACAATGCTACCATCCATTGGAGTAAAAAATATCTCGACAACAGACTACCTTCCATAATTACATGGCTACCATCCATTGGAGTAACAAAAATCTCGACAACAGACTACCTTCCATAATGACAAGGCTACCATCCATTGGAGTAACAAATATCTCGAGAACAGACTACCTTCTATAATGACAAGGCTACCATCCATTAGAGTAACAAAAATCTCAACAAAATACTACCTTCCATAAAGAAAAGTTTACCATCCATTGGAGTAACAAAAATATCGATAATAGACTACTTTCCATAAAGACAAGGATACCATCCATTGAGTAACAAAGATATCGACAACAGACTACCTTCCATTATGACAAGGTTACCATCCATTGGAGTAACAAAAATCTCGACAACAGACTACCTTCCATAATGATAAGGTTGCCATCCATTGGAGTAATAAAATCTCGACAACAGACTACCTTTCATAATGACAAGGCTATCATCCATTGACTAACAAAGATCTCGACAACAGAGTCCCTTCCATTATGACAATGCTACCATCCATTGGAGTAAAAAATATCTCGACAACAGACTACCTTCCATAATTACATGGCTACCATCCATTGGAGTAACAAAAATCTCGACAACAGACTACCTTCTATAATGACAAGGCTACCATCCATTGGAGTAAAAATATCTCGACAACAGACTACCTTCCATAATGACAAGGCTACCATCCATTGGAGTAACAAAAATCCGGACAACGGACTACCTTCCATAAAGACAAGGCTACCATCCATTGAGTAACAAAGATTTCGACAACAGACTACCTTCCATAATGACAAGGGTACCATCCATTGGAGTAAAAAAAATCATGACAACAGACTACCTTCAATAATGACAAGGCTACCATCCATTGAAGTAAAAATAAATCTCGACAACAGACTACCTTACATAATGACAAGGCTTCCATCCATTGGAGTAAACAAATCTCGACAACAGACTACCTTCCATAATGACAAGGCTACCATCCATTGGAGTAACAAATATCTCGACAATAGACTACCTTCTAGAATGACAACGCTACCATCCATTAGAGTAACAAAAATCTCGACAAAAGACTACCTTCCATAAAGAAAAGGCTACCATCCATTGGTGTAACAAAAATCTCGACAGCAGACAACCTTCCATAATTACATGGCTACCATCCATTGGAGTAAAAAAATTCTTGTCAACAAACTGCCTTCCATAATAACAAGGCTACCATCCATTGAAGTAAAAAAAAATCACGACTACAGACTACCTTCCATAATGACAAGGCTACCATCCATTGGAGTAAAAAAATCTCAACAACAGACTACCTTCCATAATGACAAGGCTACCATCCATTAGAGTATTAAATATCTCGACAAAAGACTACCTTCCATAAAGAAAAGTCTACCATCCATTGGAGTAACAAAAATATCGACAATAGACTACCTTCCATAATTACATGGCTACCATCAATTTGAGTAAAAAAAATCTTGACAACAGACTGCCTTCCATAATGACAAGGCTACCATCCATTGAAGTAAAAAAAAATCACGACAACAAACTACCTTACATAATGACAAGGCTACCATCAATTGGAGTAAAAAATATCTCGACAACAGACTACCTTCCATAATTACATGGCTATCATCCATTGGAGTAACAAAAATCTCGACAACAGACTACCTTCCGTAATGACAAGGCTACCATCCATTAGAGAAAAAAAATCTCGACAACAGACTACCTTCCATAATGACAAGGCTACCATCCATTGGAGTAACAAATATCTCGACAACAGACTACCTTCTATAATGACAAGGCTACCATCCATTAGAGTAACAAAAATCTCGACAAAAGACTACCTTCCATATAGAAAAGTCTACCATCCATTGGAGTAACAAAAATATCGACAATAGACTACCTTCCATAATTACATGGCTACCATCCATTGGAGGAACAAAAATATCGACAAAAGACTACCTTATATAATGACAAGGCTACCATCCATTGGAGTAAAACAATCTCGACAACAGACTACCTTCCATAATGACAAGGCTACCATCCATTGAGTAACAAAGATCTCGACAACAGAGTACATTCCATTATGACAAGGCTACAGACTACCTTCCATAAAGACAAGGCTACCATCCATTGAGTAACAAAGATATTGACAACAGACTATCTTCCATAATGACAACACTACCATCCATTGGAGTAAAAAAAATCTTAACAACAAACTACCTTCCATAATGACAAGGCTACCATCCATTGGAGTAAAAAAATCTCGACAACAGACTACCTTCCATAATGAAAAGGCTACTATCCATTGAGTAACAAAGATCTCGACAATAGACTACCTTCCATTATGACAAGGCTAGCATCCATTGGAGTAACAAAAATCTCGACAACAGACTACCTTCTATAATGACAAGGCTACCATCCATTGGAGTAAAAAAATCTTGACAACAGATTTCCTTCCATAATGACAAGGCTACCATCCACTGAGTAACAAAGATCTCGAAAACAGACTCCCTTCCATTATGAAAAGGCTACAATCCATTGGAGTAACAAATATCTCGACAATAGACTACTTTCCATAATTACATGGCTACCATCCATTGGAGTAACAAAAATATCGACAAGAAACTACCTTCCATAATTACATGGCTACCATCCATTGGAGTAAAAAAATTCTTGACAACAGACTGCCTTCCATAATGACAAGGCTACCATCCATTGAAGTAAAAAAAATCACGACAACAGACTACCTTCCATAATGACAAGGCTACCATCCATTGGAGTAAAAAAATCTCAACAACAGACTACGTTCCATAATGACAAGGCTACCATCCATTAGAGTATCAAATATCTCGACAAAAGACTACCTTCCATAAAGAAAAGTCTACCATCCATTGGAGTAACAAAAATATCGACAATAGACTACCTTCCATAATTACATGGATACCATCCATTTGAGTAAAAAAAATCTTGACAACAGACTACCTTCCATAATGACAAGGCTACCATCCATTGGAGTAACAAAAATCCCGACAACGGACTACCATCCATAAAGACAAGGCTACCATCCATTGAGTAACAAAGATATCGACAACATAATACCTTCCATAATGACAAGGGTACCATCCATTGGAGTAAAAAAAATCATGACAACAGACTACCTTCAATAATGACAAGGCTACCATCCATTGAAGTAAAAAAAAATCTCGACAACAGACTACCTTACATAATGACAAGGCTTCCATCCATTGGAGTAAACAAATCTCGACAACAGACTACCTTCCATAATGACAAGGCTACCATCCATTAAATAACAAAGATCTCGACAACAGTCTACCTTCCATTATTACAAGGCTACCATCCATTGGAGTAACAAAAATCTAGACAACAGACTACCTTCCATAATGACAAGGCTACCATCCATTGGAGTAACAAAAATCTCAACAACAAACAACCTTCCATAAAGACAAGGCTACCATCCATTGAGTAACAAAGATATCGACAACAGACTACCTTCCATAATGACAAGGCTAAAATCCATTGGAGTAAAAAAAATCTTAACAACAGACTACCTTCCATAATGACAAGGCTACAATCCATTGAAGTAAAACAAATTACGACAGTAGACTACCTTACATAATGACAAGGCTACCATCCATTGTAGTAAAAAAAATTTGACAACAGACTACCTACCATAATGACAAGGCTACCATCCATTGAGTAACAAAGATATCGACAATAGACTACCTTCCATTATGACAAGGCTACCATCCATTGAAGTAACAAAAATCTCGACAACAGAATACCTTCTATAATGACAAGGCTACCATCCATTGGAGTAAAAAAATCTCGACAACAGATTTCCTTCCATATTGACAAGGCTACCATCCACTGAGTAACAAAGATATCGACAACGGACTCCCTTCCATTATGAAAAGGCTACAATCCATTGGAGTAAAAAATATCTCGACAATAGACTACCTTCCATAATTACATGGCTACCATCCATTGGAGTAACAAAAATATCGACAACAGACTAGCTTCCATAATGACAAGGGTACCATCCATTGGATTAAAAAAATCTCGACAATAGACTACCTTCCATAATGACAAGGCTACCATCCATTGGAGTAACAAATATCTCGACAATATACTACCTTCTATAATGACAAGGCTACCATCCATTAGAGTAACAAATATCTCGACAAAAGACTACCTTCCATAAAGAAAAGTCTACCATCCATTGGTGTAACAAAA
Source organism: Vicia faba (assembly GCA_948472305.1). NCBI lineage: Eukaryota > Viridiplantae > Streptophyta > Magnoliopsida > Fabales > Fabaceae > Vicia > Vicia faba. Next base: position 745,769,408 of record OX451738.1, read on the forward strand.
ATATCGACAAGAGACTACCTTCCATAATTACAAGGCTACCATCCATTGGAGTAAAAAATTCTTGACAACAGACTGCCTTCCATAATGACAAGGCTACCATCCATTGAAGTAAAAAAAAATCACGACTACAGATTAGACTACCTTCCATAATGACAAGGCTACCATCCATTGGAGTAAAAAAATCTCAACAACAGACTACCTTCCATAATGACAAGGCTACCATCCATTAGAGTATCAAATATCTCGACAAAAGACTACCTTCCATAAAGAAAAGTCTACCATCCATTGGAGTAACAAAAATATCGACAATAGACTACCTTCCATAATTACATGGCTACCATCCATTTGAGTAAAAAAAATCTTGACAACAGACTGCCTTCCATAATGACAAGGCTACCATCCATTGAAGTAAAAAAAAATCACGACAACAGACTACCTTACATAATGACAAGGCTACCATCCATTGGAGTAAAAAATATCTCGACAACAGACTACCTTCCATAATTACATGGCTATCATCCATTGGAGTAACAAAAATCTCGACAACAGACTACCTTCCGTAATGACAAGGCTACCATCCATTGGAGAAAAAAAATCTCGACAACAGACTACCTTCCATAATGACAAGGCTACCATCCATTGGAGTAACAAATATCTCGACAACAGACTACCTTCTATAATGACAAGACTACCATCCATTAGAGTAACAAAAATCTCGACAAAAGACTACTTTCCATATAGAAAAGTCTACCATCCATTGGAGTAACAAAAATATCGACAATAGACTACCTTCCATAATTACATGGCTACCATCCATTGGAGGAACAAAAATCTCGACAAAAGACTACTTTATATAATGACAAGGCTACCATCCATTGGAGTAAAACAATCTCGACAACAGACTACCTTCCATAATGACAAGGCTACCATCCATTGAGTAACAAAGATCTCGACAACAGACTACATTCCATTATGACAAGGCTACAGACTACCTTCCATAAAGACAAGGCTACCATCCATTGAGTAACAAAGATATTGACAACAGACTATCTTCCATAATGACAAGGTTACCATCCATTGGAGTAACAAAGATCTCGACAACAGACTACCTTCCATTATGACAAGGTTACAATCCATTGGAGTAACAAAAATCTCGACAACAGACTACCTTCCATAATGATAAGGTTGCCATCCATTGGAGTAATAAAATCTCGACAACAGACTACCTTCCATAATGACAAGGCTACCTTCCATTGACTAACAAAGATCTCGACAACAGAGTCCCTTCCATTATGACAATGCTACCATCCATTGGAGTAAAAAATATCTCGACAACAGACTACCTTCCATAATTACATGGCTACCATCCATTGGAGTAACATAAATCTCGACAACAGAATACCTTCCATAATGACAAGGCTACCATCCATTGGAGTAACAAATATCTCGAGAACAGACTACCTTCTATAATGACAAGGCTACCATCCATTAGAGTAACAAAAATCTCGACAAAAGACTACCTTCCATAAAGAAAAGTTTACCATCCATTGGAGTATCAAAAATATCGATAATAGACTACTTTCCATAAAGACAAGGCTACCATCCATTGAGTAACAAAGATCTCGACAACAGACTACCTTCCATTATGACAAGGTTACCATCCATTGGAGTAACAAAAATCTCGACAACAGACTACCTTCCATAATGATAAGGTTGCCATCCATTGGAGTAATAAAATCTCGACAACAGACTACCTTTCATAATGACAAGGCTATCATCCATTGACTAACAAAGATCTCGACAACAGAGTCCCTTCCATTATGACAATGCTACCATCCATTGGAGTAAAAAATATCTCGACAACAGACTACCTTCCATAATTACATGGCTACCATCCATTGGAGTAACAAAAATCTCGACAACAGACTACCTTCCATAATGACAAGGCTACCATCCATTGGAGTAAAAATATCTCGACAACAGACTACCTTCCATAATGACAAGGCTACCATCCATTGGAGTAACAAAAATCCGGACAACAGACTACCTTCCATAAAGACAAGGCTACCATCCATTGAGTAACAAAGATTTCGACAACAGACTACCTTCCATAATGACAAGGGTACCATCCATTGGAGTAAAAAAAATCATGACAACAGACTACCTTAAATAATGACAAGGCTACCATCCATTGAAGTAAAAAAAAAATCTCGACAACAGACTACCTTACATAATGATAAGGCTTCCATCCATTGGAGTAAACAAATCTCGACAACAGACTACCTTCCATAATGACAAGGCTACCATCCATTAAATAACAAAGATCTCGACAACAGACTACCTTCCATTATGAAAAGGCTACCATCCATTGGAGTAACAAAAATCTCGACAACAGACTACCTTCCATAATGACAAGGCTACCATCCATTGGAGTAAAAATATCTCGACAACAGACTACCTTCCATAATGACAAGGCTACCATCCATTGGAGTAACAAAAATCCCGACAACGGACTACCTTCCATAAAGACAAGGCTACCATCCATTGAGTAACAAAGATATCGACAACAGACTACCTTCCATAATGACAAGGGTACCATCCATTGGAGTAAAAAAAATCATGACAACAGACTACCTTCCATAATGACAAGGCTACCATCCATTGAAGTAAAAAAAAATCTCGACAACAGACTAACTTACATAATGACAAGGCTTCCATCCATTTGAGTAAACAAATCTCGACAACAGACTACCTTCCATAATGACAAGGCTACCATCCATTGGAGTAACAAATATCTCGACAATAGACTACCTTCTATAATGACAAGGCTACCATCCATTAGAGTAACAAAAATCTCGACAAAAGACTACCTTCCATAAAGAAAAGGCTACCATCCATTGGTGTAACAAAAATCTCGACAGCAGACAACCTTCCATAATTACATGGATACCATCCATTGGAGTAAAAAAATTCTTGTCAACAAATTGCCTTCCATAATGACAAGGCTACCATCCATTGAAGTAAAAAAAAATCACGACTACAGACTACCTTCCATAATGACAAGGCTACCATCCATTGGAGTAAAAAAATCTCAACAACAGACTACCTTCCATAATGACAAGGCTACCATCCATTAGAGTATTAAATATCTCGACAAAAGACTACCTTCCATAAAGAAAAGTCTACCATCCATTGGAGTAACAAAAATATCGACAATAGACTACCTTCCATAATTACATGGCTACCATCCATTTGAGTAAAAAAAATCTTACAACAGACTGCCTTCCATAATGACAAGGCTACCATCCATTGAAGTAAAAAAAATCACGACAACAAACTACCTTACATAATGACAAGGCTACCATCCATTGGAGTAAAAAATATCTCGACAACAGACTACCTTCCATAATTACATGGCTATCATCCATTGGAGTAACAAAAATCTCGACAACAGACTACCTTCCGTAATGACAAGGCTACCATCCATTAGAGAAAAAAAATCTCGACAACAGACTACCTTCCATAATGACAAGGCTACCATCCATTGGAGTAACAAATATCTCGACAACAGACTACCTTCTATAATGACAAGGCTACCATCCATTAGAGTAACAAAAATCTCGACAAAAGACTACCTTCCATATAGAAAAGTCTACCATCCATTGGAGTAACAAAAATATCGACAATAGACTACCTTCCATAATTACATGGCTACCATCCATTGGAGGAACAAAAATATCGACAAAAGACTACCTTATATAATGACAAGGCTACCATCCATTGGAGTAAAACAATCTCGACAACAGACTACCTTCCATAATGACAAGGCTACCATCCATTGAGTAACAAAGATCTCGACAACAGACTACATTCCATTATGACAAGGCTACAGACTACCTTCCATAAAGACAAGGCTACCATCCATTGAGTAACAAAGATATTGACAACAGACTATCTTCCATAATGACAACACTACCATCCATTGGAGTAAAAAAAATCTTAACAACAGACTACCTTCCATAATGACAAGGCTACCATCCATTGGAGTAAAAAAATCTCGACAACAGACTACCTTCCATAATGAAAAGGCTACTATCCATTGAGTAACAAAGATCTCGACAATAGACTACCTTCCATTATGACAAGGCTAGCATCCATTGGAGTAACAAAAATCTCGAAAACAGACTACCTTCTATAATGACAAGGCTACCATCCATTGGAGTAAAAAAATCTCGACAACAGATTTCCTTCCATAATGACAAGGCTACCATCCACTGAGTAACAAAGATCTCGAAAACAAACTCCCTTCCATTATGAAAAGGCTACAATCCATTGGAGTAACAAATATCTCGACAATAGACTACTTTCCATAATTACATGGCTACCATCCATGGGAGTAACAAAAATATCGACAAGAAACTACCTTCCATAATTACATGGCTACCATCCATTGGAGTAAAAAAATTCTTGACAACAGACTGCCTTCCATAATGACAAGGCTACCATCCATTGAAGTAAATAAAATCACGACAACAGACTACCTTCCATAATGACAAGGCTACCATCCATTGGAGTAAAAAAATCTCAACAACAGACTACCTTCCATAATGACAAGGCTACCATCCATTAGAGTATCAAATATCTCGACAAAAGACTACCTTCCATAAAGAAAAGTCTACCATCCATTGGAGTAACAAAAATATCGACAATAGACTACCTTCCATAATTACATGGCTACCATCCATTTGAGTAAAAAAAATCTTGACAACAGACTGCCTTCCATAATGACAAGGCTACCATCCATTGGAGTAAAAAAATCTCAACAACAGACTACCTTCCATAATAACAAGGCTACCATCCATTAGAGTATCAAATATCTCGACAAAAGACTACCTTCCATAAAGAAAAGTCTACCATCCATTGGAGTAACAAAAATATCGACAATAGACTACCTTCCATAATTACATGGATACCATCCATTTGAGTAAAAAAAATCTTGACAACAGACTGCCTTCCATAATGACAAGGCTACCATCCATTGAAGTAAAAAAAAAATCACGACAACATACTACCTTACATAATGACAAGGCAACCATCCATTGGAGTAAAAAATATCTCGACAACAGACTACCTTCCATAATTACATGGCTATCATCCATTGGAGTAACAAAAATCTCGACAACAGACTACCTTCAGTAATGACAAGGCTACCATCCATTGGAGAAAAAAAATCTCGACAACAGACTACCTTCCATAATGACAAGGCTACCATCCATTGGAGTAACAAATATCTCGACAACAGACTACCTTCTATAATGACAAGACTACCATCAATTAGAGTAACAAAAATCTCGACAAAAGACTACCTTCCATATAGAAAAGTCTACCATCCATTGGAGTAACAAAAATATCAACAATAGACTCCCTTCCATAATTACATGGCTACCATCCATTGGAGGAACAAAAATCTCGACAAAAGACTACTTTATATAATGACAAGGCTACCATCCATTGGAGTAAAACAATCTCGACAACAGACTACCTTCCATAATGACAAGGCTACCATCCATTGAGTAACAAAGATCTCGACAACAGACTACATTCCATTATGACAAGGCTACAGACTACCTTCCATAAAGACAAGGCTACCATCCATTGAGTAACAAAGATATTGACAACAGACTATCTTCCATAATGACAAGGTTACCATCCATTGGAGTAACAAAGATCTCGACAACAGACTACCTTCCATTATGACAAGGTTACCATCCATTGGAGTAACAAAAATCACGACAACATACTACCTTCCATAATGATAAGGTTGCCATCCATTGGAATAATAAAATCATGACAACAGACTACCTTCCATAATGACAAGGCTACCATCCATTGACTAACAAAGATCTCGACAATAGAGTCCCTTCCATTATGACAATGCTACCATCCAATGGAGTAACAAATATCTCGACAACAGACTACCTTCCATAATTACATGGATACCATCCATTGGAGTAACAAATATCTCGACAACAGACTACCTTCCATAATGACAAGGCTACCATCCATTGGAGTAAAAATATCTCGACAACAGACTACCTTCCATAATGACAAGGCTACCATCCATTGGAGTAACAAAAATCCCGACAACGGACTACCTTCCATAAAGACAAGGCTACCATCCATTGAGTAACAAAGATATCGACAACAGACTACCTTCCATAATGACAAGGGTACCATCCATTAGAGTAAAAAAAATCATGACAACAGACTACCTTCCATAATGACAAGGCTACCATCCATTAAAGTAAAAAAAAATCTCGACAACAGACTAACTTACATAATGACAAGGCTTCTATCCATTGGAGTAAACAAATCTCGACAACAGACTACCTTCCATAATGACAAGGCTACCATCCATTAGAGTAACAAAAATCTCGACAATAGACTACCTTCCATAAAGAAAAGGCTACCATCCATTGGTGTAACAAAAATATCGACAACAGACAACCTTCCATAATTACATGGCTACCATCCATTGGAGTAAAAAAATTCTTGACAACAGACTGCCTTCCATAATGACAAGGCTACCATCCATTGAAGTAAAAAAAAATCACGACTACAGACTACCTTCCATAAGGACAAGGCTACCATCCATTGGAGTAAAAAAATCTCAACAACAGACTACCTTCCATAATGACAAGGCTACCATCCATTAGAGTATCAAATATCTCGACAAAAGACTACCTTCCATAAAGAAAAGTCTACCATCCATTGGAGTAACAAAAATATCGACAATAGACTACCTTCCATAATTACATGGCTACCATCCGTTTGAGTAAAAAAATCTTGACAACAGACTGCCTTCCATAATGACAAGGCTACCATCCATTGAAGTAAAAAAAAATCACGACAACAGACTACCTTACATAATGACAAGGCTACCATCCATTGGAGTAAAAAATATCTCGACAACAGACTACCTTCCATAATTACATGGCTATCATCCATTGGAGTAACAAAAATCTCGACAACAGACTACCTTCCGTAATGATAAGGCTACCATCCATTGGAGAAAAAAAATCTCGACAACAGACTACCTTCCATAATGACAAGCCTACCATCCATTGGAGTAACAAATATCTCGACAACAGACTACCTTCTATAATTACAAGGCTACCATCCATTAGAGTAACAAAAATCACGACAAAAGACTACCTTCCATATAGAAAAGTCTACCATCCATTGGAGTAACAAAAATATCGACAATAGACTACCTTCCATAATTACATGGCTACCATCCATTGGAGGAACAAAAATCTCGACAAAAGACTACCTTATATAATGACAAGGCTACCATCCATTGGAGTAAAACAATCTCGACAACAGACTACCTTCCATGATGACAAGGCTACCATCCATTGAGTAACAAAGATCTCGACAACAGACTACATTCCATTATGACAAGGCTACAGACTACCTTCCATAAAGACAAGGCTACCATCCATTGAGTAACAAAGATATTGACAACAGACTATCTTCCATAATGACAACACTACCATCCATTGGAGTAAAAAAAATCTTAACAACAGACTACCTTCCATAATGACAAGGCTACCATCCATTGGAGTAAAAAAATCTCGACAACAGACTACCTTCCATAATGAAAAGGCTACTATCCATTGAGTAACAAAGATCTCGACAATAGACTACCTTCCATTATGACAAGGCTACCATCCATTGGAGTAACAAAAATCTCGACAACAGACTACCTTCTATAATGACAAGGCTACCATCCATTGGAGTAAAAAAATCTCGACAACAGATTTCCTTCCATAATGACAACGCTACCATCGACTGAGTAACAAAGATCTCGAAAACAGACTCCCTTCCATTATGAAAAGGCTACAATCCATTGGAGTAACAAATATCTCGACAATAGACTACTTTCCATAATTACATGGCTACCATCCATTGGAGTAACAAAAATATCGACAAGAAACTACCTTCCATAATTACATGGCTACCATCCATTGGAGTAAAAAAATTCTTGACAACAGACTGCCTTCCATAATGACAAGGCTACCATCCATTGAAGTAAAAAAAATCACGACAACAGACTACCTTCCATAATGACAAGGCTACCATCCATTGGAGTAAAAAAATCTCAACAACAGACTACCTTCCATAATGACAAGGCTACCATCCATTAGAGTATCAAATATCTCGACAAAAGACTACCTTCCATAAAGAAAAGTCTACCATCCATTGGAGTAACAAAAATATCGACAATAGACTACCTTCCATAATTACATGGCTACCATCCATTTGAGTAAAAAAAATCTTGACAACAGATTGCCTTCGATAATGACAAGGCTACCATCCATTGAAGTAAAAAAAAATCACGACAACAGACTACCTTACATAATGACAAGGCTACCATCCATTGGAGTAAAAAATATCTCGACAACACACTACCTTCCATAATTACATGGCTATCATCCATTGGAGTAACAAAAATCTCGACAACAGACTACCTTCCATAATGACAAGGCTACCATCCATTGGAGAAAAAAAATCTCGACAACAGACTACCTTCCATAATGACAAGGCTACCATCCATTGGAGTAATAAATATCTCGACAACAGACTACCTTCTATAATAACAAGGCTACCATCCATTAGAGTAACAAAAATCTCGACAAAAGACTACCTTCCCTATAGAAAAGTCTACCATCCATTGGAGTAACAAACATATCGACAATAGACTACCTTCCATAATTACATGGCTACCATCCATTGGAGGAACAAAAATCTCGACAAAAGACTACCTTATATAATGACAAGGCTACCATCCATTGGAGTAAAACAATCTCGACAACAGACTACCTTCCATAATGACAAGGCTACCATCCATTGAATAACAAAGATCTCGACAACAAACTACATTCCATTATGACTAGGCTACAGGCTACCTTCCATAAAGACAAGGCTACCATCCATTGAGTAACAAAGATATTGACAACAGACTATCTTCCATAATGACAACACTACCATCCATTGGAGTAAAAAAAATCTTAACAACAGACTACCTTTCATAATGACAAGGCTACCATCCATTGGAGTAAAAAAATCTCGACAACAGACTACCTTCCATAATGAAAAGGCTACTATCCATTGAGTAACAAAGATCTCGACAATAGACTACCTTCCATTATGACAAGGCTACCATCCATTTGAGTAACAAAAATCTCGACAACAGACTACCTTCTATAATGACAAGGCTACCATCCATTGGAGTAAAAAAATCTCGACAACAGATTTCCTTCCATAATGACAAGGCTACCATCCACTGAGTAACAAAGATCTCGAAAACAGACTCCCTTCCATTATGAAAAGGCTACAATCCATTGGAGTAACAAATATCTCGACAATAGACTACTTTCCATAATTACATGGCTACCATCCATTGGAGTAACAAAAATATCGACAAGAAACTACCTTCCATAATTACATGGCTACCATCCATTGGAGTAAAATAATTCTTGACAACAGACTGCCTTCCATAATGACAAGGCTACCATCCATTGAAGTAAAAAAAATCACGACAACAGACTACCTTCCATAATGACAAGGCTACCATCCATTGGAGTAAAAAAATCTCAACAACAGACTACCTTCCATAATGACAAGGCTACCATCCATTAGAGTATCAAATATCTCGACAAAAGACTACCTTCCATAAAGAAAAGTCTACCATCCATTGGAGTAACAAAAATATCGACAATAGACAACCTTCCATAATTACATGGCTACCATCCATTTGAGTAAAAAAAATCTTGACAACAGATTCCCTTCGATAATGACAAGGCTACCATCCATTGAAGTAAAAAAAAATCACGACAACAGACTACCTTACATAATGACAAGGCTACCATCCATTGGAGTAAAAAATATCTCGACAACACACTACCTTCCATAATTACATGGCTATCATCCATTGGAGTAACAAAAATCTCGACAACAGACTACCTTCCATAATGACAAGGCTACCATCCATTGGAGAAAAAAAATCTCGACAACAGACTACCTTCCATAATGACAAGGCTACCATCCATTGGAGTAATAAATATCTCGACAACAGACTACCTTCTATAATAACAAGGCTACCATCCATTAGAGTAACAAAAATCTCGACAAAAGACTACCTTCCCTATAGAAAAGTCTACCATCCATTGGAGTAACAAACATATCGACAATAGACTACCTTCCATAATTACATGGCTACCATCCATTGGAGGAACAAAAATCTCGACAAAAGACTACCTTATATAATGACAAGGCTACCATCCATTGGAGTAAAACAATCTCGACAACAGACTACCTTCCATAATGACAAGGCTACCATCCATTGAGTAACAAAGATCTCGACAACAAACTACATTCCATTATGACTAGGCTACAGGCTACCTTCCATAAAGACAAGGCTACCATCCATTGAGTAACAAAGATATTGACAACAGACTATCTTCCATAATGACAACACTACCATCCATTGGAGTAAAAAAAATCTTAACAACAGACTACCTTCCATAATGACAAGGCTACCATCCATTGGAGTAAAAAAATCTCGACAACAGACTACCTTCAATAATGAAAAGGCTACTATCCATTGAGTAACAAAGATCTCGACAATAGACTACCTTCCATTATGACAAGGCTACCATCCATTTGAGTAACAAAAATCTCGACAACAGACTACCTTCTATAATGACAAGGCTACCATCCATTGGAGTAAAAAAATCTCGACAACAGATTTCCTTCCATAATGACAAGGCTACCATCCACTGAGTAACAAAGATCTCGAAAACAGACTCCCTTCCATTATGAAAAGGCTACAATCCATTGGAGTAACAAATATCTCGACAATAGACTACTTTCCATAATTACATGGCAACCATCCATTGGAGTAACAAAAATATCGACAAGAAACTTCCTTCCATAATTACATGGCTACCATCCATTGGAGTAAAAAAATTCTTGACAACAGACTGCCTTCCATAATGACAAGGCTACCATCCATTGAAGTAAAAAAATTCACAACAACAGACTACCTTCCATAATGACAAGGCTACCATCCATTGGAGTAAAAAAATCTCAACAACAAACTACCTTCCATAATGAGAAGGCTACCATCCATTAGAGTATCAAATATCTCGACAAAAGACTACCTTCCATAAAGAAAAGTCTACCATCCATTGGAGTAACAAAAATATCGACAATAGACTACCTTCCATAATTACATGGCTACCATCCATTGGAGGAACAAAAATCTCGACAAAAGACTACTTTATATAATGACAAGGCTACCATCCATTGGAGTAAAACAATCTCGACAACAGACTACCTTCCATAATGACAAGGCTACCATCCATTGAGTAACAAAGATCTCGACAACAGACTACATTCCATTATGACAAGGCTACAGACTACCTTCCATAAAGACAAGGCTACCATCCATTGAGTAACAAAGATATTGACAACAGACTATCTTCCATAATGACAAGGTTACCATCCATTGGAGTAACAAAGATCTCGACAACAGACTACCTTCCATTATGACAAGGTTACCATCCATTGGAGTAACAAAAATCACGACAACTGACTACCTTCCATAATGATAAGGTTGCCATCCATTGGAGTAATAAAATCTCGACAACAGACTACCTTCCATAATGACAAGGCTACCATCCATTGACTAACAAAGATCTCGACAACAGAGTCCCTTCCATTATGACAATGCTACCATCCTTTGGAGTAACAAATATCTCGACAACAGACTACCTTCCATAATTACATGGCTACCATCCATTGGAGTAACAAAAATCTCGACAACAGACTACCTTCCATAATGACAAGGCTACCATCCATTGGAGTAAAAATATCTCGACAACAGACTACCTTCCATAATGACAAGGCTACCATCCATTGGAGTAACAAAAATCCCGACAACGGACTACCTTCCATAAAGACAAGGCTACCATCCATTGAGTAACAAAGATATCGGCAACAGACTACCTTCCATAATGACATGGCTACCATCCATTGGAGTAAAAAAATTCTTGACATCAGACTGCCTTCCATAATGACAAGGCTACCATCCATTGAAGTAAAAAAAATCACGACTATAGACTACCTTCCATAATGACAAGGCTACCATCCATTGGAGTAAAAAAATCTCAACAACAGACTACCTTCCATAATGACAAGGCTACCATCCATTAGAGTATCAAATATCTCGACAAAAGACTACCTTCCTTAAAGAAAAGTCTACCATCCATTGGAGTAACAAAAATATCGACAATAGACTAACTTCCATAATTACATGGCTACCATCCATTTGAGTAAAAAAAATCTTGACAACAGACTGCCTTCCATAATGACAAGGCTACCATCCATTGAAGTAAAAAAAAATCACGACAACAGACTACCTTACATAATGACAAGGCTACCATCCATTGGAGTAAAAAATATCTCGACAACAGACTACCTTCCATAATGACAAGGCTACCATCCATTGGAGTAACAAATATCTCGACAACAGACTACCTTCTATAATGACAAGGCTACCATCCATTAGAGTAACAAAAATCTCGACAAAAGACTACCTTCCATATAGAAAAGTCTACCATCCATTGGAGTAACAAAAATATCGACAATAGACTACCTTCCATAATTACATGGCTACCATCCATTGGAGGAACAAAAATCTCGACAAAAGACTACCTTATATAATGACAAGGCTACCATCCATTGGAGTAAAACAATCTCGACAACAGACTACCTTCCATAATGACAAGGCTACCATCCATTGAGTAACAAAGATCTCGACAACAGACTACATTCCATTATGACAAGGCTACAGACTACCTTCCATAAAGACAAGGCTACCATCCATTGAGTAACAAAGATATTGACAACAGACTATCTTCCATAATGACAACACTACCATCCATTGGAGTAAAAAAAATCTTAACAACAGACTACCTTCCATAATGACAAGGCTACCATCCATTGGAGTAAAAAAATCTCGACAAGAGACTACCTTCCATAATGAAAAGGCTACTATCCATTGAGTAACAAAGATCTCGACAATAGACTACCTTCCATTATGACAAGGCTACCATCCATTGGAGTAACAAAAATCTCGACAACAGACTACCTTCTATAATGACAAGGCTACCATCCAGTGGAGTAAAAAAATTTCGACAAAGATTTCCTTCCATAATGACAAGGCTACCATCCACTGAGTAACAAAGATCTCGAAAACAGACTCCCTTCCATTATGAAAAGGCTACAATCCATTGGAGTAACAAATATCTCGACAATAGACTACTTTCCATAATTACATGGCTACCATCCATTGGAGTAACAAAAATATCGACAAGAAACTACCTTCCATAATTACATGGCTACCATCCATTGGAGTAAAAAAATTCTTGACAACAGACTTCCTTCCATAATGACAAGGCTACCATCCATTGAAGTAAAAAAAATCACGACAACAGACTACCTTCCATAATGACAAGGCTACCATCCATTGGAGTAAAAAAATCTCAACAACAGACTACATTCCATAATGACAAGGCTACCATCCATTAGAGTATCAAATATCTCGACAAAAGACTACCTTCCATAAAGAAAAGTCTACCATCCATTGGAGTAATAAAAATATCGACAATAGACTACCTTCCATAATTACATGGCTACCATCCATTTGAGTAAAAAAAATCTTGACAACAGACTGCCTTCGATAATGACAAGGCTACCATCCATTGAAGTAAAAAAAATCACGACAACAGACTACCTTACATAATGACAAGGCTACCATCCATTGGAGTAAAAAATATCTCGACAACACACTACCTTCCATAATTACATGGCTATCATCCATTGGAGTAACAAAAATCTCGACAATAGACTACCTTCCATAATGACAAGGCTACCATCCATTGGAGAAAAAAAATCTTGACAACAGACTACCTTCCATAATGACAAGGCTACCATCCATTGGAGTAATAAATATCTCGACAACAGACTACCTTCTATAATAACAAGGCTACCATCCATTAGAGTAACAAAAATCTCGACAAAAGACTACCTTCCCTATAGAAAAGTCTACCATCCATTGGAGTAACAAACATATCGACAATAGACTACCTTCCATAATTACATGGCTACCATCCATTGGAGGAACAAAAATCTCGACAAAAGACTACCTTATATAATGACAAGGCTACCATCCATTGGAGTAAAACAATCTCGACAACAGACTACCTTCCATAATGACAAGGCTACCATCCATTGAGTAACAAAGATCTCGACAACAGACTACATTCCATTATGACTAGGCTACAGACTACCTTCCATAAAGACAAGGCTACCATCCATTGAGTAACAAAGATATTGACAACAGACTATCTTCCATAATGACAACACTACCATCCATTGGAGTAAAAAAAATCTTAACAACATACTACCTTCCATAATGACAAGGCTACCATCCATTGGAGTAAAAAAATCTCGACAACAGACTACCTTCCATAATGACAAGGCTACCATCCACTGAGTAACAAAGATCTCGAAAACAGACTCCCTTCAATTATGAAAAGGCTACAATCCATTGGAGTAACAAATATCTCGACAATAGACTACTTTCCATAATTACATGGCTACCATCCATTGGAGTAACAAAAATATCGACAAGAAACTACCTTCCATAATTACATGGCTACCATCCATTGGAGTAAAAAAATTCTTGACAACAGACTGCCTTCCATAATGACAAGGCTACCATCCATTGAAGTAAAAAAAATCACGACAACAGACTACCTTCCATAATGACAAGGCTACCATCCATTGGAGTAAAAAAATCTCAACAACAGACTACCTTCCATAATGACAAGGCTACCATCCATTAGAGTATCAAATATCTCGACAAAAGACTACCTTCCATAAAGAAATGTCTACCATCCATTGGAGTAACAAAAATATCGACAATAGACTACCTTCCATAATTACATGGCTACCATCCATTTGAGTAAAAAAAATCTTGACAACAGACTGCCTTCCATAATGACAAGGCTACCATCCATTGAAGTAAAAAAAAATCACGACAACAGACTACCTTACATAATGACAAGGCTACCATCCATTGGAGTAAAAAATATCTCGACAACACACTACCTTCCATAATTACATGGCTATCATCCATTGGAGTAACAAAAATCTCGACAACAGACTACCTTCCATAATGACAAGGCTACCATCCATTGGAGAAAAAAAATCTCGACAACAGACTACCTTCCATAAAGACAAGGCTACCATCCATTGGAGGAACAAAAATCTCGACAAAAGACTACCTTATATAATGACAAGGCTACCATCCATTGGAGTAAAACAATCTCGACAACAGACTACCTTCCATAATGACAAGGCTACCATTCATTGAGTAACAAAGATCTCGACAACAGACTACATTCCATTATGACAAGGCTACAGACTACCTTCCATAAAGACAAGGCTACCATCCATTGAGTGACAAAGATATTGACAACAGACTATCTCCCATTATGACAACACTACCATCCATTGGAGTAAAAAAAATCTTAACAATATACTACCTTCTATAATGACAAGGCTACCATCCATTGGAGTAAAAAAATCTCGACAATAGACTACCTTCCATAATGAAAAGGCTACTATCCGTTGAGTAACAAAGATCTCGACAATAGACTACCTTCCATTATGACAAGGCTACCATCCATTGGAGTAACAAAAATCTCGACAACAGACTACCTTCTATAATGACAAGGCTACCATCCATTGGAGTAGAAAAATCTCGACAACAAATTTCCTTCCATAATGACAAGGCTACAATCCACTGAGTAACAAAGATTTCGAAAACAGACTCCCTTCCATTATGAAAAGGCTACAATTCATTGGAGTAAAAAATATCTCGACAATAGACTACTTTCCATAATTACATGGCTACCATCCATTGGAGTAACAAAAATATCGACAACAGACTACCTTCCATAATGACAAGGCTACCATCCATTGGAGTAACAAATATCTCGACAACAGACTACCTTCTATAATGACAAGGATACCATCCATTAGAGTAACAAATATCTCGACAAAAGACTACCTTCCATAAAGAAAAGTCTACCATCCATTGGAGTAACAAAAATACCGACAAGAGACTACCTTCCATAATTACATGGCTACCATCCATTGGAGTAAAAAAAATCTTGACAACAGACCGCCTTCCATAATGACAAGGCTACCATCCATTGAAGTAAAAAAAACTCAACAACAGACTACCTTCCATAATGACAAGGCTACCATCCATTAGAGTAACAAATATCTCGACAAAAGACTACCTTCCATAAAGAAAAGTCTACCATCCATTGGAGTAACAAAAATATAGACATTAGACTACCTTCCATAATTACATTGCTACCATCCAGTGGAGTAAAAATAATCTTGACAACAGACTGCCTTCCATAATGACAAGGCTACCATCCATTGAAGTAAAAAAAATCACGACAACAGACTACCTTACATAATGACAAGGCTACCATCCATTGGAGTAAAAAATATCTCAACAACAGACTACCTTCCATAATTATATGGCTACCATCCATTGGAGTAACAAAAATATCGACAACAGACTACCTTCCATAATGACAAGGCTACCATCCATTGGAGAAAAAATATCTCGACAACAGACTACCTTCCATAATGACAAGGCTACCATCCATTAGAGTAACAAATATCTCGACAAAAGACTACCTTCCATAAAGAAAAGTCTACCATCCATTGGAGTAACAAAAATATAGACATTAGACTACCTTCCATAATTACATTGCTACCATCCATTGGAGTAAAAATAGTCTTGACAACAGACTGCCTTCCATAATGACAAGGCTACCATCCATTGAAGTAAAAAAAATCACGACAACAGACTACCTTACATAATGACAAGGCTACCATCCATTGGAGTAAAAAATATCTCAACAACAGACTACCTTCCATAATTATATGGCTACCATCCATTGGAGTAACAAAAATATCGACAACAGACTACCTTCCATAATGACAAGGCTACCATCCATTGGAGAAAAAAAATCTCGACAACAGACTACCTTCTATAATGACAAGGATACCATCCATTAGAGTAACAAATATCTCGACAAAAGACTACCTTCCATAAAGAAAAGTCTACCATCCATTGGAGTAACAAAAATACCAACAAGAGACTACCTTCGATAATTACATGGCTACCATCCATTGGAGTAAAAAAAATCTTGACAACAGACCGCCTTCCATAATGACAAGGCTACCATCCATTAGAGTAACAAAAACTCAACAACAGACTACCTTCCATAATGACAAGGCTACCATCCATTAGAGTAACAAATATCTCGACAAAAGACTACCTTCCATAAAGAAAAGTCTACCATCCATTGGAGTAACAAAAATATAGACATTAGACTACCTTCCATAATTACATTGCTACCATCCATTGGAGTAAAAATAATCTTGACAACAGACTGCCTTCCATAATGACAAGGCTACCATCCATTGAAGTAAAAAAAATCACGACAACAGATTACCTTACATAATGACAAGGCTACCATCCATTGGAGTAAAAAATATCTCAACAACAGACTACCTTCCATAATTATATGGCTACCATCCATTGGAGTAACAAAAATATCGACAACAGACTACCTTCCATAATGACAAGGCTACCATCCATTGGAGAAAAAAAATCTTGACAACAGACTACCTTCCATAATGACAAGGCTACCATCCATTGGAGTAACAAATATCTCGACAACAGACTACCATCTATAATGACAAGGCTACCATCCATTAGAGTAACAAAAATATCGACAAAAGACTACCTTCAATAAAGAAAAGTCTACCATCCATTGGAGTAACAAAAATATCGACAACAGACTACCTTCCATAATTACATTGCAACCATCCATTGGAGTAAAAATAATCTTGACAACAGACTGCCTTCCATATTGACAAGGCTACCATCCATTGAAGTAAAAAAAATCACGACAACAGACTACCTTACATAATGACAAGGCTACCATCCATTGGAGTAAAAAATATCTCAACAACTGACTACCTTCCATAATGACAAGGCTACCATCCATTGGAGTAACAAATATCTCGACAAAAGACTACCTTCCATAAAGAAAAGTCTACCATCCATTGGAGTAACGAAAATATCGACAAAAGACTACCTTCCATAATTACATGGCTACCATCCATTTGAGTAAAAAAAATCTTGACAACAGACTGCCTTCCATAATGACAAGGCTACCATCCATTGAAGTAAAAAAAAATCACGACAACAGACTACCTTACATAATGACAAGGCTACCATCCATTGGAGTAAAAAATTTCTCGACAACAGACTACCTTCCATAATTACATGGCTATCATCCATTGGAGTAACAAAAATCTCGACAACAGAATACCTTCCATAATGACAAAGCTACCATCCATTGGAGAAAAAAAATCTCGACAACATACTACCTTTCATAATGACAAGGCTACCATCCTTTGGAGTAACAAATATCTCGACAACAGACTACCTTCTATAATGACAAGGCTACCATCCATTAGAGTAACAAAAATATCGACAATAGACTACCTCCCATAATTACATGGCTACCATCCATTGGAGGAACAAAAATATCGACAAAAGACTACCTTATATAATTACAAGGCTACCATCCATTGGAGTAAAACAATCTCGACAACAGACTACCTTCCATAATGACAAGGCTACCATCCATTGAGTAACAAAGATCTCGACAACAAACTACCTTCTATTATGACAAGGCTACCATCCATTGGAGTAAAAAATATCTCGACAACAGACTTCCTTCCATAATGACAAGGATACCATCCATTGGAGTAACAAAAATCTCGACAACAGACTACCTTCCATAAAGACAAGGCTACCATCCATTGAGTAACAAAGATATTGACAACAGATTATCTTCCATAATGACAACACTACCATCCATTGGAGTAAAAAAAATCTTAACAACATACTACCTTCCATAATGACAAGGCTACCATCCATTGGAGTAAAAAAATCTCGACAACAGAATACCTTCCATAATGAAAAGGCTACTATCCATTGAGTAACAAAGATCTCGACAATAGACTACCTTCCATTATGACAAGTATACCATCCATTGGAGTAACAAAAATCTCGACAACAGACTACCTTCTATAATGACAAGGCTACCATCCATTGGAGTAAAAAAATCTCGACAACAGATTTCTTTCCATAATGACAAGGCTACCATCCACTGAGTAACAAAGATCTCGAAAACAGACTCCCTTCCATTATGAAAAGGCTACAATCCATTGGAGTAACAAATATCTCGACAATAGACTACTTTCCATAATTACATGGCTACCATCCATTGGAGTAACAAAAATATCGACAACAGACTACCTTCCATAATTACATGGCTACCATCCATTGGAGTAAAAAAATCTCAACAACAGATTACCTTCCTTAATGACAAGGCTACCATCCATTAGAGTATCAAATATCTCGACAAAAGACTACCTTCCATAAAGAAAAGTCTACCATCCATTGGAGTAACAAAAATATTGACAATAGACTACCTTCCATAATTACATGGCTACCATCCATTTGAGTAAAAAAAATCTCGACAACAGACTGCCTTCCATAATGACAAGGCTACCATCCATTGAAGTAAAAAAAAATCACGACAACAGACTACCTTACATAATGACAAGGCTACCATCCATTGGAGTAAAAAATATCTCGACAATAGACTACCTTCCATAATTACATGGCTACCATCCATTGGAGTAACAAAAATATCGACAACAGACTACCTTCCATAATGACAAGGCAACCATACATTGGAGAAAAAAAATCTCGACAACAGACTACCTTCCATAATGACAAGGCTACCATCCATTGGTGTAACAAATATCTCGACAACAGACTACCTTCTATAATGACAAGGCTATAATCCATTGGAGAAAAAAAATCTCGACAACAGACTACCTTCCATAATGACAAGGCTACCATCCATTGGAGTAACAAATATCTCGACAACAGACTACCTTCAATAATGACAAGGCTACCATCCATTAGAGTAACAAAAATATCGACAAAAGACTACCTTCCATAAAGAAAAGTCTACCATCCATTGGAGTAACAAAAATATCGACAACAGACTACCTTCCATAATTACATTGCTACCATCCATTGGAGTAAAAATAATCTTGACAACAGACTGCCTTCCATAATGACAAGGCTACCATCCATTGAAGTAAAAAAAATCACGACAACAGACTACCTTACATAATGACAAGGCTACCATCCATTGGAGTAAAAAATATCTCAACAACTGACTACCTTCCATAATGACAAGGCTACCATCCATTGGAGTAACAAATATCTCGACAAAAGACTACCTTCCATAAAGAAAAGTCTACCATCCATTGGAGTAACAAAAATATCGACAAAAGACTACCTTCCATAATTACATGGCTACCATCCATTTGAGTTAAAAAAATCTTAACAACAGACTGCCTTCCATAATGACAAGGCTACCATCCATTGAAGTAAAAAAAAATCACGACAACAAACTACCTTACATAATGACAAGGCTACCATCCATTGGAGTAAAAAATATCTCGACAACAGACTACCTTCCATAATTACATGGCTATCATCCATTGGAGTAACAAAAATCTCGACAACAGACTACCTTCCATAATGACAAGGCTACCATCCATTGGAGAATAAAAATCTCGACAACATACTACCTTTCATAATGACAAGGCTACCATCCATTGGAGTAACAAATATCTCGACAACAGAATACCTTCTATAATGACAAGGCTACCATCCATTAGAGTAACAAAAATCTCGACAAAAGACTACCTTCCATATAGAAAAGTCTACCATCCATTGGAGTAACAAAAATATCGACAATAGACTACCTTCCATAATTTCATGGCTACCATCCATTGGAGGAACAAAAATCTCGACAAAAGACTACCTTATATAATGACAAGGATACCATCCATTGGAGTAAAACAATCTCGACAACCGACTACCTTCCATAATGACAAGGCTACCATCCATTGAGTAACAAAGATCTCGACAACAGACTACCTTCCATTATGACAAGGCTACCATCCATTGGAGTAAAAAATATCTCGACAACAGACTTCCTTCCATAATGACAAGGCTACCATCCATTTGAGTAACAAAAATCTCGACAACAGACTACCTTCCATAAAGACAAGGCTACCATCCATTGAGTAACAAAGATATTGACAACAGACTATCTTCCATAATGACAACACTACCATCCATTGGAGTAAAAAAAATCTTAACAACATACTACCTTCCATAATGAGAAGGCTACCATCCATTGGATTAAAAAAATCTCGACAACAGACTACCTTCCATGATGAAAAGGCTACTATCCATTGAGTAACAAAGATCTCGACAATAGACTACCTTCCATTATGACAAGGCTACCATCCATTGGAGTAACAAATATCTCGACAATAGACTACTTTCCATAATTACATGGCAACCATCCATTGGAGTAACAAAAATATCGACAACCGACTACCTTCCATAATTACATGGCTACCATCCATTGGAGTTAAAAAATCTCAACAACAGATTACCTTCTTTAATGACAAGGCTACCATCCATTAGAGTATCAAATATCTCGACAAAAGACTACCTTCCATAAAGAAAAGTCTACCATCCATTGGAGTAACAAAAATATTGACAATACCTTCCATAATTACATGGCTACCATCCATTTGAGTAAAAAAAATGTTGACAACAGACTGCCTTCCATAATGACAAGGCTACCATCCATTGAAGTAAAAAAAAATCACGACAACAGACTACCTTACATAATGACAAGGCTACCATCCATTGGAATAAAAAATATCTCGACAATAGACTACCTTCCATAATTACATGGCTATCATCCATTGGAGTAACAAAAATCTCGACAACAGACTACCTTCCATGATGACAAGGCTACCATCCATTGGAGAAAAAAAATCTCGACAACAAACTACCTTCCATAATGACAAGGCTACCATCCATTGGAGTAACAAATATCTTCATAACAGACTACCTTCTATAATGACAAGGCTACCATCCATTAGAGTAACAAATATCTCGACAAAAGACTACCTTCCATAAAGAAAAGTCTACCATCCATTGGAGTAACAAAAATATCGACAAGAGACTACCTTCCATAATTACATGGCTACCATCCATTAGAGTAAAAAAAATCTTGACAACAGACCGCCTTCCATAATGACAAGGCTACCATCCATTGAAGTAAAAAAAATCACGACAACAGACTACCTTCCATAATGACAAGGCTACCATCCATTGGAGTAAAAAAATCTTAACAACAGACTACCTTCCATAATGACAAGGCTACCATCCATTAGAGTAACAAATATCTCGATAAAAGACTACCTTCCATAAAGAAAATTCTACCATCCATTGGAGTACCAAAAATATCGACAATAGACTACCTTCCATAATTACATTGCTACCATCCATTGGAGTAAAAATAATCTTGACAATAGACTGCCTTCCATAATGACAAGGCTACCATCCATCGAAGTAAAAAAATCATGACAATAGACTACCTTACATAATGACAAGGCTACCATCCATTGGAGTAAAAAATATCTCAACAACAGACTACCTTCCATAATTATAAGGCTACCATCCATTGGAGTAACAAAAATCTCGACAACAGACTACCTTCCATGATGACAAGGCTACCATCCATTGAGTAACAAAGATATTGAAAACAAACTATCTTCCATAATGACAACACTACCTTCCATAATGACAAGGCTACCATCCATTGAAGTAAACAAAAATCACGGCAATAGACTACCTTACACAATGACAAGGCTACCATCCATCGAGTAACAAAGATCTCGACAACAAACTACCTTCCATAATGACAAGGCTACCATCCATTGGAGTAACAAATATCTTCACAACAGACTACCTTCTATAATGACAAGGCTACCATCCATTAAAGTAACAAATATCTTGACAAAAGACTACCTTCCATAAAGAAAAGTCTACCATCCATTGGAGTAACAAAAATATCGACAATAGACTACCTTCCATAATTACATTGCTACCATCCATTGGAGTAAAAATAAGCTTGACAATAGACTGCCTTCCATAATGACAAGGCTACCATCCATTGAAGTAAAAAATATCTCAACAACAGACTACCTTCCATAATTATAAGGCTACCATCCATTGGAGTAACAAAAATCTCGACAACAGACTACCTTCCATGATGACAAGGCTACCATCCATTGGAGAAAAAAAATCTCGACAACAGACTACCTTCCATAATGACAAGGCTACCATCCATTGGAGTAACAAATATCTCGACAACAGACTACCTTCTATAATGACAAGGCTACCATCCATTAGAGTAACAAAAATATCGACAAAAACTACCTTCCATAAAGAAAAGTCTACCATCCATTGGAGTAACAAAAATATCGAAAATAGACTACCTTCCATAATTACATGGCTACCATCCATTGGAGGAACGAAAATCTCGACAACAGACTACCTTACATAATGACAAGGCTACCATCCATTGGAGTAAAACAATCTCGACAACAGACTACCTTCCATAATGACAAGGCTACCATCCAATGAGTAACAAAGATCTCGACAATAGACTACCTTCCATTATGACAAGGCTACCATCCATTAGAGTAAAAAATATCTCGACAACAGACTACCATCCATTATGACAAGGCTACCATCCATTGGAGTAACAAAAATCTCGACAACAGACTACCTTCCATAAAGACAAGGCTACCATCCATTGAGTAACAAAGATATTGAAAACAGACTATCTTCCATAATGACAACACTACCTTCCATAATGACAAGGCTACCATCCATTGAAGTAAAAAAAAATCACGACAATAGACTACCTTACACAATGACAAGGCTACCATCCATTGAGTAACAAAGATTTCGACAACAGACTACCTTCCATTATAACAAGGCTACCATCCATTGGAGTAACAAAAATCTCGACAACAGAGTCCCTTCCATTATGATAATGCTACCATCCACTGGAGTAAAAAATAACTCGACAACAGACTACCTTCCATAATGACAAGGCTACCATCCATTGGAGTAACAAAAATCCCGAAAATGGACTACCTTCCATAAAGACAAGGCTACCATCCATTGAGTAACAAAGATATCGTCAACAGACTACCTTCCATAATGACAAGGGTACCATCCTTTGGAGAAAAAAAATCTCGACAACAGACTACCTTTCATAATGACATGGCTACCATCCATTGGAGTAACAAATATCTCGACAACAAACTACCTTCTATAATGAAAAGGCTACCATCCATTAGAGTAACAAAAATCTCGACAAAAGACTACCTTCCATATAGAAAAGTCTACCATCCATTGGAGTAACAAAAATATCAACAATAGACTACCTTCCATAATTACATGGATACCATCCATTGGAGGAACAAAAATCTCGACAAAAGACTACCTTATATAATGACAAGGCTACCATCCATTGGAGTAAAACAATCTCGACAACAGACTACCTTCCATAATGACAAGGCTACCATCCATTGAGTAACAAAGATCTCGACAACAGACTACCTTCCATTATGACAAGGCTACCATCCATTGGAGTAAAAAAAATCTCGACAACAGACTACCTTTCATAATGACATGGCTACCATCCATTGGAGTAACAAATATCTCGACAACAAACTACCTTCTATAATGACAAGGCTACCATCCATTAGAGTAACAAAAATCTCGACAAAAGACTACCTTCCATATAGAAAAGTCTACCATCCATTGGAGTAACAAAAATATCAACAATAGACTACCTTCCATAATTACATGGCTACCATCCATTGGAGGAACAAAAATCTCGACAAAAGACTACCTTATATAATGACAAGGCTACCATCCATTGGAGTAAAACAATCTCGACAACAGACTACCTTCCATAATGACAAGGCTACCATCCATTGAGTAACAAAAATCTCGACAACAGACTACCTTCCATAATGAAAAGGCTACTATCCATTGAGTAACAAAGATCACGACAATAGACTACCTTCCATTATGACAAGGCTGCCATCCATTGGAGTAACAAAAATCTCGACAACGGACTACCTTCTATAATGACAAGGCTACCATCCATTGGAGTAAAAAAATCTTGACAACAAATTTCCTTCCATAATGACAAGGCTACCATCCACTGAGTAACAAATATCTCGAAAACAGACTCCCTTCCATTATGAAAAGGCTACAATCCATTGGAGTAAAAAATATCTCGACAATAGACTACTTTCAATAATTACATGGCTACCATCCATTGGAGTAACAAAAATATCGACAACACACTAGCTTCCATAATGACAAGGGTACCATCCATTGGAGTAAAATAATCTCGACAACAGACTACCTTCCATAATGACAAGGCTACCATCCATTGGATTAATAAATATCTTCACAACAGACTACATTCTATAATGACAAGGCTACCATCCATTAGAGTAACAAATATCTCGACAAAAGACTACCTTCCATAAAGAAAAGTCTACCATCCATTGGAGTAAGAAAAATATCGACAAGAGACTACCTTCCATAATTACATGGATACCATCCATTGGAGTAAAAAAAATCTTGACAACAGACCGCCTTCCATAATGACAAGGCTACCATCCATTGAAGTAAAAAAAATCACGACAACAGACTACCTTCCATAATGACAAGGCTTCCATCCATTGGAGTAAAAAAATCTCAACAACAGACTACCTTCCATAATGACAAGGCTACCATCCATTAGAGTAACAAATATCTCGACAAAAGACTACCTTCCATAAAGAAAATTCTACCATCCATTGGAGTAACAAAAATATCGACAATAGACTACCTTCCATAATTACATTGCTACCATCCATTGGAGTTAAAATAATCTTGACAATAGACTGCCTTCCATAATGACAAGGCTACCATCCATTGAAGTAAAAAAATCACGACAATAGACTACCTTACATAATGACAAGGCTACCATCCATTGGAGTAAAAAATATCTCAACAACAGACTACCTTCCATAATTATATGGCTACCATCCATTGGAGTAACAAAAATCTCGACAACAGACTACCTTCCATGATGACAAGGCTACCATCCATTGGAGAAAAAAAATCTCGACAACAGACTACCTTCCATAATGACAAGGCTACCATCCATTGGAGTAACAAATATCTCGACAACAGACTACCTTCTATAATGACAAGGCTACCATCCATTAGAGTAACAAATATCTCGACAAAAGACTACCTTCCATAAAGAAAAGTCTACCATCCATTGGAGTAACAAAAATATCGACAAGAGACTACCTTCCATAATTACATGGCTACCATCCATTAGAGTAAAAAAAATCTTGACAACAGACCGCCTTCCATAATGACAAGGCTACCATCCATTGAAGTAAAAAAAATCACGACAACAGACTACCTTCCATAATGACAAGGCTACCATCCAATGAGTAACAAAGATCTCGACAATAGACTACCTTCCATTATGACAGGGCTACCATCCATTAGAGTAAAAAATATCTCGACAACAGACTACCTTCCATAATGACAAGGCTACCATCCATTGGAGTAACAAAAATCTCGATAACAGACTATCTTCCATAAAGACAAGGCTACCATCCATTGAGTAACAAAGATATTGAAAACATACTATCTTCCATAATGACAACACTACCATCCATTAGAGTAAAAAAAATCTTAACAACAGACTACCTTCCGTAATGACAAGGCTACCATCCATTGAAGTAAAAAAAATCACGACAATAGACTACCTTACACAATGACAAGGCTACCATCCATTGAGTAACAAAGATCTCGACAACAGACTACCTTCCATTATAACAAGGCTACCATCCATTGGAGTAACAAAAATCTTGACAACAGAGTCCATTCCATTATGACAATGCTACCATCCACTGGAGTAAAAAATATCTCGACAACAGACTACCTTCCATAATTACATGGCTACCATCCATTGGAGTAAAAAAAATCTCGACAACAGACTACCTTCCATAATGACAAGGCTACAATCCATTGGAGTAACAAAAATCCCGACAACGGACTACCTTCCATAAAGACAAGGCTTCCATCCATTGAGTAACAAAGATATCGACAACAGACTACCTTCCATAATGACAAGGGTACCATCCATTGGAGTAAAAAAAATCTTGACAACAAACTACCTTCCATAATGACAAGGCTACCATCCATTGAAGTAAAAAAAAATCTCGACAACAGACTACCTTACAAAAAGACAAGGCTTCCATCCATTGGAGTAAACAAATCTCGACAACAGACTACCTTCCATAATGACAAGGCTACCATCCATTGAATAACAAAGATCTCGACAATAGACTACCTTCCATTATGACAAGGCTACCATCCATTGGAGTAACAAAAATCTAGACAACAGACTACGTTCCATAATGACAAGGCTACCATCCATTCGATTAAAAAAATCTCGACAAAAGACTACCTTCCATAATGACAAGGCTACCATCCATTGAGTAACGAAGATCTCGACAACAGACTACCTTCCATAATGAAAAGGCTACCATCCAATGAGTAACAAAGATCTCGACAACAGACTACCTTCCATAATGACAAGGCTACCATCCATTGGAGTAACAAAAATCTCGACAACAGAGTACCTTCCATAAAGACAAGGCTACCATCCATTGAGTAACAAAGATATCGACAACAGACTACCTTACATAATGACAAGGCTACCATCCATTGGAGTAAAAAATATCTCGACAATAGACTACCTTCCATAATTACATGGCTACCATCCATTGGAGTAACAAAAATATCGACAACAGACTACCTTCCATAATGACAAGGCTACCATCCATTGAGTAACAAAGATCTCGACAATAGACTACCTTCCATTATGACAAGGCTACCATCCATTGGAGTAACAAAAATCTCGACAACAGAATACCTTCTATAATGACAAGGCTACCATCCATTGGAGTAAAAAAATCTCGACAACAGATTTCCTTCCATAATGACAAGGCTACCATCCACTGAGTAACAAAGATCTCGACAAAGGACTCCCTTCCATTATGAAAAGGCTACAATCCATAGGAGTAAAAAATATCTCGACAATAGACTACCTTCCATAATTACATGGCTACCATCCATTGGAGTAACAAAAATATCTACAACATACTAGCTTCCATAATGACAAGGGTACCATCCATTGGAGTAAAAAAATCTCGACAACCGACTACCTTCCATAATCACAACGCTACCATCCATTGGAGTAACAAATATCTCGACAACAGACTACCTTCTAGAATGACAAGGCTACCATCCATTAGAGTAACAAAAATATCGACAAAAGACTACCTTCCATAAAGAAAAGTCTACCATCCATTGGAGTAACAAAAATATGGAAAATAGACTACCTTCCATAATTACATGGCTACCATCCATTGGAGGAACGAAAATCTCGACAATAGACTACCTTACATAATGACAAGGCAACCATCCATTGGAGTAAAACAATCTCGACAACAGACTACTTTCCATAATGACAAGGCTACCATCCAATGAGTAACAAAGATCTCGACAATAGACTACCTTCCATTATGATAGGGCTACCATCCATTAGAGTAAAAAATATCTCGACAACAGACTACCTTCCATAATGACAAGGCTACCATCCATTGGAGTAACAAAAATCTCGACAACAAACTACTTTCCATATTGACAAGGCTAACATCCAACAAAATAACAAAAATCTCGACAACATACTACCTTCCATAATGACAAGGTTACTATTCATTGAAATAACAAAAAACTCGAGAACAGACTACCTTCCATAATGACAAGGTTAACATCCATTGGAGTAACAAAATTATTGACAACAGACTACCTTCCATAATTACAAGGCTAGCATCCATTGGAGTAACAAAAACTTGAAAACAGACTACCTTCCATAATGACAAGGTTACCATCCATTGGAATAACAAAAATATAGACAACAGACTACCTTCCATAATGAGAAGGCTACCATCCATTGGGGTAACAAAATTATCGATAACAGACTACCTTCCATAATGAGAAGGCTACCATCCATTGGAGTAACAAAAATCTCGACAATAGACTACCTTACATAATGACAATGCTACCATCTATTGGAGTAACAAAAATATCGACAACAGACTACCTTCCATAATGACAAGGCTACCATCCATTGAGTAACAAAGATCTCGACAATAGACTACCTTCCATTATGACAAGGCTACCATCCATTGGAGTAACAAAAATCTCGACAACAGAATACCTTTTATAATGACAAGGCTACCATCCATTGGAGTAAAAAAATCTCGACAACAGATTTCCTTCCATAATGACAAGGCTACCATCCACTGAGTAACAAAGATCTCGACAAAGGACTCCCTTCCATTATGAAAAGGCTACAATCCATAGGAGTAAAAAATATCTCGACAATAGACTACCTTCCATAATTACATGGCTACCATCCATTGGAGTAACAAAAATATCTACAACATACTAGCTTCCATAATGACAAGGGTACCATCCATTGGAGTAAAAAAATCTCGACAACAGACTACCTTCCATAATCACAAAGCTACCATCCATTGGAGTAACAAATATCTCGACAACAGACTACCTTCTATAATGACAAGGCTACCATCCATTAGAGTAACAAAAATATCAACAAAAGACTACCTTCCATAAAGAAAAGTCTACCATCCATTGGAGTAACAAAAATATGGAAAATAGACTACCTTCCATAATTACATGGCTACCATCCATTGGAGGAACGAAAATCTCGACAATAGACTACCTTACATAATGACAAGGCTACCATCCATTGGAGTAAAACAATCTCGACAACAGACTACTTTCCATAATGACAAGGCTACCATCCAATGAGTAACAAAGATCTCGACAATAGACTACCTTCCATTATGATAGGGCTACCATCCATTAGAGTAAAAAATATCTCGACAAAAGACTACCTTCCATAATGACAAGGCTACCATCCATTGGAGTAACAAAAATCTCGACAACAAACTACTTTCCATATTGACAAGGCTAACATCCACCAAAATAACAAAAATCTCGACAACATACTACCTTCCATAATGACAAGGTTACTATCCATTGAAATAACAAAAAACTCGAGAACAGACTACCTTCCATAATGACAAGGTTAACATCCATTGGAGTAACAAAATTATTGACAACAGACTACCTTCCATAATTACAAGGCTAGCATCCATTGGAGTAACAAAAACTTGAAAACAGACTACCTTCCATAATGACAAGGTTACCATCCATTGGAATAACAAAAATATAGACAACAGACTACCTTCCATAATGAGAAGGCTACCATCCATTGGAGTAACAAAATTATCGATAACAGACTACCTTCCATAATGAGAAGGCTACCATCCATTGGAGTAACAAAAATCTCGACAATAGACTACCTTACATAATGACAATGCTACCATCCATTGGAGTAAAAAAAATATCGATAACACACTACGTTCCATAATGACAGGACTACCATCCATTTGAGTAACAAAAATCTTGACAACATACTACCTTCCATAATTACAAGGCTACCATCCATTAGACTATCAAAAATCTCGACAGCAGACTACCTTTCATAATGACAAGGCTAGCATCCATTGGAGTAACAAAAATCTCGACAACAGACTAACTTCCATAATTACAAGGCTACCATCCATTGGAGTAACAAAAATCTCGACAACAGACTAACTTCCATAATTACAAGGCTGCCATCCATTGGAGTAAAAAATATCTCGACAACAGACTACCTTCCATAATGATAAGGCTACCATCCATTGGACTATCAAAATCCTCGAGAATAGACTACCTTCCATAATGACAAGGTTACCATCAAATTGAATACCAATAATCTCTACTACAGACTACCATCCATAATGACGAGGCTACCATCCATTGGAGTAACAAAAGTCTGAACTACAGACTACCTTACATAATGACAACACTACCATCCAATGGACTAACAAAAATCTCAACGAAAGACTACCTTCCATAATGACAAGGCTACCATCTATTGGAGTATAAAAAATCTCGTCAACAAACTAACTTCCATAATGACAAGGATACCATCCATTGAAGTAACAAATATCTCGACAAAAGACTACCTTCCATAATGACAAGGCTACCATCCATAGGAGTAACCAAAATATCGACAATAGACTACCTTCTATAATGACAAGGCTAGCATCAATTGGAGTAACAAAACTCTCGACAACAAACTACCTTCTATAATGAAAAGGGTACCATCCATTGGAGTAACAAAAATATCGACAACAAACAACCTTCCATAATGACAAGGCTACCATCCATTGAAGTATCAAAAATATCGACAACAAACTACCTTCCATAATTACAAGGCTACCATCCATTGGAGTAAAAAAAACTCGACAACAGACTACCTTCCATAATGACAAGGAAACCATCCATTGGAGTAACAAAATTCTCGACAACAGACTACCTTACATAATGACAAAGTTACCATCCATTGAAATAACAAAAAACTCGACAACAGACTACCTTCCATAATTACAAGGTTAACATCCATTTGGGTAACAAAATTATCGACAACAGACTACCTTCCATAATGACAAAACTACAATCCATTGGAGTAACAAAAAATCGACAATAGACTACCTTTCATAATGACAAGGCTACCATCCAACGAAATAACAAAAATCTCGACAACAGACTACCTTCCATAAACAGAAGGCAATCATCCAACGAAATAACAAAAATCTCGACAACAGACTACCTTCCATAATGATAAGGCTACCATCCATTGGAGTAACAAAATTCTCGACAACAGACTACCTTCCATAATGACAATGCTACCATCCATTGGAGTAACAAAAATATCGACAACAGACTACCTTGCATAATGACAATGCTACCATCCATTGAAATAACAAAAATCTCGACAACAAACTACCTTCCATAATGAGAAGGCTACCATCCATTGGAGTAACAAAAATCTCGACAACAGACTACCTTACATAATTACAATGCTACCATCCATTGGAGTAACAAAAATATCGACCACACACTACGTTCCATAATGAGAAGGCTATCATCCATTGGAGTAACAAAAATCTCGACAACAGACTACCTTCCATAATGAGAAGGCTACCATCCATTGGACTATCAAAAATCTCGACAACAGACTACCTTTCATAATGGCAAGGCTACCAACCATTGGAGTGACAAAAAGCTCGACAAGAGACTAACTTCCATAATTACAAGGCTACCATCCATTGGAGTAACAAATATCTCGACAACAGTCTACCTTCCATAATGATAAGGCTACCATCCATTGAACTATAAAATCCTCGACAACAGACTACCTTCCATAATGACAAGGCTATGATCCAATGGAATACCAAAAATCTCAACAATAGACTACCTTCCATAATGACAAGGCTACCATCAAACGAAATAACAAAAATCTCTACAATAGACTACCTTCCATAATTACCAGGTTACCATCCATTGGAATAACAAAAATCTCGACAACAGACTATCTTCCATAATGACAAGGCTACCATCCAACAAAATAACAAAAATTTCGACAACATACTACCTTCCATAATGACAAGGTTACCATCCATTGGAATAAAGAAAAACTCGAAAACAAACTACCTTCCATAATGTCAAGGTTACCATCCATTGGAGTAACAAAAATATCGACAAAAAACTACCTTCCATAATTACAAGGCTACTATCCATTGGAGTAACAAAAACTCGACAACAGACTACCTTCCATAATGACAAGGTTACCTTCCATTGGAATAACAAAAATTTCGACAACAGACTACTTTCCATAATGACAAGGCTAACATCCAACGAAATAACAAAAATCTCGACAACAGACTACCTTCCATAATGACAAGGTTACCTTCCATTGGAATAACAAAAATCTCGACAACAGACTACTTTCCATAATGACAAGGCTAACATCCAACGAAATAACAAAAATCTCGACAACAAACTACCTTTCATAATTACAAGGCTACCATCCATTGGAGTAACAAAAATTTGACAACAGACTACCTTCCACAATGACAAGGTTACCATCCATTAGAATAACAAAAATCTAGACAACAGACTACCTTCCATAATGACAAGTCTACCATCAAACGAAATAAGAAAAATTTCGACAACAGACTACCTTCCATAATGAGAAGGCTACCATCCATTGGAGTAACAAAATTCTCGACAACAGACTACCTTCCATAATGAGAAGGCTACCATCCATTGGAGTAACACAAATATCGACAACAGACTACCTTACTAAATGACAATGCTACCATCTATTGGAGTAACAAAAATATCGACAACACACTACGTTTCATAATGACAAGGCTACCATCCATTGGAGTAACAAAAATCTCGGTAATAGAGTAACTTCCATAATTACAAGGCTACCATCCATTGGAGTAACAAATATCTCGACAATAGACTACCTTCCATAATGATAAGGCTACCATCCATTGGACTATCAAAATCCTCGACAACAGACTACCTTCCATAATGACAAGGCTACCATCCATTGGAGTAAAAAAAATCTGAACTACAGACTACCTTCCGTAATGACAACACTACCATCCATTGGACTATCAAAAATCTCAACGAAAGACTACCTTCCATTATGACAAGGCTACCATCCATTGGAGTAACAAATATCTCGACAAAAGACAACCTTCCATAATGACAAGGCTATCATCCATAGGAGTAACCAAAATATCGACAATAGACTACCTTCTTTAATGACAAGGCTAGCATCCATTGGAGTAACAAAACTCTCGACAACAAACTACCTTCCATAATGAAAAGGGTAACATCCATTGGAGTAACAAAAATATCGACAACAAACTACCTTCCATAATGAAAAGGCTACCATCCATTGAAGTATTAAAAATATCGACAACAAACTACCTTCCATAATTACAAGGCTACCATCCATTGGAGTAACAAAAACTCGACAACAGACTACCTTCCATAATGACAAGGTTACCATCCATTGGAATAACTAAAATCTCGACAACAGACTACCTTCCATAATGACAAGGCTACCATCCAACGAAATAACAAAAATCTCGACAACAAACTACCTTCCATAATGACAAGGCTATCATCCATTAGACTATCAAAAATCTCGACAACAGACTACCTTTCATAATGACAAGGCTACCATCCATTGGAGTAATAAAAATCTCGACAACAGACAACTTTCCATAATGACAAGGCTAAATCCAATGAAATAACAAAAATCTAGACAACAAACTACCTTCCATAATGAAAAGGTTACCATCCATTGGAATAACAAAAAAATCGACAACATACTACCTTCCATAATGACAAGGTTAACATCCATTGGAGTAACAAAAATCTCGACAAAAGACAACTTTCAATAATGACAAGGCTAAATTCATCGAAATAACAAAAATCTAGACAACAAACTACCTTCCATAATGACAAGGCTACCATCCATTGGAGTAAGAAAAACTCGACAACAGACTACCTTCCAGAATGACAAGGTTACCATCCATTGGAATAAAAAAAATCTCAACAAGAGACTAACTTCCATAATTACAAGGCTACCATCCATTGGAGTAACAAATATCTCGACAACAGACTAACTTCCATAATGATAAGGCTACCATACATTGGATTATCAAAATCCTCGACAACAGACTACCTTCCATAATGACAAGGCTACCATCCATTGGAGTAACAAAAATCTGAACTAATGACTACCTTCCATAATGACAACGCTACCATCCATTGGACTAACACAAATCTCAATGAAAGACTACTTTCCATAATGACGAGGCTACCATCCATTATAGTAACAAAAATCTCGATAGCAAACTAACTTCCATAATTACAAGGCTACCATCCATTAAAGTAACAAATATCTCGACAAAAGACTACCTTCCATAAGGACAAGACTACCATCCATAGGAGTAACCAAAATATCGACAATAGACTACCTTCTATAATGACAAGGCTGGCATCCATTGGAGTAACAAAACTCTCGACAACAAACTACCTTCCATAATGAAAAGGGTACCATCCATTGGAGTAACAAAAATATCGACAACAAACTACCTTGCATAATGACAAGGCTACCATCCATTGAAGTATCAAAAATATCGACAACAAACTACCTTCCATAATTACAAGGCTACCATCCATTGGAGTAACAAAAACTCGACAACAGACTACCTTCCATAATGACAAGTTTACCATCCATTGGAATAACAAAAATCTCGACAACAGACTACCTTCCATAATGACAAGGCTACCATCCAACGAAATAACAAAAATCTCGAGAACAGACTACCTTCCATAATGAGAAGGAAACCATCCATTGGAGTAACAAAATTCTCGACAACAGACTACCTTCCATAATGACAAGGCTACCATCCATTGGAGTAACAAATCTCGACAACAGACTACCTTACATAATGAAAATGCTACCATCCTTTGGAGTAACAAAAATATGGACAACACACTACGTTCCATAATGACAAGTCTACCATCCATTGGAGTAACAAAAATCTCGACAACAAACTACCTTCCATAATGACAAGGCTACCATCCATTAGACTATCAAAAATCTCGACAACAGACTACCTTTCATAATGACAAGGCTACCATCCATTGGAGTAACAAAAATCTCGACAACAGAGAACTTTCCATAATGACAAGGCTAACATCCAACGAAATAACAAAAATCTAGAAAACAAACTACCTTCCATAATGACAAGGTTACCATCCATTGGAATAACAAAAAAATAGACAACAGACTACCTTCCATAATGACAAGGTTAACATCCATTGGAGTAACAAAAATATCGACAACGGACTACCTTCCAAAATTACAAGGCTACCATCCATAGGAGTAACAAAAACTCGACAACAGACTACCTTCCATAATGACAAGGTTACCATCCATTGGAATAACAAATATCTCATCAACAGATAACCTTCCATAATTATAAGGTTACCATCCAACGAAATAATAAAAATATCGACAACAGATTACCTTCCATAATGACAATGCTACCATCCATTGGAGTAACAAAAATATCGACAACACACTATGTTCCATAATGATAAGGCTACCATCCATTGGAGTAACAAAAATCTCGACAACAGACTACCTTCCATAATGACAAGGCTACCATCCATTAGACTATCAAAAATCTCGACAACAAACAACCTTTCAAAATGACAAGGCTACCATCCATTGGAGTAACAAAAATCTCGACAACAGACTAACTTCTATAATTACAAGGCTACCTTCCATTGGAGTAACAAATATCTCGACAAAAGACTACCTTCCATAATGATAAGGCTACCATACATTGGATTATCAAAATCCTCGACAATAGACTACCTTCCATAATGACAAGGCTACCATCCAATGGAATACCGAAAATCTCAACAACAGACTACCTTCCATAATGACAAGGCTACCATCCATTGTAGTAACAAAAATCTCGACAACAAACTAACTTCCATAATTACAAGGCTACCATCTGTTGAAGTATCAAATATCTTGACACAAGACTACCTTCCATAATGACAAGGCTACCATCCATAGGAGTAACCAAAATATCGACAATAGACTACCTTCTATAATGACAACGCTAGCATCCATTGGAGTAACAAAACTCTCAACAACAAACTACCTTCCATAATGAAAAGGGTACCATCCAATGGAATAACAAAAAAATCGACAACATACTACCTTCCATAATGACAAGGTTAACATCCATTGGAGTAACAAAAATATCGACAACAGACTACATTCCATAATTACGAGGCTACCATCCATTGGAGTAAAAAATATCTCGACAATAGACTACCTTCCATAATGATAAGGCTACCATACATTGGATTATCAAAATCCTCGACAACAGACTACCTTCCATAATGACAAGGCTACCATCCAATGGAATACCAAAAATCTCAACAACAGACTACCTTCCATAATGACAAGGCTACCATCCATTGAAGTAACAAAAATCTGAACTACAGACTACCTTCCATAATGACAACGCTACCATCCATTGGACTAACAATAATCTCAACGAAAGACTACCTTCCATAATGATGAGGCTACCATCCATTATAGTAACAAAAATCTCGACAACAAACAAACTTCCATAATTACAAGGCTACCATCCATTGAAGTAACAAATTTTTGACAAAAGACTACCTTCCATAATGACAAGGCTACCATCCATAAGAGTAACCAAAATATCGACAATAGACTACCTTCTATAATGAAAAGGCTGGCATCCATTGGAATAACAAAACTCTCGACAACAAACTACCTTCCATAATGAAAAGGGTACCATCCATTGGAGTAACAAAAATATCGACAACAAACTACCTTCCATAATGACAAGGCTACCATCCATTGAAGTATCAAAAATATCGACAACAAACTACCTTCCATAATTACAAGGCTACCATCCATTGGAGTAACAAAAACTCGACAACAGACTACCTTCCATAATGACAAGGTTACCATCCATTGGAATAACAAAAATCTCGACAACAGACTACCTTCCATAATGACAAGGCTACCATCCAACGAAATAAAAAAAATCTCGAGAACAGACTACCTTCCATAATGAGAAGGAAACCATCCATTGGAGTAACAAAATTCTCGACAACAGACTACCTTCCATAATGACAAGGCTACCATCCATTGGAGTAACAAAAATCTCGACAACAGACTACGTTACATAATGAAAATGCTACCATCCATTGGAGTAACAAAAATATGGACAACACACTACGTTGCATAATGAAGAGTCTACCATCCATTGGAGTAACAAAAATCTCGACAACAAACTACCTTCCATAATGACAACGCTACCATCCATTAGACTATCAAAAATCTCGACAGCAGACTACCTTTCATAATGACAAGGCTACCATCCATTGGAGTAAGCAAAATTTTGACAACAGATTACCTTCCATAATGACAAGGTTACCATCCATTGGAATAACAAAAATCTCATCAACAGACAACCTTCCATAATGACAAGGCTACCATCCAACGAAATAATAAAAATATCGACAACAGATTACCTTCCATAATGAGAAGGCTACCATCCATTGGAGTAACAAAATTCTCGACAACAAACTACCTTCCATAATGAGAAGGCTACCATCCATTGGAGTAACAAAAATCTCGACAATAGACTACCTTACATAATGACAATGCTACCATCCTTTGGAGTAACAAAAATATCGACGACACACTACGTTCCATAATGACAAGGCTACCATCCATTGGAGTAACAAAAATCTCGACAACAAACTACCTTCCATAATGACAAGGCTACCATCCATTAGACTATCAAAAATCTCGATAGCAAACTACCTTTCATAATGACAAGGCTACTATCCATTGGAGTAACAAAAATCTCGACAACAAACTAACTTTTGTAATTACAAGGCTACCATCCATTGGAGTAACAAATATCTCGACAACAAACTACCTTCCATAATGATAAGGCTAACATCCATTGGACTATCAAAATCCTCGACAACAGACTACCTTCCATAATGGCAAGGTTACCATCTAATGGAATACCAAAAATCTCAACAACAGACTACCTTCCATAATAACAAGGCTACCATCCATTGGAGTAACAAAAATCTGAACTACAGCCTACCTTCCATAATGACAACACTACCATCCAGTGGACTATCAAAAATCTCAACGAAAGACTACCTTCCATTATGACAAGGCTACCATCCATTGGAGTAACAAATATCTCGACAAAAGACTACCTTCCATAATGACAAGGCTATCATCCATAGGAGTAACGAAAATATCGACAATAGACTACCTTCTATAATGACAAGGCTAGCATCCATTGGAGTAACAAAACTATCCACAACAAACTACCTTCCATTATGAAAAGGGTAACATCCATTGGAGTAACAAAAATATCGACAACAAACTACCTTCCATAATGAAAAGGCTACCATCCATTGAAGTATCAAAAATATCGACAACAAACTACCTTCCATAATTACAAGGCTACCATCCATTGGAGTAACAAAAACTCGACAACAGACTACCTTCCATAATGACAAGGTTACCATCCATTGGAATAACTAAAATCTCGACAACAGACTATGTTCCATAATGACAAGGCTACCATCCAACGAAATAACAAAAATCTCGACAACAGACTACCTTCCATAATGAGAAGGAAACCATCCATTGGAGTAACAAAATTCTCGACAACAGACTACCTTCCATAATGACAAGGCTACCATCCATTGGAGTAACAAAATTCTCGACAACAGACTACCTTCCATAATGACAAGGCTACCATCCATTGGAGTAACAAAAATATCGACAACAAACTACCTTACATAATGATAATGATACCATCCATTGGAGTAACAAAAATATGGACAACACACTATGTTCCATAATGACAAGTCTACCATCCATTGGAGTAACAAAAATCTCGACAACAAACTACCTTCCATAATGACAAGGCTACCATCAATTAGACTATCAAAAATCTCGACAGCAGACTACCTTTCATAATGACAAGGCTACCATCCATTGGATTAAGCAAAATTTTGACAACAGACTACCTTCCATAATGACAAGGTTACCATCCATTGGAATAACAAAAATCTCATCAACAGACAACCTTCCATAATGACAAGGCTACGATCCAACGAAATAATAAAAATATCGACAACAAATTACCTTCCATAATGAGAAGGCTACCATCCATTGGAGTAACAAAATTCTCGACAACAAACTACCTTCCATAATGAGAACGCTACCATCCATTGGAGTAACCAAAATCTCGACAATAAACTACCTTACATAATGACAATGCTACCATCCATTAGAGTAACAAAAATATCGACAACACAATACGTTCCATAATGAAAAGGCTACCATCCATTGGAGTAACAAAAATCTCGACAACAGACTACCTTCCATAATGACAAGGCTACCATCCATTAAACTATCAAAAATCTCGACAGCAAACTACCTTTCATAATAACAAGGCTACCATCCATTGGAGTAACAAAAATCTTGACAACAAACTAACTTCTATAATTACAAGGCTACCATCCATTGGAGTAACAAATATCTCGACAACAGACTACCTTCCATAATGATAAGGCTAACATCCATTGGACTATCAAAATCCTCGACAACAGACTACCTTCCATAATGACAAGGTTACCATCTAATGGTATACCAAAAATCTCAACAACAAACTACCTTCCATAATTACAAGGCTACCATCCATTGGAGTAACAAAAATCTGAACTACAAACTACCTTCTATAATGACAACACTACCATCCATTGGATTATCAAAAATCTCAACGAAAGACTACCTTCCATTATGACAAGGCTACCATCCATTGGAGTAACAAATATCTCGACAAAAGACTACCTTCCATAATGACAAGGCTATCATCCATAGGAGTAACCAAAATATCGACAATAGACTACCTTCTATAATGACAAGGCTAGCATCCATTGGAGTAACAAAACTCTCGACAACAAACTACCTTCCATAAGGAAAAGTGTAACATCCATTGGGGTAACAAAAATATCAACCACAAACTACCTTCCATAATGAAAAGGCTACCATCCATTGAAGTATCAAAAATATCGACAACAAACTACCTTCCATAATTACAAGGCTACCATCCATTGGAGTAACAAAAACTCGACAACAGACTACCTTCCATAATGACAAGGTTACCATCCATTGGAATAACTAAAATCTCGACAACAGACTACCTTCAATAATGACAAGGCTACCATCCAACGAAATAACAAAAATCTCGACAACAGACTACCTTCCATAATGAGAAGGAAACAATCCATTGGAGTAACAAAATTCTCGACAACAGACTACCTTCCATAATGACAAGGCTAACATCCATTGGAGTAACAAAAATCTCGACAACAAACTACCTTACATAATGACAATGCTACCATCCATTGGAGTAACAAAAATATCGACAACACACCACGTTCCATAATAAACAGTCTTCCATCCATTGGAGTAAAAAAAATCTCGACAACAAACTACCTTCCATAATGACAAGGCTTCCATCCATTAAACTATCAAAAATCTCGACAACAGACTACCTTTCATAATGACAAGGCAACCATCCATTGGTGTAACAAAAATCTAGACAACAGACAACTTTCCATAATGACAAGGCTAAATCCAATGAAATAACAAAAATATAGACAACAAGCTACCTTCCATAATGACAAGGTTACCATCCATTGGAATAACAAAAAAATAGACAACAAACTACCTTCCATAATGACAAGGTTAACATCCATTGGAGTAACAAAAATCTCGACAACAGACAACTTTCAATAATGACAAGGCTAAATCCAACGATATAACAAAAATCTAGACAACAAACTACCTTCCATAATGACAAGGTTACCATCCATTGGAATAACAAAAAAATCGACAACAGACTACCTTCCATAATGACAAGGTTAACATCCATTGGAGTAACAAA
This sequence comes from Vicia faba, assembly GCA_948472305.1. Taxonomy (NCBI): domain Eukaryota; kingdom Viridiplantae; phylum Streptophyta; class Magnoliopsida; order Fabales; family Fabaceae; genus Vicia; species Vicia faba. Next base: position 745,811,333 of record OX451738.1, read on the forward strand.
AATATCGACAACAAACTACCTTCCATAATTACAAGGCTACCATCCATTGGAGTAACAAAAACTCGACAACAGACTACCTTCCATAATGACAAGGTTACCATCCATTGGAATAACAAAAATCTCGACAACAGACTATGTTCCATAATGACAAGGCTACCATCCAACGAAATAACAAAAATCTCGACAACAGACTACCTTCCATAATGAGAAGGAAACCATCCATTGGAGTAACAAAATTCTCGACAACAGACTACCTTCCATAATGACAAGGCTACCATCCATTGGAGTAACAAAATTCTCGACAACAGACTACCTTCCATAATGACAAAGCTACCATCCATTGGAGTAACAAAAATCTCGACAACAAACTACCTTACATAATGATAATGATACCATCCATTGGAGTAACAAAAATATGGACAACACACTATGTTCCATAATGACAAGTCTACCATCCATTGCAGTAACAAAAATCTCGACAATAAACTACCTTCCATAATGACAAGGCTACCATCCATTAGACTATCAAAAATCTCGACAGTAGACTACCTTTCATAATGACAAGGCTACCATCCATTGGAATAAGCAAAATTTTGACAACAAACTACCTTCCATAATGACAAGGTTACCATCCATTGGAATAACAAAAATCTCATCAACAGACAACCTTCCATAATGACAAGGCTACCATCCAACGAAATAATAAAAATATCGACAACAAATTACCTTCCATAATGAGAAGGCTACCATCCATTGGAGTAACAAAATTCTCGACAACAAACTACCTTCCATAATGACAAGGCTACCATCCATTGGAGTAACAAAAATCTCGACAATAAACTACCTTACATAATGACAATGCTACCATCCATTGGAGTAACAAAAATATCGACAACACACTACGTTCCATAATGAAAAGGCTACCATCCATTGGAGTAACAAAAATATCGACAACAGACTACCTTCCATAATGACAAGGCTACCATCCATTAGACTATCAAAAATCTCGACAGCAAACTACCTTTCATAATAACAAGGCTACCATCCATTGGAGTAACAAAAATCTTGACAACAAACTAACTTCTATAATTACAAGGCTACCATCCATTGGAGTAACAAATATCTCGACAACAGACTACCTTCCATAATGATAAGGCTAACATCCATTGGACTATCAAAATCCTCGACAACAGACTACCTTCCATAATGACAAGGTTACCATCTAATTGAATACCAAAAATCTCAACAACAAACTACCTTTCATAATTACAAGGCTACCATCCATTGGAGTAACAAAAATATGAACTACAGACTACCTTCCATAATGACAACACTACCATCCATTGGACTATCAAAAATCTCAACGAAAGACTACCTTCCATTATGACAAGGCTACCATCCATTGGAGTAACAAATATCTCGACAAAAGACTACCTTCCATAATGACAACGCTATCATCCATAGGAGTAACCAAAATATCGACAATAGACTACCTTCTATAATGACAAGGCTAGCATCCATTGGAGTAACAAAACTCTCGACAACAAACTACCTTCCATAAGGAAAAGTGTAACATCGATTGGGGTAACAAAAATATCGACAACAAACTACCTTCCATAATGAAAAGGCTACGATCCATTGAAGTATCAAAAATATCGACAACAAACTACCTTCCATAATTACAAGGCTACCATCCATTGGAGTAACAAAAACTCGACAACAGACTACCTTCCATAATGAAAAGGTTACCATCCATTGGAATAACTAAAATCTCGATAACAAACTACCTTCAATAATGACAAGTCTACCATCCAACGAAATAACAAAAATCTCGACAACAGACTACCTTCCATAATGAGAAGGAAACCATCCATTGGAGTAACAAAATTCTCGACAACAGACTACCTTCCATAATGACAAGGCTAACATCCATTGGAGTAACAAAAATCTCGACAACAGACTACCTTACATAATGACAATGCTACCATCCATTGGAGTAACAAAAATATCGACAACACACCACGTTCCATAATAAACAGTCTACCATCCATTGGAGTAACAAAAATCTCGACAACAAACTACCTTCCATAATGACAAGGCTTCCATCCATTAGACTATCAAAAATCTCGACAACAAACTACCTTTCATAATGACAAGGCAACCATCCATTGGTGTAACAAAAATCTCGACAACAGACAACTTTCCATAATGACAAGGCTAAATCCAATGAAATAACAAAAATATAGACAACAAGCTACCTTCCATAATGACAAGGTTACCATCCATTGGAATAACAAAAAAATAGACAACAGACTACCTTCCATAATGACAAGGTTAACATCCATTGGAGTAACAAAAATCTCGACAACAGACAACTTTCAATAATGACAAGGCTAAATCCAACGAAATAACAAAAATCTAGACAACAAACTACCTTCCATAATGACAAGGTTACCATCCATTGGAATAACAAAAAAATCGACAACGGACTACCTTCCATAATGACAAGGTTAACATTCATTGGAGTAACAAAAATATCGACAACAGACTACATTCCATAATTACAAGGCTACCATCCATAGGAGTAACAAAAACTCGACAACAGACTACCTTCCAGAATGACAAGGTTACCATCCATTGGAATAACAAAAATCTCGACAAGTGACTAACTTCCATAATTACAAGGCTACCATCCATTGGAGTAACAAAAATCTCGACAACAGACTACCTTCCATAATGATAAGGCTACCATACATTGGATTATCAAAATCCTCGACAACAGACTACCTTCCATAATGACAAGGCTACAATCCAATGGAATACCAAAAATCTCAACAACAGACTACCTTCCATAATTACAAGGCTACAATCCATTGGAGTAACAAAAATCTGAACTACAGACTACCTTCCATAATGACAAGGCTACCATCCATTGGACTAACAAAAATCTCAACGAAAGACTACCTTCCATAATGACGAGGCTACCATCCATTATAGTAACAAAAATCTCGACAGCAAACTAACTTCCATAATTACAAGGCTACCATCCATTGAAGTAACAAATATCTCGACAAAAGACTACCTTCCATGATGACAAGGCTACCATCCATAAGAGTAACCAAAATATCAACAATAGACTACCTTCTATAACGACAACGCTAGCATCCATTGGAGTAACAAAACTCTCGACAAAAAACTACCTTCCATAATAAAAAGGGTACCATCCATTGGAGTAACAAAAATATCGACAACAAACTACCTTCCATAATGACAAGGCTACCATCCATTGAAGTATCAAAAATATCGACAACAAACTACCTTCCATAATTACAAGGCTACCATCCATTGGAGTAACAAAAACTCGACAACAGACTAACTTCCATAATGACAAGGTTACCATCCATTGGAATAACAAAAATCTCGACAACAGACTACCTTCCTTAATGACAAGGCTACCATCCAACGAAATAACAAAAATCTCGAGAACAGACTACCTTTCATAATGAGAAGGAAACCATCCATTGGAGTAATAAAATTCTCGACAACAGACTACCTTCCATAATGACAAGGCTACCATCCATTGGAGTAACAAAAATCTCGACAATAGACTACCTTACATAATGAAAATGCTACCATTCATTGGAGTAACAAAAATATGGACCACACACTACGTTCCATAATGACAAGTCTACCATCCATTAGAGTAACAAAAATCTCGAAAACAAACTACCTTCCATAATGACAAGGCTACCATCCATTAGACTATAAAAAATCTCAACAGTAGACTACCTTTCATAATGACAAGGCTACCATCCATTAGAGTAACAAAAATCACGACAACACAGAACTTTCCATAATGACAAGGCTAACATCCAACGAAATAACAAAAATCTAGACAACAAACTACCTTCCATAATGACAAGGTTAACATCCTATGGAGTAACAAAAATATCGACAACGGACTACCTTCCATAATTACAAGGCTACCATCCATAGGAGTAACAAAAACTCGACAACAGACTACCTTCCATAATGACAAGGTTACCATCCATAGGAATAACAAAAATCTCGTCAACAGACAACCTTCCATAATTACAAGGCTACCATCCAACGAAATAACAAAAATCTCGACAACAGATTACCTTCCATAATGACAAGGCTACCATCCATTGGAGTAACAAAATTCTCGACAATAAACTACCTTCCATAATGAGAAGGCTACCATCCATTGGAGTAACAAAAATCTCGACAATAGACTACCTTACATAATGACAATGCTACCATCCATTGGAGTAACAATAATATCGACAACACACTACGTTCCATAATGACAAGGCTACCATCCATTGGAGTAACAAAAATCTCAACAACATACTACCTTCCATAATGTCAAGGCTACCATCCATTAGACTATCAAAAATCTCGACAACAAACTACCTTTCATAATGACAAGGCTACCATCCATTGGAGTAACAAAAATCTCGACAATAGACTAACTTCTATAATTACAAGGCTACCATCCATAGGAGTAACAAATATATCGACAACAAACTACCTTCCATAATGACAAGGCTACCATCCAATGGAATACCAAAAATCACAACAACAGACTACCTTCCATAATGACAAGGCTACCATCTATTGGAGTAACAAAAATCTGAACTACATAATACCTTCCATAATGACGAGGCTACCCTCCATTGTAGTAACAAAAATATCAACAATGAACTACCTTCCATAATGACAAGGCTACCATCCATAGGAGTAACCAAAATATCGACAATAGACTACCTTCTATAATGACAATGTTAGCATCCATTGGAGTAACAAAACTCTCGACAATAAACTACCTTCCATAATGAAAAGGGTACCATCCATTGGAATAACAAAAAAATCGACAACAGACTACCTTCCATAATGACAAGGTTAACATCCATTGGAGTAACAAAAATATCGACAACAGACTACATTCAATAATTACAAGGCTACCATCCATAGGAGTAACAAAAACTCGACAATAGACTACCTTCCAGAATGACAAGGTTACCATCCATGGGAATAACAAAAATCTCGACAAGAGACTAACTTCCATAATTACAAGGCTACCATCCATTGGAGTAACAAATATCTCGACAACAGACTACCTTCCATAATGATAAGGCTACCATACATTGGATTATCAAAATCCTCGACAACAGACTACCTTCCATAATGACAAGGATACCATCCAATGGAATACCAAAAATCTCAACAACAGACTACCTTCCATAATGACAAGGATGCCATCCATTGGAGTAACAAAAATCTGAACTACAGACTACCTTCTATAATGACAGCGCTACCATCCATTGGACTAACAATAATCTCAACGAAAGACTACCTTCCATAATGACGAGGCTACCATCCATTATAGTAACAAAAATATCGACAACAAACTAACTTCCATAATTACAAGGCTACCATCCATTGAAGTAACAAATATCTCGACAAAAGACTACCTTCCATAATGACAAGGCTACCATCCATAAGAGTAACCAAAATATCGACAATAGACTACCTTCTATAATGAAAAGGCTAGCATCCATTAGAGTAACAAAACTCTCGACAACAAACTACCTTCCATAATGAAAAGGGTACCATCCATTGGAGTAACAAAAATATCGACAACAAACTACCTTCCATAATGACAAGGCTACCATCCATTGAAGTATCAAAAATAACGACAACAAACTACCTTCCATAATTACAAGGCTACCATCCATTGGAGTAACAAAAACTCGACAACAGACTACCTTCCATAATGACAAGGTTACCATCCATCGGAATAACAAAAATCTCGACAACACACTACCTTCCATAATGACAAGGCTACCATCCAACGAAATAACAAAAATCTCGAGAACAAACTACCTTCCATAATGAGAAGGAAACCATCCATTGGAGTAACAAAATTATCGACAACAAACTACCTTCCATAATGACAAGGCTACCATCCATTGGAGTAACAAAAATCTCAACAATAGACTACCTTACATAATGAAAATGCAACCATCCATTGGAGTAACAAAAATATGGACAACACACTACGTTCCATAATGACAAGTCTACCATCCATTGCAGTAACAAAAATCTAGACAACAAACTACCTTCCATAATGACAAGGCTACCATCCATTAGACTATCAAAAATCTCGACAAGAGACTACCTTTCATAATGACAAGGCTACCATCCATTGGAGTAAGGAAAATTTTGACAACAGACTACCTTCCATAATGACAAGGTTACCCTCCATTGGAATAACAAAAATCTCATCAACAGACAACCTTCTATAATGACAAGGCTACCATCCAACGAAATAATAAAAATATCAACAAAAGATTACCTTCCATAATGAGAAGGCTACCATCCATTGGAGTAACAAAATTCTCGACAAGAAACTACCTTCCATAATGAGAAGGCTGCCATCCATTGGAGTAACAAAAATCTCGACAATAGACTACCTTACATAATGACAATGCTACCATCCATTGGAGTAACAAAAATATCGACAACACACTATGTTCCATAATTACAAGGCTACCATCCATTGGAGTAACAAAAATCTAGACAACAGACTACCTTCCATAATGACAAGGCTACCATCTATTGGAGTAACAAAAATATGAACTACATAATACCTTCCATAATGACAACGCTACCATCCATTGGACTAACAAAAATCTCAACGAAAGACTACCTTCCATAATGACGAGGCTACCATCCATTGTAGTAACAAAAATCTCGACAATAGACTAACTTCCATAATTACAAGGCTACCATCTGTTGAAGTAACAAATATCTCGACAAAAGACTACCTTTCATAATGACAAGGCTACCATCCATAGGAGTAACCAAAATATCGACAATAGGCTACCTTCTATAATGACAACGCTAGCATCCATTGGAGTAACAAAACTCTCGACAACAAACTACCTTCCATAATGAAAAGGGTACCATCCATTGGAATAACAAAAAAATCGACAACAGACTACCTTCCATAATGACAAGGTTAACATCCATTGGAGTAACAAAAATATCGACAACAAACTACATTCAATAATTACAAGGCTACCATCCATAGGAGTAACAAAAACTCGACCACAGACTACCTTCCAGAATGACAAGGTTACCATCCATTGGAAAAACAAAAATCTCGACAAGAGACTAACTTCCATAATTACAAGGCTACCATCCATTGGAGTAACAAATATCTCGACAACAGACTATGTTCCATAATGATAAGGCTACCATACATTGGATTATCAAAATCCTCGACAACAGACTACCTTCCATAATGACAAGGATATCATCCAATGGAATACCAAAAATCACAACAACAGACTACCTTCCATAATGACAAGGCTACCATCCATTGGAGTAACAAAAATATGAACTACAGACTACCTTCCATAATGACAACGCTACCATCCATTGGACTAACAATAATCTCAACGAAAGACTACCTTCCATAATGACGAGGCTACCATCCATTATAGTAACAAAAATATCGACAACAAACTAACTTCCATAATTACAAGGCTACCATCCATTGAAGTAACAAATATCTCGACAAAAGACTACCTTCCATAATGACAAGGCTACCATCCATAGGAGTAACCAAAATATCGACAATAGACTACCTTCTATAATGAAAAGGCTAGCATCCATTGGAGTAAAAAAACTCTTGACAACAAACTACCTTCCATAATGAAAAGGGTACCATCCATTGGAGTAACAAAAATATCGACAACAAACTACCTTCCATAATGACAAGGCTACCATTCATTGAAGTATAAAAAATATCGACAACAAACAACCTTCCAGAATTTCAAGGCTACCATCCATTGGAGTAACAAAAACTCGACAACAAACTACCTTCCATAATGACAAGGTTACCATCCATTGGAATAACAAAAATCTCGATAACAGACTACCTTCCATAATGACAAGGCTACCATCCAACGAAATAACAAAAATCTCGAGAACAAACTACCTTCCATAATGAGAAGGAAACCATCCATTGGAGTAACAAAATTCTCGACATCAGACTACCTTCCATAATGACAAGGCTACCATCCATTGGAGTAACAAAGATCTCGACAATAGACTACCTTACATAACGAAAATGCTACCATCCATTGGAGTAACAAAAATATGGACAACACACTACGTTCCATAATGACAAGTCTACCATCCATTGCAGTAACAAAAATCTCGACAACAAACTACCTTCCATAATGACAAGGCTACCATCCATTAGACTATCAAAAATCTCGACAGTAGACAACCTTTCATAATGACAAGGGTACCATCCATTGGAGTAAGCAAAATTTTGACAACATACTACCTTCCATAATGACAAGGTTACCATCCATTGGAATAACAAAAATCTCGACAACAGACTACCTTCCATAATGACATGGCTACCATCCAACGAAATAACAAAAATATTGAGAAAAGACTATGTTACATAATGAGAAGGAAACCATGCATTGGAGTAACAAAATTCTCGACAACAAACTACCTTCCATAATGAAAAGGGTACCATCCATTGGAGTAACAAAAATCTCGACAACAGACTACCTTACATAATGAAAATGCTACCATCCATTGGAGTAACAAAAATATGGACCACACACTTTGTTCCATAATGACAAGTCTACCATCCATTGGAGTAACAAAAATCTCGAAAACAACCTACCTTCCATAATGACAAGGCTACCATCCATTAGACTATAAAAAATCTCAACAGCAGACTACCTTTCATAATGACAAGGCAACCATCCATTGGAGTAAAAAAAATCTCGACAACAGAGAACTTTCCATAATGACAAGGCTAACATCCAACGAAATAACAAAAATCTAGACAACAAACTACCTTCCATAATGACAAGGTTACCATCCATTGGAATAACAAAAAAATCGACAACAAACTACCTTCCATAATGACAAGGTTAACATCCTATGGAGTAACAAAAATAACGACAATGGACTACCTTCCATAATTACAAGCCTACCATCCATAGGAGTAACAAAAACTCGACAACAGACTACCTCCCATAATGACAAGGTTACCATCCATAGGAATAACAAAAATCTCATCAACAGACAACCTTCCATAATTACAAGGCTACCATCCAACGAAATAACAAAAACTCGACAACAGACTACCTTCCAGAATGAGAAGGTTACCATCCATTGGAATAACAAAAATCTCGACAAGAGACTAACTTCCATAATTACAAGGCTACCATCCATTGGAGTAACAAATATCTCGACAACAGACTACCTTCCATAATGATAAGGCTACCATACATTGGATTATCAAAATCCTCGACAACAGACTACCTTCCATAATGACGAGGCTACCATCCATTATAGTAACAAAAATATCGACAACAAACTAACTTCCATAATTACAAGGCTACCATCCATTGAAGTAACAAATATCTCGACAAAAGACTACCTTCCATAATGACAAGGCTACCATCCATAGGTGTAACCAAAATATCGACAATAGACTACCTTCTATAATGAAAAGGCTAGCATCCATTGGAGTAAAAAAACTCTCGACAACAAACTACCTTCCATAATGAAAAGGGTACCATCCATTGGAGTAACAAAAATATCGACAACAAACTACCTTCCATAATGACAAGGCTACCATCCATTGAAGTATCAAAAATATCGACAACAAACTACCTTCCAGAATTTCAAGGCTACCATCCATTGGAGTAACAAAAACTCGACAACAGCTACCTTCCATAATGACAAGGTTACCATCCATTGGAATAACAAAAATCTCGACAACAGACTACCTTCCATAATGACAAGGCTACCATCCAACGAAATAACAAAAATCTCGAGAACAGACTACCTTCCATAATGAGAAGGAAACCATCCATTGGAGTAACAAAATTCTCGACATCAGACTACCTTCCATAATGACAAGGCTACCATCCATTGGAGTAACAAAGATCTCGACAATAGACTACCTTACATAATGAAAATGCTACCATCCATTGGAGTAAAAAAAATATGGACAACACACTACGTTCCATAATGACAAGTCTACCATCCATTGCAGTAACAAAAATCTCAACAACAAACTACCTTCCATAATGACAAGGCTACCATCCATTAGACTATCAAAAATCTCGACAGCAGACAACCTTTCATAATGACAAGGCTACCATCCATTGGAGTAAGCAAAATTTTGACAACATACTACCTTCCATAATGACAAGGTTACCATCCATTGGAATAACAAAAATCTCGACAACAGACTACCTTCCATAATGACATGGCTACCATCCAACGAAATAACAAAAATATCGAGAAAAGACTACGTTACATAATGAGAAGGAAACCATGCATTGGAGTAACAAAATTCTCGACAACAAACTACCTTCCATAATGAAAAGGGTACCATCCATTGGAGTAACAAAAATCTCGACAACAGACTACCTTACATAATGAAAATGCTACCATCCATTGGAGTAACAAAAATATGGACCACACACTTTGTTCCATAATGACAAGTCTACCATCCATTGGAGTAACAAAAATCTCGAAAACAACCTACCTTCCATAATGACAAGGCTACCATCCATTAGACTATAAAAAATCTCAACAGCAGACTACCTTTCATAATGACAAGGCTACCATCCATTGGAGTAAAAAAAATCTAGACAACAGAGAACTTTCCATAATGACAAGGCTAACATCCAACGAAATAACAAAAATCTAGACAACAAACTACCTTCCATAATGACAAGGTTACCATCCATTGGAATAACAAAAAAATCGACAACAAACTACCTTCCATAATGACAAGGTTAACATCCTATGGAGTAACAAAAATATCGACAATGGACTACCTTCCATAATTACAAGGCTACCATCCATAGGAGTAACAAAAACTCAACAACAGACTACCTCCCATAATGACAAGGTTACCATCCATAGGAATAACAAAAATCTCGTCAACAGACTACATTCAATAATTACAAGGCTACCATCCATAGGAGTAACAAAAACTCGACAACAGACTACCTTCCAGAATGAGAAGGTTACCATCCATTGGAATAACAAAAATCTCGACATAAGACTAACTTCCATAATTACAAGGCTACCATCCATTGGAGTAACAAATATCTCGACAACAGACTACCTTCCATAATGATAAGGCTACCATACATTGGATTATCAAAATCCTCGACAACAGACTACCTTCCATAATGACAAGGATACCATCCAATGGAATACCAAAAATCTCAACAACAGACTACCTTCCATAATGACAAGGCTGCCATCCATTGGAGTAACAAAAATCTGAACTACAGACTACCTTCTATAATGACAGCGCTACCATCCATTGGACTAACAATAATCTCAACGAAAGACTACCTTCCATAATGACGAGGCTACAATCCATTATAGTAACAAAAATATCGACAACAAACTAACTTCCATAATTACAAGGCTACCAGCCATTGAAGTAACAAATATCTCGACAAAAGACTACCTTCCATAATGACAACGCTACCATCCATAAGAGTAACCAAAATATCGACAATAGACTACCTTCTATAATGAAAAGGCTAGCATCCATTGGAGTAACAAAACTCTCGACAACAAACTACCTTCCATAATGAAAAGGGTACCATCCATTGGAGTAACAAAAATATCGACAACAAACTACCTTCCATAATGACAAGGCTACAATCCATTGAAGTATCAAAAATATCGACAACAAACTACCTTCCATAATTACAAGGCTACCATCCATTGGAGTAACAAAAACTCGACAACAGACTACCTTCCATAATGACAAGGTTACCATCCATCGGAATAACAAAAATCTCGACAACACACTACCTTCCATAATGACAAGGCTACCATCCAACGAAATAACAAAAATCTCGAGAACAAACTACCTTCCATAATGAGAAGGAAACCATCCATTGGAGTAACAAAATTCTCGACAACAAACTACCTTCCATAATGACAAGGCTACCATCCATTGGAGTAACAAAAATCTCAACAATAGACTACCTTACATAATGAAAATGCAACCATCCATTGGAGTAACAAAAATATGGACAACACACTACGTTCCATAATGACAAGTCTACCATCCATTGCAGTAACAAAAATCTAGACAACAAACTACCTTCCATAATGACAAGGCTACCATCCATTAGACTATCAAAAATCTCGACAAGAGACTACCTTTCATAATGACAAGGCTACCATCCATTGGAGTAAGCAAAATTTTGACAACAGACTACCTTCCATAATGACAAGGTTACCCTCCATTGGAATAACAAAAACCTCATCAACAGACAACCTTCCATAATGACAAGGCTGCCATCCAACGAAATAATAAAAATATCGAAAAAAGATTACCTTCCATAATGAGAAGGCTACCATCCATTGGAGTAACAAAATTCTCGACAAGAAACTACCTTCCATAATGAGAAGTCTACCATCCATTGGAGTAACAAAAATCTCGACAATAGACTACCTTACATAATGACAATGCTACCATCCATTGGAGTAACAAAAATATCGACAACACACTATGTTCCATAATTACAAGGCTACCATCCATTGGAGTAACAAAAATCTCGACAACAGACTACCTTCCATAATGACAAGGCTACCATCTATTGGAGTAACAAAAATCTGAACTACATAATACCTTCCATAATGACAACGCTACCATCCATTGGACTAACAAAAATCTCAACGAAAGACTACCTTCCATAATGACGAGGCTACCATCCATTGTAGTAACAAAAATCTCGACAATAGACTAACTTCCATAATTACAAGGCTACCATCTGTTGAAGTAACAAATATCTTGACAAAAGACTACCTTTCATAATGACAAGGCTACCATCCATAGGAGTAACCAAAATATCGACAATAGGCTACCTTCTATAATGACAACGCTAGCATCCATTGGAGTAACAAAACTCTCGACAACAAACTACCTTCCATAATGAAAAGGGTACCATCCATTGGAATAACAAAAAAATCGACAACAGACTACCTTCCATAATGACAAGGTTAACATCCATTGGAGTAACAAAAATATCGACAACAGACTACATTCAATAATTACAAGGCTACCATCCATAGGAGTAACAAAAACTCGACAACAGACTACCTTCCAGAATGACAAGGTTACCATCCATTGGAATAACAAAAATCCCGACAAGAGACTAACTTCCATAATTACAAGGCTACCATCCATTGGAGTAACAAATATCTCGACAACAGACTATGTTCCATAATGATAAGGCTACCATACATTGGATTATCAAAATCCTCGACAACAGACTACCTTCCATAATGACAAGGCTACCATCCAATGGAATACCAAAAATCACAACAACAGACTACCTTCCATAATGACAAGGCTACCATCCATTGGAGTAACAAAAATATGAACTTCAGACTACCTTCCATAATGACAACGCTACCATCCATTGGACTAACAATAATCTCAACGAAAGACTACCTTCCATAATGACGAGGCTACCATCCATTATAGTAACAAAAATATCGACAACAAACTAACTTCCATAATTACAAGGCTACCATCCATTGAAGTAACAAATATCACGACAAAAGACTACCTTCCATAATGACAAGGCTACCATCCATAGGAGTAACCAAAATATCGACAATAGACTACCTTCTATAACGAAAAGGCTAGCATCCATTGGAGTAAAAAAACTCTCGACAACAAACTACCTTCCATAATGAAAAGGGTAACATCCATTGGAGTAACAAAAATATCGACAACAAACTACCTTCCATAATGACAAGGCTACCATCCATTGAAGTATCAAAAATATCGACAACAAACTACCTTCCAGAATTTCAAGGCTACCATCCATTGGAGTAACAAAAACTCGACAACAGACTACCTTCCATAATGACAAGGTTACCATCTATTGGAATAACAAAAATCTCGACAACAGACTACCTTCCATAATGAAAAGGCTACCATCCAAGAAATAACAAAAATCTCGAGAACAGACTACCTTCCATAATGAGAAGGAAACCATCCATTGGAGTAACAAAATTCTCGATAACAGACTACCTTCCATAATGACAAGGCTACCATCCATTGGAGTAACAAAGATCTGGACAATAGACTACCTTACATAATGAAAATGCTACCATCCATTGGAGTAACAAAAATATGGACAACATACTACGTTCCATAATGACAAGTCTACCATCCATTGCAGTAACAAAAATCTCGACAACAAACTACCTTCCATAATGACAAGGCTACCATCCATTAGACTATCAAAAATCTCGACAGCAGACATACTTTCATAATGACAAGGCTACCATCCATTGGAGTAACAAATATCTCGACAACAGACTACCTTCCATAATGATAAGGCTACCATACATTGGATTATCAAAATCCTCGACAACAGACTACCTTCCATAATGACAAGGATACCATCCAATGGAATACCAAAAATCTCAACAACAGACTACCTACCATAATGACAAGGCTGCCATCCATTGGAGTAACAAAAATCTGAACTACAGACTACCTTCTATAATGACAACGCTACCATCCATTGGACTAACAATAACCTCAACGAAAGACTACCTTCCATAATGACGAGGCTACCATCCATTATAGTAACAAAAATATTGACAACAAACTAACTTCCATAATTACAAGGCTACCATCCATTGAAGTAACAAATATCTCGACAAAAGACTACCTTCCATAATGACAAGGCTACCATCCATAAGAGTAACCAAAATATCGACAATAGACTACCTTCTATAATGAAAAGGCTAGCATCCATTGGAGAAACAAAACTCTCGACAACAAACTACCTTCCATAATGAAAAGGGTACCATCCATTGGAGTAACAAAAATATCGACAACAAACTACCTTCCATAATGACAAGGCTACCATCCATTGAAGTATCAAAAATATCGACAACAAACTACCTTCCATAATTACAAGGCTACCATCAATTGGAGTAACAAAAACTCGACAACAGACTACCTTCCATAATGACAAGGTTACCATCCATCGGAATAACAAAAATCTCGACAACACACTACCTTCCATAATGACAAGGCTACCATCCAACAAAATAACAAAAATCTCGAGAACAGACTACCTTCCATAATGAGAAGGAAACCATCCATTGGAGTAACAAAATTCTCGACAACAGACTACCTTCCATAATGACAAGGCTACCATCCATTGGAGTAACAAAAATCTCGACAACAGACTACCTTCCATAATGACAAGGCTACCATACATTGGAGTAACAAAAATATGGACAATAGACTACCTTACATAATTAAAATGCTACCATCCATTGGAGTAACAAAAATATGGACAACACACTACGTTCCATAATGACAAGTCTACCATCCATTGCAGTAACAAAAATCTAGACAACAAACTACCTTCCATAATGACAAGGCTACCATCCATTAGACTATCAAAAATCTCGACAACAGACTACCTTTCATAATGACAAGGCTACCATCCATTGGAGTAAGCAAAATTTTGACAATAGACTACCTTCCATAATGACAAGGTTACCATCCATTGGAATAACAAAAATCTCATCAACAGACAACCTTCCATAATGACAAGGCTACCATCCAACGAAATAATAAAAATATCGACAAAAGATTACCTTCCATAATGAGAAGGCTACCATCCATTTGAGTAACAAAATTCTCGACAAGAAACTACCTTCCATAATGAGAAGGCTACCATCCATTGGAGTAACAAAAATCTCGACAATAGACTACCTTACATAATGACAATGCTACCAATCATTGGAGTAACAAAAATATCGACAACACACTATGTTCCATAATTACAAGGCTACCATCCATTGGAGTAACAAAAATCTCGACAACAGACTACCTTCCATAATGACAAGGCTACCATCTATTGGAGTAACAAATATCTGAACTACATAATACCTTCCATAATGACAACGCTACCATCCATTGGACTAACAAAAATCTCAACGAAAGACTACCTTCCATAATGACGAGGCTACCATCCATTGTAGTAACAAAAATCTCGACAACAGACTAACTTCCATAATTACAAGGCTACCATCTGTTGAAGTAACAATTATCTCGACAAAAGACTACCTTTCATAATGACAAGGCTACCATCCATAGGAGTAACCAAAATATCGACAATAGACTACCTTCTATAATGACAACGCTAGCATCCATTGGAGTAACAAAACTCTCGACAACAAACTACCTTCCATAATGAAAAGGGTACCATCCATTGGAATAACCAAAAAATCGACAACAGACTACCTTCCATAATGACAAGGTTAACATCCATTGGAATAACAAAAATATCGACAAGAGACTAACTTCCATAATTACAAGGCTACCATCCATTGGAGTAACAAATATCTCGACAACAGACTACGTTCCATAATGATAAGGCTACCATACATTGGATTATCAAAATCCTCGACAACAGACTACCTTCCATAATGACAAGGCTACCATCCAATGGAATACCAAAAATCTCAACAACAGACTACCTTTAATAATGACAAGGCTACCATCCATTGGAGTAACAAAAATATGAACTACAGACTACCTTCCATAATGACAACGCTACCATCCGTTGGACTAACAATAATCTCAACGAAAGACTACCTTCCATAATGACGAGGCTACCATCCATTATAGTAACAAAAATATCGACAACAAACTAACTTCCATAATTACAAGGCTACCATCCATTGAAGTAACAAATATCTCGACAAAAGACTACCTTCCATAATGACAAGGCTACCATCCATAGGAGTAACCAAAATATCGACAATAGACTACCTTCTATAATGAAAAGGCTAGCATCCATTGGAGTAAAAAAACTCTCGACAACAAACTACCTTCCATAATGAAAAGGGTACCATCCATTGGAGTAACAAAAATATCGACAACAAACTACCTTCCATAATGACAAGGCTACCATCCATTGAAGTATCAAAAATATCGACAACAAACTACCTTACATAATTACAAGGCTACCATCCATTGGAGTAACAAAAACTCGACAACAGACTACCTTCCATAATGACAAGGTTACCATCCATTGGAATAACAAAAATCTCGACTACATACTACCTTCCATAATGACAAGGCTACCATCCAACGAAGTAACAAAAATATCGAGAACAGACTACCTTCCATAATGAGAAGGAAACCATCCATTGGAGTAACAAAATTCTCGACAACAGACTACCTTCCATAATGACAAGGCTACCATCCATTGGAGTAACAAAAATCTCGACAATAGACTACCTTACATAATGAAAATGCTACCATCCATTGGAGTAACAAAAATATGGACAACACACTACGTTCCATAATGACAAGTCTACCATCCATTGCAGTAACAAAAATCTCGACAACAAACTACCTTCCATAATGACAAGGCTACCATCCATTAGACTATCAAAAATCTCGACAGCAGACAACCTTTAATAATGACAAGGCTACCATCCATTGGAGTAAGCAAAATTTTGACAACAGACTACCTTCCATAATGACATGGCTACCATCCAACGAAATAACAAAAATATCGAGAAAAGACTACGTTAATAATGACAAGGTCACCATCCAATGGAATACCAAAAATCTTAACAACAGACTACCTTCCATAATGACAAGGCTACCATCCATTGGAGTAACAAAAATCTGAACTACAGACTACCTTCCATAATGACAACGCTACCATCCATTGGACTAACAATAATCTCAACGAAAGACTACCTTCCATAATGAGAAGGCTACCATCCATTATAGTAACAAAAATCTCGACAACAAACTAACTTCCATAATTACAAGGCTACCATCCATTGAAGTAAGAAATATCTCGACAAAAGACTACCTTCCATAATGACAAGGCTACCATCCATAGGAGTAACCAAAATATCGATAATAGACTACCTTCTATAATGAAAAGGCTCGCATCCATTGGAGTAACAAAACTCTCGACAACAAACTACCTTCCATAATGAAAAGGGTACCATCCATTGGAGTATCAAAAATATCGACAACAAACTACCTTCCATAATGAAAAGGCTACCATCCATTGAAGTATCCAAAATATCGACAACAAACTACCTTCCATAATTACAAGGCTACCATCCATTGGAGTAACAAAAACTTGACAACAGACTACCTTCCATAATGAAAAGGCTGCCATCCATTGGAATAACAAAAATCTCGACAACAGACTACCTTCCATAATGACAAGGCTACCATCCAACGAAATAACAAAAATCTCGAGAACATACTACCTTCCATAATGAGAAGGAAACCATCCATTAGAGTAACAAAATTCTCGACAACAGACAACCTTCCATAATGACAAGGCTACCATCCATTGGAGTAACAAAAATCTCGACAACAGACTACCTTACATAATGAAAATGGTACCATCCATTAGAGTAACAAAAATATGGACAACACACTACGTTCCATAATGACAAGGCTACCATCCATTGGAGTAACAAAAATCTCGACAACATACTACCTTCCATAATGTCAAGGCTACCATCCATTAGACTATCAAAAATCTCGACAACAAACTACCAATCATAATGACAAGGCTACCATCCATTGGAGTAACAAAAATCTCGACAACAGACTAACTTCTATAATTACAATGCTACCATCCATAGGAGTAACAAATATATCGACAACAGACTACCTTCCATAATGATAAGGCTACTATACATTGGATTATCAAAATCCTCGACAACAGACTACCTTCCATAATGACAAGGCTACCATCCAATGGAATACCAAAAATTACAACAACAAACTACCTTCCATAATGACAAGGTTAACATCCATTGGAGTAATAAAAATATCGACAACAGACTACATTCAATAATTACAAGGCTACCATCCATAGGAGTAACAAAAACTCGACAACAGACTACCTTCCAGAATGAACAGGTTACCATCCATTGGAATAACAAAAATCTCGTCAACAGACAACCTTCCATAATTACAAGGCTACCATCCATTGGAGTAACAAATATCTCGACAATAGACTACTTTCCATAATGACAAGGTTACCATCCATTGGAATAACAAAAATCTCGACAACAGACTACCTTCCATAATGACAAGGCTACCATCCAACGAAATAACAAAAATATCGAGAAAAGACTATGTTACATAATGAGAAGGAAACCATGCATTGGAGTAACAAAATTCTCGACAACAAACTACCTTCCATAATGAAAAGGGTACCATCCATTGGAGTAACAAAAATCTCGACAACAGACTACCTTACATAATGAAAATGCTACCATCCATTGGAGTAACAAAAATATGGACCACACACTATGTTCCATAATGACAAGTCTACCATCCATTGGAGTAACAAAAATCTCGAAAGCAAACTACCTTCCATAATGACAAGGCTACCATCCATTAGACTATAAAAAATCTCAACAGCAGACTACCTTTCATAATGACAAGGCTACCATCCATTGGAGTAACAAAAATCTCGACAACGGAGAACTTTCCATAATGACAAAGCTAACATCCAACGAAATAACAAAAATCTAGACAACAAACTACCTTCCATAATGACAAGGTTACCATCCATTGGAATAACAAAAAAATCGACAACAAACTACCTTCCATAATGACAAGGTTAACATCCTATGGAGTAACAAAAATATCGACAATGGACTACCTTCCATAGTTACAAGGCTATCATCCATAGGAGTAACAAAAACTCGACAACAGACTACCTTCCATAATGACAAGGTTACCATCCATTGGAATAACAAAAATCTCGTCAACAGACAACCTTCCATAATTACAAGGCTACCATCCAACGAAATAACAAAAATATCGACAACAAATTACCTTCCATAATGAGAAGGCTACCATCCATTGGAGTAACAAAATTCTCGACAATAAACTACCTTCCATAATGAGAAGGCTACCATCCATTGGAGTAACAAAAATCTCGACAATAGACTACCTTACATAATGACAATGCTACCATCCATTGTAGTAACAATAATATCGACAACACACTACGTTCCATAATGACAAGGCTACCATCCATTGGAGTAACAAAAATCTCGACAACATACTACCTTCCATAATGTCAAGGCTACCATCCATTAGACTATCAAAAATCTCGACAACAAACTACCTATCATAATGACAAGGCTACCATCCATTGGAGTAACAAAAATCTCGACAACAGACTAAGTTCTATAATTACAAGGCTACCATCCATAGGAGTAACAAATATATCGACAACAGACTACCTTCCATAATGATAAGGCTACCATACATTGGATTATCAAAATCCTCGACAACAGACTACCTTCCATAATGACAAGGCTACCATCCAATGGAATACCAAAAATCACCACAACAGACTACCTTCCATAATGACAAGGATACCATCTATTGGAGTAACAAAAATCTGAACTACATAATACCTTCCATAATGACAACGCTACCATCCATTGGACTAACAAAAATCTCAATGAAAGACTACCTTCCATAATGACGAGGCTACCCTCCATTGTAGTAACAAAAATCTCGACAACAGACTAACTTCCATACTTACAAGGCTACCATATGTTGAAGTAACAAATATCTCGACAAAAGACTACCTTCCATAATGACAAGGCTACCATCCATAGGAGTAACCAAAATATCGACAATAGACTATCTTCTATAATGAAAAAGCTAGCATCCATTTGAGTAACAAAACTCTCGACAACAAACTACCTTCCATAATGAAAAGGGTACCATCCATTGGAATAACAGAAAAATCGACAACAGACTACCTTCCATAATGACAAGGTTAACATCCATTGGAGTAACAAAAATATCGACAACAGACTACATTCAATAATTACAAGGCTACCATCCATAGGAGTAACAAAAACTCGACAACAGACTACCTTCCAAAATGACAGGGTTACCATCCATTGGAAAAACAAAAATCTCGACAAGAGACTAACTTCCATAATTACAAGGCTACCATCCATTGGAGTAACAAATATCTCGACAACAGACTACCTTCCATAATGATAAGGCTACCATACATTTGATTATCAAAATCCTCGACAACAGACTACCTTCCATAATGACAAGGCTACCATCCAATGGAATACCAAAAATCTCTACAACAGACTAACTTCCATAATGACAAGGCTACAATCCATTGGAGTAACTAAAATATCGACAACAAAATACCTTCCATAATTACAAGGCTACCATCCATTGGAGTAACAAAAACTCGACAAGAGACTACCTTCCATAATGACAAGGTTACCATCCATTGGAATAACAAAAATCTTGAAAATAGACTACCTTCCATAATGACAAGGCTACCATCCAACTAAATAACAAAAATCTCGACGACAGACTACCTTCCATAATGAGAAGGAAACCATCCATTGGAGTAACAAAATTCTCAACAACAGACTACCTTCCATAATGACAAGGCTACCATCCATTGGAGTAACAAAAATCTCGACAACAGACTACCTTACGTAATGAAAATGCTACCATCCATTGGAGTAACAAAAATATGGACAACACACTACGTTCCATAATGACAAGTCTACCATCCATTGGAGTAACAAAAATCTCGACAACAAACTACCTTCCATAACGACAAGGCTACCATCCATAAGACTATCAAAAATCTCGACAGCAGACTACCTTTCATAATGACAAGGCTACCATCCATTGGAGTAAGCAAAATTTTGACAATAGACTACCTTCCATAATGACAAGGTTACCATCCATTGGAATAACAAAAATCTCGTCAACAGACAACCTTCCATAATGACAAGGCTACCATCCAACGAAATAATAAAAATATCGAAAATAGATTACCTTCCATAATGAGAAGGCTACCAGTCATTGGAGTAACAAAATTCTCGACAACAAACTACCTTCCATAATGAGAAGGCTACCAACCATTAGAGTAACAAAAATCTCGACAATAGACTACCTTACATAATGAAAATACTACCATCCATTGGAGTAACAAAAATATCGACAACACACTACGTTCCATAATGACAAGGCTACCATCCATTGGAGTAACAAAAATCTCGACAACAGACTACCTTCCATAATGACAAGGCTACCATCCATTAGACTATCAAAAATCTCGACAACAAACTACGTTTCATAATGACAAGGCTACCATCCATTGGAGTAAAAAAAATCTCGACAACAGACTAACTTCTATAATTACAAGGCTACCATCCAATGGAGTAACAAATATCTCGACAACAGACTACCTTCCATAATGATAAGGCTACCATACATTGGATTATCAAAATCCTCGACAACAAACTACCTTCCATAATGACAAGGCTACCATCCAATGGAATACCAAAAATCTCAACAACAAACTACCTTCCATAATGACAAGGCTACCATCTATTGGAGTAACAAAAATCTGAACTACAGAATACCTTCCATAATGTCAACGCTACCATCCATTGGACTAACAAAAATCTCAACGAAAGACTACCTTCCATAATGACTAGGCCACCATCCATTGTAGTAACAAAAATCTCGACAACAGACTAACTTCCATAATTACAAGGCTACCATCTGTTGAAGTAACAAATATCTCGACAAAAGACTACCTTCCATAATGACAAGGCTACCATCCATAGGAGTAACTAAGATATCGATAATAGACTACCTTCTATAATGACAACGCTAGCATCCATTGGAGTAACAAAACTCTCGACAACAAACTACCTTCCATAACGAAAAGGGTACCATCCATTGGAGTAACAAAAATATCGACAACAAACTACCCTCCATAATGACGAGGCTGCCATCCATTGAAGTATCAAAAATATCGACAACAAACTACCTTCCATAATTACAAGGCTACCATCCATTGGAGTAACAAAAACTCGACAACAGACTACCTTCCATAATGGCAAGGTTACCATCCATTGGAATAACAAAAATCTCGACAACAGACTATCTTCCATAATGACAAGGCTACCATCAAACTAAATAACAAAAATCTCGACAATAGACTACCTTCCATAATGGGAAGGAAACCATCCATTGGAGTAACAAAATTCTCGACAACAGACTACCTTCCATAATAACAAGGCTACCATCCATTGGAGTAACAAAAATCTCGACAACAGACTACCTTACATAATGAAAATGCTACCATCCATTGGAGTAACAAAAATATGGACAACACACTACGTTCCATAATGACAAGTATACCATCCATTGGAGTAACAAAAATCTCGACAACAAACTACCTTCCATAATGACAAGGCTACCATCCATTAGACTATCCAAAATCTCGACTGCAGACTACCTTACATAATGACAAGGCTACCATCCATTGGAGTAACAAAAATCTCGACAACAGACAACTTTTCATAATGACAAGGCTAACATCCAACGAAATAACAAAAATCTAGACAACAAACTACCTTCCATAATGACAAGGTTACCATCCATTGGAATAACAAAAAAATCGACAATAGACTACCTTCCATAATGACAAGGTTAACATCCATTAGAGTAACAAAAATATCGACAACAGACTACCTTCCATAATTACAAGGCTACCATCCATAGGAGTAACAAAACCTCGACAACAGACTACCTTCCATAATGACAAGGTTACTATCCATTGGAATAACAAAAATCTCGTCAACAGACAACCTTCCATAAAGACAAGGCTACCATCCAACGAAATAACAAAAATATCGACAACAGACTACCTTACATAATGACAATGCTACCATCCATTGGAGTAACAAAAATATCGACAACACACTACGTTCCATAATGACAAGGCTACCAGCCATTGGAGTAACAAAAATCTTGACAACAGACTACCTATCCATAATGACAAGGCTACCATCCATTAGACTATCAAAAATCTCGACAGCAAACTACCTTTCATAATGACAAGGCTACCATCCATTGGAGTAACAAAAATCTCGACAACAGACTAACTTCCATAATTACAAGGCTACCATCCATTGGAGTAACAAATATCTCGACAACAGACTACCTTCCATAATGATAAGGCTACCATACATTGGACTATCAAAATCCTCTCCAATAGACTACCTTCCATAATGACAAGGCTACCATCCAATGGAATACCAAAAATCTCAACAATAGACTACCTTCCATAATGACAAGGCTACCATCCATTGGAATAACAAAAATCTGAACTACATACTACCTTCCATAATGACAAGGCTACCATCCATTGGACTAACAAAAATCTCAACGAATGACTACCTTCCATAATGACAAGGTTACCAACCATTGGAGTAACAAAAATCTTGACAACAGACAAACTTCCATAATTACAAGGCTACCATCCATTGAAGTAACAAATATCTCGATAAAAGACTACCTTCCATAATGACAAGGCTACCATCCATTGGAGTAACCAAAATATCGACAATAGACTACGTTCTATAATGACAAGGCTAGCATCCATTGGAATAACAAAACTCTCGACAACAAACTACCTTCCATAATGAAAAGGGTACCATCCATTGGAGTAACAAAAATATCGACAACAAACTACCTTCCATAATTACAAGGCTACCATCCATTGGAGTTACAAAAACTCGACAACATACTACCTTCCATAATGACAAGGTTACCATCCATTGGAATAACAAAAATCTCGACAACAAACTACCTTCCATATGACAAGGCTACCATCCAACGAAATAACAAAAATCTCGACAACAGACTACCTTCCATAATGAGAAGGAAACCATCCATTGGAGTAACAAATTTCCCGACAACAGACTACCTTCCATAATGACAAGGCTACCATCCATTGGAGTAACAAAAATCTCGACAATAGACTACCTTACATAATGACAATGCTACCATCCATTGGAGTAACAAAAATATCAAAAACACACTACGTTCCATAATGACAAGTCTACCATCCATTAGAGTAACAAAAATCTCGACAACAAACTACCTTCCATAATGACAAGGCTACCGTCCATTAGACTATCAAAAATCTCGACAGCAGACTACCTTTCATAATGACAAGGCTACCATCCATTGGAGTAACAAAGATCTCGACAACAGACAACATTCCATAATGACAAGGCTACCATCCATTGGAGTAACAAAAATCTGAACTACAGACTACCTTCAATAATGACAACGCTACCATCCATTGGACTAACAAAAATCACAATGAAAGACTACGTTGCATAATGACAAGGCTACCAACCATTGGAGTAACAAAAATCACGACAACAGACTAACTTCCATAATTACAAGGCTACCATCCATTGAAGTAACAAATATCTCGACAAAAGACTACCTTCCATAATGACAAGGCTCCCATCCATAGGAGTAACCAAAATAGCGAAAATAGACTACCTTCTATAGCGACAAGGCTAGCATCCATTGGAGTAACAAAACTCTCGACAACAAACTACCTTCCATAATGAAAAGCGTACCATCCATTGGAGTAACAAAAATATCGACAACAAACTACCTTCCATAAGGACAACGCTACCATCCATTGAAGTATCAAAAATATCGACAACAGACTACCTTCCATAATTACAAGGCTACCATCCATAGGAGTAACAAAAACTCGACAACAGACTACCTTCCATAATGACAAGGTTACCATCCATTGGAATAACATAAATCTCGACAACAAACTACCTTCCATAATGATAAGGCTACCATCCAACGAAATAACAAAAATCTCGACAATAGACTACCTTCCATAATAAGAAGGAAACCATCCATTGGAGTAACAAAAACTCGACAACATACTACCTTCCATAATGACAAGGTTACCATCCATTGGAATAACAAAAATCTCGACAACAGACTACCTTCCATAATGACAAGGCTACCATCCAACGAAATAACAAAAATCTCGACAACAGACTACCTTCCATAATGAGAAGGAAACCATCCATTGGAGTAACAAAATTCCCGACAACAGACTACCTTCCATAATGACAAGGCTACCATCCATTGGAGTAACAAAAATCTCGACAACAGACTACCTTACATAATGACAATGCTACCATCCATTGGAGTAACAAAAATTTCGACAACACACTACGTTCAATAATGACAAGTCTACCATCCATTGGAGTAACAAAAATCTCGACAACAGACTACCTTCAATAATGACAAGGCTTTCATCCATTAGGTTATCAAAAATCTCGACAGCAGACTACCTTTCATAATGACAAGGTTACCAATCATTGGAGTAACAAAAATCTCGACAACAGACAACATTCCATAATGACAAGGCTAACATCCAACGAAATAACAAAAATCTAGACAACAGACTAACTTCCATAATGATAAGGCTACCATCCAATGGAATACCAAAAATCTCAATAACAGACTACCTTCCATAATGACAAGGCTACCATCCATTGGAGTAACAAAAATCTGAACTACAGACTACCTTCCATAATGACAACGCTACCATCCATTGGACTAACAAAAATATCGACAACACACTATGTTCCATAATGACAAGGCTACCATCCATTGGAGTAACAAAAATCTCGACAACAGACTACCTTCCATAATGACAAGGCTACCATCCATTAGAGTAACAAAAATCTCGACAACAGACTACCTTACGTAATGAAAATGCTACCATCCATTGGAGTAACAAAAATATGGACAACACACTACGTTCCATAATGACAAGTCTACCATCCATTGGAGTAACAAAAATCTCGACAACAAACTACCTTCCATAATGACAAGGCTACCATCCATTAGACTATCAAAAATCTCGACAGCAGACTACCTTTCATAATGACAAGGCTACCATCCATTGGAGTAAGCAAAATTTTGACAATAGACTACCTTCCATAATGACAAGGTTACCATCCATTGGAATAACAAAAATCTCGTCAACAGACAACCTTCCATAATGACAAGGCTACCATCCAATGAAATAATAAAAATATCGAAAACAGATTACCTTCCATAATGAGAAGGCTACCATCCATTGGAGTAACAAAATTCTCGACAACAAACTACCTTCCATAATGAGAAGACTACCATCCATTGGAGTAACAAAAATCTCGACAATAGACTACCTTACATAATTACAATGCTACCATCCATTGGAGTAACAAAAATATCGACAACACACTACGTTCCATAATGACAAGGCTACCATCCATTGGAGTAACAAAAATCTCGACAACAGACTACCTTCCATAATGACAAGGCTACCATCCATTAGACTATCTAAAATCTCGACAGCAAACTTCGTTTCATAATGACAAGGCTACCATCCATTGGAGTTAAAAAAATCTCGACAACAGACTAACTTCTATAATTATAAGGCTACCATCCATTGGAGTAACAAATATCTCGACAATAGACTACCTTCCATAATGGGAAGGAAACCATCCATTGGAGTAACAAAATTCTCGACAACAGACTACCTTCCATAATGACAAGGCTACCATCCGTTGGTGTAACAAAAATCTCGACAACAGACTACCTTACATAATGAAAATGCTACCATCCATTGGAGTAACAAAAATATGGACAAAGCACTACGTTCCATAATGACAAGTATACCATCCATTAGAGTAACAAAAATCTCGACAACAAACTACCTTCCATAATGACTAGGCTACCATCCATTAGACTATCCAAAATCTCGACTGCAGACTACCTTACATAATGACAAGGCTACCATCCATTGGAGTAACAAAAATCTCGACAACAGACAACTTTCCATAATGACAAGGCTAACATCCAACGAAATAACAAAAATCTAGACAACAAACTACCTTCCATAATGACAAGGTTACCATCCATTGGAATAACAAAAAAATCGACAACAGACTACCTTCCATAATGACAAGGTTAACATCCATTAGAGTAACAAAAATATCGACAATAGACTACCTTCCATAATTACAAGGCTACCATCCATAGGAGTAACAAAAACTCGACAACAGACTACCTTCCATAATGACAAGGTTACTATCCATTGGAATAACAAAAATCTCGTCAAAAGACAACCTTCCATAAAGACAAGGCTACCATCCAACGAAATAAAAAAAATATCGACAACAGACTACCTTATATAATGACAATGCTACCATCCATTGGAGTAACAAAAATATCGACAACACACTACGTTCCATAATGACAAGGCTACCAGCCATTGGAGTAACAAAAATCTCAACAACAGACTACCTTCCATAATGACTAGGCCACCATCCATTGTAGTAACAAAAATCTCGACAACAGACTAACTTCCATAATTACAAGGCTACCATCTGTTGAAGTAACAAATATCTCGACAAAAGACTACCTTCCATAATGACAAGGCTACCATCCATAGGAGTAACTAAGATATCGATAATAGACTACCTTCTATAATGACAACGCTAGCATCCATTGGAGTAACAAAACTCTCGACAACAAACTACCTTCCATAACGAAAAGGGTACCATCCATTGGAGTAACAAAAATATCGACAACAAACTACCCTCCATAATGACGAGGCTGCCATCCATTGAAGTATCAAAAATATCGACAACAAACTACCTTCCATAATTACAAGGCTACCATCCATTGGAGTAACAAAAACTCGACAACAGACTACCTTCCATAATGGCAAGGTTACCATCCATTGGAATAACAAAAATCTCGACAACAGACTATCTTCCATAATGACAAGGCTACCATCAAACTAAATAACAAAAATCTCGACAATAGACTACCTTCCATAATGGGAAGGAAACCATCCATTGGAGTAACAAAATTCTCGACAACAGACTACCTTCCATAATAACAAGGCTACCATCCATTGGAGTAACAAAAATCTCGACAACAGACTACCTTACATAATGAAAATGCTACCATCCATTGGAGTAACAAAAATATGGACAACACACTACGTTCCATAATGACAAGTATACCATCCATTGGAGTAACAAAAATCTCGACAACAAACTACCTTCCATAATGACAAGGCTACCATCCATTAGACTATCCAAAATCTCGACTGCAGACTACCTTACATAATGACAAGGCTACCATCCATTGGAGTAACAAAAATCTCGACAACAGACAACTTTTCATAATGACAAGGCTAACATCCAACGAAATAACAAAAATCTAGACAACAAACTACCTTCCATAATGACAAGGTTACCATCCATTGGAATAACAAAAAAATCGACAATAGACTACCTTCCATAATGACAAGGTTAACATCCATTAGAGTAACAAAAATATCGACAACAGACTACCTTCCATAATTACAAGGCTACCATCCATAGGAGTAACAAAACCTCGACAACATACTACCTTCCATAATGACAAGGTTACTATCCATTGGAATAACAAAAATCTCGTCAACAGACAACCTTCCATAAAGACAAGGCTACCATCCAACGAAATAACAAAAATATCGACAACAGACTACCTTACATAATGACAATGCTACCATCCATTGGAGTAACAAAAATATCGACAACACACTACGTTCCATAATGACAAGGCTACCAGCCATTGGAGTAACAAAAATCTTGACAACAGACTACCTATCCATAATGACAAGGCTACCATCCATTAGACTATCAAAAATCTCGACAGCAAACTACCTTTCATAATGACAAGGCTACCATCCATTGGAGTAACAAAAATCTCGACAACAGACTAACTTCCATAATTACAAGGCTACCATCCATTGGAGTAACAAATATCTCGACAACAGACTACCTTCCATAATGATAAGGCTACCATACATTGGACTATCAAAATCCTCTCCAATAGACTACCTTCCATAATGACAAGGCTACCATCCAATGGAATACCAAAAATCTCAACAATAGACTACCTTCCATAATGACAAGGCTACCATCCATTGGAATAACAAAAATCTGAACTACATACTACCTTCCATAATGACAAGGCTACCATCCATTGGACTAACAAAAATCTCAACGAATGACTACCTTCCATAATGACAAGGTTACCAACCATTGGAGTAACAAAAATCTTGACAACAGACAAACTTCCATAATTACAAGGCTACCATCCATTGAAGTAACAAATATCTCGATAAAAGACTACCTTCCATAATGACAAGGCTACCATCCATTGGAGTAACCAAAATATCGACAATAGACTACGTTCTATAATGACAAGGCTAGCATCCATTGGAATAACAAAACTCTCGACAACAAACTACCTTCCATAATGAAAAGGGTACCATCCATTGGAGTAACAAAAATATCGACAACAAACTACCTTCCATAATTACAAGGCTACCATCCATTGGAGTTACAAAAACTCGACAACATACTACCTTCCATAATGACAAGGTTACCATCCATTGGAATAACAAAAATCTCGACAACAAACTACCTTCCATATGACAAGGCTACCATCCAACGAAATAACAAAAATCTCGACAACAGACTACCTTCCATAATGAGAAGGAAACCATCCATTGGAGTAACAAATTTCCCGACAACAGACTACCTTCCATAATGACAAGGCTACCATCCATTGGAGTAACAAAAATCTCGACAATAGACTACCTTACATAATGACAATGCTACCATCCATTGGAGTAACAAAAATATCAAAAACACACTACGTTCCATAATGACAAGTCTACCATCCATTAGAGTAACAAAAATCTCGACAACAAACTACCTTCCATAATGACAAGGCTACCGTCCATTAGACTATCAAAAATCTCGACAGCAGACTACCTTTCATAATGACAAGGCTACCATCCATTGGAGTAACAAAGATCTCGACAACAGACAACATTCCATAATGACAAGGCTACCATCCATTGGAGTAACAAAAATCTGAACTACAGACTACCTTCAATAATGACAACGCTACCATCCATTGGACTAACAAAAATCACAATGAAAGACTACGTTGCATAATGACAAGGCTACCAACCATTGGAGTAACAAAAATCACGACAACAGACTAACTTCCATAATTACAAGGCTACCATCCATTGAAGTAACAAATATCTCGACAAAAGACTACCTTCCATAATGACAAGGCTCCCATCCATAGGAGTAACCAAAATAGCGAAAATAGACTACCTTCTATAGCGACAAGGCTAGCATCCATTGGAGTAACAAAACTCTCGACAACAAACTACCTTCCATAATGAAAAGGGTACCATCCATTGGAGTAACAAAAATATCGACAACAAACTACCTTCCATAAGGACAACGCTACCATCCATTGAAGTATCAAAAATATCGACAACAGACTACCTTCCATAATTACAAGGCTACCATCCATAGGAGTAACAAAAACTCGACAACAGACTACCTTCCATAATGACAAGGTTACCATCCATTGGAATAACATAAATCTCGACAACAAACTACCTTCCATAATGATAAGGCTACCATCCAACGAAATAACAAAAATCTCGACAATAGACTACCTTCCATAATAAGAAGGAAACCATCCATTGGAGTAACAAAAACTCGACAACATACTACCTTCCATAATGACAAGGTTACCATCCATTGGAATAACAAAAATCTCGACAACAGACTACCTTCCATAATGACAAGGCTACCATCCAACGAAATAACAAAAATCTCGACAACAGACTACCTTCCATAATGAGAAGGAAACCATCCATTGGAGTAACAAAATTCCCGACAACAGACTACCTTCCATAATGACAAGGCTACCATCCATTGGAGTAACAAAAATCTCGACAACAGACTACCTTACATAATGACAATGCTACCATCCATTGGAGTAACAAAAATTTCGACAACACGCTACGTTCAATAATGACAAGTCTACCATCCATTGGAGTAACAAAAATCTCGACAACAGACTACCTTCAATAATGACAAGGCTTTCATCCATTAGGTTATCAAAAATCTCGACAGCAGACTACCTTTCATAATGACAAGGTTACCATCCATTGGAGTAACAAAAATCTCGACAACAGACAACATTCCATAATGACAAGGCTAACATCCAACGAAATAACAAAAATCTAGACAACAGACTACCTTCCATAATGATAAGGCTACCATCCAATGGAATACCAAAAATCTCAACAACAGACTACCTTCCATAATGATAAGGCTACCATCCATTGGAGTAACAAAAATTTGAACTACAGACTACCTTCCATAATGACAACGCTGCCATCCATTGGACTAACAAAAATATCGACAACACACTATGTTCCATAATGACAAGGCTACCATCCATTGGAGTAACAAAAATCTCGACAACAGACTACCTTCCATAATGACAAGGCTACCATCCATTGGATTAAAAAAAATCTCGACAACAGACTACCTTACGTAATGAAAATGCTACCATCCATTGGAGTAACAAAAATATGGACAACACACTACGTTCCATAATGACAAGTCTTCCATCCATTGGAGTAACAAAAATATCGACAACAAACTACTTTCCATA
Source organism: Vicia faba (assembly GCA_948472305.1). Lineage (NCBI taxonomy): Eukaryota > Viridiplantae > Streptophyta > Magnoliopsida > Fabales > Fabaceae > Vicia > Vicia faba. The sequence continues at coordinate 745,843,947 of OX451738.1, forward strand.
ATGACAAGGCTACCATACATTAGACAATCAAAAATCTCGACAGCAGACTACCTTTCATAATGACAAGGCTACCATCCATTGGAGTAAGCAAAATTTTGACAATAGACTACCTTCCATAATGACAAGGTTACCATCCATTGGAATAACAAAAATCTCGTCAACAGACAACCTTCCATAATGACAAGGCTACCATCCAACGAAATAATAAAAATATCGAAAACAGATTACCTTCCATAATGAGAAGGCTACCATCCATTGGAGTAACAAAATTCTCGACAACAAACTACCTTCCATAATGAGAAGGCTACCATCCATTGGAGTAACAAAAATCTCGACAATAGACTACCTTACATAATGACAATGCTACCATCCATTGGAGTAACAAAAATATCGACAACACACTATGTTCCATAATGACAAGGCTACCATCCATTGGAGTAACAAAAATCTCGACAACAGACTACCTTCCATAATGGCAAGGCTACCATCCATTAGACTATCAAAAATCTCGACAGCAAACTACGTTTCATAATGACAAGGCTACCATCCATTGGAGTTAAAAAAATCTCGACAACAGACTAACTTCTATAATTACAAGGCTACCATCCATTGGAGTAACAAATATCTCGACAATAGACTACCTTCCATAATGGGAAGGAAACCATCCATTGGAGTAACAAAATTCTCGACAACAGACTACCTTCCATAATGACAAGGCTACCATCCGTTGGTGTAACAAAAATCTCGACAACAGACTACCTTACATAATGAAAATGCTACCATCCATTGGAGTAACAAAAATATGGACAAAGCACTACGTTCCATAATGACAAGTATACCATCCATTAGAGTAACAAAAATCTCGACAACAAACTACCTTCCATAATGACAAGGCTACCATCCATTAGACTATCCAAAATCTCGACTGCAGACTACCTTACATAATGACAAGGCTACCATCCATTGGAGTAACAAAAATCTCGACAACAGACAACTTTCCATAATGACAAGGCTAACATCCAACGAAATAACAAAAATCTAGACAACAAACTACCTTCCATAATGACAAGGTTACCATCCATTGGAATAACAAAAAAATCGACAACAGACTACCTTCCATAATGACAAGGTTAACATCCATTAGAGTAACAAAAATATCGACAATAGACTACCTTCCATAATTACAAGGCTACCATCCATAGGAGTAACAAAAACTCGACAACAGACTACCTTCCATAATGACAAGGTTACTATCCATTGGAATAACAAAAATCTCGTCAAAAGACAACCTTCCATAAAGACAAGGCTACCATCCAACGAAATAAAAAAAATATCGACAACAGACTACCTTATATAATGACAATGCTACCATCCATTGGAGTAACAAAAATATCGACAACACACTACGTTCCATAATGACAAGGCTACCAGCCATTGGAGTAACAAAAATCTCAACAACAGACTACCTTCCATAATGACAAGGCTACCATCCATTAGACTATCAAAAATCTCGACAGCAAACTACCTTTCATAATGACAAGGCTACCATCCATTAGAGTACCAAAAATCTCGACAACAGACTAACTTCCATAATTACAAGGCTACCATCCATTGGAGTAACAAATATCTCGACAACAGACTACCTTCCATAATGATAAGGCTACCATACATTGGACTATCAAAATCCTCGCCAATAGACTACCTTCCATAATGACAAGGCTACCATCCATGGGAATACCAAAAATCTCAACAATAGACTACCTTCCTTAATGACAAGGCTACCATCCATTGGAATATCAAAAATCTGAACTACATACTACCTTCCATAATGACAAGCCTACCATCCATTGGACTAACAAAAATCTCAACGAATGACTACCTTCCATAATGACAAGGTTACCATCCATTGGAGTAACAAAAATCTTGACAACAGACAAACTTCCATAATTACAAGGCTACCATCCATTAAAGTAACAAATATCTCGATAAAAGACTACCTTCAATAATGACAAGGCTACCATCCATTGGAGTAACCAAAATATCGACAATAGACTACGTTCTATAATGACAAGGCTAGCATCCATTGGAATAATAAAACTCTCGACAACAAACTACCTTCTATAATGAAAAGGGTACCATCCATTGGAGTAACAAAAATATCGACAACAAACTACCTTCCATAATTACAAGGCTACCATCCATTGGAGTAATAAAAACTCGACAAGATACTACCTTCCATAATGACAAGGTTACCATCCATTGGAATAACAAAAATCTCGACAACAAACTACCTTCCATATGACAGGGCTACCATCCAACGAAATAACAAAAATCTCGACAACAGACTACCTTCCATAATGAGAAGGAAACCATCCATTGGAGTAACAAATTTCCCAACAACAGACTACCTTCCATAATGACAAGGCTACCATCCATTGGAGTAACAAAAATCTCGACAATAGACTACCTTACATAATGACAATGCTACCATCCATTGGAGTAACAAAAATATCAACAACACACTACGTTCCATAATGACAAGTCTACCATCCATTAGAGTAACAAAAATCTCGACAACAAACTACCTTCCATAATGACAAGGCTACCGTCCATTAGACTATCAAAAATCTCGACAGCAGACTACCTTTCATAATGACAAGGCTACCATCCATTGAAGTAACAAATATCTCGACAAAAGACTACCTTCCATAATGACAAGGCTACCATCCATAGGAGTAACCAAAATAGCGAAAATAGACTACCTTCTATAGCGACAAGGCTAGCATCCATTGGAGTAACAAAACTCTCGACAACAAACTACCTTCCATAATGAAAAGGGTACCATCCATTGGAGTAACAAAAATATCGACAACAAACTACCTTCCATAATGACAACGCTACCATCCATTGAAGTATCAAAAATATCGATAACAAACTACCTTCCATAATTACAAGGCTACCATCCATTGGAGTAACAAAAACTCGACAACAAACTACCTTCCATAATGACAAGGTTACCATCCATTGGAATAACAAAAATCTCGACAACAAACTACCTTCCATAATGATAAGGCTACCATCCAACGAAATAACAAAAATCTCGACAATAGACTACCTTCCATAATAAGAAGGAAACCATCCATTGGAGTAACAAAAACTCGACAACATACTACCTTCCATAATTACAAGGTTACCATCCATTGGAATAACAAAAATCTCGACAACAGACTACCTTCCATAATGACAAGGCTACCATCCAACGAAATAACAAAAATCTCGACAACAGACTACCTTCCATAATGAGAAGGAAACCATCCATTGGAGTAACAAAATTCCCGACAACAGACTACCTTCCATAATGACAAGGCTACCATCCATTGGAGTAACAAAAATCTCGACAACAGACTACCTTACATAATGACAATGCTACCATCCATTGGATTAACAAAAATATCGACAACACACTATGTTCCATAATGACAAGTCTACCATCCATTGGAGTAACAAAAATCTCGACAACAGACTACCTTCAATAATGACAAGGCTTTCATCCATTAGGTTATCAAAAATCTCGACAGCAGACTACCTTTCATAATGACAAGGTTACCATCCATTGGAGTAACAAAAATCTCGACAATATACTACCTTACATAATGACAATGCTACAATCCATTGGAGTAACAAAAATATCGACAACACACTACGTTCCATAATGACAAGGCTACCATCCATTGGAGTAACAAAAATCTCGACAACAGACTACCTTCCATAATGACAAGGCTACCATCCATTAGACTATCAAAAATCTCGACAGCAAACTACGTTTCATAATGACAAGGCTACCATCCATTGGAGTAAAAAAAATCTCGACAACCGACTAACTTTTATAATTACAAGGCTACCATCCATTGGAGTAACAAATATCTCGACAATAGACTACCTTCCATAATGGGAAGGAAACCATCCATTGGAGTAACAAAATTCTCGACAACAGACTACCTTCCATAATGACAAGGCTACCATCCATTGGAGTAACAAAAATCTCGACAACAGACTACCTTACATAATGAAAATGCTACCATCCATTGGAGTAACAAAAATATGGACAACACACTACGTTCCATAATGACAAGTATACCATCCATTGGAGTAACAAAATCTCGACAACAAACTACCTTGCATAATGACAAGGCTACCATCCATTAGACTATCCAAAATCTCGACTGCAGACTACCTTACATAATGACAAGGCTACCATCCATTGGAGTAACAAAAATCTCGACAACAGACAACTTTCCATAATGACAAGGCTAACATCCAACGAAATAACAAAAATCTAGACAACAAACTACCTTCCATAATGACAAGGTTACCATCCATTGGAATAACAAAAAAATCGACAACAGACTACCTTCCATAATGACAAGGTTAACATCCATTAGAGTAACAAATATATCGACAACAGACTACCTTCCATAATTACAAGGCTACCATCCATAGGAGTAACAAAAAATCGACAAGAGACTACCTTCCATAATGACAAGGTTACTATCCATTGGAATAACAAAATACTCGTCAAAAGACAACCTTCCATAAAGACAAGGCTACCATCCAACGAAATAACAAAAATATCGACAACAGACTACCTTACATAATGACAATGCTACCATCCATTGGAGTAACAAAAATATCGACAACACACTACGTTCCATAATGACAAGGCTACCAGCCATTGGAGTAACAAAAATCTCGACAACAGACTACCTTCCATAATGACAAGGCTACCATCCATTAGACTATCAAAAATCTCGACAGCAAACTACCTTTCATAATGACAAGGCTACCATCCATTGGAGTAACAAAAATCTCGACAACAGACTAACTTCCATAATGATAAGGCTACCATACATTGGACTATCAAAATCCTCGCCAATAGACTACCTTCCATAATGACAAGGCTACCATCCAATGGAATACCAAAAATCTCAACAATAGACTACCTTCCATAATGACAAGGCTACCATCCATTGGAATAACAAAAATCTGAACTACATACTACCTTCCATAATGACAAGGCTACCATCCATTGGACTAACAAAAATCTCAACGAATGACTACCTTCCATAATGACAAGGTTACCATCCATTGGAGTAACAAAAATCTTGACAACAGACAAACTTCCATAATTACAAGGCTACCATCCATTGAAGTAACAAATATCTCGATAAAAGACTACCTTCCATAATGACAAGGCTACCATCCATTGGAGTAACCAAAATATCGACAATAGACTACGTTCTAAAATGACAAGGCTAGCATCCATTGGAATAACAAAACTCTCGACAACAAACTACCTTCCATAATGAAAAGGGTACCATCCATTGGAGTAACAAAAATATCGACAACAAACTACCTTCCAGAATTACATGGCTACCATCCATTGGAGTAACAAAAACTCGACAACATACTACCTTCCATAATGACAAGGTTACCATCCATTGGAATAACAAAAATCTCGACAACTAACTACCTTCCATATGACAAGGCTACCATCCAACGAAATAACAAAAATCTCGACAACAGACTACCTTCCATAATGAGAAGGAAACCATCCATTGGAGTAACAAATTTCCCGACAACAGACTACCTTCCATAATGACAAGGCTACCATCCATTGGAGTAACAAAAATCTCGACAATAGACTACCTTACATAATGACAATGCTACCATCCATTGGAGTAACAAAAATATCAACAACACACTACGTTCCATAATGACAAGTCTACCATCCATTAGAGTAACAAAAATCTCGACAACAAACTACCTTCCATAATGACAAGGCTACCGTCCATTAGACTATCAAAAATCTCGACAGCAGACTACCTTTCATAATGACAAGGCTACCATCCATTAGAGTAACAAAGATCTCGACAACAGACAACATTCCATAATGACAAGGCTACCATCCATTGGAGTAACAAAAATCTGAACTACAGACTACCTTCAATAATGACAACGCTACCATCCATTGGACTAACAAAAATCTCAATGAAAGACTACCTTGCATAATGACAAGGCTACCAACCATTGGAATAACAAAAATCACGACAACAGACTAACTTCCATAATTACAAGGCTACCATCCATTGAAGTAACAAATATCTCGACAAAAGACTACCTTCCATAATGACAAGGCTCCCATCCATAGGAGTAACCAAAATAGCGAAAATAGACTACCTTCTATAGCGACAAGGCTAGCATCCATTGGAGTAACAAAACTCTCGACAACAAACTACCTTCCATAATGAAAAGGGTACCATCCATTGGAGTAACAAAAATATCGACAACAAACTACCTTCCATAATGACAACGCTACCATCCATTGATATATCAAAAATATCGATAACAAACTACCTTCCATAATTACAAGGCTACCATCCATTGGAATAACAAATATCTCGACAACAAACTACCTTCCATAATGATAAGGCTACCATCCAACGAAATAACAAAAATCTCGACAATAGACTACCTTCCATAATAAGAAGGAAACCATCCATTGGAGTAACAAAAACTCGACAACATACTACCTTCCATAATGACAAGGTTACCATCCATTGGAATAACAAAAATCTAGACAACAGACTACCTTCCATAATGACAAGGCTACCATCCAACGAAATAACAAAAATCTCGACAACAGACTACCTTCCATAATGAGAAGGAAACCATCCATTGGAGTAACAAAATTCCCGACAACAGACTACCTTCCATAATGACAAGGCTACCATCCATTGGAGTAACAAAAATCTCGACAACAGACTACCTTACATAATGACAATGCTACCATCCATTGGATTAACAAAAATATCGATAACACACTACGTTCCATAATGACAAGTCTACAGTCCATTGGAGTAACAAAAATCTCGACAACAGACTACCTTCAATAATGACAAGGCTTTCGTCCATTAGGTTATCAAAAATCTCGACAGCAGACTACCTTTCGTAATGACAAGGTTACCATCCATTGGAGTAACAAAAATCTCGACAACAGACAACATTCCATAATGACAAGGATAACATCCAACGAAATAACAAAAATCTAGACAACAGACTACCTTCCATAATGATAAGGCTACGATCTAATGGAATACCAAAAATCTCAACAACAGACTACCTTCCATAATGACAAGGCTACCATCCATTGGAGTAACAAAAATTTGAACTATAGACTACCTTCCATAATGACAACGCTACCATCCATTGGACTAACAAAAATATCGACAACACACTATGTTCCATAATGACAAGGCTACCATCCATTGGAGTAAAAAAAATCTCGACAACAGACTACCTTCCATAATGACAAGGCTACCATCCATTGGAGTAACAAAAATCTCGACAACAGACTACCTTACGTAATGAAAATGCTACCATCCATTGGAGTAACAAAAATATGGACAACACACTACGTTCCATAATGACAAGTCTACCATCCATTGGACTAACAAAAATCTCGACAACAAACTACCTTCCATAATGACAAGGCTACCATCCATTAGACTATCAAAAATCTCGACAGCAGACTACCTTTCATAATGACAAGACTACCATCCATTGGAGTAAGCAAAATTTTGACAATAGACTACCTTCCATAATGACAAGGTTACCATCCATTGGAATAACAAAAATCTCGTAAACAGACAACCTTCCATAATGACAAGGCTACCATCCAACGAAATAATAAAAATATCGAAAACAAATTACCTTCCATAATGAGAAGGCTACCATCCATTGGAGTAACAAAATTCTCGACAACAAACTACCTTCCATAATGAGAAGGCTACCATCCATTGGAGTAACAAAAATCTCGACAATAGACTACCTTACATAATGACAATGCTACCATCCATTGGAGTAACAAAAATATCGACAACATACTACGTTCCATAATGACAAGGCTACCATCCATTGGAGTAACAAAAATCTCGACAACAGACTACCTTCCATAATGACAAGGCTACCATCCATTAGACTATCAAAAATCTCGACAGCAAACTACGTTTCATAATGACAAGGCTACCATCCATTGGAGTAAAAAAATATCGACAACAGAATAACTTCTATAATTACAAGGCTACCATCCATTGGAGTAACAAATATCTCGACAACAGACTACCTTCCATAATGATAAGGCTACCATACATTGGATTATCAAAATCCTCGACAACAAACTACCATCCATAATGACAAGGCTACCATCCAATGGAATACCAAAAATCTCAACAACAGAATACCTTCCATATTGACAAGGCTAACATTCATTGGAGTAACAAAAATCTGAACTACAGACTACCTTCCATAATGACAACGCTACGATCCATTGGACTAACAAAAATATCGACAACACACTATGTTCCATAATGACAAGGCTACCATCCATTGGAGTAACAAAAATCTCGACAACAGACTACCTTCCATAATGACAAGACTACCATCCATTAGACTATCAAAAATCTCGACAGCAGACTACCTTTCATAATGACAAGGCTACCATCCATTGGTGTAACAAAAATCTCGACAACACACTAACTTCCATAATTACAAGGCTACTATCCATTGGAGTAACAAATATCTCGACAACAGACTACCTTCCAAAATGATAAGGCTACCATCCATTGGACAATCAAAATCCTCGACAACAGACTACCTTCCATAATGACAAGGCTACCATCCAATGGAATACCCAAAATCTCAACAACATACTACTTCCATAATGACAAGGCTACCATCCATTGGAGTAACAAAAATCTGAACTATAGACTACCTTCCATAATGACAAGGCTACCATCCATTGAGTAACAAAAACCTCGAGAATAGACTAACTTCCATAATTACAAGGCTACCATCCATTGGAGTAACAAATATCTCGACAAAAGACTACCTTCTATATTGACAAGGCTACCATCCGTTGGAGTAACAAAAATATCGACAATAGACTACCTTCTATAATGACAAGGCTAGCAACCATTGGAGTAACAAAAATCTTGACAACAAACTACCTTCCATAATGAAAAGGGTACCCTCCATTGGAGTAACAAAAATATCGACAAGAAACTACCTTCCATAATGACAAGGCTACCATCCATTGGAGTATGAAAAATATCGACAACAAACTACCTTCCATAATTACAAGGCTACCATCCATTAGAGTAACAAAAACTCGACAACAGACTACCTTCCATAATGAAAAGGTTACCATCCATTGGAATAACAAAAATCTCGACAACAGACTACCTTCCATAATGGCAAGGCTACCATCCAACGAAATAACAAAAATCTCGACAACAGATTACCTTCCATAATGAGAAGGCTACCATCCCTTGGAGTAAAAAAATTCTCGACAACAGACTACATTCCATAATGATAAGGATACCATCCATTGGAGTAACAAAAATCTCGACAACAGACTACCTTACATAATGAGAAGGCTACCATCTATGGGAGTAACAAAAATCTCGACAATAAACTACCTTCCATAATGACAAGGCTACCATCCATTAGAAAATCAAAAATCTCGACAGTAGACTACCTTTCATAATAACAAGGCTACCATCCATTGGAGTAACAAAAATCTCGACAACAGACTAACTTCCATAATTACAAGGCTACCATCCATTGGACTATCAAAATCCTCGACAAGAGACTACCTTCCATAATGACAAGGCTACCATCCAATGGAATACCAAAAATCTCAACAACAGACTACTTCCATAATGACAAGGCTACCATCCATTGGAGTAACAAAAATCTGAACTATAGACTACCTTCCATAATGACAAGGCTACCATCCATTGGATTAACAAAAATCTCGACAACAAACTAACTTCCATAATTACAAGGCTACCATCCATTGGAGTAAAAAATATCTCGACAAAAGACTACCTTCCATAATGACAAGGCTACCATCCATTGGAGTATGAAAAATCTCGACAACAAACTACCTTCCATAATGAAAAGGGTACCATCCATTGGAGTAACAAAAATATCGACAACAAACTACCTTCCTTAATTACAAGGCAACCATCCATTGGAGTAACAAAAACTCGACAACAGACTACCTTCCATAATGACAAGGTTACCATCCATTGGAATAACAAAAATCTCGACAACAGACTACCTTCCATAATGACAAGGCTACCATCCAAAGAAATAACAAAAATCTCGACAACAGACTACCTTCCATAATGAGAAGGCTACCATCCATTTGAGTAAAAAAATTCTCGACAACAGACTACCTTCCATAATGACAACGCTACCATCCATTGGAGTAACAAAAATCTCGACAACATACTACCTTACATAATGACAATGCTAGCATCCATTGGAGTAACAAAAATATCAACAACACACTACGTTCCATAATGACAAGGCTACCATCCATTGGAGTAACAAAAATCTCGACAACAGACTACCTTCCATAATGACAAGGCTACCATCCATTAGACTATCAAAAATCTCGACAGCAGACTATCTTTCATAATGACAAGGCTACCATCCATTGGAGTAACAAAAATCTCGACAACAGACAACATTCCATAATGACAAGGCTAACATCCAACGAAATAACAAAAACCTAGACAACAGACTACCTTCCATAATGACAAGGCTACCATCCAATGGAATACCAAAAATCTCAACAATAGACTACCTTCCATAATGACAAGGCTACCATCCATTGGAGTAACAAAAATCTAAACTACAGACTACCTTCCATCATGACAACGCTACCATCCATTGGACTAACAAAAATCTCAATGAAAGACTACCTTGCATAATGACAAGGCTACCATCCATTGGAGTAACAAAAATCACGACAACAGACTACCTTCCATAATGACAAGACTACCATCCATTAGACTATCAAAAATCTCGACAGCAGACTACCTTTCATAATGACAAGGCTACCATCCATTGGTGTAACAAAAATCTCGACAACACACTAACTTCCATAATTACAAGGCTACCATCCATTGGAGTAACAAATATCTCGACAACAGACTACCTTCCATAATGATAAGGCTACCATCCATTGGACAATCAAAATCCTCGACAACAGACTACCTTCCATAATGACAAGGCTACCATCCAATGGAATACCCAAAATCTCAACAACATACTACTTCCATAATGACAAGGCTACCATCCATTGGAGTAAAAAAAATCTGAACTACAGACTACCTTCCATAATGACAAGGCTACCATCCATTGAGTAACAAAAACCTCGACAATAGACTAACTTCCATAATTACAAGGCTACCATCAATTGGAGTAACAAATATCTCGACAAAAGACTACCTTCTATAATGACAAGGCTACCATCCATTGGAGTAACAAAAATATCGACAATAGACTACCTTCTATAATGACAAGGCTAGCAACCATTGGAGTAACAAAAATCTTGACAACAAACTACCTTCCATAATGAAAAGGGTACCCTCCATTGGAGTAACAAAAATATCGACAAGAAACTACCTTCCATAATGACAAGGCTACCATCCATTGGAGTATGAAAAATATCGACAACAAACTACCTTCCATAATTACAAGGCTACCATCCATTGGAGTAACAAAAACTCGACAACAGACTACCTTCCATAATGAAAAGGTTACCATCCATTGGAATAACAAAAATCTCGACAACAGACTACCTTCCATAATGGCAAGGCTACCATCCAACGAAATAACAAAAATCTCGATAACAGATTACCTTCCATAATGAGAAGGCTACCATCCCTTGGAGTAAAAAAATTCTCGACAACAGACTACCTTCCATAATGATAAGGATACCATCCATTGGAGTAACAAAAATCTCGACAACAGACTACCTTACATAATGAGAAGGCTACCATCCATTGGAGTAACAAAAATCTCGACAATAAACTACCTTCCATAATGACAAGGCTACCATCCATTAGAAAATCAAAAATCTCGACAGTAGACTACCTTTCATAATAACAAGGCTACCATCCATTGGAGTAACAAAAATCTCGACAACAGACTAACTTCCATAATTACAAGGCTACCATCCATTGGAGTAACAAATATCTCGTAAATAGACTACCTTCCATAATGATAAGGATACCATCCATTGGACTATCAAAATCCTCGACAAGAGACTACCTTCCATAATGACAAGGCTACCATCCAATGGAATACCAAAAATCTCAACAACAGACTACTTCCATAATGACAAGGCTACCATCCATTGGAGTAACAAAAATCTGAACTATAGACTACCTTCCATAATGACAAGGCTACCATCCATTGGATTAACAAAAATCTCGACAACAGACTAACTTCCATAATTACAAGGCTACCATCCATTGGAGTAAAAAATATCTCGACAAAAGACTACCTTCCATAATGACAAGGCTACCATCCATTGGAGTATGAAAAATCTCGACAACAAACTACCTTCCATAATGAAAAGGGTACCATCCATTGGAGTAACAAAAATATCGACAACAAACTACCTTCCTTAATTACAAGGCAACCATCCATTGGAGTAACAAAAACTCGACAACAGACTACCTTCCATAATGACAAGGTTACCATCCATTGGAATAACAAAAATCTCGACAACAGACTACCTTCCATAATGACAAGGCTACCATCCAAAGAAATAACAAAAATCTCGACAACAGACTACCTTCCATAATGAGAAGGCTACCATCCATTTGAGTAAAAAAATTCTCGACAACAGACTACCTTCCATAATGACAACGCTACCATCCATTGGAGTAACAAAAATCTCGACAACATACTACCTTACATAATGACAATGCTAGCATCCATTGGAGTAACAAAAATATCGACAACACACTACATTCCATAATGACAAGGCTACCATCCATTGGAGTAACAAAAATCTCGACAACAGACTACCTTCCATAATGACAAGGCTACCATCCATTAGACTATCAAAAATCTCGACAGCAGACTACCTTTCATAATGACAAGGCTACCATCCATTGGAGTAACAAAAATCTCGACAACATACAACATTCCATAATGACAAGGCTAACATCCAACGAAATAACAAAAACCTAGACAACAGACTACCTTCCATAATGACAAGGCTACCATCCAATGGAATACCAAAAATCTCAACAATAGACTACCTTCCATAATGACAAGGCTACCATCCATTGGAGTAACAAAAATCTGAACTACAGACTACCTTCCATCATGACAACGCTACCATCCATTGGACTAACAAAAATCTCAATGAAAGACTACCTTGCATAATGACAAGGCTAACATCCATTGGAGTAACAAAAATCACGACAACAAACTAACTTCTATAATTACAAGGTTACCATCCATTGAAGTAACAAATATCTCGACAAAAGACTACCTTCCATAATGACAAGGCTTCCATCCATAGGAGTAACCAAAAAAGCGAGAATACACTACCTTCTATAATGACAAGGCTAGCATCCATTGGAGTAACAATACTCTCGATAACAAACTACCTTCCATAATGAAAAGGGTACCATCCATTGGAGTAACAAAAATATCGACAACAAACTACCTTCCATAATGACAAGGCTACCATCCATTGAAGTATCAAAAATATCGACAACAAACTACCTTCCATAATTACAAGGCTACCATCCATTGGAGTAACAAAAACTCGACAACAGACTACATTCCATAATGACAAGGTTACCATCCATTGGAATAACAAAAATCTCGACAACAAACTACCTTCCATAATGACAAGGCTACCATCCAACGAAATAACAAAAATCTCAACAACAGACTACCTTCCATAATGAGAAGGAAACCATCCATTGGAGTAACAAAATTCCCGACAACAGACTACCTTCCATAATGACAAGGCTACCATCCATTGGAGTAACAAAAATCTCGACAACAGACTACCTTACACAATGACAATGCTACCATCCATTGGAGTAACAAAAATATCGACAACACACTACGTTTCATAATGACAAGTCTACCATCCATTGGAGTAACAAAAATCTCGACAACAGACTACCTTCCATAATGACAAGGATACCACCCATCAGACTATCAAAAATCTCGACAATAGACTACCTTTCATAATGACAAGGCTACCATCCATTAGAGTAACAAAAATCTCGACAATAGACTACCTTCCATAATGAAAAGGCTACCATCTATCAGACTATCAAAAATCTCGATAGCAAACTACCTTTCATAATGACAAGGCTACCATCCATTGGAGTAACAAAAATCTCGACAACAGACTAACTTCCATAATTACAAGGCTACCATCCATTTGAGTAACAAATATCTGGACAATAGAATACCTTCCATAATGATAAGGCTACCATACATTGGACTATCAAAATCCTCGAAAATAGACTACCTTCCCTAATGACAAGGCTACCATCCAATGGAATACCAAAAATCTCAACAACAGACTACCTTCCATAATGACAAGGCTACCATCCATTGGAGTAACAAAAATCTGAACTATAGACTACCTTCCATAATGACAAGGCTACTATCCATTGGACTAACAAAAATCACAACGAAAGACTACCTTCCATAATGACAAGGTTACCATCCGTTGGAGTAACAAAAATCACGACAACAGGCAAACTTCCATAATTACAAGGCTACCATCCAATGGAATACCAAAAATCTCAACAACAGACTACCTTCCATAATGACAAGGCTACCATCCATTGGAGTAACAAAAATCTGAACTATAGACTACCTTCCATAATGACAAGGCTACCATCCATTGGACTAACAAAAATCTCAACGAAAGACTACCTTCCATAATGACAAGGCTACCATCCATTGGAGTAACAAAAATCACAACAACAGACAAAGTTCCATAATTACAAGGCTACCATCCATTGAAGTAACAAATATCTCGACAAAAGACTACCTTCCATAATGACAAGGCTACCATCCATTAGAGTAACCAAAATATCGACAATAGACTACCTTCTATAATGACAAGGCTATCATCCATTGGAATAACAAAACTATCGACAACAAACTACCTTCCATAATGAAAAGGGTACCATCCATTCGAGTAACAAAAATATCGACAACAAACTACCTTCCATAATTATAAGGCTACCATCCATTGGAATAACAAAAATCTCGACAACAGACTACCTTCCATAATGACAAGGCTACCATCCAAGGAAATAGCAAAAATCATGACAACAAACTACCTTCTAGAATGAGAAGGAAACCATCCATTGGAATAACAAAATTCACGACAACAGAATACCTTCCATATTGACAAGGCTACCATCCATTGGAGTAACAAATATCTCGACAAGGGAATACCTTCCATTATGATAAGGCTACCATACATTGGACTATCCAAATCCTCGACAACAGACTACCTTCCATAATTACAAGGCTACCATCCAATGGAATACCAAAAATCTCAACAACAGACTACCTTCCATAATGACAAGGCTACCATCCATTGGAGTAACAAAAATCTGAACTACAGACTACCTTCCCTAATGACAAGGCTACCATCCATTGGACTAACAAAAACCTCAACGAAAGACTACCTTCAATAATTACAAGGCTACCATCCATTGGAGTAACAAAAATCACAACAACAGACAAAGTTCCATAATGACAAGGCTACCATCCATTGGAGTAAACAAAATATCGACAATAGACTACCTTCTATAATGACAAGGCTATCATCCATTGGAATAACAAAAATATCGATAACAAACTACCTTCCATAATGAAAAGGGTACCATCCATTCGAGTAACAAAATTATTGACAACAAACTACCTTCCATAATGACAGGGCTACCATCCATAGGAGTAACCAAAATAGCGAGAATAGACTACCTTCTATAATGACAAGGCTAGCATCCATTGGAGTAACAAAACTCTCGACAACAAACTACCTTCCATAATGAAAAGTGTACAATCCATTGGAGTAACAAAAATATCGACAACAAACTACCTTCCATAATGACAAGGCTACCATCCATTGAAGTATCAAAAATATCGACAACAAACAACCTTCCATAATTACAAGGCTACCATCCATTGGAGTAACAAAAACTCGACAACAGACTACCTTCCATAATGACAAGGTTACCATCCATTGGAATAACAAAAATCTCGACAACAGACTACCTTCCATAATGACAAGGCTACCATCCAATGAAATAACAAAAATCTCGACAATAGACTACCTTCCATAATGAGAAGGAAACCGTCCACTGGAGTAACAAAATTCTCGACAACAGACTACCTTCCATAATGACAAGGCTACCATCCATCGAAGTAAAAAAAATCTCGACAACAGACTACCTTACATAATGACAATGCTACCATCCATTGGAGTAACAAAAATATCGACAACACACTACGTTCCATAATGACAAGTCTACCATCCATTGGAGTAACAAAAATATCGACAACAAAATACCTTCCATAATGACAAGGCTACCATCCATTAGACTATCAAAAATCTCTACAGCAGACTACCTTTCATAATGACAAGGCTACCATCCATTGGAATAACAAAAAAATCGACAACAGACTACCTTCCATAATGAAAAGGTTAACATCCATTGGAGTAACAAAAATATCAACAATAGACTACCTTCCATAATTACAAGGCTACCATCAATAGGAGTAACAAAAACTCGACAATAGACTAGGTTCCTTAATGACAAGGTTACCATCCATTGGAATAACAAAAATCTCGTCAACCGACAACCTTCCATAATGACAAGGCTACCATCCAACAAAAATAACAGAAATCTGGACAACAGACTACCTTCCATAATGATTAGGCTAACATCCATTGGACTATCAAAATCCTCGACAACAGACTACCATCCATAATGACAAGGCTACCATCCATTGGAGTAACAAAAATCTAAACTACAGACTACCTTCCCTAATGACAAGTCTACCATCCATTGGACTAACAAAAATCTCAAGGAAAGACTACCTTCCATAATTACAAGGCTACCATCCATTGGAGTAACAAAAATCACAACAACAGACAAAGTTCCATAATGACAAGGCTACCATCCATTGGAGTAAACAAAATATCAACAATAGACTACCTTCTATAATGACAAGGCTAGCATCCATTGGAATAACAAAAATATCGATAACAAACTACCTTCCATAATGAAAAGGGTACCATCCATTCGAGTAACAAAATTATTGACAACAAACTACCTTCCATAATGACAGGGCTACCATCCATAGGAGTAACCAAAATAGCGACAATAGACTACCTTATATAATGACAAGGCTAGCATCCATTGGAGTAACAAAACTCTCGACAACAAACTACCTTCCATAATGAAAAGTGTACAATCCATTGGAGTAACAAAAATATCGACAACAAACTACCTTCCATAATGTCAAGGCTACCATCCATTGAAGTATCAAAAATATCGACAACAAACTACCTTCCATAATTACAAGGCTAACATCCATTGGAGTAACAAAAACTCGACAACAGACTACCTTCCATAATGACAAGGTTACCATCCATTGGAATAACAAAAATCTCGACAATAGACTACCTTCCATAATGACAAGGATACCATCCAATGAAATAACAAAAATCTCGACAATAGACTACCTTCCATAATGAGAAGGAAACCGTCCACTAGAGTAACAAAATTCTCGACAACAGACTACCTTCCATAATGACAAGGCTACCATCCATCGAAGTAACAAAAATCTCGACAACAGACTACCTTACATAATGACAATGCTACCATCCATTAGAGTAACAAAAATATCGACAACACACTACGTTCCATAATGACAAGTCTACCATCCATTGGAGTAACAAAAATATCGACAACAAAATACCTTCCATAATGACAAGGCTACCATCCATTAGACTATCAAAAATCTCTACAGCAGTCTACCTTTGATAATGACAAGGCTACCATCCATTGGAATAACAAAAAAATCGACAACAGACTACCTTCCATAATGAAAAGGTTAACATCCATTGGAGTAACAAAAATATCAACAATAGACTACCTTCCATAATTACAAGGCTACCATCAATAGGAGTAACAAAAACTCGACAACAGACTAGGTTCCATAATGACAAGGTTACCATCCATTGGAATAACAAAAATCTCGTCAACAGACAACCTTCCATAATGATAAGGCTACCATCCAACAAAAATAACAAAAATCTCGACAACAGACTACCTTCCATAATGATTAGGCTAACATCCATTGGACTATCAAAATCCTCGACAACAGACTACCATCCATAATGACAAGGCTACCATCCATTGGAGTAACAAAAATCTGAACTATAGACTACCTTCCATAATGACAAGGCTACCATCCATTGGACTAACAAAAATCTCAACGAAAGACAACCTTCCATAATGACAAGGCTACCATCCATTGGTGTAACAAAAATCACGACAACAGACAAACTTCCAAAATTACAAGGATACCATCCATTGAAGTAACAAATATCTCGACAAAAGACTACCTACCATAATGAAAAGGCTACCATCCATTGGAGTAACCAAAATATCGACAATAGACTACCTTCCATAATTATAAGGCTACCATCCATTTGAATAACAAAAATCTCGACAACAGACTACCTTCCATAATGACAAGGCTACCATCCAAGGAAATGGCAAAAATCATGACAACAAACTACCTTCCAGAATGAGAAGGAAACCATCCATTGGAGTAACAAAATTCTCGACAACAGAATACCTTCTATAATGACAAGGCTACCATCCATTGGAGTAACAAATATCTCGACAAGGGACTACCTTCCATTATGATAAGGCTACCATACATTGGACTATCAAAATCCTCGACAACAAACTACCTTCCATAATGACAAGGCTACCATCCAATGGAATACCAAAAATCTCAACAACAGACTACCTTCCATAATGACAAGGCTACCATCCATTGGAGTAACAAAAATCTGAACTATAGACTACCTTCCATAATGTCAAGGCTACTATCCATTGGACTAACAAAAATCTCAATGAAAGACTACCTTCCATAATGACAAGGTTACCATCCATTGGAGTAACAAAAATCAGGACAATAAACAAACTTCCATAATTACAAGGCTACCATCCAATGGAATACCAAAATTCTCAACAGACTACCTTCCATAATGACAAGGCTACCATCCATTGGAGTAACAAAAATCTGAACTACAGACTACCTTCCCTAATGACAAGGCTACCATCCACTGGACTAACAAAAATCTCACCGAAAGACTACCTTCCATAATGACAAGGCTACCATCCATTGGAGTAACAAAAATCACAACAACAGACAAAGTTCCATAATTATAAGGCTACCATCCATTGAAGTAACAAATATCTCGACAAAAGACTACCTTCCATAATGACAAGGCTACCAACCATTGGAGTAACCAAAATATCGACAATAGATTACCTTCTATAATGACAAGGCTAGCATCCATTGGAATAACAAAACTCTCGACAACAAACTACCTTCCATAATGAAAAGGGTACCATCCATTCGAGTAACAAAAATATCGACAACAAACTACCTTCCATAATTACAAGGCTACCATCCATTGGAATAACAAAAATCTCGACAACAGACTAACTTCCATAATGACAAGGCTACCATCCAAGGAAATAACAAAAATCATGACAACACACTACCTCCCATAAAGAGAAGGAAACCATCCATTGGAGTAACAAAATTCTCGACAACAAAATACCTTCCATAATGACAAGGCTACCATCCATTGGAGTAACAAATATCTCGACAAGGGACTACCTTCCATTATGATAAGGCTACCATACATAGGACTATCAAAATCCCCGACAACTAACTACCTTCCATAATGACAAGGCTACCATCCAATGGAATACCAAAAATCTCAACAGTAGACTACCTTCCATAATGACAAGGCTACCATCCATTGGAGTAACAAAAATCTGAACTACAGACTACCTTCCATAATGACAAGGCTACTATCCATTGGACTAACAAAAATCTCAATGAAAGACTACCTTCCATAATGACAAGGTTACCATCCATTGGAGTAACAAAAATCACGACAACAAACAAACTTCCATAATTACAAGGCTACCATCCAATGGAATACCAAAAATCTCAACAACAGACTACCTTCCAAAATGACAAGGCTACCATCCATTGGAGTAACAAAAATCTCGACAATAGACTACCTTCCATAATGAGAAGGAAACCGTCCACTGGAGTAACAAAATTCTCGACAACAGACTACCTTCCATAATGACAAGGCTACCATCCATCGAAGTAAAAAAAATCTCGACAACAGACTACCTTACATAATGACAATGCTACCATCCATTGGAGTAACAAAAATATCGACAACACACTACGTTCCATAATGACAAGTCTACCATCCATTGGAGTACCAAAAATATTGATAACAAAATACCTTCCATAATGACAAGGCTACCATCCATTAGACTATCAAAAATCTCTACAGCAGACTACCTTTCATAATGACAAGGCTACCATCCATTGGAATAACAAAAAAATCGACAACAGACTACCTTCCATAATGAAAAGGTTAACATCCATTGGAGTAACAAAAATATCAACAATAGACTACCTTCCATAATTACAAGGCTACCATCAATAGGAGTAACAAAAACTCGACAATAGACTAGGTTCCTTAATGACAAGGTTACCATCCATTGGAATAACAAAAATCTCGTCAACCGACAACCTTCCATAATGACAAGGCTACCATCCAACAAAAATAACAGAAATCTGGACAACAGACTACCTTCCATAATGATTAGGCTAACATCCATTGGACTATCAAAATCCTCGACAACAGACTACCATCCATAATGACAAGGCTACCATCCATTGGAGTAACAAAAATCTGAACTACAGACTACCTTCCCTAATGACAAGTCTACCATCCATTGGACTAACAAAAATCTCAAGGAAAGACTACCTTCCATAATTACAAGGCTACCATCCATTGGAGTAACAAAAATCACAACAAAAGACAAAGTTCCATAATGACAAGGCTACCATCCATTGGAGTAAACAAAATATCAACAATAGACTACCTTCTATAATGACAAGGCTAGCATCCATTGGAATAACAAAAATATCGATAACAAACTACCTTCCATAATGAAAAGGGTACCATCCATTCGAGTAACAAAATTATTGACAACAAACTACCTTCCATAATGACAGGGCTACCATCCATAGGAGTAACCAAAATAGCGACAATAGACTACCTTATATAATGACAAGGCTAGCATCCATTGGAGTAACAAAACTCTCGACAACAAACTACCTTCCATAATGAAAAGTGTACAATCCAATGGAGTAACAAAAATATCGACAACAAACTACCTTCCATAATGTCAAGGCTACCATCCATTGAAGTATCAAAAATATCGACAACAAACTACCTTCCATAATTACAAGGCTAACATCCATTGGAGTAACAAAAACTCGACAACAGACTACCTTCCATAATGACAAGGTTACCATCCATTGGAATAACAAAAATCTCGACAACAGACTACCTTCCATAATGACAAGGATACCATCCAATGAAATAACAAAAATCTCGACAATAGACTACCTTCCATAATGAGAAGGAAACCGTCCACTAGAGTAACAAAATTCTCGACAACAGACTACCTTCCATAATGACAAGGCTACCATCCATCGAAGTAACAAAAATCTCGACAACAGACTACCTTACATAATGACAATGCTATCATCCATTAGAGTAACAAAAATATCGACAACACACTACGTTCCATAATGACAAGTCTACCATCCATTGGAGTAACAAAAATATCGACAACAAAATACCTTCCATAATGACAAGGCTACCATCCATTAGACTATCAAAAATCTCTACAGCAGTCTACCTTTGATAATGACAAGGCTACCATCCATTGGAATAACAAAAAAATCGACAACAGACTACCTTCCATAATGAAAAGGTTAACATCCATTGGAGTAACAAAAATATCAACAATAGACTACCTTCCATAATTACAAGGCTACCATCAATAGGAGTAACAAAAACTCGACAACAGACTAGGTTCCATAATGACAAGGTTACCATCCATTGGAATAACAAAAATCTCGTCAACAGACAACCTTCCATAATGATAAGGCTACCATCCAACAAAAATAACAGAAATCTCGACAACAGACTACCTTCCATAATGATTAGGCTAACATCCATTGGACTATCAAAATCCTCGACAACAGACTACCATCCATAATGACAAGGCTACCATCCATTGGAGTAACAAAAATCTGAACTATAGACTACCTTCCATAATGACAAGGCTACCATCCATTGGACTAACAAAAATCTCAACGAAAGACAACCTTCCATAATGACAAGGCTACCATCCATTGGTGTAACAAAAATCACGACAACAGACAAACTTCCAAAATTACAAGGATACCATCCATTGAAGTAACAAATATCTCGACAAAAGACTACCTACCATAATGAAAAGGCTACCATCCATTGGAGTAACCAAAATATCGACAATAGACTACCTTCCATAATTATAAGGCTACCATCCATTGGAATAACAAAAATCTCGACAACAGACTACCTTCCATAATGACAAGGCTACCATCCAAGGAAATGGCAAAAATCATGACAACAAACTACCTTCCAGAATGAGAAGGAAACCATCCATTGGAGTAACAAAATTCTCGACAACAGAATACCTTCTATAATGACAAGGCTACCATCCATTGGAGTAACAAATATCTCGACAAGGGACTACCTTCCATTATGATAAGGCTACCATACATTGGACTATCAAAATCCTCGACAACAAACTACCTTCCATAATGACAAGGCTACCATCCAATGGAATACCAAAAATCTCAACAACAGACTACCTTCCATAATGACAAGGCTACCATCCATTGGAGTAACAAAAATCTGAACTATAGACTACCTTCCATAATGTCATGGCTACTATCCATTGGACTAACAAAAATCTCAATGAAAGACTACCTTCCATAATGACAAGGTTACCATCCATTGGAGTAACAAAAATCACGACAATAAACAAACTTCCATAATTACAAGGCTACCATCCAATGGAATACCAAAATTCTCAACAGACTACCTTCCATAATGACAAGGCTACCATCCATTGGAGTAACAAAAATCTGAACTACAGACTACCTTCCCTAATGACAAGGCTACCATCCACTGGACTAACAAAAATCTCACCGAAAGACTACCTTCCATAATGACAAGGCTACCATCCATTGGAGTAACAAAAATCACAACAACAGACAAAGTTCCATAATTATAAGGCTACCATCCATTGAAGTAACAAATATCTCGACAAAAGACTACCTTCCATAATGACAAGGCTACCAACCATTGGAGTAACCAAAATATCGACAATAGATTACCTTCTATAATGACAAGGCTAGCATCCATTGGAATAATAAAACTCTCGACAACAAACTACCTTCCATAATGAAAAGGGTACCATCCATTCGAGTAACAAAAATATCGACAACAAACTACCTTCCATAATTACAAGGCTACCATCCATTGGAATAAAAAAAATCTCGACAACAGACTAACTTCCATAATGACAAGGCTACCATCCAAGGAAATAACAAAAATCATGACAACACACTACCTCCCATAAAGAGAAGGAAACCATCCATTGGAGTAACAAAATTCTCGACAACAAAATACCTTCCATAATGACAAGGCTACCATCCATTGGAGTAACAAATATCTCGACAAGGGACTACCTTCCATTATGATAAGGCTACCATACATTGGACTATCAAAATCCCCGACAACTAACTACCTTCCATAATGACAAGGCTACCATCCAATGGAATACCAAAAATCTCAACAGTAGACTACCTTCCATAATTACAAGGCTACCATCCATTGGAGTAACAAAATTCTGAACTACAGACTACCTTCCATAATGACAAGGCTACTATCCATTGGACTAACCAAAATCTCAATGAAAGACTACCTTCCATAATGACAAGGTTACCATCCATTGGAGTAACAAAAATCACGACAACAAACAAACTTCCATAATTACAAGGCTACCATCCAATGGAATACCAAAAATCTCAACAACAGACTACCTTCCAAAATGACAAGGCTACCATCCATTGGAGTAACAAAAATCTGAACTACAGACTACCTTCCCTAATGACAAGGCTACCATCCATTGGAGTAAACAAAATATCGACAATAGACTACCTTCTATAATGACAAGGCTAGCATCCATTGGAATAACAAAAATATCGATAACAAACTAACTTCCATAATGAAAAGGGTACCATCCATTCGAGTAACAAAATTATTGACAACAAACTACCTTCCATAATGACAGGGCTACCATCCATAGGAGTAACCAAAATAGCGACAATAGACTACCTTCTATAATGACAAGGCTAGCATCCATTGGAGTAACAAAACTCTCGACAACAAACTACCTTCCATAATGAAAAGTGTACAATCCATTGGAGTAACAAAAATATCGACAACAAACTACCTTCCATAATGACAAGGCTACCATCCATTGGAGTAACCAAAATATCGACAATAGATTACCTTCTATAATAACAAGGCTAGCATCCATTGGAATAACAAAACTCTCGACAACAAACTACCTTCCATAATGAAAAGGGTACCATGCATTCGAGTAACAAAAATATCGACATTAAACTACCTTCCATAATTACAAGGCTACCATCCATTGGAATAATAAAAATCTCGACAACAGACTACCTTCCATAATGACAAGGCTACCATCCAAGGAAATAACAAAAATCATGACAACACACTACCTCCCATAAAGAGAAGGAAACCATCCATTGGAGTAACAAAATTCTCGACAACAGAATACCTTCCATAATGACAAGGCTACCATCCATTGGAGTAACAAATATCTCGACAAGGGACTACCTTCCATTATGATAAGGCTACCATACATTGGACTATCAAAATCCCCAACAACTGACTACCTTCCATAATGACAAGGCTACCATCCAATGGAATACCAAAAATCTCAACAGTAGACTACCTTCCATAATGACAAGGCTACCATCCATTGGAGTAACAAAAATCTGAACTACAGACTACCTTCCATAATGACAAGGCTACTATCCATTGGACTAACAAAAATCTCAATGAAAGACTACCTTCCATAATGACAAGGTTACCATCCATTGGAGTAACAAAAATCACGACAACAAACAAACTTCCATAATTACAAGGCTACCATCCAATGGAATACCAAAAATCTCAACAACAGACTACCTTCCATAATGACAAGGCTACCATCCATTGGAGTAACAAAAATCAGAACTACAGACTACCTTCCCTAATGACAAGGCTACCATCCATTGGAGTAAGCAAAATATCGACAACAAACTACCTTCCATAATGACAAGGCTACCATCCATTGAAGTATCAAAAATATCGACAACAAACAACCTTCCATAATTACAAGGCTACCATCCATTGGAGTAACAAAAACTCGACAACAGACTACCTTCCATAATGACAAGGTTACCATCCATTGGAATAACAAAAATCTCGACAACAGAATACCTTCCATAATGACAAGGCTACCATCCAATGAAATAACAAAAATCTCGACAATAGACTACCTTCCATAATGAGAAGGAAACCGTCCACTGGAGTAACAAAATTCTCGACAACAGACTACCTTCCATAATGACAAGGCTACCATCCATCCAAGTAAAAAAAATCTCGACAACAGACTACCTTACATAATGACAATGCTACCATCCATTGGAGTAACAAAAATATCGACAACACACTACGTTCCATAATGACAAGTCTACCATCCATTGGAGTAAAAAAAATCTCGACAACAAAATACCTTCCATAATGACAAGTCTACCATCCATTAGACTATCAAAATTCTCTACAGCAGACTACCTTTCATAATGACAAGGCTACCATCCATTGGAATAACAAAAAAATCGACAACAGACTACCTTCCATAATGAAAAGGTTAACATCCATTGGAGTAACAAAAATATCAACAATAGACTACCTTCCATAATTACAAGGCTACCATCAATAGGAGTAACAAAAACTCGACAATAGACTAGGTTCCATAATGACAAGGTTACCATCCATTGGAATAACAAAAATCTCGTCAACCGACAACCTTCCATAATGACAAGGCTACCATCCAACAAAAATAACAGAAATCTCGACAACAGACTACCTTCCATAATGATTAGGCTAACATCCATTGGACTATCAAAATCCTCGACAACAGACTACCATCCATAATGACAAGGCTACCATCCATTGGAGTAACAAAAATCTGAACTACATACTACCTTCCCTAATGACAAGTCTACCATCCATTGGACTAACAAAAATCTCAAGGAAAGACTACCTTCCATAATTACAAGGCTACCATCCATTGGAGTAACAAAAATCACAACAACAGACAAAGTTCCATAATGACAAGGCTACCATCCATTGGAGTAAACAAAATATCAACAATAGACTACCTTCTATAATGACAAGGCTAGCATCCATTTGAATAACAAAAATATCGATAACAAACTACCTTCCATAATGAAAAGGGTACCATCCATTCGAGTAACAAATTTATTGACAACAAACTACCTTCCATAATGACAGGGCTACCATCCATAGGAGTAACCAAAATAGCGACAATAGACTACCTTCTATATTGACAAGGCTAGCATCCATTGGAGTAACAAAACTCTCGACAACAAACTACCTTCCATAATGAAAAGTCTACAATCCATTGGAGTAACAAAGATATCGACAACAAACTACCTTCCATAATGTCAAGGCTACCATCCATTGAAGTATCAAAAATATCGACAACAAACTACCTTCCATAATTACAAGGCTACCATCCATTGGAGTAACAAAAACTCGACAACAGACTACCTTCCATAATGATAAGGTTACCATCCATTGGAATAACAAAAATCTCGACAACAGACTACCTTCCATAATGACAAGGATACCATCCAATGAAATAACAAAAATCTCGACAATAGACTACCTTCCATAATGAGAAGGAAACCGTCCACTGGAGTAACAAAATTCTCGACAACAGACTACCTTCCATAATGACAAGGCTACCATCCATCGAAGTAACAAAAATCTCGACAACAGACTACCTTACATAATGACAATGCTACCATCCATTAGAGTAACAAAAATATCGACAACACACTACGTTCCATAATGACAAGTCTACCATCCATTGGAGTAACAAAAATATCGACAACAAAATACCTTCCATAATGACAAGGCTACCATCCATTAGACTATCAAAAATCTCTACAGCAGACTACCTTTCATAATGACAAGGCTACCATCCATTGGAATAACAAAAAAATCGACAACAGACTACCTTCCATAATGAAAAGGTTAACATCCATTGGAGTAACAAAAATATCAACAATAGACTACCTTCCATAATTACAAGGCTACCATCAATAGGAGTAACAAAAACTCGACAACAGACTAGGTTCCATAATGACAAGGTTACCATCCATTGGAATAACAAAAATCTCGTCAACAGACAACCTTCCATAATGACAAGGCTACCATCCAACAAAAATAATAGAAATCTCGACAACAGACTACCTTCCATAATGATTAGGCTAACATCCATTGGACTATCAAAATCCTCGACAACAGACTACCATCCATAATGACAAGGCTACCATCCATTGGAGTAACAAAAATCTGAACTACAGACTACCTTCCCTAATGACAAGTCTACCATCCATTGGACTAACAAAAATCTCAAGGAAAGACTACCTTCCATAATTACAAGGCTACCATCCATTGGAGTAACAAAAATCACAACAACAGACAAAGTTCCATAATGACAAGGCTACCATCCATTGGAGTAAACAAAATATCAACAATAGACTACCTTCTATAATGACAAGGCTAGCATCCATTGGAATAACAAAAATATCGATAACAAACTACCTTCCATAATGAAAAGGGTACCATCCATTCGAGTAACAAAATTATTGACAACAAACTACCTTCCATAATGACAGGGCTACCATCCATAGGAGTAACCAAAATAGCGACAATAGACTACCTTATATAATGACAAGGCTAGCATCCATTGGAGTAACAAAACTCTCGACAACAAACTACCTTCCATAATGAAAAGTGTACAATCCATTGGAGTAACAAAAATATCGACAACAAACTACCTTCCATAATGTCAAGGCTACCATCCATTGAAGTATCAAAAATATCGACAACAAACTACCTTCCATAATTACAAGGCTAACATCCATTGGAGTAACAAAAACTCGACAACAGACTACCTTCCATAATGACATGGTTACCATCCATTGGAATAACAAAAATCTCGACAACAGACTACCTTCCATAATGACAAGGATACCATCCAATGAAATAACAAAAATCTCGACAATAGACTACCTTCCATAATGAGAAGGAAACCGTCCACTGGAGTAACAAAATTCTCGACAACAGACTACCTTCCATAATGACAAGGCTACCATCCATCGAAGTAACAAAAATCTCGACAACAGACTACCTTACATAATGACAATGCTACCATCCATTAGAGTAACAAAAATATCGACAACACACTACGTTCCATAATGACAAGTCTACCATCCATTGGAGTAACAAAAATATCGACAACAAAATACCTTCCATAATGACAAGGCTACCATCCATTGAAGTATCAAAAATATCGACAACAAACTACCTTCCATAATTACAAGGCTACCATCCATTGGAGTAACAAAAACTCGACAACAGACTACCTTCCATAATGACAAGGTTACCATCCATTGGAATAACAAAAATCTCGACAACAGACTACCTTCCATAATGACAAGGCTACCATCCAATGAAATAACAAAAATCTCGACAATAGACTACCTTACATAATGAGAAGGAAACCGTCCACTGGAGTAACAAAATTCTCGACAACAGACTACCTTCCATAATGACAAGGCTACCATCCATCGAAGTAACAAAAATCTCGACAACAGACTACCTTACATAATGACAATGCTACCATCCATTGGAGTAACAAAAATATCGACAACACACTACGTTCCATAATGACAAGTCTACCATCCATTGGAGTAAAAAAAATCTCGACAACAAAATACCTTCCATAATGACAAGGCTACCATCCATTAGACTATCAAAAATCTCTACAGCAGACTACCTTTCATAATGACAAGGCTACCATCCATTGGAATAACAAAAAAATCGACAACAGACTACCTTCCATAATGAAAAGGTTAACATCCATTGGAGTAACAAAAATATCAACAATAAACTACCTTCCATAATTACAAGGCTACCATCAATAGGAGTAACAAAAACTCGACAATAGACTAGGTTCCATAATGACAAGGTTACCATCCATTGGAATAACAAAAATCTCGTCAACCGACAACCTTCCATAATGACAAGGCTACCATCCAACAAAAATAACAGAAATCTCGACAACAGACTACCTTCCATAATGATTAGGCTAACATCCATTGGACTATCAAAATCCTCGACAACAGACTACCATCCATAATGACAAGGCTACCATCCATTGGAGTAACAAAAATCTGAACTACAGACTACCTTCCCTAATGACAAGGCTACCATCCATTGGACTAACAAAAATCTCAAGGAAAGACTACCTTCCATAATTACAAGGCTACCATCCATTGGAGTAACAAAAATCACAACAACAGACAAAGTTCCATAATGACAAGGCTACCATCCATTGGAGTAAACAAAATATCAACAATAGACTACCTTCTATAATGACAAGGCTAGCATCCATTGGAATAACAAAAATATCGATAACAAACTACCTTCCATAATGAAAAGGGTACCATCCATTCGAGTAACAAAATTATTGACAACAAACTACCTTCCATAATGACAGGGCTACCATCCATAGGAGTAACCAAAATAGCGACAATAGACTACCTTCTATAATGACAAGGCTAGCATCCATTGGAGTAACAAAACTCTCGACAACAAACTACCTTCCATAATGAAAAGTGTACAATCCATTGGAGTAACAAAGATATCGACAACAAACTACCTTCCATAATGTCAAGGCTACCATCCATTGAAGTATCAAAAATATCGACAACAAACTACCTTCCATAATTACAAGGCTACCATCCATTGGAGTAACAAAAACTCGACAACAGACTACCTTCCATAATGATAAGGTTACCATCCATTGGAATAAAAAAAATCTCGACAACAAACTACCTTCCATAATGACAAGGATACCATCCAATGAAATAACAAAAATCTCGACAATAGACTACCTTCCATAATGAGAAGGAAATCGTCCACTGGAGTAACAAAATTCTCGACAACAGACTACCTTCCATAATGACAAGGCTACCATCCATCGAAGTAACAAAAATCTCGACAACAGACTACCTTACATAATGACAATGCTACCATCCATTACAGTAACAAAAATATCGACAACACACTACGTTCCATAAGGACAAGTCTACCATCCATTGGAGTAACAAAAATATCGACAACAAAATACCTTCCATAATGACAAGGCTACCATCCATTAGACTATCAAAAATCTCTACAGCAGACTACCTTTCATAATGACAAGGCTACCATCCATTGGAATAACAAAAAAATCGACAACAGACTACCTTCCATAATGAAAAGGTTAACATCCATTGGAGTAACAAAAATATCAACAATAGACTACCTTCCATAATTACAAGGCTACCATCAATAGGAGTAACAAAAACTCGACAACAGACTAGGTTCCATAATGACAAGGTTACCATCCATTGGAATAACAAAAATCTCGTCAACAGACAACCTTCCATAATGACAAGGCTACCATCCAACAAAAATAACAGAAATCTCGACAACAGACTACCTTCCATAATGATTAGGCTAACATCCATTGGACTATCAAAATCCTCGACAACAGACTACCATCCATAATGACAAGGCTACCATCCATTGGAGTAACAAAAATCTGAACTACAGACTACCTTCCCTAATGACAAGTCTACCATCCATTGGACTAACAAAAATCTCAAGGAAAGACTACCTTCCATAATTACAAGGCTACCATCCATTGGAGTAACAAAAATCACAACAACAGACAAAGTTCCATAATGACAAGGCTACCATCCATTGGAGTAAACAAAATATCAACAATAGACTACCTTCTATAATGACAAGGCTAGCATCCATTGGAATAACAAAAATATCGATAACAAACTACCTTCCATAATGAAAAGGGTACCATCCATTCGAGTAACAAAATTATTGACAACAAACTACCTTCCATAATGACAGGGCTACCATCCATAGGAGTAACCAAAATAGCGACAATAGACTACCTTATATAATGACAAGGCTAGCATCCATTGGAGTAACAAAACTCTCGACAACAAACTACCTTCCATAATGAAAAGTGTACAATCCATTGGAGTAACAAAAATATCGACAACAAACTACCTTCCATAATGTCAAGGCTACCATCCATTGAAGTATCAAAAATATCGACAACAAACTACCTTCCACAATTACAAGGCTAACATCCATTGGAGTAACAAAAACTCGACAACAAACTACCTTCCATAATGACAAGGTTACCATCCATTGGAATAACAAAAATCTCGACAACAGACTACCTTCCATAATGACAAGGATACCATCCAATGAAATAACAAAAATCTCGACAATAGACTACCTTCCATAATGAGAAGGAAACCGTCCACTGGAGTAACAAAATTCTCGACAACAGACTACCTTCCATAATGACAAGGCTACCATCCATCGAAGTAACAAAAATCTCGACAACAGACTACCTTACATAATGACAATGCTACCATCCATTAGAGTAACAAAAATATCGACAACACACTACGTTCCATAATGACAAGTCTACCATCCATTGGAGTAACAAAAATATCGACAACAAAATACCTTCCATAATGACAAGGCTACCATCCATTAGACTATCAAAAATCTCTACAGCAGACTACCTTTGATAATGACAAGGCTACCATCCATTGGAATAACAAAAAAATCGACAACAGACTACCTTCCATAATGAAAAGGTTAACATCCATTGGAGTAACAAAAATATCAACAATAGACTACCTTCCATAATTACAAGGCTACCATCAATAGGAGTAACAAAAACTCGACAACAGACTAGGTTCCATAATGACAAGGTTACAATCCATTGGAATAACAAAAATCTTGTCAACAGACAACCTTCCATAATGATAAGGCTACCATCCAACAAAAATAACAGAAATCTCGACAACAGACTACCTTCCATAATGATTAGGCTAACATCCATTGGACTATCAAAATCCTCGACAACAGACTACCATCCATAATGACAAGGCTACTATCCATTGGAGTAACAAAAATCTGAACTATAGACTACCTTCCATAATGACAAGGCTACCATCCATTGGACTAACAAAAATCTCAACGAAAGACAACCTTCCATAATGACAAGGCTACCATCCATTGGAGTAACAAAAATCACGACAACAGACAAAGTTCCATAATTACAAGGCTACCATCCATTGAAGTAACAAATATCTCGACAAAAGACTACCTTCCATAATGACAAGGCTACCATCCATTGGAGTAACCAAAATATCGACAATAGACTACCTTCTATAATGACAAGGCTAGCATCCATTGGAATAACAAAACTCTCGACAACAAACTACCTTCCATAATGAAAAGGGTACCATCCATTCGAGTAACAAATATATCGACAACAAACTACCTTCCATAATTATAAGGCTACCATCCATTGGAATAACAAAAATCTCGACAACAGACTACCTTCCATAATGACAAGGCTACCATCCAAGGAAATGGCAAAAATCATGACAACAAACTACCTTCCAGAATGAGAAGGAAACCATCCATTGGAGTAACAAAATTCTCGACAACAGAATACCTTCTATAATGACAAGGCTACCATCCATTGGAGTAACAAATATCTCGACAAGGAACAAACTTCCATTATGATAAGGCTACCATACATTGGACTATCAAAATCCTCGACAACAAACTACCTTCCATAATGACAAGGCTACCATCCAATGGAATACCAAAAATCTCAACAACAGACTACCTTCCATAATGACAAGGCTACCATCCATTGGAGTAACAAAAATTTGAACTATAGACTACCTTCCATAATGTCAAGGCTACTATCCATTGGACTAACAAAAATCTCAATGAAAGACTACCTTCCATAATGACAAGGTTACCATCCATTGGAGTAACAAAAATCACGACAATAAACAAACTTCCATAATTACAAGGCTACCATCCAATGGAATACCAAAAATCTCAACAGACTACCTTCCATAATGACAAGGCTACCATCCATTGGAGTAACAAAAATCTGAACTACAGACTACCTTCCCTAATGACAAGGCTACCATCCACTGGACTAACAAAAATCTCACCGAAAGACTACCTTCCATAATGACAAGGCTACCATCCATTGGAGTAACAAAAATCACAACAACAGACAAAGTTCCATAATTACAAGGCTACCATCCATTGAAGTAACAAATATCTCGACAAAAGACTACCTTCCATAATGACAAGGCTACCATCCATTGGAGTAACCAAAATATCGACAATAGACTACCTTCTATAATGACAAGGCTAGCATCCATTGGAATAACAAAACTCTCGACAACAAACTACCTTCCATAATGAAAAGGGTACCATCCATTCGAGTAACAAATATATCGACAACAAACTACCTTCCATAATTATAAGGCTACCATCCATTGGAATAACAAAAATCTCGACAACAGACTACCTTCCATAATGACAAGGCTACCATCCAAGGAAATGGCAAAAATCATGACAACAAACTACCTTCCAGAATGAGAAGGAAACCATCCATTGGAGTAACAAAATTCTCGACAACAGAATACCTTCTATAATGACAAGGCTACCATCCATTGGAGTAACAAATATCTCGACAAGGGACTACCTTCCATTATGATAAGGCTACCATACATTGGACTATCAAAATC
Source organism: Vicia faba (assembly GCA_948472305.1). Lineage (NCBI taxonomy): Eukaryota > Viridiplantae > Streptophyta > Magnoliopsida > Fabales > Fabaceae > Vicia > Vicia faba. The sequence goes on from OX451738.1 coordinate 745,878,162, forward strand.
CTCGACAACAAACTACCTTCCATAATGACAAGGCTACCATCCAATGGAATACCAAAAATCTCAACAACAGACTACCTTCCATAATGACAAGGCTACCATCCATTGGAGTAACAAAAATTTGAACTATAGACTACCTTCCATAATGTCAAGGCTACTATCCATTGGACTAACAAAAATCTCAATGAAAGACTACCTTCCATACTGACAAGGTTACCATCCATTGGAGTAACAAAAATCACGACAATAAACAAACTTCCATAATTACAAGGCTACCATCCAATGGAATACCAAAAATCTCAACAAACTACCTTCCATAATGACAAGGCTACCATCCATTGGAGTAACAAAAATCTGAACTACAGACTACCTTCCCTAATGACAAGGCTACCATCCACTGGACTAACAAAAATCTCACCGAAAGACTACCTTCCATAATGACAAGGCTACCATCCATTGGAGTAACAAAAATCACAACAACAGACAAAGTTCCATAATTACAAGGCTACCATCCATTGAAGTAACAAATATCTCGACAAAAGACTACCTTCCATAATGACAAGGCTACCATCCATTGGAGTAACCAAAATATCGACAATAGATTACCTTCTATAATGACAAGGCTAGCATCCATTGGAATAACAAAACTGTCGACAACAAACTACCTTCCATAATGAAAAGGGTACCATCCATTCGAGTAACAAAAATATCGACAACAAACTACCTTCCATAATTACAAGGCTACCATCCATTGGAATAACAAAAATCTCGACAACAGACTACCTTCCATAATGACAAGGCTACCATCCAAGGAAATAACAAAAATCATGACAACACACTACCTCCCATAAAGAGAAGGAAACCATCCATTGGAGTAACAAAATTCTCGACAACAAAATACCTTCCATAATGACAAGGCTACCATCCATTGGAGTAACAAATATCTCGACAAGGGACTACCTTCCATTATGATAAGGCTACCATACATTGGACTATCAAAATCCCCGACAACTGACTACCTTCCATAATGACAAGGCTACCATCCAATGGAATACCAAAAATCTCAACAGTAGACTACCTTCCATAATGACAAGGCTACCATCCATTGGAGTAACAAAAATCTGAACTACAGACTACCTTCCATAATGACAAGGCTACTATCCATTGGACTAACAAAAATCTCAATGAAAGACTACCTTCCATAATGACAAGGTTACCATCCATTGGAGTAACAAAAATCACGACAACAAACAAACTTCCATAATTACAAGGCTACCATCCCATGGAATACCAAAAATCTCAACAACAAACTACCTTCCATAATGACAAGGCTACCATCCATTGGAGTAACAAAAATCTGAACTACAGACTACCTTCCCTAATGACAAGGCTACCATCCATTGGAGTAAACAAAATATCGACAATAGACTACCTTCTATAATGACAAGGCTAGCATCCATTGGAATAACAAAAATATCGATAACAAACTAACTTCCATAATGAAAAGGGTACCATCCATTCGAGTAACAAAATTATTGACAACAAACTACCTTCCATAATGACAGGGCTACCATCCATAGGAGTAACCAAAATAGCGACAACAGACTACCTTCTATAATGACAAGGCTAGCATCCATTGGAGTAACAAAACTCTCGACAACAAACTACCTTCCATAATGAAAAGTGTACAATCCATTGGAGTAACAAAAATATCGACAACAAACTACCTTCCATAATGACAAGGCTACCATCCATTGGAGTAACCAAAATATCGAAAATAGATTACCTTCTATAATAACAAGGCTAGCATCCATTGGAATAACAAAACTCTCGACAACAAACTACCTTCCATAATGAAAAGGGTACCATCCATTCGAGTAACAAATATATCGACAACAAACTACCTTCCATAATTATAAGGCTACCATCCATTGGAATAACAAAAATCTCGACAACAGACTACCTTCCATAATGACAAGGCTACCATCCAAGGAAATGGCAAAAATCATGACAACAAACTACCTTCCAGAATGAGAAGGAAACCATCCATTGGAGTAACAAAATTCTCGACAACAGAATACCTTCTATAATGACAAGGCTACCATCCATTGGAGTAACAAATATCTCGACAAGGGACTACCTTCCATTATGATAAGGCTACCATACATTGGACTATCAAAATCCTCGACAACAAACTACCTTCCATAATGACAAGGCTACCATCCAATGGAATACCAAAAATCTCAACAACAGACTACCTTCCATAATGACAAGGCTACCATCCATTGGAGTAACAAAAATCTGAACTATAGACTACCTTCCATAATGTCAAGGCTACTATCCATTGGACTAACAAAAATCTCAATGAAAGACTACCTTACATAATGACAAGGTTACCATCCATTGGAGTAACAAAAATCACGACAATAAACAAACTTCCATAATTACAAGGCTACCATCCAATGGAATACCAAAAATCTCAACAGACTACCTTCCATAATGACAAGGCTACCATCCATTGGAGTAACAAAAATCTGAACTACAGACTACCTTCCCTAATGACAAGGCTACCATCCACTGGACTAACAAAAATCTCACCGAAAGACTACCTTCCATAATGACAAGGCTACCATCCATTGGAGTAACAAAAATCACAACAACAGACAAAGTTCCATAATTACAAGGCTACCATCCATTGAAGTAACAAATATCTCGACAAAAGACTACCTTCCATAATGACAAGGCTACCATCCATTGGAGTAACCAAAATATCGACAATAGACTACCTTCTATTATGACAAGGCTAGCATCCATTGGAATAACAAAACTCTCGACAACAAACTACCTTTCATAATGAAAAGGGTACCATCCATTCGAGTAACAAAAATATCGACAACAAACTACCTTCCATAATTATAAGGCTACCATCCATTGGAATAACAAAAATCTCGACAACAGACTACCTTCCATAATGACAAGGCTACCATCCAAGGAAATGGCAAAAATCATGACAACAAACTACCTTCCAGAATGAGAAGGAAACCATCCATTGGAGTAACAAAATTCTCGACAACAGAATACCTTCTATAATGACAAGGCTACCATCCATTGGAGTAACAAATATCTCGACAAGGGACTACCTTCCATTATGATAAGGCTACCATACATTGGACTATCAAAATCCTCGACAACAAACTACCTTCCATAATGACAAGGCTACCATCCAATGGAATACCAAAAATCTCAACAACAGACTACCTTCCATAATGACAAGGCTACCATCCATTGGAGTAACAAAAATCTGAACTATAGACTACCTTCCATAATGTCAAGGCTACTATCCATTGGACTAACAAAAATCTCAATGAAAGACTACCTTCCATAATGACAAGGTTACCATCCATTGGAGTAACAAAAATCACGACAATAAACAAACTTCCATAATTACAAGGCTACCATCCAATGGAATACCAAAAATCTCAACAGACTACCTTCCATAATGACAAGGCTACCATCCATTGGAGTAACAAAAATCTGAACTACAGACTACCTTCCCTAATGACAAGGCTACCATCCACTGGACTAACAAAAATCTCACCGAAAGACTACCTTCCATAATGACAAGGCTACCATCCATTGGAGTAACAAAAATCACAACAACAGACAAAGTTCCATAATTACAAGGCTACCATCCATTGAAGTAACAAATATCTCGACAAAAGACTACCTTCCATAATGACAAGGCTACCATCCATTGGAGTAACCAAAATATCGACAATAGATTACCTTCTATAATGACAAGGCTAGCATCCATTGGAATAACAAAACTCTCGACAACAAACTACCTTCCATAATGAAAAGGGTACCATCCATTCGAGTAACAAAAATATCGACAACAAACTACCTTCCATAATTACAAGGCTACCATCCATTGGAATAACAAAAATCTCGACAACAGACTACCTTCCATAATGACAAGGCTACCATCCAAGGAAATAACAAAAATCATGACAACACACTACCTCCCATAAAGAGAAGGAAACCATCCATTGGAGTAACAAAATTCTCGACAACAAAATACCTTCCATAATGACAAGGCTACCATCCATTGGAGTAACAAATATCTCGACAAGGGACTACCTTCCATTATGATAAGGCTACCATACATTGGACTATCAAAATCCCCGACAACTGACTACCTTCCATAATGACAAGGCTACCATCCAATGGAATACCAAAAATCTCAACAGTAGACTACCTTCCATAATGACAAGGCTACCATCCATTGGAGTAACAAAAATCTGAACTACAGACTACCTTCCATAATGACAAGGCTACTATCCATTGGACTAACAAAAATCTCAATGAAAGACTACCTTCCATAATGACAAGGTTACCATCCATTGGAGTAACAAAAATCACGACAACAAACAAACTTCCATAATTACAAGGCTACCATCCCATGGAATACCAAAAATCTCAACAACAAACTACCTTCCATAATGACAAGGCTACCATCCATTGGAGTAACAAAAATCTGAACTACAGACTACCTTCCCTAATGACAAGGCTACCATCCATTGGAGTAAACAAAATATCGACAATAGACTACCTTCTATAATGACAAGGCTAGCATCCATTGGAATAACAAAAATATCGATAAAAAACTAACTTCCATAATGAAAAGGGTACCATCCATTCGAGTAACAAAATTATTGACAACAAACTACCTTCCATAATGACAGGGCTACCATCCATAGGAGTAACCAAAATAGCGACAACAGACTACCTTCTATAATGACAAGGCTAGCATCCATTGGAGTAACAAAACTCTCGACAACAAACTACCTTCCATAATGAAAAGTGTACAATCCATTGGAGTAACAAAAATATCGACAACAAACTACCTTCCATAATGACAAGGCTACCATCCATTGGAGTAACCAAAATATCGACAATAGATTACCTTCTATAATAACAAGGCTAGCATCCATTGGAATAACAAAACTCTCGACAACAAACTACCTTCCATAATGAAAAGGGTACCATCCATTCGAGTAACAAAAATATCGACAATAAACTACCTTCCATAATTACAAGGCTACCATCCATTGGAATAACAAAAATCTCGACAACAGACTACCTTCCATAATGACAAGGCTACCATCCAAGGAAATAACAAAAATCATGACAACACACTACCTCCCATAAAGAGAAGGAAACCATCCATTGGAGTAACAAAATTCTCGACAACAGAATACCTTCCATAATGACAAGGCTACCATCCATTGGAGTAACAAATATCTCGACAAGGGACTACCTTCCATTATGATAAGGCTACCATACATTGGACTATCAAAATCCCCGACAACTGACTACCTTCCATAATGACAAGGCTACCATCCAATGGAATACCAAAAATCTCAACAGTAGACTACCTTCCATAATGACAAGGCTACCATCCATTGGAGTAACAAAAATCTGAACTACAGACTACCTTCCATAATGACAAGGCTACTATCCATTGGACTAACAAAAATCTCAATGAAAGACTACCTTTCATAATGACAAGGTTACCATCCATTGGAGTAACAAAAATCACGACAACAAACAAACTTCCATAATTACAAGGCTACCATCCAATGGAATACCAAAAATCTCAACAACAGACTACCTTCCATAATGACAAGGCTACCATCCATTGGAGTAACAAAAATCAGAACTACAGACTACCTTCCCTAATGACAAGGCTACCATCCATTGGAGTAAACAAAATATCGACAACAAACTACCTTCCATAATGACAAGGCTACCATCCATTGAAGTATCTAAAATATCGACAACAAACAACCTTCCATAATTACAAGGCTACCATCCATTGGAGTAACAAAATTATTGACAACAAACTACCTTCCATAATGACAGGGCTACCATCCATAGGAGTAACCAAAATAGCGACAATAGACTACCTTCTATAATGACAAGGCTAGCATCCATTGGAGTAACAAAACTCTTGACAACAAACTACCTTCCATAATGAAAAGTGTACAATCCATTGGAGTAACAAAAATATCGACAACAAACTACCTTCCATAATGACAAGGCTACCATCCATTGAAGTATCAAAAATATCGACAACAAACTACCTTCCATAATTACAAGGCTACCATCCATTGGAGTAACAAAAACTCGACAACAGACTACCTTCCATAATGACAAGGTTACCATCCATTGGAATAACAAAAATCTCGACAATAGACTACCTTCCATAATGACAAGGCTACCATCCAATGAAATAACAAAAATCTCGACAATAGACTACCTTCCATAATGAGAAGGAAACCGTCCACTGGAGTAACAAAATTCTCGACAACAGACTACCTTCCATAATGACAAGGCTACCATCCATCGAAGTAACAAAAATCTCGACAACAGACTACCTTACATAATGACAATGCTACCATCCATTGGAGTAACAAAAATATCGACAACACACTACGTTCCATAATGACAAGTCTACCATCCATTGGAGTAAAAAAAATCTCGACAACAAAATACCTTCCATAATGACAAGGCTACCATCCATTAGACTATCAAAAATCTCTACAGCAGACTACCTTTCATAATGACAAGGCTACCATCCATTGGAATAACAAAAATATCGACAACAAACTACCTTCCATAATTACAAGGCTACCATCCATTGGAATAACAAAAATCTCGACAATAGACTACCTTCCATAATGACAAGGCTACCATCCAAGGAAATAACAAAAATCATGACAACACACTACCTCCCATAAAGAGAAGGAAACCATCCATTGGAGTAACAAAATTCTCGACAACAAAATACCTTCCATAATGACAAGGCTACCATCCATTGGAGTAACAAATATCTCGACAAGGGACTACCTTCCATTATGATAAGGCTACCATACATTGGACTATCAAAATCCCCGACAACTGACTACCTTCCATAATGACAAGGCTACCATCCAATGGAATACCAAAAATCTCAACAGTAGACTACCTTCCATAATGACAAGGCTACCATCCATTGGAGTAACAAAAATCTGAACTACAGACTACCTTCCATAATGACAAGGCTACTATCCATTGGACTAACAAAAATCTCAATGAAAGACTACCTTCCATAATGACAAGGTTACCATCCATTGGAGTAACAAAAATCACGACAACAAACAAACTTCCATAATTACAAGGCTACCATCCCATGGAATACCAAAAATCTCAACAACAAACTACCTTCCATAATGACAAGGCTACCATCCATTGGAGTAACAAAAATCTGAACTACAGACTACCTTCCCTAATGACAAGGCTACCATCCATTGGAGTAAACAAAATATCGACAATAGACTACCTTCTATAATGACAAGGCTAGCATCCATTGGAATAACAAAAATATCGATAACAAACTAACTTCCATAATGAAAAGGGTACCATCCATTCGAGTAACAAAATTATTGACAACAAACTACCTTCCATAATGACAGGGCTACCATCCATAGGAGTAACCAAAATAGCGACAACAGACTACCTTCTATAATGACAAGGCTAGCATCCATTGGAGTAACAAAACTCTCGACAACAAACTACCTTCCATAATGAAAAGTGTACAATCCATTGGAGTAACAAAAATATCGACAACAAACTACCTTCCATAATGACAAGGCTACCATCCATTGGAGTAACCAAAATATCGACAATAGATTACCTTCTATAATAACAAGGCTAGCATCCATTGGAATAACAAAACTCTCGACAACAAACTACCTTCCATAATGAAAAGGGTACCATCCATTCGAGTAACAAAAATATCGACAATAAACTACCTTCCATAATTACAAGGCTACCATCCATTGGAATAACAAAAATCTCGACAACAGACTACCTTCCATAATGACAAGGCTACCATCCAAGGAAATAACAAAAATCATGACAACACACTACCTCCCATAAAGAGAAGGAAACCATCCATTGGAGTAACAAAATTCTCGACAACAGAATACCTTCCATAATGACAAGGCTACCATCCATTGGAGTAACAAATATCTCGACAAGGGACTACCTTCCATTATGATAAGGCTACCATACATTGGACTATCAAAATCCCCGACAACTGACTACCTTCCATAATGACAAGGCTACCATCCAATGGAATACCAAAAATCTCAACAGTAGACTACCTTCCATAATGACAAGGCTACCATCCATTGGAGTAACAAAAATCTGAACTACAGACTACCTTCCATAATGACAAGGCTACTATCCATTGGACTAACAAAAATCTCAATGAAAGACTACCTTCCATAATGACAAGGTTACCATCCATTGGAGTAACAAAAATCACGACAACAAACAAACTTCCATAATTACAAGGCTACCATCCAATGGAATACCAAAAATCTCAACAACAGACTACCTTCCATAATGACAAGGCTACCATCCATTGGAGTAACAAAAATCAGAACTACAGACTACCTTCCCTAATGACAAGGCTACCATCCATTGGAGTAAACAAAATATCGACAACAAACTACCTTCCATAATGACAAGGCTACCATCCATTGAAGTATCAAAAATATCGACAACAAACAACCTTCCATAATTACAAGGCTACCATCCATTGGAGTAACAAAATTATTGACAACAAACTACCTTCCATAATGACAGGGCTACCATCCATAGGAATAACCAAAATAGCGACAATAGACTACCTTCTATAATGACAAGGCTAGCATCCATTGGAGTAACAAAACTCTTGACAACAAACTACCTTCCATAATGAAAAGTGTACAATCCATTGGAGTAACAAAAATATCGACAACAAACTACCTTCCATAATGACAAGGCTACCATCCATTGAAGTATCAAAAATATCGACAACAAACTACCTTCCATAATTACAAGGCTACCATCCATTGGAGTAACAAAAACTCGACAACAGACTACCTTCCATAATGACAAGGTTACCATCCATTGGAATAACAAAAATCTCGACAACAGACTACCTTCCATAATGACAAGGCTACCATCCAATGAAATAACAAAAATCTCGACAATAGACTACCTTCCATAATGAGAAGGAAACCGTCCACTGGAGTAACAAAATTCTCGACAACAGACTACCTTCCATAATGACAAGGCTACCATCCATCGAAGTAACAAAAATCTCGACAACAGACTACCTTACATAATGACAATGCTACCATCCATTGGAGTAACAAAAATATCGACAACACACTACGTTCCATAATGACAAGTCTACCATCCATTGGAGTAAAAAAAATCTCGACAACAAAATACCTTCCATAATGACAAGGCTACCATCCATTAGACTATCAAAAATCTCTACAGCAGACTACCTTTCATAATGACAAGGCTACCATCCATTGGAATAACAAAAAAATCGACAACAGACTACCTTCCATAATGAAAAGGTTAACATCCATTGGAGTAACAAAAATATCAACAATAAACTACCTTCCATAATTACAAGGCTACCATCAATAGGAGTAACAAAAACTCGACAATAGACTAGGTTCCATAATGACAAGGTTACCACCCATTGGAATAACAAAAATCTCGTCAACCGACAACCTTCCATAATGACAAGGCTACCATCCAACAAAAATAACAGAAATCTCGACAACAGACTACCTTCCATAATGATTAGGCTAACATCCATTGGACTATCAAAATCCTCGACAACAGACTACCATCCATAATGACAAGGCTACCATCCATTGGAGTAACAAAAATCTGAACTACAGACTACCTTCCCTAATGACAAGGCTACCATCCATTGGACTAACAAAAATCTCAAGGAAAGACTACCTTCCATAATTACAAGGCTACCATCCATTGGAGTAACAAAAATCACAACAACAAACAAAGTTCCATAATGACAAGGCTACAATCCATTGGAGTAAACAAAATATCAACAATAGACTACCTTCTATAATGACAAGGCTAGCATCCATTGGAATAACAAAAATATCGATAACAAACTACCTTCCATAATGAAAAGGGTACCATCCATTCGAGTAACAAAATTATTGACAACAAACTACCTTCCATAATGACAGGGCTACCATCCATAGGAGTAACCAAAATAGCGACAATAAACTATCTTCTATAATGACAAGGCTAGCATCCATTGGAGTAACAAAACTCTCGACAACAAACTACCTTCCATAATGAAAAGTGTACAATCCATTGAAGTAACAAAAATATCGACAACAAACTACCTTCCATAATGTCAAGGCTACCATCCATTGAAGTATCAAAAATATCGACAACAAACTACCTTCCATAATTACAAGGCTACCATCCATTGGAGTAACAAAAACTCAACAACAGACTACCTTCCATAATGACAAGGTTACCATCCATTGGAATAACAAAAATCTCGACAACTGACTACCTTCCATAATGACAAGGATACCATCCAATGAAATAACAAAAATCTCGACAATAGACTACCTTCCATAATGAGAAGGAAATTGTCCACTGGAGTAACAAAATTCTCGACAGCAGACTACCTTCCATAATGACAAGGCTACCATCCATCGAAGTAACAAAAATCTCGACAACAGACTACCTTACATAATGACAATGCTACCATCCATTAGAGTAACAAAAATATCGACAACACACTACGCTCCATAATGACAAGTCTACCATCCATTGGAGTAACAAAAATCTCGACAACAAAATACCTTCCATAATGACAAGGCTACCATCCATTAGACTATCAAAAATCTCTACAACAGACTACCTTTCATAATGACAAGGCTACCATCCATTGGAATAACAAAAAAATTGACAACAGACTACCTTCCATAATGAAAAGGTTAACATCCATTGGAGTAACAAAAATATCAACAATAGACTACCTTCCATAATTACAAGGCTACCATCAATAGGAGTAACAAAAACTCGACAACAGACTAGGTTCCATAATGACAAGGTTACCATCCATTGGAATAACAAAAATCTCGTCAACAGACAACCTTCCATAATGACAAGGCTACCATCCAACAAAAATAACAGAAATCTCGACAACAGACTACCATCCATAATGATTAGGCTAACATCCATTGGACTATCAAAATCCTCGACAACAGACTACCATCCATAATGACAAGGCTACCATCCATTGGAGTAACAAAAATCTGAACTATAGACTACCTTCCATAATGACAAGGCTACCATCCATTGGACTAACAAAAATCTCAACGAAAGACTACCTTCCATAATGACAAGGCTACCATCCATTGGAGTAACAAAAATCACGACAACAGACAAACTTCCATAATTACAAGGATACCATCCATTGAAGTAACAAATATCTCGACAAAAGACTACCTTCCATAATGACAAGGCTACCATCCATTGGAGTAACCAAAATATCGACAATAGACTACCTTCTATAATGACAAGGCTAGCATCCATTGGAATAACAAAACTCTCGACAACAAACTACCTTCCATAATGAAAAGGGTACCATCCATTTGAGTAACAAAAACATCGACAACAAACTACCTTCCATAATTATAAGGCTACCATCCATTAGAATAACAAAAATCTCGACAACAGACTACCTTCCATAATGACAAGGCTACCATCCAAGGAAATAGCAAAAATCATGACAACAAACTATCTTCCAGAATGAGAAGGAAACCATCCATTGGAGTAACAAAATTCTCGACAACAGAATACCTTCTATAATGACAAGGCTACCATCCATTGGAGTAACAAATATCTCGACAAGGGACTACCTTCCATTATGATAAGGCTACCATACATTGGACTATCAAAATCCTCGACAACAGACTACCTTCCATAATGAAAAGGCTACCATCCAATGGAATACCAAAAATCTCAACAACAGACTACCTTCCATAATGACAAGGCTACCATCCATTGGAGTAACAAAAATCTGAACTATAGACTACCTTCCATAATGTCAAGGCTACTATCCATTGGACTAACAAAAATCTCAATGAAAGACTACCTTCCATAATGACAAGGTTACCATCCATTGGAGTAACAAAAATCACGACAACAAACAAACTTCCATAATTACAAGGCTACCATCCAATGGAATACAAAAAATCTCAACAGACTACCTTCCATAATGACAAGGCTACCATCCATTGGAGTAACAAAAATCTGACCTACAGACTACCTTCCCTAATGACAAGGCTACCATTCATTGGACTAACAAAAATCTCAACGAAAGACTACCTTCCATAATGACAAGGCTACCATCCATTGGAGTATCAAAAATCACAACAACAGACAAAGTTCCATAATTACAAGCCTACCATCCATTGAAGTAACAAATATCTCGACAAAAGACTACCTTCCATAATGACAAGGCTACCATCCATTGGAGTAACCAAAATATCGACAATAGATTACCTTCTATAATGACAAGGCTAGCATCCATTGGAATAACAAAACTCTCGACAACAAACTACCTTCCATAATGAAAAGGGTACCATCCATTCGAGTAACAAAAATATCGACAACAAACTACCTTCCATAATTACAAGGCTACCATCCATTGGAATAACAAAAATCTCGACAACAGACTACCTTCCATAATGACAAGGCTACCATCCAAGGAAATAACAAAAATCATGACAACAAACTACCTCCCATAATGAGAAGGAAACCATCCATTGAAGTAACAAAATTCTCGACAACAGAATACCTTCCATAATGACAACGCTACCATCCATTGGAGTAACAAATATCTCGACAAGGGACTACCTTCCATTATGATAAGGCTACCATACATTGGACTATCAAAATCCCCGACAACTGACTACCTTCCATAATGACAAGGCTACCATCCAATGAAATAACAAAAATCTCGACAATAGACTACCTTCCATAATGAGAAGGAAACCGTCCACTGGAGTAACAAAATTCTCGACAACAGACTACCTTCCATAATGACAAGTCTACTATCCATTGGACTAACAAAAATCTCAATGAAAGACTACCTTCCATAATGACAAGGTTACCATCCATTGGAGTAACAAAAATCACGACATCAAACAAACTTCCATAATTACAAGGCTACCATCCAATGGAATACCAAAAATCTAAACAACAGACTACCTTCCATAATGACAAGGCTACCATCCTTTGGAGTAAAAAAAATCTGAACTACAGACTACCTTCCCTAATGACAAGGCTACCATCCATTGGACTAACAAAAATCTCAACGAAAGACTACCTTCCATAATTACAAGGCTACCATCCATTGGAGTAACAAAAATAACAACAACAGACAAAGTTCCATAATGACAAGGCTACCATCCATTGGAGTACACAAAATATCGACAATAGACTACCTTCTATAATGACAAGGCTAGCATCCATTGGAATAACAAAAATATCGATAACAAACTACCTTCCATAATGAAAAGGGTACCATCCATTCGAGTAACAAAATTATTGACAACAAACTACCTTCCATAATGACAGGGCTACCATCCATAGGAGTAACCAAAATAGCGACAATAGACTACCTTCTATAATGACAAGGCTAGCATCCATTGGAGTAACAAAACTCTCGACAACAAAATACCTTCCATAATGAAAAGTGTACAATCCATTGGAGTAACAAAAATATCGACAACAAACTACCTTCCATAATGAAAAGGCTACCATCCATTGAAGTATCAAAAATATCGACAACAAACTACCTTCCATAATTATAAGGCTACCATCCATTGGAGTAACAAAAACTCGACAACAGACTACCTTCCATAATGACATGGTTACCATCCATTGGAATAACAAAAATCTCGACAACAGACTACCTTCCATAATGACAAGGCTACCATCCAATGAAATAACAAAAATCTCGACAATAGACTACCTTCCATAATGAGAAGGAAACCGTCCACTGGAGTAACAAAATTCTCGACAACAGACTACCTTCCATAATGACAAGGCTACCATCCATCGAAGTAACAAATATCTCGACAATAGACTACCTTACATAATGACAATGCTACCATCCATTGGAGTAACAAAAATATCGACAACACACTACGTTCCATAATGACAAGTCTACCATCCATTGGAGTAACAAAAATCTCGACAACAAAATACCTTCCATAATGACAAGGCTACCATCCATTAGACTATCAAAAATCTCTACAGCAGACTACCTTTCATAATGACAAGGCTACCATCCATTGGAATAACAAAAAAATCAACAACAGACTACCTTCCATAATAAAAAGGTTAACATCCATTGGAGTAACAAAAATATCAACAATAGACTACCTTCCATAATTACAAGGCTACCATCAATAGGAGTAACAAAAACTCGACAACAGACTAGGTTCCATAATGACAAGGTTACCATCCATTGGAATAACAAAAATCTCGTCAACAGACAACCTTCCATAATGACAAGGCTACCATCCAACAAAAATAACAGAAATCTCTACAACAGACTACCTTCCATAATGATTAGGCTAACATCCATTGGACTATCAAAATCCTCGACAACAGACTACCATCCATAATGACAAGGCTACCATCCATTGGAGTAACAAAAATCTGAACTATAGAGTACCTTCCATAATGACAAGGCTACCATCCATTAGACTAACAAAAATCTCAACGAAAGACTACCTTCCATAATGACAAGGCTACAATCCATTGGAGTAACAAAAATCACGACAACAGACAAACTTCCATAATTACAAGGCTACCATCCATTGAAGTAACAAATATCTCGACAAAAGACTACCTTCCATAATGACAAGGCTACCATCCATAGGAGTAACCAAAATAGCGACAATAGACTACCTTCTATAATGACAAGGCTAGCATCAATTGGAGTAACAAAACTCTCGACAACAAACTACCTTCCATAATGAAAAGGGTACCATCCATTGGAGTAAAAAAAATATCGACAACAAACTACCTTCCATAATTACAAGGCTACCATCCATTGGAGTAACAAAAACTCGACAACAGACTACCTTCCATAATGACAAGGTTACCATCCATTGGAGTAACAAAAATCTCGACAACACACTTCGTTCCATAATGACAAGTCTACCATCCATTGGAGTAACAAAAATCTTGACAACAAAATACCTTCCATAATGACAAGGCTACCATCCATTAGACTATCAAAAATCACGACATAAGACTACCTTTCATAATGACAAGGCTACTATCCATTGGAGTAACAAAAATCTCGACAACAGACAACTTTCCATAATGACAAGGCTAACATCCAACGAAATAACAAAAATCTAGACAACAAACTACCTTCCATAATGACAAGGTTACCATCCATTGGAATAACAAAAAAATCGACAACACACAACCTTCCATAATAACAAGGTTAACATCAATTGGAATAACAAAAATATCGACAACAGACTACCTTCCATAATTACAAGGCAACCATCCATAGGAGTAATAAAAACTCGACAACAAACTACCTTCCATAATGACAAGGTTACCATCCATTGGAATAACAAAAATATCGTCAACAGACAACCTTCCATAATGAGAAGCCTACCATCCAACGAAATAACAAAAATATCGACAAGAGACTACCTTCCATAATGATTAGGCTACCATCCATTGGAGTAACAAAATTCTTGACAACAAACTACCCTCCATAATGAAAAGGCTACCATCCATTGGAGTAACAAAAATCTCAACAACAAACTACCTTACATAATTACAATACTACCATCCATTGGAGTAACAAAAATATCGACAACACACTACGTTACATAATGACAAGGCTACCATCCATTGGAGTAACAAAAATCTCGACAACAGACTACCTTCCATAATGAAAAGTTTACCATCCATTAGACAATCAAAAATCTAGATAGCAAACTACCTTTCATAATGACAAGGCTACCATCCATTGGAGTAACAAAAATCTCGACAACAGACTAACTTCCATAATTACAAGGCTACCATCCATTGGAGTAACAAATATCCTGACAACAGACTACCTTCAATAATGATAAGGCTACCATACATTGGACTATCAAAATCCTCGACAACAGACTACCTTCCATAATGACAAGGCTACTATCCAATGGAATACCAAAAATCTCAACAATAGACTACCTTCCATAATGACAAGGCTACCATCCATTGGAGTAACAAAAATCTGAACAACAGACTACCTTCCATAATGACAAGGCTACCATCCATTGGACTAACAAAAATCTCAACGAAGGACTACCTTCCATAATGACAAGGCTACCATCCATTGGAGTAACAAAAATCACGACAACAGACAAACTTCCTTAATTACAAGGCTATAATCCATTAAAGTAACAAATATCTCGACAAAAGACTACCTTCCATAATGACAAGGCTACCATCCATTGGAGTAAACAAAATATCGACAATAGACTACCTTCTATAATGACAAGGCTAGCATCCATTGGAATAACAAAACTCTTGACAACAAACTACCTTCCATAATGAAAAGGGTACCATCCATTCGAGTAACAAAAATATTGACAACAAACTACCTTCCATAATGATAAGGCTACCATCCATAGGATTAACCAAAATAACGACAATAGACTACCTTCTATAATGACAAGGCTAGCATCCATTGGAGTAACAAAACTCTCGACAACAAACTACCTTCCATAATGAAAAGTGTACAATCCATTGGAGTAACAAAAATATCGAAAACAAAATACCTTCCATAATGACAAGGCTACCATCCATTGAAGTATCAAAAATATTGACAACAAACTACCTTCCATAATTACAAGGCTACCATCCATTGGAGTAACAAAAACTCGACAACAGACTACCTTCCATAATGACAAGGTTACCAACCATTGGAATAACAAAAATCTCGACAACAGACTACCTTCCATAATGACAAGGCTACCATCCAATGAAATAACAAAAATCTCGACAATAGACTACCATCCATAATGATAAGGAAACCATCCATTGGAGTAACAAAATTCTCGACAACAGACTACCTTCCATAATGACAAGGCTACCATCCATTAAAGTAACAAAAATATCGACAACACACTACGTTCGTTAATGACAAGTGTACCATCCATTGGAGTAACAAAAATATCAACAACAAAATACCTTCCATAATGACAAGGCTACCATCCATTAGACTATCAAAAACCTCGACAACAGACTACCTTTCATATTGACAAGGATACCATCCATTGGAGTAACAAAAATCTCGACAACAGACTAACTTCCATAATTACAAGTCTACCATCCATTGGAGTAACAAATATCTTGACAACAGACTACCTTCCATAATGATAAGGCTACCATACATTGGACTATCAAAATCCTCGACAACAAACTACCTTCCATAATGACAAGGCTACCATCCATTGGAGTAACAAAAATCTGAACAATATACTACCTTCCATAATGACAAGGCTACCATCCATTGGACTAACAAAAATCTCAACGAAAGACTACCTTCCATAATGACAAGGCTACCATCCATTGGAGTAACAAAAATCACGACAACAGACAAACTTCCATAATTACAAGGCTACCATCCATTGAAGTAACAAATATCTCGACAAAAGACTACCTTCCATAATGACAAGGCTACCATCCAAAGGAGTAACCAAAATAGCGACAATAGACTACCTTCTATAATGACAAGGCTAGCATCCATTCGAGTAACAAAACTCTCGACAACAAAATACCTTCCATAATGAAAAGGGTACCATCCATTGGAGTAACAAAAATATCGACAACAAACTACATTCCATAATGACAAGGCTACCATACATTGAAGTATCAAAAATATCGACAACAAACTACCTTCCATGATTACAAGGCTACCATCCATTGGAGTAACAAAAACTCGACAACAGACTACCTTCCATAATGACAAAGTTACCATCCATTGGAATAACAAAAATCTCGACAACAGACTACCTTCCATAATGACAAGGCTACCATCCAACGAAATAACAAAAATCTCGACAACAGACTACCTTCCATAATGAGAAGGGAACCATCCATTAGAGTAACAAAATTCTCGACAACAAACTACCTTCCATAATGACAAGGCTAACATCCATTGGAGTAACAAAAATCTCGATAACAGACTACCTTACATAATGACAATGCTACCATCCATTGGAGTAACAAAAATATCGACAACACACTTCGTTCCATAATGACAAGTCTACCATCCATTGGAGTAACAAAAATCTCGACAACAAAATACCTTCCATAATGACAAGGCTACCATCCATTAGACTATCAAAAATCTCGACATAAGACTACCTTTCGTAATGACAAGGATACTATCCATTGGAGTAACAAAAATCTCGACAACAGACAACTTGCCATAATGACAAGGCTAACATCAACGAAATAACAAAAATCTGGACAACAAACTACCTTCCATAATGACAAGGTTACCATCCATTGGAATAACAAAAAAATCGACAATAAACTACCTTCCATAATAACAAGGTTAACATCCATTGGAGTAACAAAAATATCGACAACAGACTACCTTCCATAATTACAAGGCTACCATCCATAGGAGTAACAAAAACTCGACAACAAACTACCTTCCTTAATGACAAGGTTACCATCCATTGGAATAACAAAAATCTCGACAACAGACTACCTTCCATAATGACAAGGCTACAATCCAACGAAATAACAAAAATCTTGACAACAGACTACCTTCCATAATGATTAGGCTACCATCCATTGGAGTAACAAAATTCTCGACAACAAACTACCCTCCATAATGAGAAGGCTACCATCCATTGGAGTAACAAAAATCTCGACAACAAACTACCTTACATAATGACAATGCTACCAACAATTCGAGTAACAAAAATATCGACAACACACTACGTTACATAATGACAAGGCTACCATCCATTGGAATAACAAAAATCTCGACAACAGACTACCTTCCATAATGACAAGGTTACCATCCATTAGACTATCAAAAATCTAGATAGAAAACTACCTTTCATAATGACAAGGCTACCATCCATTGGAGTAACAAAAATCTCGACAACAGACTAACTTCCATAATTACAAGGCTACCATCCATTGGAGTAACAAATATCTCGACAACAGACTACCTTTCATAATGATAAGGCTACCATACATTGGACTATCAAAATCCTCGACAATAGACTACCTTCCTTAATGACAAGGTTACCATCCATTAGACTATCAAAAATCTAGATAGCAAACTACCTTTCATAATGACAAGGCTACCATCCAATGGAATACAAAAAATCTCAACAATAGACTACCTTCCATAATGACAAGCCTACCATCCGTTGGAGTAACAAAAATCTGAACAACAGACTACCTTCCATAATGACAAGGTTACCATCCATTGGACTAACAAAAATCTCAACGAAAGACTACCTTCCATAATGACAAGGCTACCATCCATTGGAGTAACAAAAATCACGACAACAGACAAAATTCCATAATTACAAGGCTACAATCCATTGAAGTATCAAATATCTCGACAAAAGACTACCTTCCATAATGACAAGGCTACCATCCATTGGAGTAAACAAAATATCGACAATAGACTACCTTCTATAATGACAAGGCTAGCATCCATTGGAATAACAAAAATATCGAAAACAAACTACCTTCCATAATGAAAAGGGTACCATCCATTGGAGTAACAAAATTATTGACAACAAACTACCTTCCATAATGACAAGGCTACCATCCATAGGAGTTACCAAAATAGTGACAATATACTACCTTCTATAATGACAAGGCTAGCATCCATTGGAGTAACAAAACTCTCGACAACAAACTACCTTCCATAATGAAAAGTGTACAATCCTTTGGAGTAACAAAAATATCGACAACAAACTACCTTCCATAATGACAAGGCTACCATCCATTAAACTATCAAAAATCTCGACAGCAGACTACCTTTCATAATGACAAGGCTACCATTCATTGGAGTAACAAAAATCTCGACAATAGACTAACTTCCATAATTACAAGGCTACCATCCGCTGGAGTAACAAATATCTCGATAACAGACTACCTTCTATAATGATAAGGCTACCATACATTGGACTATCAAAATCCTCGACAACAGACTACCTTCCATAATGACAAGGCTACCATCCAATGGAATACCAAAAATCTCAACAACAGACTACCTTCCATAATGACAATGCTACCATCCATTGGAGTAACAAAAATCTGAACTATATACTATCTTCCATAATGACAAGGCTACCATCCATTGGACTAACAAAAATCTCAAAGAAAGACTACCTTCCATAATGACAAGGCTACCATCCATTGGAGTAACAAAAATCACGACAACAGACAAACTTCCATAATTACAAGGCTACCATCAATTGAAGTAACAAATATCTCGACAAAAGACTACCTTCCATAATGACAAGGCTACCATCCAAAGGAGTAACCAAAATAGCGACAATAGACTACCTTCTATAATGACAAGTCTAGCATCCATTGGAGTAACAAAAATATCGACAAGAAACTACCTTCCATAATGACAAGGCTACCATCCATTGAAGTATCAAAAATATCGACAACAAACTACCTTCCCTAATTAGAAGGCTACCATCCATTGGAGTAATAAAAACTCGACAACAGACTACCTTCCATAATGACAAGGTTACCATCCATTGGAATAACAAAAATCTCGACAACAGACTACCTTCCATAATGACAAGGCTACCATCCAACGAAATAACAAAAATCTCGACAACAGACTACCTTCCATAATGAGAAGGAAACCATCCATTGGAGTAACAAAATTCTCGACAACAGACTACCTTCCATAATTACAAGGCTACCATCCATTGGAGTAACAAAAATCTCGACAACAGACTACCTTACATAATGACAATGCTACCATCCATTAGAGTAACAAAAATATCGACAACACACTTCGTTCCATAATGACAAGTCTACCATCCATTGGAGTAACAAAAATCTCGACAAAAAAATACCTTCCATAATGACAAGGCTACCATCCATTAGACTATCAAAAATATCGACAGAAGACTACCTTTCATAATGACAAGGCTATTATCCATTGGAGTAACAAAAATCTCCACAACAGACAACTTTCCATAATGACAAGGCTAACATCCAACGAAATAACAAAAATCTAGACAACGAACTACCTTCCATAATGACAAGGTTACCATCCATTGGAATAACAAAAAAATCGACAACAGACTACCTTTCATAATGACAAGGTTAAAATCCATTGGAGTAACAAAAATATCGACAATAGACTACCTTCCATAATTACAAGGCTACCATCCATAGGAGTAACAAAAACTCGACAACAAACTACCTTCCATAATGACAAGGTTACCATCCATTGGAATAACAAAAATCTCGTCAACAGACAACCTTCCATAATGACAAGGCTACCATCCAACGAAATAACAAAAATATCGACAACAGACTACCTTCCATAATGATTAGGCTAACATCCATTGGAGTAACAAAATTCTCGACAACAAACTACCTTCCATAATGACAAGGCTACCATCCATTGGAGTAACAAAAATATCGACAACAGACTACCTTACATAATGACAATGCTACCATCCATTGGAGTAACAAAAATATCGACAACACACTACGTTCCATAATGACAAGTGTACCATCCATTGGAGTAACAAAAATATCAACAACAAAATACCTTCCATAATGACAAGTCTACCATCCATTAGACTATCAAAAACCTCGACAGCAGACTACCTTTCATAATGACAAGGCTACCATCCATTGGAGTAACAAAAATCTCGACAACAGACTAACTTCCATAATTACAAGTCTACCATCCATTGGAGTAACAAATATCTTGACAACAGACTACCTTCCATAATGATAAGGCTACCATACATTGGACTATCAAAATCCTCGACAACAAACTACCTTCCATAATGACAAGGCTACCATCCATTGGAGTAACAAAAATCTGAACTATATACTACCTTCCATAATGACAAGGCTACCATCCATTGAACTAAAAAAAATCTCAACGAAAGACTACCTTCCATAATGACAAGGCTACCATCCATTGGAGTAACAAAAATCACGACAACAGACAAACTTCCATAATTACAAGGCTACCATCCATTGAAGTAACAAATATCTCGACAAAAGACTACCTTCCATAATGACAAGGCTACCATCCAAAGGAGTAACCAAAATAGCGACAATAGACTACCTTCTATAATGACAAGGCTAGCATCCATTGGAGTAACAAAACTCTCGACAACAAAATACCTTCCATAATGAAAAGGGTACCATCCATGTGAGTAACAAAAATATCGACAACAAACTACATTCCATAATGACAAGGCTACCATCCATTGAAGTATCAAAAATATCGACAACAAACTACCTTCCATAATTACAAGGCTACCATCCATTGGAGTAACAAAAACTCGACAACAGACTACCTTCCATAATGACAAGGTTACCATCCATTGGAATAACAAAAATCTCGACAACAGACTACCTTCCATAATGACAAGGCTACCATCCAACGAAATAACAAAAATCTCGACAACAGACTACCTTCCATAATGAGAAGGAAACCATCCATTGGAGTAACAAAATTCTCGACAATAAACTACCTTCCATAATGACAAGGCTACCATCCATTGGACTAACAAAAATCTCATTGAAAGACTACCTTCCATAATGACAAGGCTACCATCCATTGGAGTAACAAAAATCACGACAACAGACAAACTTCCATAATTACAAGGCTACCATCCATTGAAGTAACAAATATCTCGACAAAAGACTACCTTCCATAATGACAAGGCTACCATCCAAAGGAGTAACCAAAATAGCGACAATAGACTACCATCTATAATGACAAGGCTAGCATCCATTGTAGTAACAAAACTCTCGACAACAAAATACCTTTCATAATGGAAAGGGTACCATCCATTGGAGTAACAAAAATATCGACAACAAACTACATTCCATAATGACAAGGCTACCATCCATTGAAGTATCAAAAATATCGACAACAAACTACCTTCCATAATTACAAGGCTACCATCCATTGGAGTAACAAAAACTCGACAACAGACTACCTTCCATAATGACAAGGTTACCATCCATTGGAATAACAAAAATCTCGACAACAGACTACCTTCCATAATGACAAGGCTACCATCCAACGAAATAACAAAAATCTCGACAACAGACTACCTTCCATAATGAGAAGGAAACCATCCATTGGAGTAACAAAATTCTCGACAACAAACTACCTTCCATAATGACAAGGCCAACATCCATTGGAGTAACAAAAATCTCGACAACAGACTACCTTACATAATGACAATGCTACCATCCATTGGAGTAACAAAAATATCGACAACACACTTCGTTCCATAATGACAAGTCTACCATCCATTGGAGTAACAAAAATCTCGACAACAGACTACTTTCCATAATGACAAGGCTAACATCCAACGAAATAACAAAAATCTGGACAACAAACTACCTTCCATAATGACAAGGTTACCATCCATTGGAATAACAAAAAAATCGACAACAGACTACCTTCCATAATAACAAGGTTAACATCCATTGGAGTAACAAAAATATCGACAACAGACTACCTTCCATAATTACAAGGCTACCATCCATAGGAGTAACAAAAACTCGATAACAAACTACCTTCCATAATGACAAGGTTACCATCCATTGGAATAACAAAAATCTCGTCAACAGACAACCTTCCATAATGACAAGGCTACCATCCAATGAAATAACAAAAATATCGAAAAGAGACTACCTTCCATAATGATTAGGCTACCATCCATAAGAGTAACAAAATTCTCGACAACAAACTACCCTCCATAATGAGAAGGCTACCATCCATTGGAGTAACAAAAATCTCGACAACAAACTACCTTACAGAATGACAATGCTACCAACAATTGGAGTAACAAAAATATCAACAACACACTACGTTACATAATGACAAGGCTACCATCCATTGGAGTAACAAAAATCTCGACAATAGACTACCTTCCATAATGACAAGGTTACCATCCATTAGACTATCAAAAATCTAGATAGAAAACTACCTTTCATAATGACAAGGCTACCATCCATTGGAGTAAGAAAAATCTCGACAACAGACTAACTTCCATAATTTCAAGGCTACCATCCATTGGAGTAACAAATATCTCGACAACAGACTACCTTTCATAATGATAAGGCTACCATACATTGGACTATCAAAATCCTCGACAATAGACTACCTTCCATAATGACAAGGTTACCATCCATTAGACTATCAAAAATCTAGATTACAAACTACCTTTCATAATGACAAGGCTACCATCCAATGGAATACCAAAAATCTCGACAACAAACTACCTTCCATAATGACAAGGCTATTATCCATTGGACTAACAAAAATCTCAATGAAAGACTACCTTCCATAATGACAAGGCTACCATCCATTGGAGTAACGAAAATCACGACAACAGACAAACTTCCATAATTACAAGGGTACAATCCATTGAAGTAACAAATATCTCGACAAAAGACTACCTTCCATAATGACAAGGCTACCATCCATTGGAGTAAACAAAATATCGACAATAGACTACCTTCTATAATGACAAGGCTAGCATCCATTGGAATAACAAAAATATCGACAACAAACTACCT
Source organism: Vicia faba (assembly GCA_948472305.1). Taxonomy (NCBI): domain Eukaryota; kingdom Viridiplantae; phylum Streptophyta; class Magnoliopsida; order Fabales; family Fabaceae; genus Vicia; species Vicia faba. The sequence goes on from OX451738.1 coordinate 745,902,933, forward strand.
TCCATAATGAAAAGGGTACCATCCATTCGAGTAACAAAATTATTGACAACAAACTACCTTCCATAATGACAAGGCTACCATCCATAGGAGTAACCAAAATAGTGACAATAGACTACCTTCTATAATGACAAGGCTAGCATCCATTGGAGTAACAAAACTCTCGAGAACAAACTACCTTCCATAATGAAAAGTGTACAATCCATTGGAGTAACAAAAATATCGACAACAAACTACCTTCCATAATGACAAGGCTACCATCCATTGAAGTATCAAAAATATCGACAACAAACTACCTTCCATAATTACAAGGCTACCATCCATTGGAGTAACAAAAACTCGACAACAGACTACCTTCCATAATGACAAGGTTACCATCCATTGGAATAACAAAAATATCGACAATAGACTACCTTCCATAATGAGAAGGATACCGTCCACTGGAGTAACAAAATTCTCGACAACAGACTACCTTCCATAATGACAAGGCTACCATCCATCGAAGTAACAAAAATATCGACAACAGACTACCTTACATAATGACAATGCTACCATCCATTGGAGTAACAAAAATATCGACAACACACTACGTTCCATAATGACAAGTCTACCATCCATTGGAGTAACAAAAATCTGGACAACAAAATACCTTCCATAATGACAAGGCTACCATCCATTAGACTATCAAAAATCTCTACAGCAGACTACCTTCCATAATGACAAGGCTACCATCCAACAAAAATAACAGAAATCTCGACAACATACTACCTTCCATAATGATTAGGCTACCATCCATTGGACTATCAAAATCCTCGACAATAGACTACCATCCATAATGACAAGGCTACCATCCATTGGAGTATCAAAAATCTGAACTATAGACTAACTTCCATAATGACAAGGCTACCATCCATTGGACTAACAAAAATCTCAACGAAAGACTACCTTCCATAATGACAAGGCTACCATCCATTGGAGTAACAAAAATCACGACAACAGACAAACTTCCATAATTACAAGGCTACCATCCATTGAAGTAACAAATATCTCGACAAAAGACTACCTTCCATAATGACAAGGCTATCATCCATAAGAGTAACCAAAATAGCGACAATAGACTACCTTCTATAATGACAAGGCTAGCATCAATTGGAGTAATAAAACTCTCGACAACAAACTAACTTCCATAATGAAAAGGGTACCATCCATTGGAGTAAAAAAAATATCGACAACAAACTACCTTCCATAATGACAAGGCTACCATCCATTGGAGTAACAAAAACTCGACAACAGACTACCTTCCATAATGACAAGGTTACCATCCATTGGAATAACAAAAATCTCGACAACAGACTACCTTCCATAATGACAAGGCTACCATCCAACGAAATAACAAAAATCTTGACAACAGACTACCTTCCATAATGAGAAGGAAACCATCCATTGGAGTAACAAAATTCTCGACAACAGACTACCTTCCATAATGACAAGGCTACCATCAATTCAAGTAACAAAAATCTCGACAACAGACTACCTTACATAATGACAATGCTACCATCCATTGGAGTAACAAATATCTCGACAACAGACTACCTTCTATAATGATAAGGCTACCATACATTGGACTATCAAAATCCTTGACAACAGACTACCTTCCATAATGACAAGGCTACCATCCAATGGAATACCAAAAATCTCAACAACAGACTACCTTCCATAATGACAAGGCTACCATCCATTGGAGTAACAAAAATATGAACTATATACTATCTTCCATAATGACAAGGCTACCATCCATTGGACTAACAAAAATCTCAAAGAAAGACTACCTTCCATAATGACAAGGCTACCATCCATTGGAGTAACAAAAATCACGACAACAGACAAACTTCCATAATTACAAGGCTACCATCAATTGAAGTAACAAATATCTCGACAAAAGACTACCTTCCATAATGACAAGGCTACCATCCAAAGGAGTAACCAAAATAGCGACAATAGACTACCTTCTATAATGACAACGCTAGCATCCATTGAAGTAACAAAAATATCGACAACAAACTACCTTCCATAATGACAAGGCTACCATCCATTGAAGTATCAAAAATATCGACAACAAACTACCTTCCCTAATTACAAGGCTACCATCCATTGGAGTAACAAAAACACGACAACAGACTACCTTCCATAATGACAAGGTTACCATCCATTGCAATAACAAAAATCTCGACAACAGACTACCTTCCATAATGACAAGGCTACCATCCAACGAAATAACAAAAATCTCGACAACAGACTACCTTCCATAATGAGAAGGAAACCATCCATTGGAGTAACAAAATTCTCGACAACAGACTACCTTCCATAATTACAAGGCTACCATCCATTGGAGTAACAAAAATCTCGACAACAGACTACCTTACATAATGACAATGCTACCATCCATTGGAGTAACAAAAATATCGACAACACACTTCGTTCCATAATGACAAGTCTACCATCCATTGGAGTAACAAAAATCTCGACAAAAAAATACCTTCCATAATGACAAGGCTACCATCCATTAGACTATCAAAAATATCGACAGAAGACTACCTTTCATAATGATAAGGCTACTATCCATTGGAGTAACAAAAATCTCCACAACAAACAACTTTCCATAATGACAAGGCTAACATCCAACGAAATAACAAAAATCTAGACAACAAACTACCTTCCATAATGACAAGGTTACCATCCATTGGAATAACAAAAAAATCGACAACAGACTACCTTTCATAATGACAAGGTTAAAATCCATTGGAGTAACAAAAATATTGACAACAAACTACCTTCCATAATTACAAGGCTACCATCCATAGGAGTAACAAAAACTCGACAACAAACTACATTCCATAATGACAAGGTTACCATCCATTGGAACAACAAAAATCTCGTCAACAGACAACCTTCCATAATGACAAGGCTACCATCCGACGAAATAACAAAAATATCGACAACAGACTACCTTCCATAATGATTAGGCTACCATCCATTGGAGTAACAAAATTCTCGACAACAAACTACCCTCCATAATGAGAAGTCTACCATGCATTCGAGTAACAAAAATCTCGACAATAAACTACCTTACATAATGACAATGCTACCAACCATTGGAGTAACAAAAATATCGACAACACACTACGTTACATAATGACAAGGCTACCATCCATTGGAGTAACAAAAATCTCGACAACAGACTACCTTCCATAATGACAAGGTTACCATCCATTAGACTATAAAAATTCTAGATAGCAAACTACCTTTCATAATGACAAGGCTACCATCCATTGGAGTAACAAAAATCTCGACAACAGACAAACTTCCATAATTACAAGGCTACCATCCATTGGAGTAACAAATATCTCGACAACAGACTACCTTCCTTAATGATAAGGCTACCATACATTGGACTATCAAAATCCTCGACAACAGACTACCTTCCATAATGACAAGGCTACCATCCAATGGAATACCAAAAATCTCAACAACAGACTACCTTCCATAATGACAAGGCTACCATCCATTGGAGTAACAAAAATCTGAACAACAGACTACCTTCCATAATGACAAGGCTACCATCCATTGGACTAACAAAAATCTCAACGAAAGACTACCTTCCATAATGACAAGGCTACCATCCATTGGAGTAACAAAAATCACGACAACAGACAAACTTCCATAATTACAAGACTACCATCCATTGAAGTAACAAATATCTCGACAAAAGACTACCTTCCATAATGACAAGGCTATCATCCATAGGAGTAACCAAAATAGCGACAATAGACTACCTTCTATAATGACAAGGCTAGCATCAATTGGAGTAATAAAACTCTCGACAACAAACTAACTTCCATAATGAAAAGGGTACCATCCATTGGAGTAAAAAAAATATCGACAACAAACTACCTTCCATAATGACAAGGCTACCATCCATTGGAGTAACAAAAACTCGACAACAGACTACCTTCCATAATGACAAGGTTACCATCCATTGGAATAACAAAAATCTCGACAACAGACTACCTTCCATAATGACAAGGCTACCATCCAACGAAATAACAAAAATCTTGACAACAGACTACCTTCCATAATGAGAAGGAAACCATCCATTGGAGTAACAAAATTCTCGACAACAGACTACCTTCCATAATGACAAGGCTACCATCCATTCAAGTAACAAAAATCTCGACAACAGACTACCTTACATAATGACAATGCTACCATCCATTGGAGTAACAAAAATATCGACAACACACTACGTTCCATAATGACAAGTCTACCATCCATTGGAGTAACAAAAATATCAACAACAAAATACCTTCCATAATGACAAGGCTACCATCCATTAGACTATCAAAAATCTCGACAGCAGACTACCTTTCATAATGACAAGGCTACCATTCATTGGAGTAACAAAAATCTCGACAACAGACTAACTTCCATAATTACAAGGCTACCATCCATTGGAGTAACAAATATCTCGACAACAGACTACCTTCTATAATGATAAGGCTACCATACATTGGACTATCAAAATCCTTGACAACAGACTACCTTCCATAATGACAAGGCTACCATCCAATGGAATACCAAAAATCTCAACAACAGACTACCTTCCATAATGACAAGGCTACCATCCATTGGAGTAACAAAAATATGAACTATATACTATCTTCCATAATGACAAGGCTACCATCCATTGGACTAACAAAAATCTCAAAGAAAGACTACCTTCCATAATGACAAGGCTACCATCCATTGGAGTAACAAAAATCACGACAACAGACAAACTTCCATAATTACAAGGCTACCATCAATTGAAGTAACAAATATCTCGACAAAAGACTACCTTCCATAATGACAAGGCTACCATCCAAAGGAGTAACCAAAATAGCGACAATAGACTACCTTCTATAATGACAACGCTAGCATCCATTGAAGTAACAAAAATATCGACAACAAACTACCTTCCATAATGACAAGGCTACCATCCATTGAAGTATCAAAAATATCGACAACAAACTACCTTCCCTAATTACAAGGCTACCATCCATTGGAGTAACAAAAACACGACAACAGACTACCTTCCATAATGACAAGGTTACCATCCATTGCAATAACAAAAATCTCGACAACAGACTACCTTCCATAATGACAAGGCTACCATCCAACGAAATAACAAAAATCTCGACAACAGACTACCTTCCATAATGAGAAGGAAACCATCCATTGGAGTAACAAAATTCTCGACAACAGACTACCTTCCATAATTACAAGGCTACCATCCATTGGAGTAACAAAAATCTCGACAACAGACTACCTTACATAATGACAATGCTACCATCCATTGGAGTAACAAAAATATCGACAACACACTTCGTTCCATAATGACAAGTCTACCATCCATTGGAGTAACAAAAATCTCGACAAAAAAATACCTTCCATAATGACAAGGCTACCATCCATTAGACTATCAAAAATATCGACAGAAGACTACCTTTCATAATGACAAGGCTACTATCCATTGGAGTAACAAAAATCTCCACAACAAACAACTTTCCATAATGACAAGGCTAACATCCAACGAAATAACAAAAATCTAGACAACAAACTACCTTCCATAATGACAAGGTTACCATCCATTGGAATAACAAAAAAATCGACAACAGACTACCTTTCATAATGACAAGGTTAAAATCCATTGGAGTAACAAAAATATCGACAACAAACTACCTTCCATAATTACAAGGCTACCATCCATAGGAGTAACAAAAACTCGACAACAAACTACATTCCATAATGACAAGCTTACCATCCATTGGAACAACAAAAATCTCGTCAACAGACAACCTTCCATAATGACAAGGCTACCATCCGACGAAATAACAAAAATATCGACAACAGACTACCTTCCATAATGATTAGGCTACCATCCATTGGAGTAACAAAATTCTCGACAGCAAACTACCCTCCATAATGAGAAGTCTACCATGCATTCGAGTAACAAAAATCTCGACAATAAACTACCTTACATAATGACAATGCTACCAACCATTGGAGTAACAAAAATATCGACAACACACTACGTTACATAATGACAAGGCTACCATCCATTGGAGTAACAAAAATCTCGACAACAGACTACCTTCCATAATGACAAGGTTACCATCCATTAGACTATAAAAATTCTAGATAGCAAACTATCTTTCATAATGACAAGGCTACCATCCATTGGAGTAACAAAAATCTCGACAACAGACTAACTTCCATAATTACAAGGCTACCATCCATTGGAGTAACAAATATCTCGACAACAGACTACCTTCCTTAATGATAAGGCTACCATACATTGGACTATCAAAATCCTCGACAACAGACTACCTTCCATAATGACAAGGCTACCATCCAATGGAATACCAAAAATCTCAACAACAGACTACCTTCCATAATGACAAGGCTACCATCCATTGGAGTAACAAAAATCTGAACAACAGACTACCTTCCATAATGACAAGGCTACCATCCATTGGACTAACAAAAATCTCAACGAAAGACTACCTTCCATAATGACAAGGCTACCATCCATTGGAGTAACAAAAATCACGACAACAGACAAACTTCCATAATTACAAGGCTACCATCCATTGAAGTAACAAATATCTCGACAAAAGGCTACCTTCCATAATGACAAGGCTATCATCCATAGGAGTAACCAAAATAGCGACAATAGACTACCTTCTATAATAACAAGGGTAGCATCAATTGGAGTAACAAAACTCTCGACAACAAACTAACTTCCATAATGAAAAGGGTACCATCCATTGGAGTAAAAAAAATATCGACAACAAACTACATTCCATAATGACAAGGCTACCATCCATTGGAGTAACAAAAACTCGACAACAGACTACCTTCCATAATGACAAGGCTACAATCCAACGAAATAACAAAAATCTTGACAACAGACTACCTTCCATAATGAGAAGGAAACCATCCATTGGAGTAACAAAATTCTCGACAACAGACTACCTTACATAATGACAATGCTACCATCCACTGGAGTAACAAAAATATCGACAACACACTACGTTCCATAATGACAAGTCTACCATCCATTGGAGTAACAAAAATATCAACAACAAAATACCTTCCATAATGACAAGGCTACCATCCATTAGACTATCAAAAATCTCGACAGCAGACTACCTTTCATAATGACAAGGCTACCATTCATTGGAGTAACAAAAATCTCGACAACAGACTAACTTCCATAATTACAAGGCTACCATCCATTGGAGTAACAAATATCTCGACAACAGTCTACCTTCTATAATGATAAGGCTACCATACATTGGACTATCAAAATCCTCGACAACAGACTACCTTCCATAATGACAAGGCTACCATCCAATAGAATACCAAAAATCTCAACAACACACTACCTTCCATAATGACAAGGCTACCATCCATTGGAGTAACAAAAATCTGAACTATATACTATCTTCGATAATGACAAGGCTACCATCCATTGGACTAACAAAAATCACAAAGAAAGACTACCTTCCATAATGACAAGGCTACCATCCATTGGAGTAACAAAAATCACGACAACAGACAAACTTCCATAATTACAAGGCTACCATCAATTGAAGTAACAAATATCTCGACAAAAGACTACCTTCCATAATGACAAGGCTACCATCCAAAGGAGTAACCAAAATAGCGACAATAGACTACCTTCTATAATGACAAGGCTAGCATCCATTGGAGTAACAAAACTCTCGACAACAAACTACCTTCCATAATGAAAAGGGTACCATCCATTGGAGTAAAAAAAATATCGACAACAAACTACCTTCCCTAATTACAAGGCTACCATCCATTGGAGTAACAAAAACTCGACAACAGACTACCTTCCATAATGACAAGGTTACCATCCATTGGAATAACAAAAATCTCGACAACAGACTACCTTCCATAATGACAAGGCTACCATCCAACGAAATAACAAAAATCTCGACAACAGACTACCTTCCATAATGAGAAGGAAACCATCCATTGGAGTAACAAAATTCTCGACAACAGACTACCTTCCATAATTACAAGGCTACCATCCATTGGAGTAACAAAAATCTCGACAACAGACTACCTTACATAATGACAATGCTACCATCCATTGGAGTAACAAAAATATCGACAACACACTTCGTTCCATAATGACAAGTCTACCATCCATTGGAGTAACAAAAATTTCGACAAAAAAATACCTTCCATAATGACAAGGCTACCATCCATTAGACTATCAAAAATATCGACAGAAGACTACCTTTCATAATGACAAGGCTACTATCCATTAGAGTAACAAAAATCTCCAGAACAGATAACTTTCCATAATGACAAGGCTAACATCCAACGAAATAACAAAAATCTAGACACCAAACTACCTTCCATAATGACAAGGTTACCATCCATTGGAATAACAAAAAAATCGACAACAGACTACCTTCCATAATTATAAGGCTACCATCCATAGGAGTAACAAAAACTCGACAACAAACTACCTTCCATAATGACAAGGTTACCATCCATTGGAATAACAAAAATCTCGTCAACAGACAACCTTCCATAATGACAAGGCTACCATCCAGCGAAATAACAAAAATATCGACAACAGACTACCTTCCATAATGATTAGGCTATCATCCATTGGAGTAACAAAATTCTCGACAACAAACTACCCTCCATAATGAGAAGTCTACCATCCATTAGAGTAACAAAAATCTCGACAACAAACTACCTTACATAATGACAAGATTACCATCCATTAGACTATCAAAAATCTAGATAGCAAACTACCTTTCATAATGACAAGGCTACCATCCATTGGAGTAACAAAAATCTCCACAATAGACTAACTTCCATAATTACAAGGCTACCATCCATTGGAGTAACAAATATCTCGACAACAGACTACCTTCCTTAATGATAAGGCTACCATACATTGGACTATCAAAATCCTCGACAACAGACTACCTTTCATAATGACAAGGCTACCATCCAAAAGAATACCAAAAATCTCACCAACAGACTACCTTCCATAATGACAAGGCTACCATCCATTGGAGTAACAAAAATCTGAACAACAGACTACCTTCCATAATGACAAGGCTACCATCCATTGGACTAACAAAAATCTCAACGAAAGACTACCTTCCATAATGACAAGGCTACCATCCATTGGAGTAACAAAAATCACGACAACAGACAAACTTCCATAATTACAAGGCTACAATCCATTGAAGTAACAAATATCTCGAAAAAAGACTACCTTCCATATTGACAAGGCTACCATCCATTGGAGTAAACAAAATATCGACAATAGACTACCTTCTATAATGACAAGGCTAGCATCCATTGGAATAAGAAAACTCTCGACAACAAACTACCTTCCATAATGAAAAGGGTACCATCCTTTCGAGTAACAAAAATATTGATAACAAACTACCTTCCATAATGACAAGGCTACCATCCATAGGAGTAACCAAAATAGCGACAATAGACTACCTTCTAAAATGACAAGGCTAGCATCCATTGGAGTAACAAAACTCTCGACAACAAACTAACTTCCATAATGAAAAGGGTACAATCCATTGGAGTAACAAAAATATCGACAACAAACTACCTTCCATAATGACAAGGCTACCATCCATTGAAGTATCAAAAATATGGACAACAAACTACCTTCCATAATTACAAGGCTACCATCCATTGGAGTAACAAAAACTCGACAACAGACTACCTTCCATAATGACAAGGTTACCATCCATTGGAATAACAAAAATCTCGACAACAGACTACCTTCCATAATGACAAGGCTACAATCCAACGAAATAACAAAAATCTTGACAACAGACTACCTTCCATAATGAGAAGGAAACCATCCATTGGAGTAACAAAATTCTCGACAACAAACTACCTTCCATAATGACAAGGCTACCATCCATTAAAGTAACAAAAATCTCGACAACAGACTACCTTACATAATGACAATGCTACCATCCATTGGAGTAACAAAAATATCGACAACACACTACCTTCCATAATGACAAGTCTACCATCCATTAGACTATAATAAATCTCGACAACAGACTACCTTCCATAATGACAAGGTTACCATCCATTGGAATAACAAAGATATCGAAAACAGACTACCTTTCATAATGACACGGCTACCATCCATTGGTGTAACAAAAATCTGAACAACAGACTACCTTCAATAATGATAAGGTTACCATCCATTGGAATAACAAAGATATCGAAAACAGACTACCTTTCATAATGAAAAGGCTACCATCCATTGGAGTAATAAAAATCTGAACAAGAGACTACCTTGCATAATAACAAGGCTACCATCCATTGGAGTAAAAAAATCTCGACAACAAAGTACCTTCAATAATGACAAGGCTACCATCCATTGAGTAACAAAGATCTCGACAACAGACTACCTTCCATTATGACAAGGCTACCATCCATTGGAGTAAAAAATATCTCGACAACAGACTACCTTCCATAATTACATGGCTACCATCCATTGGAGTAACAAAAATCTCGACAACAGACTACCTTCCATAATGACAAGGCTACCATCCATTGGAGTAAAATAATGTCGACAACAGACTACCTTCAATAATGAAATAGCTACCATCCATTGAGTAACAAAGATCTCGACAATTGACTACCTTTCATTATGACAAGGCTACCATCCATTGAGTAACAAAGATATCGACAACAGACTACCGTCCATAATGACAAGGATACAACCCATTAGAGTAACAAAGATATAGAAAACATACTACCTTCCATAATGACAAGGATACCATCCATTAGAATGAACAAAATCCCGACAACAAACTACCTTCCATAATGACAAGGTTACCATCCAATGGAATAACTTAAATCTCGACAAAAGACTACCTTTAATAATGACAAGGCTACCATCTGTTGGACAAAAATATCGACAATAGACTATGTTCCAAAATGACAAGGCTACCATCCATTGGAGTAAGAAAAATCACGACAACAGACTACGTTCCAAAATGACAAGGCTACCATCCATTGGAGTAACAAAAATCTATACAATAGACTACCTTCAATAATGACAAGGCTACCATCCAATGGAATAACTTAAATTTCGACAAAAGACTATCTTTCACAATGATAAGGCTACCATCCATTGGAGTAACAAAAATCTGAAAAACATACTACCTTCCATAATGACAAGGCTATCATCCATTGGTGAAACAAAAATCTTAACGTCAAACTACCTTCCATAATGACAAGGCTACCATCCATTGGAGTAACTAATATCTCAATAATAGACTACCTTCAATAATGACAAGGCTACCATCCATTGGAGTAACAAAAATCTCGACAAAAGACTACCTTTCATAAAGAAAAGTCTACCATCCATTAGAGTAACAAAAATATCGACAATAGACAACTTTCAATAATTACACGGCTACCATCCATTGGAGTAACAAAAATCTCGACAACAGACTACCTTACATAATGACAAGGATACCATCTATTGGAGTAAAAAAATCTCGACAACAGACTACCTTCCATACTGACAAGGCTACCATCCATTGAGTAACAAAGATCTCGACAACATACTACCTTCCATTATGACAAGACTACCATCCATTGGAGTAAAAAATATCTCGACAACAGAATACCTTCCATAATGACAAGGCTACCATCCATTGGAGTAACAAAAATCACGACAACAGACTACCTTCCATAAAGACAAGGCTACCATCCATTGAGTAACAAAGATATCGACAACAGACTACCTTCAATAATGACAAGGGTACCATCCATTGGAGTAAAAAAAATCTTTTAAACAGACTACCTTCCATAATGACAAGGCTACCATCCATTGAAGTAAAAAAAATCTCGACAACAGACTACCTTCCATAATGACAAGGCTACCATCCATTGGAGTAAAAATAATCTTAACAACAAACTACCTTACATAATAACAAGGCTACCATCCATTGGAGTAAAAAAAATCTCAACAACAGACTACCTTCCATAAGGACAAGGTTACCATCCAATGGAATGAAAAAAATCTCGACAACAAACTACCTTCCATAATGACAAGGCTACCATCCAATGGAATAACTTAAATCTCGACAAAAGACTACCTTTCATAATGACAAGGCTACCATCCGTTGGAGTAACAAAAATATCGACAACAAACTATGTTCCAAAATGACAAGGCTACCATCCTTTAGAGTAACAAAAATCTCAAAAATAGACTACCTTCCAAAATGACAAGGCTACCATCCATTGGAGTAACAAAGATTTATACAACAGACTACCTTCCACTATGACAAGGTTACAATCCATTGGAATAACAAAAATCTCGACAACAAAATACCTTCCATAATGACAAGGCTACCATCCAATGGAATAACAAAAATCTCGACAATAGACTACCTTTCTTAATGACAAGGCTACCATACATTGGAGTAACAAAAATATGAAAAAAACACTACCTTCCGTAATGAAAGGCTACCATCGATTGGAGTAACAGAAATCTCAACGACAGACTAACTTCCATAATGACATGGATGACATCCATTGGAGTAACGAAAATCTCTACAACAGACTACCTTCCATAATGAAAAGGCTATCATCCATTGTAGAAAAAAAAATTTAGACAACAGACTACCTTCCATAATGACAAGGTTACCATCCATTTGAATAACAAAAATCTCAACAACAGACTACCTTCGATAATGACATGGCTACCATCCATTGGAGTAACAAAAATCTTAACAACAGACTACCTTCCATAATGAAAAGGCTACCATCCATTGAGTAACAAAGATATCGATAACATACTGCCTTTCATAATGTCAAGGCTATCATCCATTGGAGTAAATAAAATCTAGACAGCAGTCTACCTTCCATAATGACAAGGATACCATCCATTGGAGTAACAAAAATCTCGACAATAGACTACCTTCCATAATGACAAGGCTACCATCTATTGGAATAACAAAAATCTTGAGAACAAACTACCTTCCATAATAACAAGGCTACCATACAATGGAATAACAAAAATATCAAGAACATACTACCTTCCATAGTGACAAGGCTACCATCTATTGGAGTAATAAAAATCTCGACAACAGACTACGTTCCTTAATGAGAAGGCTACCATCTATTAGAGTAACAAAAATATCGACAACAAACTACCTTCCATAATGACAAGGCTACCATCCATTGGAGTAACAAAAATATCAGCAATAGACTACCTTCCATAAAAACCAGGCTACCATCCATTGAAAAACAAAGATATCCACAATAGACTACCTTCCATAATGACAAGGCTACCATCCATTGGAGTAAAAAAAATCTCGACAATAGACTACCTTCCATAATGACAAGGCTACCATCCATTGAGTAAAAAAAAATCTCGACAACAGACTACCTTCCATAATGACAAGGTTACCATCCATTGGAGTAAATAAATTAAAGACAACAGTCTACCTTCCATAATGACAAGGCTACCATCCATTAGAGTAACAAAAATCTCGATAACAGACTCCTTCCATAATGATAAGGCTACCATCCATTAGAGTAACAAAAATCTCGACAACAGACTACCTTCCATAAAGACAATGCTACCATCCATTGGAGTAACAAAAATATTGACAACAAACTATGTTCCATAATGACAAGGCCACCATCCATTGGAGTAATAAAAATCTCGACAATAGACTGCGTTCCTTAATGAGAAGGCTACCATCTATTATAGTAACAAAAATAACGACAACAAACTACCTTCCATAATGACAAGGCTACCATCCATTGGAGTAACAAAAATCTCAGCAACAGACTACCTTCCATAATGGCAAGGCTACCATCCATTGGAATGAAAAAATATCGACAACAAACTACCTTCCATAATGGCAAGGCTACCATCCAATGGAATAACTTAAATCTCGACAAAAGACTACCTTTCATAATGACAAAGCTACCATCCGTTGGAGTAACAAAAATATCGACAACAAACTATGTTCCAAAATGACAAGGCTACCATCCATTAGAGTAACAAAAATCTCGAAAACAGACTACCTTCCAAAATGACAAGGCTACCATCCATTGGAGTAACAAAAATTTATACAATAGACTACCTTCCACTATGACAAGGTTACCATCCATTGGAATAACAAAAATCTCGACAACAGACTACCTTCCATAATGACAAGGCTACAATCCAATGGAATAACAAAAATCTCGACAACAGACTACCTTTCATAATGACAAGGATACCCTCCATAGGAGTAACAAAGATCTCGAGAATAGACTACCTTCCATAATGACAAGGCTACCATCCAATGGAGTAACAAAAATATCGATGATAGAGTAACTTCCAAAATGACAAGGCTACCATCCATTGGAGTACCAAAAATCTCTACAACAGACTACCTTCATTAATGACAAGTCTACCATCCATTGAGTAACAAAGATATCAACAACAGACTACCATCCATAATGACAAGGCTATCATCCATTGGAGTAAAAAAAATCTCGACAGCAGACTACCTTCCATAATAACAAGGTTACCTTCCATTTGAATAACAAAAATCTCGACAACAGACAACCTTCCATAATAACAAGGCTATCATCCATTGGAGTAACAAAAATCTCGACAACAGACTACCTTCCATAATGACAAGGCTACCATCCATTTGAATAACAAAAATCTCGACAACAGACTCCCTTCCATAATGACAAGGATACTATCCATTGGAGTAACAAAAATTTCGAAAACAGACTACCTTCCATAATGACAAGGTTACCATCCATTGGAATAACAAATATATCGACAACAAACAACCTTCCATAATGACAAGGCTACCATCCATTGGAGTAACAAAAATCTCGACAACAGACTACCTTTCATAATGACAACGCTACCATCCATTGGAGTAAAATAAATCTTGCCAACAGACTACCTTCCATAATGACCAGTCTACCATCTATTGGTTTAAAAAAAATCTCGAGAACAGACTACCTTCCATAATGACAAGGTTACCTTCCATTGGAGTAACAAAAATATCAACAACAAACTGTGTTAAAAAATGACAAGGCTACCATCCATTAGAGTAACAAAAATCTCGGCAACAGACTACCTTCCAAAATGACAAGGCTACCATCCATTGGAGTAACAAAAATTTATACAACACACTACCTTGCACTATGACAAGGTTACCATCCATTGCAATAACAAAAATCTCGACAATAGACTACCTTCCATAATGACAAGGCTACAATCCAATGGAATAACAAAACTCTCGACAACAGACTACCTTTCATAATGACAAGGCTACCATCATTTGGAGTAACAAAAATCAGAACAACAGACTACCTCTCATAATGGCAGGGCTACCATCCATTGGAGTAACATAAATCTCAACGACATAATGACAAGGATATCATCTATTGGAGTAACAAAAATATCGACAACACACTACGTTACATAAAGACAAGGCTACCATCCATTGGAGTAACAAAAATCTCGACAACAGACTACCTTCAATAATTACAAGGCTACCATCCATTGGAGTAACCAAAATATCGACGACAGACTACCTTCCATAAACAAAAGGCTACCATCCATTGAGTAACAAAGATATTGACAACAGACTACCATCCATAATTACAAGGGTACCATCCATTGGAGTAAAAAAAATCATGACAACAGACTACCTTTCATAATGACAAGGCTACCATCCATTGAAGTAATAAAAATCACGACAACATAGTACCTTCCATAATGACAAGGCTACCATCCATTGGAGTAAAACTAATCTTGACAACAAACTACCTTCCATAATGACAAGGCTACCATCCATTGAAGTAAAAAAATCTCGACAATAGACTACCTTCCATAATGGCAACGCTTCCATCTAAGGGAATAACTTAAATCTCGACAAAAGACTACCTTTCATAATGACAAGGCTAGCATCCGTTGGAGTAACAAAAATATCGACAACAAACTATGTTCCAAAATGACATGGCTACCATCCATTATAGTAATAAAAATCTCGACAACAGACTACCTTCCAAAATGACAAGGCTACCATCCATTGGAGTAACAAAAATTTATACAATACACTACCTTCCATAATGACAAGGCTAACATCCATTGGAGTAACAGAAATATCCACGACAGACTACCTTCCATATTGACAAAGCTATCATCCATTGGAGTAACAAAAATATCGATAACACACTTCGTTCCATAATGACAAGGATACCCTCCATAGGAGTAACAAAAATCTCGACAACAGACTACGTTCCATAATGACAAGGCTACCATCCATCGGAGTACCAACAATCTCTACAACATACTACCTACATTAATGACAAGGCTACCATCCATTGAGTAACAAAGATATCGACAACAAAATACCTTCCATAATGACAAGGCTATCATCCATTGGAGTAAAAAAAATCTAGACAACAGACTACCTTCCATAATAACAAGGTTACCATCCATTTGAATAACAAAAAACTCGACAACAGACTACCTTCCATAATGACAAGGCTATCATCCATTAGAGTTACAAAAATCTCGACAACAGACTACTTTCCATAATGACAAGGCTACCATCCATTTGAATAACAAAAATCTCGACAACAGACTACCTTCCATAATGACAAGGCTACCATTCATTGGAGTAACAAAAATTTCGAAAACAAACTACCTTCCATAATGACAAGGTTACCATTCATTGGAATAACAAATATACCGACAACAGACCACCTTCCATAATGCCAAGGCTAACATCCATTGGAGTAACAAAAATCTCGACAACAAACTACCTTCCATGATGAAAATGCTACCATCCATTGGAGTAAAATAAATCATGACAAAAAAATACCTTCCATAATGACTAGTCTACCATCTATTGGTGTAAAAAAAATCTCGACAACAGACTGCCTTCCATAATGACAAGGTTTACATCCATTGGAGTAACAAAAATATCGAAAACAAACTATGTTCCAAAATAACAAGGCTACCATCCATTAGAGTAACAAAAATCTCGACAACAGACTACCTTCCAAAATGACAAGGCTACCATCCATTGGAGTAAAAATAATCTTGACAATAAACTACCTTCCATAATAACAAGGCTACCATCCATTGGAGTAAAAAAATCTCGACAACAGACTACCTTCCAAAATGACAAGGTTACCATCCATTGGATTGAAAAATGTCTCGACAACAAACTACCTTCCATAATGGCAAGGCTACCATCCAATGGAATAACTTAAATCTCGACAAAAGAATACCTTTCATAATGACAAGGATACCATCCGTTGGAGTAACAAAAATATCGACAGCAAATTATTTTCCAAAATAATAAGGCTACTATCAATTAGAGTAACAAAAATCTCGACAACAGACTACCTTCCAAAATGTCAAGGCTACCATCCATTGGAGTAACAAAAATATCAACGATAGATTACCTTCCAAAATGACAAGGATACCATCCATCGGAGTACCAAAAATCTCTACAACAGACTACCTTCATTAATGACAAGGCTATCATCCATTGGAGTAAAAAAAATCTAGACAGCAGACTACCTTCCATAATAACAAGGTTACCATCCATTTGAATAACTAAAATCTCGACAACAGACTACCTTCCATAATGACAAGGATACCATCCGTTGGAGTAACAAAAATATCGACAGCAAATTATGTTCCAAAATGATAAGGCTACCATCTATTAGAGTAACAAAAATCTCGACAACAGACTACCTTCCATAATGGCAAGGCTACCATCCAATGGAATAACTAAAATCTCGAAAAAAGCCTACCTTTCTTAATGACATGGATACCATCCGTTGGAGTAACAAAAATATCGACAGCAAATTATGTTCCAAAATGATAAGGCTACCATCCATTAGAGTAACAAAAATCTCGACAACAAACTACCTTCCAAAATGTCAAGGCTACCATCCATTGGAGTAACAAAAATATCACCGATAAATTACCTTCCAAAATGACAAGGCTACCATCCATCGGAGTACCAAAAATCTCTACAACAGACTACCTTCATTAATGACAAGGCTATCATCCATTGGAGTAAAAAAAATCTAGACAACAGACTACCTTCCATAATAACAAGGTTACCATCAATTTCAATAACAAAAATCTCGACAACAGACTACCTTCCATAATGACAAGGCTATCATACATTGGAGTAACAAAAATCTCGACAATAGACTACCTTCCATAATGACAAGGCTACCATCCATTTGAATAACAAAAATATCGACAACAGACTACCTTCCATAATGACAAGGCTACCATCCATTGGAGTAACAAAAATTTTGAAAACAGACTACCTTCCATACTGACAAGGTTACCATCCATTGGAATAACAAATATATCGACAACAGACCAGCTTTCATAATGACAAGGCTACCATCCATGGGAGTAACAAAACTCTCGACAACAGACTACCTTCCATAATGACAACGCTACCATCCATTGGAGTAAAATAAATCTTGACAACAGACTACCTTCCATAATGACCAGTCTACCATCTATTGGTTTAAAAAAAATCTCGACAACAGACTACCTTCCATAATGACATGGTTACCATCCATTGGAGTAACAAAAATCTCGACAACAGACTACCATCCAAAATGAAAAGGCTACCATCCACTGGAGTAACAAAAATTTATACAACAGACTACCTTCCACTATGACAAGGTTACCATCCATTGCAATAACAAAAATCTTGACAACAGACTACCTTCCATAATGACAAGGCTACAATCCAATGGAATAACAAAAATCTCGACAACAGACTACCTTCCATAATGACAAGGCTATCATCCATTAGAGTAACAAAAATATCGACAACAGGCTACCTTCCATAATGACAAGGCTACCATCCATTTAAATAACAAAAATATCGACAACATAATACCTTCCATAATGACAAGGCTACCGTCCATTGGAGTAACAAAAATTTCGAAAACAGACTACCTTTCATAATGACAAGGTTACCATCCATTGGAATAACAAATATATCGACAACAGACCACCTTCCATAATGACAAGGCTACCATCCATTTGAGTAACAAAAATCTCGACAACATACTATTTTCAAAAATGGCAAGGCTACCATCCAATGGAATAACTTAAATCTCAAAAAAGACTACCTTTCATAATGACAAGGCTACCATCCGTTGAAGTAACAAAAATATCGACAAAAAATTATGTTCCAAAATGATAAGGCTACCATCCATTAGAGTAACAAAAATCTCGACAATAGACTACCTTCCAAAATGTCAAGGCCACCATCCATTGGAGTAACAAAAATTTATACAACAGACTACCTTCCACTATGAAAAGGTAACCATCCATTGGAATAACAAAAATCTCGACAACAGACTACCTTCCATAATGACAAGGCTACCATCCAATGGAATAAAAAAAATCTCGACAACATACTACCTTTCATAATGACAAGGATACCATCCATTGGAGTAACAAAAATCAGAACAATAGACTACCTTCCATAGTGACAAGGCTACCATCCATTAGAGTAACAGAAATCTCAACGACATACTACCTTCCATATTGACAAGGCTATCATCCATTGGAGTAACAAAAATATCGACAACACACTTCGTTCCATAATGACAAGGATACCCTCCATAGGAGTAACAAAAATCTCGACAACAGACTACCTTCCATAATGACAAGGCTACCATCCATTGGAGTAACAAAAATATCAACGATAGATTACCTTCCAAAATGACAAGGCTACCATCCATCGGAGTACCAAAAATCTCTACAATAGACTACCTTCATTAATGATAAGGCTATCATCCATTGGAGTAAAAAAAATCTAGACAGCAGACTACCTTCCATAATAACAAGGTTACCATCCATTTGAATAACAAAAATCTCGACAACAGACTACCTTCCATAATGACAAGGCTATCATCCATTGGAGTAACAAAAATCTCGACAACAGACTACCTTCCATAACGACAAGGCTACCATCCATTTGAATAACAAAAATATCGACAACAGACTACCTTCCATAATGACAAGGCTACCATCCATTGGAGTAACAAAAATTTCGAAAACAGACTACCTTCCATAATGACAAGGTTACCATCCATTGGAATAACAAATATATCGAAAACAGACCACCTTCCATAATGAGAATGCTACCATCCATTTGAGTAACAAAAATCTTGACAACAGACTACCTTCCATAATGACAACGCTACCATCCATTGGAGTAAAATAAATCTTGATAACAGACTACCTTCCATAATGACCAGTCTACCATCTATTGGTTTAAAAAAAATCTCGACAACAGACTACCTTCCATAATGACAAGGTTACCATCCATTGGAGTAACAAAAATATCGACAATAAACTATGTTCCAAAATGACAAGGCTACCACCCATTAGAGTAACAAAAATCTCGACAACAGACTTCCTTGCTAAATTTAAAGGCTACCATCCGTTGGAGTAATAAAAATTTATACAACAGACTACCTTCCACTATGACAAGGTTACCATCCATTGCAATAACAAAAATGTTGACAACAGACTACCTTCCATAATGACAAGGCTACAATCCAATGGAGTAACAAAAATCTCGACAACAGACTACCTTTCATAATGAAAAGGATACCATCATTTGGATTAACAAAAATCTGAACAACAGACTACCTTCCATAATGACAAGGCTACCATCCATTGGAGTAACAGAAATCTCAACGACAGACTACCTTCCATAATGACAAGGATATCATCCATTGGAGTAACAAAACTATCGACAACACACTACCTTCCATAAAGACAAGGCTACCATCCATTGGAGTAATAAAAATCTCGACAATAGACTACCTTCAATAATGACAAGGCTACCATCCATTGGATTAACCAAAATATTGACGATAGACTACCTTCCATAAAGACAAGGCTACCACCCATTGAGTAACAAAGATATCAACAACAGACTACCATCCATAACGACAAGGGTACCATCCATTGGAGTAAAAAAAATCATGACAACAGACTACCTTCCATAATGACAAGGCTACCATCCATTGAAGTAAAAAAAATCTCGACAACATACTACCTTACATAATGACAAGGCTACCATCCATTGGAGTAAAAATAATCTTGACAACAAACTACCTTCCATAATGACAAGGCTACCATCCATTGGAGTAACAAAAATTTATACAACAGACTACCTTCCACTATGACAAGGTTACCATCCATTGGAATAACAAAAATCTCGACAACAGACTACCTTCCATAATGAAAAGGCTACCATCCAATGGAATAACAAAAATCTGGACAACAGACTACCTTTCATAATGAGAAGGCTACCATCCATTGGAGTAACAAAAATCTTAACAACATACTACCTTCCATAATGACAAGGCTACCATCCATTGGAGTAACAAAAATCTCAACGAATGACTACCTTCCATATTGACAAGGCTATCATCCATTGGAGTAACAAAAATATCGACAACACACTTCGTTCCATAATGACAAGGATACCCTCCATAGGAGTACCAAAAATCTCTACAACAGACTACTTTCATTAATGACAAGGCTACCATCCATTGAGTAACAAAGATATCGACAAAAGACTACCTTCCATAATGACAAGGCTATCATCCTATGGAGTAAAAAAAATATATACAGCAGACTACCTTCCATAATATACCATCCATTTGAATAACAAAAATCTCGACAATAGACTACCTTCCATAATGACAAGGCTATCATCCATTGGAGTAACTAAAATCTCGACAACAGACTACCTTCCATAATGACAAGGCTACCATCCATTTGAATAACAAAAATCTCGACAACAGACTACCTTCCATAATGACAAGGCTACCATCCATTGGAGTAACAAAAATTTCGAAAACAGACTACCTTCCATAATGATAAGGTTACCATCCATTGGAATCACAAATATACCGACAACAGACCACCTTCCATAATGACAAGGCTACCATCCATTGGAGTAACAAAAATCTCGACAACAAACTACCTTCCATAATGACAATGCTACCATCCATTGGAGTAAAATAAATCTTGAGAACATAATACCTTCCATAATGACCAGTCTACCATCTATTGGTGTTAAATAAATCTCGACAACAGACTACCTTCCATAATGACAAGGTTACCATCCATTGGAGTAACAAAAATATCAACAACAAACTATGTTCCAAAATGACTAGGCTACCATCCATTAGAGTAACAAAAATCTCGACAACAGACTACCTTCCATAATGACAAGGCTACCATCCATTGGAGTAACAAAAATATCGACGATAGATTACCTTCCAAAATGACAAGGCTACCATCCATCGGAGTACCAAAAATCTCTACAACAGACTACTTTCATTAATGACAAGGCTACCATCCATTGAGTAACAAAGATATCGACAAAAGACTACCTTCCATAATGACAAGGCTATCATCCTATGGAGTAAAAAAAATATATACAGCAGACTACCTTCCATAATATACCATCCATTTGAATAACAAAAATCTCGACAATAGACTACCTTCCATAATGACAAGGCTATCATCCATTGGAGTAACTAAAATCTCGACAACAGACTACCTTCCATAATGACAAGGCTACCATCCATTTGAATAACAAAAATGTCGACAACAGACTACCTTCCATAATGACAAGGCTACCATCCATTGGAGTAACAAAAATTTCGAAAACAGACTACCTTCCATAATGATAAGGTTACCATCCATTGGAATCACAAATATACCGACAACAGACCCCCTTCCATAATGACAAGGCTACCATCCATTGGAGTAACAAAAATCTCGACAACAAACTACCTACCATAATGACAATGCTACCATCCATTGGAGTAAAATAAATCTTGAAAACACAATACCTTCCATAATGACCAGTCTACCATCTATTGGTGTTAAATAAATCTCGACAACAGACTACCTTCCATAATGACAAGGTTACCATCCATTGGAGTAACAAAAATATCAACAACAAACTATGTTCCAAAATGACTAGGCTACCATCCATTAGAGTAACAAAAATCTCGACAACAAACTACCTTCCAAAATGACAAGGCTACCATCCATTGAAGTAAAAAAATTCTCGACAACAAACTACCTTCCATAATGACAAGGCTACCATCCATTGGAGTAAAAAAATCTCGACAACAGACTACCTTCCATAATGACAAGGTTACCATCCATTGGAATGAAAAAAATCTCGACAACAAACTACCTTCCATAATGGCAAGGCTACCATCCAATGGAATAACTTAAATCTCGACCAAAGACTACCATTCATAATGACAAGGCTACCATCCGTTGGAGTAATAAAAATCTGAACAACAGACTACCTTCCATAATGACAAGGCTACCATCAATTGGAGTAACAAAAATCTCAATGACAGACTACCTTCCATATTGACAAGGCTATCATCCATTGGAGTAACAAAAATATCGAGACACACTTTGTTCCATAATGACAAGGATACCTTCCATAGGAGTAACAAAAATCTCGACAACACACTACCTTCCATAATGACAAGGCTACCATCCATTGGAGTAACAAAAATATCGACGATAGATTACCTTCCAAAATGACAAGGCTACCATCAATCGGAGTACCAAAAATCTCTACAACAGACTACCTTCATTAATGACAAGGCTACCATCCATTGAGTAACAAAGATATCAACAACAGACTACCTTCCATAATGACAAGGCTATCATCCATTGGAGTAAAAAAAATCTAGACAGCAAACTACCTTCCATAATAACAAGGTTACCATCCATTTGAATAACAAAAATCTCGACAACAGACTACCTTCCATAATGACAAGGCTACCATCCATTTGAATAACAAAAATCTCGACAACAGACTACCTTCCATAATGATAAGGCTACCATCCATTGGAGTAACTAAAATTTCGAAAACAAACTACCTTCCATAATGATAAGGTTACCATCCATTGGAATAACAAATATATCGACAACAGACCACCTGCCATAATGACAAGGCTACCATCCAATGGAGTAACGAAGATCTCGACAACAAACTAACTTCCATAATGACAATGCTACCATCCATTGGAGTAAATTAAATCTTGACAACAAAATACCTTACATAATGACCGGTGTACCATCTATTGGTGTAAAAAAAAATCTCGACAACAGACTACCTTCCATAATGACAAGGTTACCATCCATTGGAGTAACAAAAATATCGACAACAAACTATGTTCCAAAATGACAAGGCTACCATTCATTAGAGTAACAAAAATCTCGACAACATACTACCTTCCATAAAGACAAGGCTACCATCAATTGAATAACAAAGATATCTACAACAGAATACCTTCCATAACGACAAGGGTACCATTCATTGGAGTAAAAAAAATCATGACAATAGACTACCTTCCATAATGACAAGGCTACCATCCATTGAAGTAAAAAATATCTCGACAACATACTACCTTTATAATGACAAGGCTACCATCCATTAGAGTAAAAATAATCTTGACAACAAACTACCTTCCATAATGACAAGGCTACCATCCAATGGAATAACAAAAATCTCGACAACAGACTACCTTTCATAATGACAAGGCTACCATCCATTGTAGTAACAAAAATCTGAACAACAGACTACCTTCCATAATGACAAGGCTACCATCCATTGGAGTAATAGAAATCTCAACGAATGACTACCTTCCATATTGACATGGCTATCATCCATTGGAGTAACACAAATATTGACAACAAACTTCGTTCCATAATGACAAGGATACCCTCCATAGGAGTAACAAAAATCTCGACAACAGACTACCTTCCATAATGACAACGCTACCATCCATTGGAGTAACAATAATATCGATGATAAATTACCTTCCAAAATGACAAGGCTACCATCCATCGGAGTACCAAAAATCTCTACAACAGACTACCTTCATTAATGACAAGGCTACCATCCATTGAGTAACAAAGATATCAACAATAGACTACCTTTCATAATGACAAGGCTATCATCCATTGGAGTAAAAAACATCTAGACAGCAGACTACCTTCCATAATATACCATCCATTTGAATAACAAAAATCTCGACAATAGACTACCTTCCATAATGACAAGGTTATCATCCATTGGAGTAACAAAAATCTCGACAACAGACTACCTTCCATAATGACAAGGCTACCATCCATTTGAATAACAAAAATCTCGACAACAGACTATCTTCCATAATGACAAGGCTACCATCCATTGGAGTAACAAAAATTTCGAAAATAGACTACCTTCCATAATGATAAGGTTACCATCCATTGGAATAACAAATATACCAACAACAAACCACCTTCCACAATGACAAGGCTACCATCCATTGGTGTAACAAAAATATCAACAACAAACTATATTCCAAAATGACAAGGCTTCCATCCATTAGAGTAACAAAAATCTCAAAAACAAACTACCTTCCAAAATTACAAGGCTACCATCCATTGAAGTAAAAAAAATCTCGACAACATAATAATTTCCATAATAACAAGGCTACCATCCATTGGAGTAAAAATAATCTTGACAACAAACTACCTTCCATAATGACAAGGCTACCATCCATTGGAGTAAAAAAATCTCGACAATAGACTACTTTCCATAATGACAAGGTTACCATCCATTGGAATGAAAAAAATCTCGACAACAAACTACCTTCCATAATGGCAAGGCTACCATTCAATGGAATAACTTAAATCTAGACCAAAGACAACCTTTCATAATGACAAGGCTACCATCCGTTGGAGTAACAAAAATATTGACAACAAACTATGTTCCAAAATGACAAGGCTACCATCCATTAGAGTAACAAAAATCTCGACAATAGACTACCTTCCAAAATGACAAGTCTACCATCCATTGGAGTAACAAAAATTTATACAATAGACTACCTTCCATAATGACAAGGCTACCATCCAATGGAATAAAAAAAATTTCGACAACAAACCACCATTCATAATGACAAGGCTACCATCCATTGGAGTAACAAAAATCTGAACAACAGACTACCTTCCATAATGACAAGGCTACCATCCTTTGGAGTAACAGAAATCTCAACGACAAACTACCTTCCATATTGACAAGGCTATCATCCATTGGAGTAACAAAAATATCGACAACACACTTCGTTCCATAATGACAAGGATACCTTCCATATGAGTAACAAAAATCTCGACAACAGACTACCTTCCATAATGACAAGGCTACCATCCATTGGAGTAACAAAAATATCGACGATAGATTACCTTCCAAAATGACAAGGCTACCATCCATCGGAGTACCAAAAATCTCTACAACAGACTACCTTCATTAATGACAGGGCTACCATCCATTGAGTAACAAAGATTTCGATAACAGACTACCTTCCATAATGACAAGGCTATCATCCATTGGAGTGAAAAAAATCTAGATAGCAGACTACCTTCCATAATATACCATCCATTTGAATAACAAAAATCTCGACAATAGACTACCTTCCATAATGACAAGGCTATCATCCATTGGAGTAACAAAAATATCGACAACAAACTACCTTCCATAATGACAAGGCTACCATCCATTTGAATAACAAAAATCTCCACAAGAGACTACCTTCCATAATGACAAGACTACCATCCATTGGAGTAACAAAAATTTCGAAAACAGACCACCTTCCATAATGACAAGGCTACCATCCATTGGAGTAACAAAAATCTCGACAACAAACTACCTTCCATAATGACAACGCTACCATCCATTGGAGTAAAATAAATGTTTACAACAGAATACCTTCCATAATGACCAGTCTACGATCTATTGGTGTAAAAAAAAATCTCGACAACAGAATACCTTCCATAATGACAAGGTTACCATCCATTGGAGTAATAAAAATATCGACAACAAACTATGTTACAAAATGACAAGGCTACCATCCATTAGAGTAACAAAAATCTCGACAACAGACTACCTTCCAAAATGACAAGGCTACCATCCATTGAAGTAAAAAAAATCTCGACAACGTACTAATTTCCATAATGACAAGGCTACCATCCATTGGAGTAAAAATAATCTTGACAACAAACTCCCTTCCATAATGACAAGGCTACAATTCATTCGAGTAAAAAAATCTCGACAACAGACTACCTTCCATAATAGCAAGGCTACCATCCAATGGAATAACTTAAATCTCGACCAAAGACTACCTTTCATAATGACAAGGCTACCATCCGTTGGAGTAACAAAAATATTGACAACAAACTATGTTCCACTATGACAAGGTTACCATCCATTGGAATAACAAAAATCTCGACAACAGACTACCTTCCATAATGAAAAGGCTAGCATCCAATGGAATAACAAAAATCTCGACAACAAACTACCATTCATAATCACAAGGCTACCATCCATTTGAGTAACAAAAATCTGAACAATAGACTACCTTCAATAATGACAAGGCTACCATCCATTGGAGTAAGAGAAATCTCAACGACAGACTACCTTCCATATTGACAAGGCTATCATCCATTGGAGTAACAGAAATATCGACAACACACATCGTTCCATAATGACAAGGATACCTTCCATAGGAGTAACAAAAATCTCGACAACAGACTACCTTCCATAATGACAAGGCTACCATCTATTGGAGAAACAAAAATATCGACGATAGATTACCTTCCAAAATGACAAGGCTACCATCCATCGGAGTACCAAAAATCTCTACAACAGACTACCTTCCATAATGATAAGGCTACCATCCATTTGAATAACAAAAATCTCGACAACAGACTAGCTTCCATAATGACAAGGCTACCATCCGTTGGAGTAACAAAAATTTCGAAAACAGACTACCTTCCATAATGATAAGGTTACCATCCATTGGAATAACAAATATACCGATAACAGACCACCTTCCATAATGACAAGGCTACCATCCATTGGAGTAACAAAAATCTTGATAACAAACTACCTTCCATAATGACAACGCTACCATCCATTGGAGTAAAATAAATCTTGACAATAGAATACCTTCCATAATGACCAGTCTACCATCTATTGGTGTAAAAAAAAATGTCGATAACAAACTACCTTCCATAATGACATGGTTACCATCCGTTGAAGTAAAACAAATCTCGACAACATACTAATTTCCATAATGACAAGGCTACCATCCATTGGAGTAAAAATAATCTTAACAACAGACTACCTTTCATAATGACAAGGCTACCATCCATTGGAGTAAAAAAATCTCGACAATAGACTACCTTCCATAATGGCAAGGCTACCATCCAATGGAATAACTTAAATCTCGACCAAAGACTACCTTTCATAATGACAAGGCTACCATCCGTTGGAGTAACAAAAATATCGATAACAAACTATGTTCCAAAATGAGAAGGCTACCATCCATTAGAGTAACAAAAATCTCGACAATAGACTACCTTCCAAAATGACAAGTCTACCAATCATTGGAGTAAGAAAAATTTATACAACAGACTACCTTCCACTATAACAAGGTTACCATCCATTGGAATAACAAAAATCTCGACAACAGACTACCTTCCATAATGACAAGGCTACCATCCAATGGAATAACAAAAATCTCGACAACAAACTACCATTCATAATGACAAGGCTACCATCCATTGGAGTAACAAAAATCTGAACAATAGACTACCTTCCGTAATGACAAGGCTACCATCCATTGGAGTAACAGAAATCTCAGCGACAGACTACCTTCCATATTGACAAGGCTATCATCCATTGGAGTAACAAAAATATCGACAACACACTTCGTTCCATAATGACAAGGATACCCTCCATAGGAGTAACAAAAATCTCGACAACAGACTACCTTCCATAATGACAAGGCTACCATCCATTGGAGTAACAAAAATATCGATGATAGATTACCTTCCAAAATGACAAGGCTACCATCCATCGGAGTACCAAAAATCTCTACAATAGACTACTTTCATTAATGACAAGGCTACCATCCATTGAGTAATAAAGATATCGACAACAAACTACCTTCCATAATGACAAGGCTATCATCCATTGGAGTAAAAAAATCTAGACAGCAGACTACCTTCCATAATAACTAGCTTACCATCCATTTGAATAACAAAAATCTCGACAACAGACTACCTTCCATAATGACAATGCTATCATCCATTGGAGTAACAAAAATCTCGACAACATACTACCTTCCATATTAACAAGGCTACCATCCATTTGAATATCAAAAATATCGACAACATACTACGTTCCATAATTACAAGGCTACCATCCATTGGAGTAACAAAAATTTCGAAAACAGACTACCTTCCATAATGACAAGGTTACCATCCATTTGAATAACAAATATATCGACAACAGACCACCTTCAATAATGACAAGGCTACCATCCATTGGATTAACAAAAATCTCGACAATAGACTACCTTCCATAATGACAACGCTACCATCAATTTGAGTAAAATAAATCTTGATAACAAACTACCTTCCATAATGACCAGTCTACCATCTATTTGTGTAAAGAAAATCTCGACAACAGACTACCTTCCATAATGACGAGGTTATCATCCATTGGAGTAACAAAAATATCGACAACAAACTATGTTCCAAAATGACAAGGCTACCATCCATTAGAGTAACAAAAATATCAACAACAGACTACCTTCCAAAATGACAAGGCTACAATCCATTGGAGTAACAAAAATTTATACAACAGACTACCTTCCACTATGACAAGGTTACCATCCATTGAAATAAAAAAAATCTCGACAGTAGACTACCTTCCATAATGACAAGGCTACAATCCAATGGATTAACAAAAATCTCGATAACAGACTACCTTTCATAATGACAAGGCTACCATCATTTGGAGTAACAAAAATCTGAACAACAGACTACCTTCCATAATGACAAGGCTACCATCCATTAGAGTAACAAAAATCTCAACGACAGACTACCTTCCATAATGACAAGGATATCATCCATTGGAGTAACAAAAATATCGACGACACACTACGTTCCATAAAGACAAGGCTACCATCCATTGGAGTAATAAAAATCTCGATAACAGACTACATTCAATAATGACAAGGCTACCATCCATTGGAGTAACCAAAATATTGACGACAGACTACCTTCCATAAAGACAAGGCTACCATCCATTGAGTAACAAAGATATCAACAACAGACTACCTTCCATAATGACAAGGCTACCATCCAGTGAAGTAAAAAAAATCTCGACAACATACTACCTTCCATAATGACAAGGCTACCATCCATTGGAGTAAAAATAATCTTGACAACAAACTACCTTCCATAATGACAAGGCTACCATCCATTGGAGTAAAAAAATGTCGACAACAGACTACCTTCCATAATGACAAGGCTACCATCCATTGGAATGAAAAAAATCTCGACAACAAACTACCTTTCATAATGACAAGGCTACCATCCGTTGGAGTAACAAAAATATCGACAACAAACTATGTTCCAAAATGACAAGGCTACCATCCATTAGAGTAACAAAGATGTCGACAACACACTACCTTCCAAAGTGACAAGGCTACCATGCATTGGAGTAACAAAAATTTATACAATAGACTACCTTCCAAAATGACAAGGCTACCATCCATTGGAGTAACAAAGATCTCTACAACAGACTACCTTCATTAATGACAAGGCTACCATCCATTGAGTAACAAAGATATCGACAACAGACTACCTTCCATAATGACAAGGCTATCATCCATTGGAGTAAAAAAAATCTAGACAGCAAACTACCTTCCATAATAACAAGGTTACCATCCATTTGAATAACAAAAATCTCGACAACAGACTACCTTCCATAATGACAAGTCTATCATCCATTGGAGTAACAAAAATCTCGACAACAGACTACCTTCCATAATGAAAATGCTACCATCCATTTGAATAACAAAAATATCGACAACATACTACCTTCCATAATGACAAGGCTACCATCCATTGGAGTAACAAAAATTTCGACAACGGATTACTTTCCTTAATGACAAGGTTACGATCCATTGGAATAACAAATCTATCGACAAAGACCACCTTCCATAATGATAAGTCTACCATCTATTGGTGTAAAAAAAATCTCAACAATAGACTACCTTCCATAATTACATGGTTACCTTCCAAAAATATCGACAATAAACTACCTTCCATAATGACAAGGGTAACATCAAATGGAATAACTTAAATATCGACAAAAGATTACCTTTCATACTGACATGGTTACCATCCATTGGAGTAACAATTATCTCGACATAGGACTACCTTTCATAATGACAAGGCTACCATCCATTGGAGTAACAAAAATCTCGACAAAAGAGCACCTTCCATAAAGACAAGGCTACCATCCATTGGAGTAACAAACATATCAACAACAAACTACCTTCCATAATGACAAGGCTACCATTCATTGAAGTAACAAAAATCTCGATAAATGACTATGTTCCATAATGACAAGGCTACATCCATTAGAGTAACAAAAATCTCGACAACATACTACCTTCCATAAACACAAGGCTACCATTCATTGGAGTAATAAAATATCGACAACAGACTATTTTCCATAATGACAAGGCTACCATCCATTTGAGTAACAAAAATATCGACAACAAACTACCTTCCATAATTACAAGGCTACCATCCATTGAGTAACAAAGATATCGACAACAGACTTCCTTCCATAATGACAAGGCTATCATCCATTGGAATAAAAGATATCTTGACAGCAGACTACCTTCCATAATGACAATGTTACCATCCATTTGAATAACAAAAATATCGACAACAAACTACCTTCCATAATGATAAGGTTACCATCCATTGGAATAACAAAGATATCGACAAAAGACTACCTTCCATAATGACAAGGATACCATCCATTGAAGTAAAAAAAATATCGACAAGAGACTACCTCCCATAATGACAAGGCTACCATCCATGGGAGTAATAAAAATCTCGACAACAGACAACCTTCCATAATGACAAGGTTACCATCCATTGGAATAACAAAAATCTCAACAACATACTACCTTTCATAATGACAAGGCTACCATCCATTAGACTAACAAAAATCTGAACAACAGACTGCCTTCCATAATGACAAGGCTACCATCCATTGGACTAATAGAAATCTCAATGATAGACTACGTTCCATAATGACAAGGCTACCATCTATTGGAGTAACAAAAATCTCGACAACATACTACGTTCCATAATGACTAGGCTACCATCCATTGGAGTAACAAAAATCACGACAATAGACTACGTTCCATAATGATAAGGCTACCATCCAATACAGTAATAAAAAACTCGAAAACACACTACCTTCCATAATGACAAGGCTACCATCCATTGGAGTAACAAAAATATCGACAATAGACTATTTTCCATAATGAGAAGGCCACCATCCATTGGAGTAACACAAATCTGAAAAACAGACTACCTTCCATAATGACAAGGCTACCATCCATTCGAGTAACAAAAATCTTAATGACAGACAACCTTCCATAATGACAAGGCTACCATCCATTGGAGTAAATACTATCTCGATAACATACTACCTTCCATAATGACAAGGCTACCATCCATTTGAGTAACTAAAATCTCGACAACAGACTACTTTCCATAAAAACAAGGCTACCATCCATTGGAGTAACAAAAATATCGCTAACAAACTACCTTCCATAAAGATAATGCTACCATCCATTAGAGTAATAAAAATCTTGACAACAGACTACCTTCAATAATGACAAGGCTACCATCCATTGGAGTAACAAAAATATTGACGACAGATTACCTATCAAAATGACAATGCTACCATCCATTGGAGTAACAAAAATCTCTAGAACAGACTACCTTCATTAATGACAAGGCTACCATCCATTGAGTAACAAAGATATCGAAAACATACTACCTTCCATAATGACAAGGCTATCATCCATTGGAGTAAAAAGAATCTAGACAACAGACTACCTTCCATAATGACAAGGTTACCATCCATTTGAATAACAAAAATCTCGACAACAGACTACCTTCCACAATGACAAGGCTACCATCCATTAGAGTAATAAAAATCTCGACAACAGACTACCTTCCATAATGACAAGGCTACCATCCATTGGAGTAACAAAAATATCAACGATAGATTACCTTCCAAAATGACAAGGCTACCATCCATCGGAGTACCAAAAATCTCTACAGTAGACTACCTTCATTAATGACAAGGCTACCATCCATTGAGTAATAAAGATATCGACAACAGACAACCTTCCATAATGACAAGGCTATCATCCATTGGAGTAAAAAAAATCTAGACAGTAGTCTACCTTCCATAATGACAAGGTTACCATCCATTTGAATAAAAAAAATCTCGACAACAGACTACCTTCCATAATGACAAGGCTACCATCCATTGGAGTAACAAAAACTTCGACAACAGACTACCTTCCATAATGACAAGGTTACCATCCATTGGAATAACAAATACATCGACAGCAGACCACCTTCGATAATTACAAAGCTCCCATCCATTGGAGTAACAAAAATCTCGACAACAGACTACCTTCCATAATGATAAGGCTACCATCCATTGGAGTAAAAAAAATCTCGACAACATACTACCTTCCATAATGACCAAGCTACCATCCATTGAGTAACAAAGATATCGACAATAGAATACCTTCCATAATGACAACGCTACAATCCATTGGAGTAAAATAAATCTTGACAATAGACTACCTTCCATAATGACAAGTCTACCATCTATTGGTGTAAAACAAACCTCGACAACAGACTACCTTCCATAATGACAAGGTTACCATCCATTGGAATGACAAAAATCACGACAACAAACTACCTTCCATAATGACAAGGCTACCATCCAATGGAATAACTTAAATATCGACAAAAGACTACCTTTCATAATGACAGGGCTACCATCCATTCGAGTAACAAAAATATGAAAAACAAACTACATTCCATAATGACAAGGCTACCATCCATTTGAGTAAAAAAAATATTAATGACAAACTACCTTCCATAATGACAAGGCTACCATCCCATGGAGTAACAATTATCTCGACATAAGAATACCTTCCATAATGACAAGGCCACCATCCATTGGAGTAACAAAAATCTCGACAAAAGAGTACCTTCCATAATGACAAGGCTACCATCCATTGGAATGAAAAAAATCTCGACAACAAACTACCTTTCATAATGACAAGGCTACCATCCGTTGGAGTAACAAAAATATCGACAACAAACTATGTTCCAAAATGACAAGGCTACCATCCATTAGAGTAACAAAGATGTCGACAACACACTACCTTCCAAAGTGACAAGGCTACCATGCATTGGAGTAACAAAAATTTATACAATATACTACCTTCCATAATGACAAGGCTACCATCCAATGGAATAACAAAAATCTCGACAACAGACTACCTTTCATAATGACAAGGCTTCCATCCATTAGAGTAACAAAAATCTGAACAACTGAATACCTTCCATAATGACAAGGCTACCATCCATTGGAGTAACAGAAATCTCAACGACAGACTACCTTCCATATTGACAAAGCTATCATCCATTAGAGTAACAAAAATATCGACAACACACTTCGTTCCATAATGACAAGGATAGCCTCCATAGGAGTTACAAAAATCTCGACAATAGACTACCTTCCTTAATGACAAGGCTACCATCCATTGGAGTAACAAAAACATCGACGACAGATTACCTTCCAAAATGACAAGGCTACCATCCATTGGAGTAACAAAAATCTCTACAACAGACTACCTTCATTAATGACAAGGCTACCATCCATTGAGTAACAAAGATATCGACAACAGACTACCTTCCATAATGACAAGGCTATCATCCATTGGAGTAAAAAAAATCTAGACAGCAAACTACCTTCCATAATAACAAGGTTACCATCCATTTGAATAACAAAAATCTCCACAACAGACTACCTTCCATAATGACAAGTCTATCATCCATTGGAGTAACAAAAATCTCGAGAACAGACTACCTTCCATAATGAAAATGCTACCATCCATTTGAATAACAAAAATATCGACAACATACTACCTTCCATAATGACAAGGCTACCATCCATTGGAGTAACAAAAATTTCGACAACGGATTACTTTCCATAATGACAAGGTTACTATCCATTGGAATAACAAATCTATCGACAAAGACCACCTTCCATAATGACAAGTCTACCATCTATTGGTGTAAAAAAAATCTCAACAATAGACTACCTTCCATAATTACATGGTTACCATCCATTGTAATGACAAAAACATCGACAACAAACTACCTTCCATAATGACAAGGGTAACATCAAATGGAATAACTTAAATATCGACAAAAGATTACCTTTCATACTGACAGGGCTACCATCGATTCCAGTAACAAAAATATTAATGATAGACTACCTTCCATAATGACAAGGCTACCATCCATTGGAGTAACAATTATCTCGACATATGACTACCTTTCATAATGACAAGGCTACCATCCATTGGAGTAACAAAAATCTCGACAAAAGAGCACCTTCCATAAAGACAAGGCTACCATCCATTGGAGTAACAAACATATCGACAACAAACTACCTTCCATAATGACAAGGCTACCATCCATTGGAGTAACAAAAATCTCGATAAATGACTATGTTCCATAATGACAAGGCTACATCCATTAGAGTAACAAAAATCTCGACAACATACTACCTTCCATAAACACAAGGCTACCATTCATTGGAGTAATAAAATATCGACAACAGACTATGTTCCATAATGACAAGGCTACCATCCATTTAAGTAACAAAAATATCGACAACAAACTACCTTCCATAATTACAAGGCTACCATCCATTGAGTAACAAAGATATCGACAACAGACTTCCTTCCATAATGACAAGGCTATCATCCATTGGAATAAAAGATATCTTGACAGCAGACTACCTTCCATAATGACAATGTTACCATCCATTTGAATAACAAAAATATCGACAACAAACTACCTTCCATAATGATAAGGTTACCATCCATTGGAATAACAAAGATATCGACAAAAGACTACCTTCCATAATGACAAGGATACCATCCATTGAAGTAATAAAAATATCGACAAGAGACTACCTCACATAATGACAAGGCTACCATCCATGGGAGTAATAAAAATCTCGACAACAGACAACCTTCCATAATGACAAGGTTACCATCCATTGGAATAACAAAAATCTCAACAACATACTACCTTTCATAATGACAAGGCTATCATCCATTAGACTAACAAAAATATGAACAACAGACTGCCTTCCATAATGACAAGGCTACCATCCATTGGACTAATAGAAATCTCAATGATAGACTACGTTCCATAATGACAAGGCTACCATCTATTGGAGTAACAAAAATCTCGACAACATACTACGTTCCATAATGACTAGGCTACCATCCATTGGAGTAACAAAAATCACGACAACAGACTACGTTCCATAATGATAAGGCTACCATCCAATACAGTAATAAAAAACTCGAAAACACACTACCTTCCATAATGACAAGGCTACCATCCATTGGAGTAACAAAAATATCGACAATAGACTATTTTCCATAATGAGAAGGCCACCATCCATTGGAGTAACACAAATCTGAAAAACAGACAACTTCCATAATGACAAGGCTACCATCTATTCGAGTAACAAAAATCTTAATGACAGACAACCTTCCATAATGACAAGGCTACCATCCATTGGAGTAACAACTATCTCGATAACATACTACCTTCCATAATGACAAGGCTACCATCCATTTGAGTAACTAAAATCTCGACAACAGACTACTTTCCATAAAAACAAGGCTACCATCCATTGGAGTAACAAAAATATCGCTAACAAACTACCTTCCATAAAGATAAGGCTACCATCCATTAGAGTAATAAAAATCTTGACAACAGACTACCTTCAATAATGACAAGGCTACCATCCATTGGAGTAACAAAAATATTGAGCACAGATTACCTTCCAAAATGACAAGGCTACCATCCATTGGAGTAACAAAAATCTCTAGAAGAGACTACCTTCATTAATGACAAGGCTACCATCCATTGAGTAACAAAGATATCGAAAAACATACTACCTTCCATAATGACAAGGCTATCATCCATTGGAGTAAAAAGAATCTAGACAACAGACTACCTTCCATAATGACAAGGTTACCATCCATTTGAATAACAAAAATCTCGACAACAGACTACCTTCCACAATGACAAGGCTACCATCCATTAGAGTAATAAAAATCTCGACAACAGACTACCTTCCATAATGACAAGGCTACCATCCATTGGAGTAACAAAAATATCAACGATAGA
Organism: Vicia faba; assembly: GCA_948472305.1. Lineage (NCBI taxonomy): Eukaryota > Viridiplantae > Streptophyta > Magnoliopsida > Fabales > Fabaceae > Vicia > Vicia faba. Next base: position 745,940,575 of record OX451738.1, read on the forward strand.
TTACCTTCCAAAATGACAAGGCTACCATCCATCGGAGTACCAAAAATCTCTACAATAGACTACCTTCATTAATGACAAGGCTACCATCCATTGAGTAATAAAGATATCGACAACAGACTACCTTCCATAATGACAAGGCTATCATCCATTGGAGTAAAAAAAATCTAGACAGTAGTCTACCTTCCATAATGACAAGGTTACCATCAATTTGAATAAAAAAAATCTCGACAACAGACTACCTTCCATAATGACAAGGCTACCATCCATTGGAGTAACAAAAACTTCGACAACAGACTACCTTCCATAATGACAAGGTTACCATCCATTGGAATAACAAATATATCGACAACAGACCACCTTCGATAATTACAAGGCTCCCATCCATTGGAGTAACAAAAATCTCGACAACAGACTACCTTCCATAATGACAAGGCTCCCATCCATTGGAGTAAAAAAAATCTCGACAACATACTACCTTCCATAATGACCAAGCTACCATCCATTGAGTAACAAAGATATCGACAATAGAATACCTTCCATAATGACAACGCTACCATCCATTGGAGTAAAATAAATCTTGACAATAGACTACCTTCCATAATGACAAGTCTACCATCTATTGGTGTAAAACAAATCTCGACAACAGACTACCTTCCATAATGACAAGGTTACCATCCATTGGAATGACAAAAATCACGACAACAAACTACCTTCCATAATGACAAGGCTACCATCCAATGGAATAACTTAAATATCGACAAAAGACTACCTTTCATAATGACAGGGCTACCATCCATTCGAGTAACAAAAATCTGAAAAACAAACTACATTCCATAATGACAAGGCTACCATCCATTCGAGTAACAAAAATATTAATGACAAACTACCTTCCATAATGACAAGGCTACCATCCCATGGAGTAACAATTATCTCGACATAAGAATACCTTCCATAATGACAAGGCCACCATCCATTGGAGTAACAAAAATCTCGACAAAAGAGTACCTTCCATAAATACAAGGCTAACATCCATTTGAGTAACAAAAATCTCGACAAAAGAGTACCTTCCATAAGACAAAGCTACCATACATTGGAGTAACAAAAATCTCAACAATAAAATACCTTCAATAATGACAAGGCTACCATCCATTGGAGTAACAAAAATATCGACGACAAATTACCTTCCAAATTGACAAGGCTACCATCCATTAGAGTAACAAAAATCTCGACGACATACTACCTTCATTAATGACAAGGCTACCATCCATTGAGTAACAATGATATTGACAACAATCTACCTTCCATAATTACAAGGCTATCATTCATTGGAGTAAAAAAAATCTAGACAACAGACTTCCTTCCGTAATGACAAGGTTACCATCCATTTGAACAACAAAAATCTCTAAAACAGATTACCTTCCATAATGACAAGGTTACTATCCATTGGAATAACAAACATATCGACAACAGACTACCTTCCATAATGACAAGGCTATCATCCATTGGAATAAAAAATATCTCGACAGTAGACTACCTTCCATAATAACAATGTTACCATCCATTTGAATAACAAAAATCTCGACAACAGACTACCTTCCATAATGACAAGGCTACCATCCATTGGAGTAACAAAAATCTCGACAATAGACTACCTTCCATAATGAAACGCTTACCATCCATTGGAATAACAAAGATATCCACAAAAGACTACCTTCCATAATGACAAGGATACCATCCATTGAAGTAAAAAAAATATTGACAACAGACTACCTTCCATAATGACAAGGCTGCCATCCATTGGAGTAATAAAAATCTCGACAACAGACAACCTTCCATAATGACAAGGTTACCATCCATTGGAATAACAAAAATCTCGATAACGTACTACATTCCATAAGGACAAGTCTTCCATCCAATGGAATAACAAAAATCTCGACATTATACTACCTTTCATAATGACAAGGCTACCATCCATTGGAGTACAGGAAAATCTGAACAACAGAGATCCTTCCATAATGACAAGGCTACTATCTATTGGACTAACAGAAATCTAAACGACAGACTACATTCCATAATGACAAGGCTACCATCCATTGGAGAAACAAAAATCTCAACAACAGACTACGTTCCATAATGACTAGGCTACCATCCATTGGAGTATCAAAAATCTCGACAACAGACTACGTTCCATAATGATAAGGCTACCATCCAATAGAGTAACAAAAATCTCGAAAACACACTACGTTCCATAATGACAAGGCTACCATCCATTGGAGTAACAAAAATATCGACGACAGATTACCTTCCAAATTGACAAGGCTACCATCCATTGGAGTAACAAAAATCTCTACAACAGACTACCTTCATTAATGACAAGGCTACCATCCACTGAGTAATAATTATATTAACAACAAACTACCTTCCAGAATTACAAGGCTATCATTCATTGGAGTAAAAAAAATCTAGACAACAGACTTCCTTCCGTAATGACAAGGTTACCATCCATTTGAACAACAAAAATCTCAAAAACAGAATACCTTCCATAATGACAAGGCTACCATTCATTGGAGTAACAAAAATCTCGACAACAGACTACCTTCCATAATGACAAGGTTACCATCCATTGGAATAACAAACATATCGACAACAAACTACCTTCCATAATGGCAAGGCTACCATCCATTAGAGTAATAAAAATCTCTATAACAGACTACGTTCCATAATGACAAGGCTACATCCATTAGAGTAACAAAAATCACGACAACCGACTACCTTCCAAAAACACAAGGCTACCATCCATTTGAGTAACAAAAATATCGACAACAGACTACCTTCCATAATGACAAGGCTACCATCCATTGAGTAACAAAGATATCGACAATAGACTACCTTGCATAATGACAAGGCTATCATCCATTGGAATAAAAAATATATCGACAGCAGACTACCTTCCATAATGACAATGTTACCATCCATTTGAATAACAAAAATCTCGACAACAGACTACCTTCCATAATGACAAGGCTACAATCCATTGGAGTAACAAAAATATCGACAATAGACTACCTTCCATAATGACAAACTTACCATCCATTGGAATAACAAAGATATCGACAAAAGACTACTTTCCATAATGACAAGGATACCATCCATTGAAGTAAAAAAATATCGACAATAGACTACCTTCCATAATGACAAGACTGCTATCCATTGGAGTAATAAAAATCTCGACAACAAACAACCTTCCATAATGACAAGGTTACCATCCATTGGAATAACAAAAATCTCGATAACATACTACATTCCATAAGGACAAGTCTACCATCCAATGGAATAACAAAAATCTCGACAACATACTACCTTTCATAATGACAAGGCTACCATCCATTTGAGTAACAAAAATCTGAACAACAGACTGCCTTCCATAATGACAAGGCTACCATCTATTAGACTAACATAAATCTCAATGATAGACTACGATCCATAATGACAAGGCTACCATCCATTGTAGAAACAAAAATCTCGACAACAGTTTACGTTCCATAATGACTAGGCTACCATCCATTGGAGTAACAAAAATCTCGACAACAGACTATGTTCCATAATGATAAGGCTACCATCCAATAGAGTATTAAAAATCTTGAAAACACACTACCTTCCATAATGACAAGGCTACCATCCATTGGTGTAACAAAAATCTCGACAACAGACTACCTTCCATAATAACAAGGCTACCATCCATTGGAGTAACAAAAATCTCGACAACAAACTACCTTCTATAATGACCAGGCTACCATCAATTGAGTAAAATTGATATCGACAACAGACTACCTTCAATAATGACAAGTCTACCATCCTTTGGAGAAAAAAAAATCTCGACAACAGACTACCTTCCATAACCACAAGATTACCATGCATTGGAATGATAAAAATCTCGACAACAAACTACCTTCCATAATGACAAGACTACCATCCATTGGAGTAACAAAAATTTGAAAAATAGACTACCTTCCATAATGACTAGGCTACGATCCATTGGAGTAACAATTATCTCCACAATAGACTACCTTCCATAATGATAAGGCAACCATCCATTGGAGTAACAAAAATCTCGACAATAGACTACCTTCGATAAAGACAAGGCTACCATCCATTGGAGTAACAAAACTATCGACAACAAACTACCTTCCATAAAGACAAGGCTACCATCCATTGGAGTAACAAAAATATCGACAACTGACTACCTTCAATAATGACAAGACTACCATCCATTGGAGTAACAAAAATATCAACGACAAATTACCTTCCAAAATTACAAGGCTACCATCCATTGGAGTAACAAAAATCTCTACAACAGACACCCTACCATCCATTGGAGTAAAATAAATCTTGACAACAGACTACCTTCCATAATGACAAGGCTACCATCCATTGGAGAAATAAAAATCTCGACAATAGACTACCTTCCATAAAGAAAAGGCTAACATCCATTGGAGTAACAAAACTATAGACAACAAACTACCTTCCATAAAGACAAGGCTACCATCCATTGGAGCAACAAAAATCTCTACAACAGACTACCTTCAATAATGACAAGGCTACAATCCATTGGTGTAACAAAAATATCGACGACAAATAACCTTCCAAAATTACAAGGCTACCAATCATTGGAGTAACAAAATTCTCTACAACAAACTACCTTCATTAATGACAAGGCTACAATCCATTGAGTAACAAAGATATCGACAACAAACTACCTTCGATAATGACAAGGCTATCATCCATTGGAGTAAAAAAAAATCTCGACAACAGACTACCTTCCATAATGACAAGACTACCATCCATTAGAGTAACAAAAATCTCGACAACAGACTACCTTCCATAAACACAAGGCTACCATTCATTGGAGTAACAAAAATATCGTCAACATTCTATGTTCCATAAAGACAAGGCTACCATCCATTTGAGTAACAAAAATATCGACAACAGACTACCTTCCATAATGACAAGGCTACCATCGATTGAGTAACAAAGATATCGATAATAGACTACATTCCATAATGACAAGGCTATCATCCATTGTAATAAAAAAATTTTCGACAGTAGACTACCTTCCATAATGACAATGTTACCATCCATTTGAATAACAAAAATCTCAATAACAGACTACCTTCCATAATAACAAGGCTACCATCCATTGGAGTAAAAAAAATCTCGACCATAGACTACCTTCTATAATCACTAGGCTACCATCCATTGGAGTAACAATTATCTCGACAACAGACTACCTTCCATAATGACAAGGCAACCATCCATTGGAGTAACAAAAATCTCGACAACAGACTACCTTCCATAAAGACAAGGCTACCATCCATTGGAGTAACAAAAATCTCGACAACTGACTACCTTCAATAATGACAAGGCTACCATCCATTGGAGTAACAAAAATATCAACGACATATTACCTTCCAAAATGACAAGGCTACCATCCATTGGAGTAAAAAAAATCTCTACAACAGACTCCCTACCATCCATTGGAGTAAAGTAAATCATGACAACAGACTACCTTCCGCAATGACAAGGCTACCATCCATTGGAGTAACAAAAATCTTGACAATAGAACACCTTCCATAAAGAAAAGGCTAACATCCATTGGAGTAACAAAACTATCGATAACAAACTACCTTCCATAAAGACAAGGCTACCATCCATTGGAGTAACAAAAATATCGACAACAAACTACCTTCAATAATGACAAGGCTACCATCCATTGGAGTAACAAAATTCTCTACAACAGACTACCTTCATTAATGACAAGGCTACAATCCATTGAGTAACAAAGATATCGACAATAAACTACCTTCCATAAACACAAGGCTACCATTCATTGGAGTAATAAAAATATCGTCAACAAACTATGTTCCATAATGTCAAGGCTACCATCCATTGGAGTAACAAAAATATCGACAACAGACTACCTTCCATAATGACAAGGCTACCATCAATTGAGTAACAAGATATCGATAATAGACTACCTTCCATAATGACAAGGGTATCATCCATTGTAATAAAAAAATTCTCGAGAGCAGACTAAATTCCATAATGACAATGTTACCATCCATTTGAATAACAAAAATCTCGACAATAGACTACCTTCCATAATGACAAGGCTACAATCCATTGGTGTAAAAAAAATCTCGACAATAGACTACCTTCCATAATGACAAAGTTACCATCCATTGGAATAATAAAGATATCGACAACAGACTACCTGCCATAATGACAAGGCTATCATCCATTGGAGTAACAAAAATCTAGACAACAGACTACCTTCCATAATACCAAGGCTACCATCCATTGGAATAAAAAAAATCTCGACAATAAACTACCTTCCATAATGACCAGGCTACCATCCATTAAGTAACAATTATATCGACAACAGACTACCTTCCATAATGACAATGCTACCATCCATTGGAGTAAAAAAAATCTTGACAACAGACTACCTTCCATAATGACAAGGTTACCATCCATAGGAATTACAAAAATCTCGACAACAAACTACCTTCCATAATGACAAGGCTACCATCAATTCTAGTAACAAAAATCTTAATGACAAACTACCTTCCATAATTACAAGGCTACCATCCACTGGAGTAACAATTATCTCGACAACAGACTACCTTCCATAATGACAAGGCTACCATCCAATGGAGTAACAAAAATCTCGACAATAGACTACCTTCCATAAAGAAAAGGCTAACATCCATTGGAGTAACAAAACTATTGACAACAAACTACCTTCCATAAAGACAAGGCTACCATCCATTGGAGTAACAAAAATCTCGACAATAGACTACCTTCAATAATGACAAGGCTACCATCCATTGGTGTAACAAAAATATCGACGACAGATTACCTTCCAAAATTACAAGGCTACCATCCATTGGAGTAACAAAATTCTCTACAATAGACTACCTTCATTAAGGACAAGGCTACAGTCCATTGAGTAACAAAGATATCGACAACAGACTACCTTCCATAATGACAAGGCTATCATCCATTGGAGTAAAATAAATCTCGACAACAAACTACCTTCCATAATGACAAGGCTACCATCCATTAGAGTAACAAAAATATCGACAGCAGACTACCTTCCATAAACACAAGGCTACCATTCATTGGAGTAACAAAAATATTGGCAACAGACTATGTTCCATAATGACAAGGCTACCATCGATTTGAGTAACAAAAATATCGACAACAGACTACCTTCCATAATGACAAGGCTACCATCCATTGAGTAACAAAATAACGACAACAGACTACCTTCCATAATGACAAGGCTATCATCCATTGTAATAAAAAATATCTCGATAGCAGACTACCTTCCATAATGACAATGTTACCATCCATTGTAATAAAAAAAATCTCGACAACAGACTACCTTCCATAATGACAAGGATACCATCCATTGGAGTAACAAAAATCTCGACAATAGACTACCTTCCATAATGACAAGGTTACCATCCATTGGAATAACAAAGATATCAACAACAAACTACCTTCCATAATGACAAGGCTACCATCCATTGAAGTAAAAAAATATCGACAACAGGCTACCTTCCATAATGACAAGGCTACCTTCCATTGGAGTATTAAAAATCTCGACAACAGACAACCTTCCATAATGACATGGTTAGCATCCATTGGAATAACAAAAATCTCGATAACATACTACATTCCATAAGGACAAGGCTACCATCCAATGGAATAACAAAAATCTCGACAACAAACTACCTTTCCATAATTACAAGGCTACCATCCATTCGAGTAACAAAAATCTTAATGACAAACTATCTTCCATAATAACAAGGCTACCATCCATTGGAGTAACAATTATCTCGATAACAAACTACCTTCCATAATGAGAATTCTACCATCCATTGGAGTAACAAAAATCTCGACAACAGACTACCTTCCATAAAGACAAGGCTATCATCCATTGGAGTAACAAAATTATCGACAACAAACTACCTTCCATAAAGACAAGGCTACCATCCATTGGAGTTATAAAAATCTCGACAACAGACTACCTTCAATAATGACAAGGCTACCATCCATTGGAGTAACAAAAATATCGACGACAAATTACCTTACAAAATGATAAGGCTACCATCCATTAGAGTAACAAATATCTCTAGAACAGACTACCTTCATTAATGACAAGGCTATCATCCATTGAGTAACAAAGATATCAACAACCGACTACCTTCCATAATGACAAGGCTATCATTCATTGGAGTAAAAAAAATCTAGACAATAGACTACCTTCCATAATGACAAGGTTACCATCCATTTGAATAACAAAAATCTCGACAATAGACTACCTTCCATTATGACAAGGTTACCTTCCATTGGAATAACAAAGATATCGACAATAGAACACCTTCTATAATGACAAGGCTACCATCCATTGGAGTAACAAAAATCTCGACAACAGACTACCTTCCATAATGATAAGGCTACCACCCATTGGAGTAACAAAAATCTCGACAACAGACTACCTTCCATAATGACTAGGCTACAATCCATTGAGTAACAAAGATATAGATAATAGAATACCTTCCATAATGACAACCCTACCATCCATTGGAGTAAAATAAATCTTGACAACAGACTACCTTCCATAATGACAAGGCTACCATCCATTGGAGTAACAAAAATCTCGAAAAAAGACTACCTTCCATAAAGAAAAGGCTAACATCCATTGGAGTAACAAAACTATCGGCAACAAACTACCTTCAATAAAGACAAGGCTACCATCCATTGGATTAACAAAAATCTCGACAATAGACTACCTTCATAATGACAAGGCTACCATCCATTGGTGTAACAAAAATATCGACGACAGATTACCTTCCAAAATTCCAAGGCTACCAATCATTGGAGTAACAAAATTCTCTACAACAAACTACCTTCATTAATGACAAGGCTACAATCCATTGAGTAACAAAGATATCGAGAACAAACTACCTTCGATAATGACAAGGCTATCATCCATTGGAGTAAAAAAAATCTCGACAACAAACTACCTTCCATAATGACAAGACTACCATCCATTAGAGTAACAAAAATCTCGACAGCAGACTACCTTCCATAAACACAAGGATACCATTCATTGGAGTAACAAAAATATCGTCAACATTCTATGTTCCATAATGACAAGGCTACCATCCATTTGAGTAACAAAAATATCGACAACAGACTACCTTCCATAATGACAAGGCTACCATCCATTGAGTAACAAAGATATCGATAATAGACTACATTCCATAATGACAAGGCTATCATCCATTGTAATAAAAAAATTTTCGACAGTAGACTACCTTCCATAATGACAATGTTACCATCCATTTGAAAAACAAAAATCTCGATAACAGACTACCTTCCATAATGACAAGGCTACCATCCATTGGAGTAAAAAAAATCTCGACCATAGACTACCTTCTATAATGACTAGGCTACCATCCATTGGAGTAACAATTATCTCGACAACAGACTACCTTCCATAATGACAAGGCAACCATCCATTGGAGTAACAAAAATCTCGACAACAGACTACCTTCCATAAAGACAAGGCTACCATCCATTGGAATAACAAAAATCTCGACAACTGACTACCTTCAATAATGACAAGGCTACCATCCATTGGAGTAACAAAAATATCAACGACATATTACCTTCCAAAATGACAAGGCTACCATCCATTGGAGTAAAAAAATCTCTACAACAGACTCCCTACCATCCATTGGAGTAAAGTAAATCATGACAACAGACTACCTTCCTTAATGACAAGGCTACCATCCATTGGAGTAACAAAAATCTTGACAATAGAACACCTTCCATAAAGAAAAGGCTAACATCCATTGGAGTAACAAAACTATCGATAACAAACTACCTTCCATAAAGACAAGGCTACCATCCATTGGAGTAACAAAAATATCGACAACAGACTACCTTCAATAATGACAAGGCTACCATCCATTGGAGTAACAAAATTCTCTACAACAGACTACCTTCATTAATGACAAGGCTACAATCCATTGAGTAACAAAGATATCGACAATAAACTACCTTCCATAAACACAAGGCTACCATTCATTGGAGTAATAAAAATATCGTCAACAAACTATGTTCCATAATGACAAGGCTACCATCCATTGGAGTAACAAAAATATCGACAACAGACTACCTTCCATAATGACATTGCTACCATCAATTGAGTAACAAAGATATCGATAATAGACTACCTTCCATAATGACAAGGCTATCATCCATTGTAATAAAAAATTTCTCGAGAGCAGACTAAATTCCATAATGACAATGTTACCATCCATTTGAATAACAAAAATCTCGACAATAGACTACCTTCCATAATGACAAGGCTACAATCCATTGGTGTAAAAAAAATCTCGACAATAGACTACCTTCCATAATGACAAAGTTACCATCCATTGGAATAATAAAGATATCGACAACAGACTACCTTCCATAATGACAAGGCTATCATCCATTGGAGTAACAAAAATCTAGACAACAGACTACCTTCCCTAATACCAAGGCTACCATCCATTGGAATAAAAAAAATCTCGACAATAAACTACCTTCCATAATGACCAGGCTACCATCCATTAAGTAACAATTATATCGACAACAGACTACCTTCCATAATGACAATGCTACCATCCATTGGAGTAAAAAAAATCTTGACAACAGACTACCTTCCATAATGAGAAGGTTACCATCCATAGGAATTACAAAAATCTCGACAACAAACTACCTTCCATAATGACAAGGCTACCATCAATTCTAGTAACAAAAATCTTAATGACAAACTACCTTCCATAATGACAAGGCTACCATCCAGTGGAGTAACAATTATCTCGACAACATACTACCTTCCATAATGACAAGGCTACCATCCAATGGAGTAACAAAAATCTCGACAATAGACTACCTTCCATAAAGAAAAGGCTAACATCCATTGGAGTAACAAAACTATTGACAACAAACTACCTTCCATAAAGACAAGGCTACCATCCATTGGAGTAACAAAAATATCGACAATAGACTACCTTCAATAATGACAAGGCTACCATCCATTGGTGTAACAAAAATATCGACGACAGATTACCTTCCAAAATTACAAGGCTACCATCCATTGGAGTAACAAAATTCTCTACAATAGACTACCTTCATTAAGGACAAGGCTACAGTCCATTGAGTAACAAAGATATCGACAACAGACTACCTTCCATAATGACAAGGCTATCATCCATTGGAGTAAAATAAATCTCAACAACAGATTACCTTCCATAATGACAAGGCTACCATCCATTAGAGTAACAAAAATATCGACAACAGACTACCTTCTATAAACACAAGGCTACCATTCATTGGAGTAACAAAAATATTGGCAACAGACTATGTTCCATAATGACAAGGCTACCATCGATTTGAGTAACAAAAATATCGACAACAGACTACCTTCCATAATGACAAGGCTACCATCCATTGAGTAACAAAGATATCGACAACAGACTACCTTCCATAATGACAATGCTATCATCCATTGTAATAAAAAATATCTCGATAGCAGACTACCTTCCATAATGACAATGTTACCATCCATTTGAATAAAAAAAATCTCGACAACAGACTACCTTCCATAATGACAAGGATACCATCCATTGGAGTAACAAAAATCTCGACAATAGACTACCTTCCATAATGACAAGGTTACCATCCATTGGAATAACAAAGATATCAACTACAAACTACCTTCCATAATGACAAGGCTACCATCCATTGAAGTAAAAAAATATCGACAACAGGCTACCTTCCATAATGACAAGGCTACCTTCCATTGGAGTATTAAAAATCTCGACAACAGACAACCTTCCATAATGACATGGTTAGCATCCATTGGAATAATCAAAATCTCGATAACATACTACATTCCATAAGGACAAGGCTACCATCCAATGGAATAACAAAAATCTCGACAACAAACTACCTTTCCATAATTACAAGGCTACCATCCATTCGAGTAAAAAAATCTTAATGACAAACTACCTTCCATAATAACAAGGCTACCATCCATTGGAGTAACAATTATCTCGATAACAAACTACCTTCCATAATGAGAATTCTACCATCCATTGGAGTAACAAAAATCTCGACAACAGACTACCTTCCATAAAGACAAGGCTATCATCCATTGGAGTAACAAAATTATCGACAACAAACTACCTTCCATAAAGACAAGGCTACCATCCATTGGAGTTATAAAAATCTCGACAACAGACTACCTTCAATAATGACAAGGCTACCATCCATTGTAGTAACAAAAATATTGACGACAAATTACCTTACAAAATGATAAGGCTACCATCCATTGGAGTAACAAATATCTCTACAACAGACTACCTTCATTAATGACAAGGCTATCATCCATTGAGTAACAAAGATATCAACAACAGACTACCTTCCATAATGACAAGGCTATCATTCATTGGAGTAAAAAAATCTAGACAACAGACTACCTTCCATAATGACAAGGTTACCATCCATTTGAATAACAAAAATCTCGACAACAGACTACCTTCCATAATGACAAGGCTATCATCCATTGGAGTAACAAAAATCTAGACAACATACTACCTTCCATAATACCAAGGCTACCATCCATTGGAATAAAAAAAATCTCGACAATAAACTACCTTCCATAATGACCAGGCTACCATCCATTAAGTAACAATTATATCGACAACAGACTACCTTCCATAATGACAATGCTACCATCCATTGGAGTAAAAAAAATCTTGACAACAGACTACCTTCCATAATGACAAGGTTACCATCCATAGGAATTACAAAAATCTCGACAACAAACTACCTTCCATAATGACAAGGCTACCATCAATTCTAGTAACAAAAATCTTAATGACAAACTACCTTCCATAATGACAAGGCTACCATCCACTGGAGTAACAATTATCTCGACAACAGACTACCTTCCATAATGACAAGGCTACCATCCAATGGAGTAACAAAAATCTCGACAATAGACTACCTTCCATAAAGAAAAGGCTAACATCCATTGGAGTAACAAAACTATTGACAACAAACTACCTTCCATAAAGACAAGGCTACCATCCATTGGAGTAACAAAAATCTCGACAATAGACTACCTTCAATAATGACAAGGCTACCATCCATTGGTGTAACAAAAATATCGACGACAGATTACCTTCCAAAATTACAAGGCTACCATCCATTGGAGTAACAAAATTCTCTACAATAGACTACCTTCATTAAGGACAAGGCTACAGTCCATTGAGTAACAAAGATATCGACAACAGACTACCTTCCATAATGACAAGGCTATCATCCATTGGAGTAAAATAAATGTCGACAACAGACTACCTTCCATAATGACAAGGCTACCATCCATTAGAGTAACAAAAATATCGACAGCAGACTACCTTCTATAAACACAAGGCTACCATTCATTGGAGTAACAAAAATATTGGCAACAGACTATGTTCCATAATGACAAGGCTACCATCGATTTGAGTAACAAAAATATCGACAACAGACTACCTTCCATAATGACAAGGCTACCATCCATTGAGTAACAAAGATATCGACAACAGACTACCTTCCATAATGACAAGGCTATCATCCATTGTAATAAAAAATATCTCGATAGCAGACTACCTTCCATAATGACAATGTTACCATCCATTTGAATAAAAAAAATCTCGACAACAGACTACCTTCCATAATGACAAGGATACCATCCATTGGAGTAACAAAAATCTCGACAATAGACTACCTTCCATAATGACAAGGTTACCATCCATTGGAATAACAAAGATATCAACAATAAACTACCTTCCATAATGACAAGGCTACCATCCATTGAAGTAAAAAAATATCGACAACAGGCTACCTTCCATAATGACAAGGCTACCTTCCATTGGAGTATTAAAAATCTCGACAACAGACAACCTTCCATAATGACATGGTTAGCATCCATTGGAATAACAAAAATCTCGACAACAGACTACCTTCCATAAAGACAAGGCTATCATCCATTGGAGTAACAAAATTATCGACAACAAACTACCTTCCATAAAGACAAGGCTACCATCCATTGGAGTTATAAATATCTCGACAACAGACTACCTTCAATAATGACAAGGCTACCATCCATTGGAGTAACAAAAATATCGACGACAAATTACCTTACAAAATGATAAGGCTACCATCCATTGGAGTAACAAATATCTCTACAACAGACTACCTTCATTAATGACAAGGCTATCATCCATTGAGTAACAAAGATATCAACAACAGACTACCTTCCATAATGACAAGGCTATCATTCATCGGAGTAAAAAAAATCTAGACAACAGACTACCTTCCATAATGACAAGGTTACCATCCATTTGAATAACAAAAATCTCGACAACAGACTACCTTCCATAATGACAAGGTTACCTTCCATTGGAATAACAAAGATATCGACAATAGAACACCTTCTATAATGACAAGGCTACCATCCATTGGAGTAACAAAAATCTCGACAATAGACTACCTTCCATAATGATAAGGCTACCACCCATTGGAGTAACAAAAATCTCGACAACAGACTACCTTCCATAATGACTAGGCTACCATCCATTGAGTAACAAAGATATAGATAATAGAATACCTTCCATAATGACAACCCTACCATCCATTGGAGTAAAATAAATCTTGACAACAGACTACCTTCCATAATGACAAGGCTACCATCCATTGGAGTAACAAAAATCTTGAAAAAAGACTACCTTCCATAAAGAAAAGGCTAACATCCATTGGAGTAACAAAACTATCGGCAACAAACTACCTTCAATAAAGACAAGGCTACCATCCATTGGAGTAACAAAAATCTCGACAAAAGACTACCTTCATAATGACAAGGCTACCATCCATTGGTGTAACAAAAATATCGACGACATATTACCTTCCAAAATTCCAAGGCTACCATCCATTGGAGTAACAAAATTCTCTACAACAGACTACCTTCATTAATGACAAGGCTACAATCCATTGAGTAACAAAGATATCGACAACAGACTACCTTCCATAATGACAAGGCTACCATCCATTAGAGTAACAAAAATCTCGACAGCAGACTACCGTCCATAAACACAAGGCCACCATTCATTGAAGTAACAAAAATATCGTCAACAGACTATGTTCCATAATGACAAGGCTACCATCCATTTGAGTAACAAAAATATCGACAATAGACTACCTTCTATAATGACAAGGCTACCATCCATTGAGTAACAAATATATCAACAACAGATTACCTTCCATAATGACAAGGCTATCATCCATTGTAATAAAAAATATCTTGACAGCAGACTACCTTCCATAATGACAATGTTACCATCCATTTGAATAAAATAAATCTCGACAACAGACTACCTTCCATAATGACAAGGCTACCATCCATTGGAGTAACAAAAATCTCGACAATAGACTACCTTCCATAATGACAAGTTTACCATCCAATGGAATAACAAAGATATCGACAATAGACTACCTTCCATAATAACAAGGCTACCATCCATTGAAGTAAAAAAAATATCGATAACAGACTACCTTCCATAATGACAAGGCTACCTTCCATTTGAGTAATAAAAATCTCGACAACAGACAACCTTCCATAATGACAAGGCTACCATCCATTGAGTAACAAAGATATCGACAATAGACTACCTTCCATAATGACAAGGCTATCATCCATTGTAATAAAAAATTTCTCGAGAGCAGACTAAATTGCATAATGACAATGTTACCATCCATTTGAATAACAATAATCTCGACAACAGACTACCTTCCATAATGACAAGGCTACAATCCATTGGAGTAAAAAAAATCTCGACAATAGACTACCTTCCATAATTACAAAGTTACCATCCATTGGAATAATAAAGATATCGACAACAGACTATCTTCCATAATGACAAGGCTATCATCCATTGGAGTAACAAAAATCTAGACAACAGACTACCTTCCATAATACCAAGGTTACCATCCATTGGAATAACAAAAATCTCGACAATAAACTACCTTCCATAATTACCAGGCTACCATCCATTAAGTAACAATTATATCGACAACAGACTACCTTCCATAATGACAATGCTACCATCCATTGGAGTAAAAAAAATCTTGACAACAGACTACCTTCCATAATGACAAGGTTACCATCCATAGGAATTACAAAAATCTCGACAACAAACTACCTTCCATAATGACAAGGCTACCATCAATTCTAGTAACAAAAATCTTAATGACAAACTACCTTCCATAATGACAAGGATACCATCCACTGGAGTAACAATTATCACGACAACAGACTACCTTCCATAATGACAAGGCTACCATCCAATGGAGTAACAAAAATCTCGACAATAGACTACCTTCCATAATGAAAAGGCTAACATCCATTGGAGTAACAAAACTATTGACCACAAACTACCTTCCATAAAGACAAGGCTACCATCCATTGGAGTAACAAAAATCTCGACAATAGACTACCTTCAATAATGACAAGGCTACCATCCATTGGTGTAACAAAAATATCGACGACATATTACCTTCCAAAATTACAAGGCTACCATCCATTGGAGTAACAAAATTCTCTACAATAGACTACCATCATTAAGGACAAGGCTACAGTCCATTGAGTAACAAAGATATCGACAACAGACTACCTTCCATAATGACAAGGCTATCATCCTTTGGAGTAAAAAAAATCTCGACAATAGACTACCTTCCATAATGACAAGGCTACCATCTATTAGAGTAACAAAAATATCGACAGCAGACTACCTTCCATAAACACAAGGCTACCATTCATTGGAGTAACAAAAATATTGGCAACAGACTATGTTCCATAATGACAAGGCTACCATCGATTTGAGTAACAAAAATATCGACAACAGACTACCTTCCATAATGACAAGGCTACCATCCATTGAGTAACAAAGATATCGACAACAGACTACCTTCCATTATGACAAGTCTATCATCCATTGTAATAAAAAATATCTCGACAACAGACTACCTTCCATAATGACAAGGATACCATCCATTGGAGTAACAAAAATCTCGACAATAGACTACCTTCCAAAATGACAAGGTTACCATCCATTGGAATAACAAAGACATAAACAACAAACTACCTTCCATAATGACATGGCTACCATCCATTGAAGTAAAAAAATATCGACAACAGGCTACCTTCCATAATGACAAGGCTACCGTCCATTGGAGTATTAAAAATCTCGACAACAGACAACCTTCCATAATGACAAGGTTAGCATCCATTGGAATAACAAAAATCTCGATAACATACTACATTCCATAAGGACAAGGCTACCATCCAATGGAATAACAAAAATCTCGACAACAAACTATCTTTAATAATGACAAGGCTACCATCCATTGGAGTAACAAAAATCTGAACAACATACTGCCTTCCATAATGGCAAGGCTACCATCCATTAGATTATCAAAAATATCGACAACAGACTACCTTCCATAATGAAAAGGTTACCATCCATTGGAATGACAAACAACTCGACAACAAAGTACCTTCCATAATGACAAGGCTATCATCCATTGGAGTAAAAAAAATCTCGACAATAGACTACCTTCCATAATGACAAGGCTACATCTATTAGAGTAACAAAAATATCGACAGAAGACTACCTTCCATAAACACAAGGCTACCATTCATTTGAGTAACAAAAATATTGGCAACAGACTATGTTCCATAATGACAAGGCTACCATCGATTTGAGTAACAAAAATATCGACAACAGACTACCTTCCATAATGACAAGGCTACCATCCATTGAGTAACAAAGATATCGACAACAGACTACCTTCCATTATGACAAGGCTATCATCCATTGTAATAAAAAATATCTCGATAGCAGACTACCTTCCATAATGACAATGTTACCATCCATTTGAATAAAAAAATTCTCGACAACAGACTACCTTCCATAATGACAAGGATACCATCCATTGGAGTAACAAAAATCACGACAATAGACTACCTTCCATAATGACAAGGTTACCATCCATTGGAATAACAAAGATATAAACAACAAACTACCTTCCATAATGACATGGCTACCATCCATTAAAGTAAAAAAATATCGACAACAGGCTACCTTCCATAATGACAAGGCTACCGTCCATTGGAGTATTAAAAATCTCGACAACAGACAACCTTCCATAATGACAAGGTTAGCATCCATTGGAATAACAAAAATCTCGATAACATACTACATTCCATAAGGACAAGGCTACCATCCAATGGAATAACAAAAATCTCGACAACAAACTATCTTTAATAATGACAAGGCTACCATCCATTGGAGTAACAAAAATCTGAACAACATACTGCCTTCCATAATGGCATGGCTACCATCCATTAGATTATCAAAAATATCGACAACAAACTACCTTCCATAATGAAAAGGTTACCATCCATTGGAATGACAAACAACTCGACAACAAAGTACCTTCCATAATGACAGGGCTACCATCCATTGGAATAACTTAAATCTCGATAATAGACTACCTTTCCTAATGACAAGGCCACCATCCATTGGTGTAACACAAATCTGAAAAACAGCCTACCTTCCATAATGACAAGGCTACCATCCATTCGAGTAACAGAAATCTTAATGACAAACTATCTTCCATAATAACAAGGCTACCATCCATTGGAGTAACAATTATCTCGATAACAAACTACCTTCCATAATAAGAATGCTACCTTCCATTGGAGTAACAAAAATCTCGAGAACAGACTACCTTCCATAAAGACAAGGCTACCATCCATTGGAGTAACAACATTATCGACAACAAACTACCTTCCATAAAGACAAGGCTACCATCCATTGGAGTTATAAAAATCTCGACAACAGACTACCTTCAATAATGACAAGGCTACCATCCATTGGAGTAACAAAAATATCGACGACAAATTACCTTACAAAATGATAAGGCTACCATCCATTGGAGTAACAAATATCTCTACAACAGACTACCTTCATTAATGACAAGGCTATCATCCATTGAGTAACAAAGATATCAACAACATACTACCTTCCATAATGACAAGGCTATCATTCATTGGAGTAAAAAAAATCTAGACAACAGACTACCTTCCATAATGACAAGGTTACCATCCATTTGAATAACAAAAATCTCGACAACAGACTACCTTCCATAATGACAAGGTTACCTTCCATTGGAATAACAAAGATATCGGCAATAGAACACCTTCTATAATGACAAGGCTACCATCCATTGGAGTAACAAAAATCTCGACAACAGACTACCTTCCATAATGATAAGGCTACCACCCATTGGAGTAACAAAAATCTCGACAACAGACTACCTTCCATAATGACTAGGCTACCATCCATTGAGTAACAATGATATAGATAATAGAATACCTTCCATAACGACAACCCTACCATCCATTGGAGTAAAATAAATCTTGACAACAGACTACCTTCCATAATGACAAGGCTACCATCCATTGGAGTAACAAAAATCTCGACAAAAGACTACCTTCCATAAAGAAAAGGCTAACATCCATTGGTGTAACAAAAATATCGATGACAGATTACCTTCCAAAATTCCAAGGCTACCATCCATTGGAGTAACAAAATTCTCTACAACAGACTACCTTCATTAATGACAAGGCTACAATCCATTGATTAACAAAGATATCGACAACAGACTACCTTCCATAATGACAAGGCTACCATCCATTAGAGTAACAAAAATCTCGACAGCAGACTACCTTCCATAAACACAAGGCCACCATTCATTGAAGTAACAAAAATATCGTCAACAGACTATGTTCCATAATGACAAGGCTACCATCCATTTGAGTAACAAAAATATCGACAATAAACTACCTTCCATAATGACAAGGCTACCATCCATTGAGTAACAAAGATATCAACAACAGACTACCTTCCATAATGACAAGGCTATCATCCATTGTAATAAAAAATATCTTGACAGCAGACTACCTTCCATAATGACAATGTTACCATTCATTTGAATAAAATAAATCTCGACAACAGACTACCTTCCATATTGACAAGGCTACCATCCATTGGAGTAACAAAAATCTCGACAATAGACTACCTTCCATAATGACAAGTTTACCATCCAATGGAATAACAAAGATATCGACAATAGACTACCTTCCATAATAACAAGGCTACCATCCATTGAAGTAAAAAAAATATCGATAACAGACTACCTTCCATAATGACAAGGCTACCTTCCATTTGAGTAATAAAAATCTCGACAACAGACAACCTTCCATAATGACAAGGTTACCATCCATTGGAATAACAAAAATCTCGATAACATACTACATTCCATAAGGACAAGGCTACCATCCATTGGAGTAACAAAAATCTGAACAACAGACTGCCTTCCATAATGACAAGGCTACCATCCATTGGACTAACAAAAATCTCAATGAAAGACTATATTCCATAATGACAATGCTACCATCCATTGGAGTGACAAACAACTCGACAACAAAGTACCTTTCGTAATGACAGGGCTCCATCCATTGGAATAACTTAAATATTGACAATAGACTACCTTTCATAATGACAAGGCCACCATACATTGGAGTAACACAAATCTGAAAAGCAGCCTACCTTCCATAATGACAAGGCTACCATCCATTCGAGTAATAAAAATCTTAATGACAAACTATCTTCCATAATAACAAGGCTACCATCCATTGGAGTAACAATTATCTCGATAACAGACTACCTTCCATAAAGACAAGGCTACCATCCATTGGAGTAACAAAACTATCGACAACAAACTGCCTTCCATAAAGACAAGGCTACCATCCATTGGAGTTATAAAAATCTCGACAACAGACTACCTTCAATAATGACAAGGCTACCATTAATTGGAGTAACAAAAATATCGACGACAAATTACCTTCCAAAATTACAAGGCTACCATCCATTGGAGTAACAAAAATCTCTACAGCAGACTACCTTCATTAATGACAAGGCTACCATCCATTGAGTAACAAAGATATCAACAACCGACTACCTTCCATAATGACAAGGCTATCATCCATTAGAGTAAAAAAAATCGAGACAACAGACTACCTTCCATAATGACAAGGTTACCATCCATTTGAATAACAAAATTCTCGACAACAGACTACCTTCCATAATTAGAAGGCTACCATCCTTTGGAGTAAAAAAATCTCGACAACAGACTACCTTCCATAATGACAAGGTTACCATACATTGGAATAACAAAGATATCGACAACAAACCACCTTCCATAATGACAAGGCTGCCATCCATTGGAGTAACAAAAATCTCGACAACAGACTACCTTCCATAATGACAAATCTACCATCCATTGGAGTAACAAAAATCTCGACAAAAGACTACCTTCCATAATGACTAGGCTACCATCCATTGAGTAACAAAGATATCGATAATAGAATACCTTCCATAATGACAACCCTACCATCCATTGGAGTAAAATAAATCTTGACAACAGACTACCTTCCATAATGACAAGTTTACCATCCATTGGTGTAAAAGAAATCTCGACAACAAACTACCTTCCACAATGACAAGGTTACCATCCATTGGAATGACAAAAATCTAGACAACAAACTACCTTCCATAATGACAAGGCTACCATCCAATGGAATAACTTAAATCTTGAAAAAAGACTATCTTTCATAATGACAGGGCTACCATCAATTCGAGTAACAAAAATCTGAAAAACAAACTACCTTCCATATTGACAAGGCTACCATCCATTCGAGTAAAACAAATATTTATGACAGACTACCTTCCATATTGATAAGCCTACCATCCATTCGAGTAACTATTATCTCGACATAGGACTACCTTCCATAATGACAACGCTACCATCCATTGGAGTAACAAAAATCTTGACAAAAGAGTACTTTCCATAAAGACAATGCTACCATCCATTGGAGTAACAAAACTATAGACAACAAACTACCTTCCATAAAGACAAGGCTACCATCCATTGGAGTAATAAAAATCTCTACAACAGACTACCTTCAATAATGACAAGGCTACCATCCATTGGAGTAACATAAAAAATCGATGACAGATTACCTTCGAAATTCACAATGCTACCATCCATTGGACTAACAAAAATATCTACAACAGACTACCTTCTTTAATGACAAGGCTACCATCCATTGAGTAACAAAGATATTGACAACAAAAGACCTTCCATAATTGCAAGGCTATCATCCATTGGAGTAAAAAAATTCTAGACAGCAGTCTACCTTCCATAATGACCAGGTTACCATCCATTTGAATAACAAAAATCTCGACAACAGACTACCTTCCATAATGACATGGCTACCATCCATTGGAGTAACAAAAATCTCGACAACAGACTACCTTCCATAATGACAAGGTTACCATCCATTGGAATAACAAAGATATCGACAACAAACCACCTTCCATAATGACAAGGCTACCATCCATTGGAGTAACAAAAATCTTGACAACATACTACCTTCCATAATGACAAGGCTATCAACCATTGGAGTAAAAAAAATCTAGACAACAGACTACCTTCCATAATGACAAGGTTACCATCCATTTGAATAACAAAAATCTCAACAACAAACTACCTTCCATAATGACAAGGCTACCATCCATTGGAGTTACAAAAATCTCGACAATAGACTACCTTCCATAATGACAAGGTTACCATCCATTGGAATAACAAAGATATCGACAACAGTCCACCTTCCATAATGACAAGGCTACCATCCATTGGAGTAACAAAAATCTCGACAACTGACTACCTTCCATAATGACAAGGCTACCATCCATTGGAGTAACAAAAATCTCGAGAACAGACTACCTTCCATAATTACTAGGCTACCATCCATTGAGTAACAAAGATATCGACAATAGAATACCTTCCATAATGACAACCCTACCATCCATTGGAGTAAAATAAATCTTGACAACAGACTACCTTCCATAATGACAACTCTACCATCCATTGGTGTAAAAAAAATCTCGACAACAGACTACCTTCCAAAATGACAAGGTTACCGTCCATTGGATTGAAAAAAATCTAGACAACAAACTACCTTCCATAATGACAACGCTACCATCCAATGGAATAACTTAAATCTTGGAAAAAGACTACCTTTAGTAATGACAGGGCTACTATCCATTAGAGTAACAAAAATCTGAAAAACAAACTACCTTCCATAGTGACAAGGCTACCATCCATTCGAGTAAAAAAATATTAATGACAGACTACCTTCCATAATGACAAGGCTACCATCCATTGGAGTAACTATTATCTCGACAAAAGAGTACCTTCCATAATGACAAGGCTACCATCCATTGGAGTAACAAAACTATCGACAATAAACCACCTTCCATTAAGACAAGGCTAGCATCCATTAGAGTAACAAAAATCTCTACAACAGACTACCTTCAATAATGACAAGGATACCATCCATTGGAGTAACAAAAATATCGATGACAGATTACCTTCCAAATTGACAAGGCTACCATCCATTGGAGTAAAAAAATATCTACAACAGACAACCTTCATTAATGACAAGGCTACCGTCCATTGAGTAACAAAGATATTGACAACAAAATACCTTCCATAATTACAAGGCTATCATCCATTGGAGTAAAAAATTTCTAGACAGCAGTCTACCTTCCATAATGACAAGGTTACCATCCATTTGAATAACAAAAATCTCGAAAACAAACTACATTCCGTAATGACAAGGCTACCATCCATTGGAGTAACAAAAATCTCGACAACAAACTACCTTCCATAATGACAAGGTTACCATCCACTGGAATAACAAAGATATCGACAAGAGACCACCTTCCATAATGACAAGGATACCATCCATTGGAGTAACAAAAATCTCAACAACAGACTACCTTCCATAATGAAAAGGCTAACATCCATTGGAGTAACAAAAATCTCGACAACAGACAACCTTCCATAATGACCAGGCTACCATCATTTGAGTAACAAAGATATCGACAATAGAATACCTTCCACAATGGAAACTCTACCATCCATTGGAGTAAAATAAATGTTGACAACAGACTACCTTCCATAATGACAACTCTACCATCCATTGGTGTAAAAAAAATCTTGACAACAGACTACCTTCCATAATGACAAGGTTACCATCCATTGGAATGACAAAACTCTAGACAACAAACTACCTTCCATAATGACAAGGCTACCATCCAATGGAATAACTTAAATCTTGAAAAAAGACTACCTTTCATAATGACAGGGCTACCATCAATTCGAGTAACAAAAATATGAAAAACAAACTACCTTCCATATTGACAAGGCTACCATCCATTCGAGTAAAAAAAATATTAATGACAGACTACCTTCCATATTGATAAGCCTACCATCCATTCGAGTAACTATTATCTCGACATAGGACTACCTTCCATAATGACAACGCTACCATCCATTGGAGTAACAAAAATCTCGACAAAAGAGTACTTTCCATAAAGACAAGGCTACCATCCATTGGAGTAACAAAACTATAGACAACAAACTACCTTCCATAAAGACAAGGCTACCATCCATTGGAGTAATAAAAATCTCTACAACAGACTACCTTCAATAATGACAAGGCTACCATCCATTGGAGTAACATAAAAAACCGATGACAGATTACCTTCCAAATTCACAATGCTACCATCCATTGGAGTAACAAAAATA
This sequence comes from Vicia faba, assembly GCA_948472305.1. Classification (NCBI taxonomy): domain Eukaryota; kingdom Viridiplantae; phylum Streptophyta; class Magnoliopsida; order Fabales; family Fabaceae; genus Vicia; species Vicia faba. The sequence continues at coordinate 745,965,529 of OX451738.1, forward strand.
TCTACAACAGACAACCTTCATTAATGACAAGGCTACAATCCATTGAGTAACAAAGATATTGACAACAAAAGACCTTCCATAATTGCAAGGTTATCATCCATTGGAGTAACAAAAATCTTGACAAAAGAGTACCTTCCATAAAGACAAGGCTACCATCCATTGGAGTAACAAAACTATCGACAACAAATTACCTTCCATAAAGACAAGTCTACAATCCATTGGAGTAACAAAAATATCTACAACAGACTACCTTCAATAATTACTAGGCTACCATCCATGGGAGTAACCAAAATATTGACGACAGATTACCTTCCAAATTGACAAGGCTACCATCCATTAGAGTAACAAAAATCTCTACAACAGACTACCTTCATTAATGACAAGGCTACCATCCATTGAGTAACAAAGATATTTACAACAAACTACCTTCCATAATTACAAAGCTATCATCCATTGGAGTAAAAAAAATCTAGACAACATACTACGTTCCATAATGACAAGGTTACCATCCATTTGAATAACAAAAATCTCAACAACAAAATACCTTCCATAATGACAAGGCTACCATTCATTCGAGTAACAAAAATCTCGACAACAGACTACCTTCCATAATGACAAGTCTACCATCCATTAGAGTAACAAAAATATCGACAACAGACTACCTTCCATAAACACAAGGCTACCATCAATTGGAGTAACAAAAATCTGAACAACAGACTTCCTTCCATAATGACAAGGCTACCATCCATTGGACTAACAAAAATCTCAATGATAGACTACGTTCCATAATTACAAGGCTACCATCCATTGGATTAACAAAAATGTCGACAATAGACTATGTTCCATAATGACTAGGCTACCATCCATTGGAGTAACAAAAATCTCGACAACAGAATACCTTCCATAATGATAAGGCTACCATGCATTAGTGTAACAAAAATCTCGACAACACACTACCTTCCATAATGACAAGCCTACCATCCATAATGACAAGGCTACCATCCATTGGAGTAACAAAAATATCGACAATAGACTATGTTCCATAATGACAAGGCTATTATCCATTGGAGTAACAAAAATCTCGACAACAGACTACCTTCCATAATGACAAGGCTACCATCCATTGGAGTAACAAAAATCTCGACAACAGACTACCTTCCATAATGACAATGCTACCATCCATTGGAGTAAAAAAAAATCTTGACAACAGACTACCTTGCATAATGACAAGTCTACCATCAATTGGAGTGAAAAAAATCTCGACAACAAACAACCTTCGATAACTACAAGGTTACAATCCATTGGAATGACAAAAATCTCGACAACAAACTACCTTCCATAATGACAAGGCTACCATCCATTGGAGTAACAAAAATCTAAAAAATAGACTACCTTCCATAATGACTAGGCTACCATCCATTGGAGTAACAATTATCTCGACAACAGACTACCTGCCATAATGATAAGGCTACCATCCAATGGAGTAACTAAAATCTCAACAATAGACTACCTTCCATAGAGACAAGGCTACAATCCATTGGAGTAACAAAACTATCAACAACGAACTACCTTCCATAAAGACAAGGCTACCATCCATTGGAGTAACAAAAATCTCGACAATAGACTACCTTCAATAATGACAAGCATACCATCCATTGGAGTACAAAAATATTGACGACAGATTACCTTTCAAAATGATAAGGCTACCATCCATTGGAGTAACAACAATCTCTACAACAGACTACCTTCATTAATGACAAGTCTACCATCCAATGAGTAACAGAGATATCGGCCATAGACTACATTTCATAATGACAAGGCTATCATCCATTGGAGTAACAAAAATCTTGACAACAGACTACCTTCCATAATGACAAGGCTACCATCCATTGGAGTAATAAAAATATCGACAATAGACTATGTTCCATAATGACAAGGCTACCATCCATTGGAGTAACAAAAATATCGACAACAGACTACCTTATAAAATGACAAGGCTACCATTCATTTGAGTAACAAAAATCTCGACAATAGACTACCTTCCATAATGACCAGGCTACCATCCATTGAGTAAAATTGATATCGACAACAGACTACCTTCCATAATAACAACGCTACCATCCATTGGAGTAAAAAAAATCTTCACAATAGACTACCTTCCATAATGACAAGTCTACCATCCATTGGATTAAAAACAATCTCGACAACAAACAACCTTCCATAACCACAAGGTTACCATCCATTGGAATGACAAAAATCTCGACAACAAACTGCCTTCCATAATGACAAGGCTACCATCCATTGGAGTAACAAAAATCTGAAAAATAGACTACCTTCTGTAATGACTAGGCTACCATCTATTGGAGTAACAATTATCTCGACAACAGACTACCTTCCATAATGACAAGGCTACCGTCCATTGGAGTAAAAAAAATCTCGACAACAGACTACCTTCCATAAATAAAAGGCTACCATTCATTGGATTAACAAAACTATCGACAACAAACTACCTTCCATAAAGACAAGGCTACCATCCATTGGAGTAAGAAAAATCTCGACACCAGACTACCTTCAATAATGACAAGACTACCATCCATTGGAGTAACAAAAATATCGACGACAGGTTACCTTCCAAAATGACAAGGCTACCATCCATTGGAGTAACAAAAATCTCTACAACAAAATACCTTCATTAATTACAAGGCTACCATCCATTGAGTAAAAAAGATATCGATAACAGACTACCTTCCATAATGATAAGGCTATCTTCCATTGGAGTAACAAAAATCTCGATAACAGAGTACCTTCCATAATGACAAGGCTACAATCCATTGGAGTAACACAAATCTCAACAATAGACTACCTTCCATAATGATCAGGCTACCATCCATTAAGTAACAATGATATCGACAACAAACTACCTTCCATAATGACAAGTCTACCATCCATTGGAGTAAAAAAATATCGACAACAGACTACCTTCCATAATGACAAGGTTACCATCCAGTGGAATGACAAAAATATCGACAACAAACTACCTTCCATAATAACAAGGCTACCATCCTTTGGAGTAACAAAAATCTGAAATACAGACTACCTTCCATAATGACAAGGCTACCATCCATTCGAGTAAGAAAAATCTTAATGACAGACTACCTTCCATAATGACAAGGCTACCATCCATTGGAGTAACAATCATCTCGACAATAAACTACCTTCCATAATGATAAGGCTACCATCCGTTGGAGTAACAAAAATCTCAAAAATAGACTACCTTCCATAATGACAAGGTTACCATCCATTGGAATAATAAAGATATCAACAACAAACTACCATCCATAATGACAAGGCTACCATCCATTGAAGTAAAAAAATATCAACAATAGACTACCTTCCATAATGACAAGGCTACCATCCATTGGAGTAATAAAAATTTCCACAACAGACAACCTTCCATAATGACAAAGTTACAATCCATTGGAATAACAAAAATCACGATAACATACTACATTCCGTAAGGACAAGGCTACCATCCAATGGAATAAAAAAAAGCTCGACAACAGACTACCTTTCATAATGACAAGGCTACCATCCATTGGAGTAACAAAAATCTGAACAACAGACCGCCTTCCATAATGACAAGGCTACCATCCGTTGGACTAACGGAAATCTCAATGACAGACTACGTTCCATAATGACAAGGCTACCATCCATTGGAGTAAAAAAAATCTCGACAATAGACTACATTCCATAATGACTAGGCTATCATCCTATGGAGTAAAAAAAATCTTGACAACAGACTACGTTCCATAATGATAAGGCTAGCAACCATTAGACTAACAAAAATCTCGACAACAAACTACCTTCCAAAATGACAAGGCTGCCATCCATTGGAGTAACAAAATTCTCGACAACAGACTACCTTCCATAATGACCAGGCTACCATCCATGGAGTAAAATTGATATCGACAACAGACTACCTTCCATAAATACAAGGTTACCATCCATTGGAGTAATAAAAATCTCGACAATAGACAACCATCCATAATGACAAGGTTACCATCCATTGGAATAAAAAAAATCTCGATAACATACTACATTCCATAAGGACAAGGCTACCATCTAATGGAATAACAAAAATCTGGACAACAGACTACCTTTCATAATGACAAGGCTACCATCCATTGGAGTAAAAAAAATCTAAACAACAGACTGCCTTCCATAATGACAAGGCTACCATCCATTGGACTAACAGAAATCTCAATGACAAACTACATTCCAAAATGACAATTCTACCATCCATTGGAGTAACAAAAATCTCGACAACAGACTACATTCCATAATGACCAGGCTACCATCCATTGGAGTAACAAAAATCTCGACAACAGAATACGTTCCATAATGATAAGGCTACCATCCATTAGAGTAACAAAAATCTCGACAACACACTACCTTCCATAATGACAAGGCAACCATCCATTGGAGTAACAAAAATGTCGACAATATAATATGTTCCATAATGACAAATCTACCATCCATTGGAGTAACAAAAATCTCGACAACAAACTACCTCCCATAATGACAAGGCTACCATCCATTGGAGTAACAAAAATCTCGACAACAGACTACCTTCCATAATGACCAGGCTGCCATGGAGTAAAATTGATATCGACAACAAACTACCTTCCATAATGACAACGCTACCATCCATTGGAGTAAAAAAAATCTTGACAACAAACTACCTTCCATAATGACAAGTCTACCATCAATTGGAGTAAAAAAAATCTCGACAATAGACAACCTTCCATAACCACAAGGTTACCTTCCAATGGAATTACAAAAATCATAACAACAAACTACGTTCCATAATGACAAGGCTACCATCCATTGGAGTAACAATTATGTCGACAACATACTACCTTCCATAATGACAAGGCTACCATCCATTGAAGTAACAAAAATGTCGAAAATAGACTACCTTCCATAATGAAAAGGTTACCATCCATTGGAGTAATAAAAATCTCGACAACAGACAACCTTCCATAATGACAAGGTTACCAACCATTGGAATAACAAAAATCTCGATAACATACTACATTCCATAAGGACAAGGCTACCATCTAATGGAATAACAAAAATCTCGACAACACACTACCTTTCATAATGACAAGGCTACCACCCATTGGAGTAAAAAAAATCTAAACAACAGACTTCCTTCCATAATGACAAGGCTACCATCCATTGGACTAATAGAAATCTCAATGACAAACTACGTTCCATAATGACAAGGCTACCATCCATTGGAGTAACAAAAATTTCGACAACAGACTACCCTCCATAATGACAAGGCTACCATCCATTGGAGTAACAAAAATCTCGACAACAGACTACCTTCCATAAAGACCAGGCTACCATCCATTGGAGTAACAAAAATCTCGACAACAAACTACCTTCCATAAAGACCAGGCTACCATCCATGGAGTAAAATTGATATCGACAACAAACTACCTTCTATAATGACAACGCTACCATCCATTGGAGTAAAAAATATCTTGACAACAGACTACCTTCAATAATGACAAGGCTTGCATCCATTGGAGTAACAAAAATCTCGACAACCGACTACCTTCGATAATGACAAGGCTACCATGCATTGGAGTAACAAAAATCTCGACAACATACTACCTTCCATAAAGACAAGGCTACCATCCATTGGAGTAACTAAAATCTCAACAACATACTACCTTCAATAATGACAAGGCTACCATCAATTGGAGTAACAAAAATCTCTACAACAGACTACCTTAATTAATGACAAGGCTACCATCCAATGAGTAACAAAGATATCGGCAACAGACTACCTTTCATAATGACGAGGCTATCATCCATTGGAGTAACAAAATTCGCGACAAGAGACTACCTTCCTTAAAGACAAGGCTACCATCCATTGGAGTAACAAAAATCTCGACAACAGACTACCTTCCATAATGACCAGGCTACAATCCATTGAGTAAAATTGATATAAAAAACAGACTACCTTCCATAATGACAACGCTACCATCCATTGGAGTAAAAAAAATCTTGACAACAGACTACCTTCTATAATGACAAGTCAACCATCCATTGGAGTAAAAAAAATCTCGACCACAAACAACCTTCCATAACCACAAGGTCACCATCCAATGAAATGACAAAAATATCGACAACAAACTACCTTCCATAATGACAAGGTTACCATCCTTTGGAGTAACAAAAATCTGAAAAATAGACTACCTTCCATAATGACAAGGCTACCATCCATTCGAGTAACAAAAATCTTAATGACAGACTACCTTCCATAATGACAAGGCTACCATCCATTGGAGTAACAAAAATCTCGAAAATAGACTACCTTCCATAATGACAAGGTTACCATCCATTGGAATAACAAAGATATCGACAACAAACTACCTTCCATAATAACAAGGCTACCATCCATTGAAGTAAAAAAATATCTACAATAGACTACCTTCCATAATGAAAAGGCTACCATCCATTTGAGTAATAAAAATCTCGACAACAGACAACCTTCCATAATGACAAGGTTACCATCCATTGGAATAACAAAAATCTCGATAACATACTACATTCCATAAGGACAAGGCTACCATCTAATGGAATAACAAAAATCTCGACAACAGACTACCTTTCATAATGACAAGGCTACCATCCATTGGAGTAAAAAAAATCTAAACAACAGACTGCCTTCCATAATTACAAGGCTACCATCAATTGGACTAACAGAAATCTCAATGACAAACTATGTTCCATAATGACAAGGCTACCATCCATTGGAGTAACAAATATCTCGACAACAGACTACTTTCCCTAATGACCAGGCTACCATCCATTGGAGTAACAAAAATCTCGACAACAGACTATGTTCCATAATGATAAGGCTACCATCCATTAGAGTAACAAAAATCTCGACAACACACTACCTTCCATAATGACAAGGCAACCATTCATTGGAGTAACAATAATATCGACAATAGACTATGTTCCATAATGACAAAGCTACCATCCATTGGAGTAACAAAAATCTCGACAACAGACTACCCTCCATAGTGACAAGGCTACAATCCATCGGAGTAACAAAAATCTGGACAACAGACTACCTTCCATAATGACCAGGCTACCATCCATGGAGTAAAATAGATATTGACAACAAACTACCTTCTATAATGACAACGCTACCATCCATTGGAGTAAAAAAAAATCTCAACAACAAACTACCTTCCATAATGAAAAGGCTACCATCTATTGGAGTAACAATTATCTCGACAACAGACTACCTTCGATAATGACAAGGCTACCATCCATTGGAGTAACAAAAATCTCGACAACATACTACCTTCCATAAAGACAAGCCTACCATCCAATGGAGTAACAAAACTATCGACAACAAACTTCCTTCCATAAAGACAAGGCTACCATCTATTGGAGTAACTAAAATCTCGACAACAGACTACCTTCAATAATGACAAGGCTACCATCCTTTGGAGTAACAAAAATATCTACAACACACTACCTTCATTAATGAAAAGGCTACCATTCAATGAGTAACAAAGATATCGGCAACAAACTACCTTTCATAATGACAAGGATATCATCCATTGGAGTAACAAAAATTGCGAAAACAGACTACCTTCCTTAATGACAAGTCTACCATCCATTAGAGTAAAAAAATCTCCACAATAGACTACCTTCCATAATGACTAGGTTACCATCCATTGGAATGACAAAAATATCGACAACAAACTACTTTCTATAATGACAAGGCTACCATCCTTTGGAGTAGCAAAAATCTGAAAAATAGACTACCTTCCATAATGACAAGGCTACCATCCATTCGAGTAACAAAAATCATAATGAGACTACCTTCCATAATGACAATGCTACCATCCATTGGAGTAACAAAAATCTCGACAATAGACTACCTTCCCTAATGACAAGGTTACCATCCAATTGGAATAACAAAGATATCGACAACAAACTACCTTCCATAATGACAAGTTTACCATCCTTTGGAGTAACAAAAATCTGAAAAATAGACTACCTTCCATAATGACAAGGCTACCATCCATTCGAGTAACAAAAATCTTATTGACAGGCTACCTTCCATAATGACAAGGCTACCATCCATTGGAGTAACAAAAATCTCGAAAATAGACTACCTTCCATAATGACAAGGTTACCATCCATTGGAATAACAAAGATATCGACAACAAACTACCTTCCATAATGACAAGTCTACCATCCATTAGAGTAAAAAAATCTCGACAATAGACTACCTTCCATAATGACTAGGTTACCATCCATTGGAATGACAAAAATATCGACAACAAACTACTTTCTATAATGACAAGGCTACCATCCTTTGGAGTAGCAAAAATCTGAAAAATAGACTACCTTCCATAATAACAAGGCTACCATCCATTCGAGTAACAAAAATCATAATGAGACTACCTTCCATAATGACAATGCTACCATCCATTTTTAGTAACAAAAATCTCGACAATAGACTACCTTCCCTAATGACAAGGTTACCATCCAATTGGAATAACAAAGATATCGACAACAAACTACCTTCCATAATGACAAGTTTACCATCCTTTGGAGTAACAAAAATCTGAAAAATAGACTACCTTCCATAATGACAAGGCTACCATCCATTCGAGTAACAAAAATCTTATTGACAGGCTACCTTCCATAATGACAAGGCTACCATCCATTGGAGTAACAAAAATCTCGAAAATAGACTACCTTCCATAATGACAAGGTTACCATCCATTGGAATAACAAAGATATCGACAACAAACTACCTTCCATAATGACAAGGCTACCATCCATTGAAGTAAAAAAATATCAACAATAGACTACCTTCCATAATGACAAGGCTACCATCCATCGACAATATAATATGTTCCATAATGACAAATCTACCATCCATTGGAGTAACAAAAATCTCGACAACAAACTACCTTCCATAATGACAAGGCTACCATCCATTGGAGTAACAAAAATCTCGACAACAGACTACCTTCCATAATGACCAGGCTACCAGCCATGGAGTAAAATTGATATCGACAACAGACTACCTTCCATAATGACAAGGCTACCATCCATTGGAGTAACAATTATCTCGACAACAGACTACCTTCCATAATGACAAGGCTACCATCCATTGGAGTAACAAAAATGTCGAAAATAGACTACCTTCCATAATGACAAGGATACCATCGATTGGAATAACAAAGATATCGACAACAAACTACCTTCCATAATGACAAGGCTACCATCTATTGAAGTAAAAAAATTTCAACAATAGACTATCTTCCATAATTAAAAGTTTACCATCCATTGGAGTAATAAAAATCTCGACAACAGACAACCTTCCATAATGACAAGGTTACCATCCATTGGAATAACAAAAATCTCGATAACATACTACATTCCATAAGGACAAGGCTACCATCTAATGGAATAACAAAAATCTCGACAACAGACTACCTTTCATAATGACAAGGCTACCACCCATTGGAGTAAAAAAAATGTAAACAACAGACTGCCATCCATAATGACAAGGCTACCATCCATTGGACTAACAGAAATCTCAATGACAAACTACGTTCCATAATGACAAGGCTACCATCCATTGGAGTAACAAAAATCTCGACAACAGACAACCTTCCATAATGACCAGGCTACCATCATTTGAGTAACAAAGATATCGACAATAGAATACCTTCCACAATGGAAACTCTACCATCCATTGGAGTAAAATAAATGTTGACAACAGACTACCTTCCATAATGACAACTCTACCATCCATTGGTGTAAAAAAAATCTTGACAACAGACTACCTTCCATAATGACAAGGTTACCATCCATTGGAATGACAAAACTCTAGACAACAAACTACCTTCCATAATGACAAGGCTACCATCCAATGGAATAACTTAAATCTTGAAAAAAGACTACCTTTCATAATGACAGGGCTACCATCAATTCGAGTAACAAAAATCTGAAAAACAAACTACCTTCCATATTGACAAGGCTACCATCCATTCGAGTAACTATTATCTCGACATAGGACTACCTTCCATAATGACAACGCTACCATCCATTGGAGTAACAAAAATCTCGACAAAAGAGTACTTTCCATAAAGACAAGGCTACCATCCATTGGAGTAACAAAACTATAGACAACAAACTACCTTCCATAAAGACAAGGCTACCATCCATTGGAGTAATAAAAATCTCTACAACAGACTACCTTCAATAATGACAAGGCTACCATCCATTGGAGTAACATAAAAAACCGATGACAAATTACCTTCCAAATTCACAATGCTACCATCCATTAGAGTAACAAAAATATCTACAACAGACAACCTTCATTAATGACAAGGCTACCATCCATTGAGTAACAAAGATATTGACAACAAAAGACCTTCCATAATTGCATGGTTATCATCCATTGGAGTAACAAAAATCTTGACAAAAGAGTACCTTCCATAAAGACAAGGCTACCATCCATTGGAGTAACAAAACTATCGACAACAAATTACCTTCCATAAAGACAAGTCTACAATCCATTGGAGTAACAAAAATCTCTACAACAGACTACCTTCAATAATTACTAGGCTACCATCCATGGGAGTAACCAAAATATTGACGACAGATTACCTTCCAAATTGACAAGGCTACCATCCATTAGAGTAACAAAAATCTCTACAACAGACTACCTTCATTAATGACAAGGCTACCATCCATTGTGTAACAAAGATATTTACAACAAACTACCTTCCATAATTACAAAGCTATCATCCATTGGAGTAAAAAAAATCTAGACAACATACTACGTTCCATAATGACAAGGTTACCATCCATTTGAATAACAAAAATCTCAACAACAAAATACCTTCCATAATGACAAGGCTACCATTCATTCGAGTAACAAAAATCTCGACAACAGACTACCTTCCATAATGACAAGTCTACCATCCATTAGAGTAACAAAAATATCGACAACAGACTACCTTCCATAAACACAAGGCTACCATCAATTGGAGTAACAAAAATCTGAACAACAGACTTCCTTCCATAATGACAAGGCTACCATCCATTGGACTAACAAAAATCTCAATGATAGACTACGTTCCATAATTACAAGGCTACCATCCATTGGATTAACAAAAATGTCGACAATAGACTATGTTCCATAATGACTAGGCTACCATCCATTGGAGTAACAAAAATCTCGACAACAGAATACCTTCCATAATGATAAGGCTACCATGCATTAGTGTAACAAAAATCTCGACAACACACTACCTTCCATAATGACAAGCCTACCATCCATAATGACAAGGCTACCATCCATTGGAGTAACAAAAATATCGACAATAGACTATGTTCCATAATGACAAGGCTATTATCCATTGGAGTAACAAAAATCTCGACAACAGACTACCTTCCATAATGACAAGGCTACCATCCATTGGAGTAACAAAAATCTCGACAACAGACTACCTTCCATAATGACAATGCTACCATCCATTGGAGTAAAAAAAAATCTTGACAACAGACTACCTTGCATAATGACAAGTCTACCATCAATTGGAGTGAAAAAAATCTCGACAACAAACAACCTTCGATAACTACAAGGTTACAATCCATTGGAATGACAAAAATCTCGACAACAAACTACCTTCCATAATGACAAGGCTACCATCCATTGGAGTAACAAAAATCTAAAAAATAGACTACCTTCCATAATGACTAGGCTACCATCCATTGGAGTAACAATTATCTCGACAACAGACTACCTGCCATAATGATAAGGCTACCATCCAATGGAGTAACTAAAATCTCAACAATAGACTACCTTCCATAGAGACAAGGCTACAATCCATTGGAGTAACAAAACTATCAACAACGAACTACCTTCCATAAAGACAAGGCTACCATCCATTGGAGTAACAAAAATCTCGACAATAGACTACCTTCAATAATGACAAGCATACCATCCATTGGAGTACAAAAATATCGACGACAGATTACCTTCCAAAATGATAAGGCTACCATCCATTGGAGTAACAACAATCTCTACAACAGACTACCTTCATTAATGACAAGGCTACCATCCAATGAGTAACAGAGATATCGACAATAGACTACATTTCATAATGACAAGGCTATCATCCATTGGAGTAACAAAAATCTTGACAACAGACTACCTTCCATAATGACAAGGCTACCATCCATTGGAGTAATAAAAATATCGACAATAGACTATGTTCCATAATGACAAGGCTACCATCCATTGGAGTAACAAAAATATCGACAACAGACTACCTTATAAAATGACAAGGCTACCATTCATTTGAGTAACAAAAATCTAGACAATAGACTACCTTCCATAATGACCAGGCTACCATCCATTGAGTAAAATTGATATCGACAACAGACTACCTTCCATAATAACAACGCTACCATCCATTGGAGTAAAAAAAATCTTCACAACAGACTACCTTCCATAATGACAAGTCTACCATCCATTGGATTAAAAACAATCTCGACAACAAACAACCTTCCATAACCACAAGGTTACCATCCATTGGAATGACAAAAATCTCGACAACAAACTGCCTTCCATAATGACAAGGCTACCATCCATTGGAGTAACAAAAATCTGAAAAATAGACTAAATTCTGTAATGACTAGGCTACCATCTATTGGAGTAACAATTATCTCGACAACAGACTACCTTCCATAATGACAAGGCTACCGTCCATTGGAGTAAAAAAAATCTCGACAACAGACTACCTTCCATAAATAAAAGGCTACCATTCATTGGATTAACAAAACTATCGACAACAAACTACCTTCCATAAAGACAAGGCTACCATCCATTGGAGTAAGAAAAATCTCGACACCAGACTACCTTCAATAATGACAAGACTACCATCCATTGGAGTAACAAAAATATCGACGACAGGTTACCTTCCAAAATGACAAGGCTACCATCCATTGGAGTAACAAAAATCTCTACAACAAAATACCTTCATTAATTACAAGGCTACCATCCATTGAGTAAAAAAGATATCGATAACAGACTACCTTCCATAATGATAAGGCTATCTTCCATTGGAGTAACAAAAATCTCGATAACAGAGTACCTTCCATAATGACAAGGCTACAATCCATTGGAGTAACACAAATCTCAACAATAGACTACCTTCCATAATGATCAGGCTACCATCCATTAAGTAACAATGATATCGACAACAAACTACCTTCCATAATGACAAGTCTACCATCCATTGGAGTAAAAAAATATCGACAACAGACTACCTTCCATAATGACAAGGTTACCATCCAGTGGAATGACAAAAATATCGACAACAAACTACCTTCCATAATAACAAGGCTACCATCCTTTGGAGTAACAAAAATCTGAAATACAGACTACCTTCCATAATGACAAGGCTACCATCCATTCGAGTAAGACAAATATTAATGACAGACTACCTTCCATAATGACAAGGCTACCATCCATTGGAGTAACAATCATCTCGACAATAAACTACCTTCCATAATGATAAGGCTACCATCCGTTGGAGTAACAAAAATCTCGAAAATAGACTACCTTCCATAATGACAAGGTTACCATCCATTGGAATAATAAAGATATCAACAACAAACTACCATCCATAATGACAAGGCTACCATCCATTGAAGTAAAAAAATATCAACAATAGACTACCTTCCATAATGACAAGGCTACCATCCATTGGAGTAATAAAAATTTCCACAACAGACAACCTTCCATAATGACAAAGTTACAATCCATTGGAATAACAAAAATCACGATAACATACTACATTCCGTAAGGACAAGGCTACCATCCAATGGAATAAAAAAAAGCTCGACAACAGACTACCTTTCATAATGACAAGGCTACCATCCATTGGAGTAACAAAAATCTGAACAACAGACCGCCTTCCATAATGACAAGGCTACCATCCGTTGGACTAACAGAAATCTCAATGACAGACTACGTTCCATAATGACAAGGCTACCATTCATTGGAGTAAAAAAAATCTCGACAATAGACTACATTCCATAATGACTAGGCTATCATCCTATGGAGTAACAAAAATCTTGACAACAGACTACGTTCCATAATGATAAGGCTAGCAACCATTAGACTAACAAAAATCTCGACAACAAACTACCTTCCAAAATGACAAGGCTGCCATCCATTGGAGTAACAAAATTCTCGACAACAGACTACCTTCCATAATGACCAGGCTACCATCCATGGAGTAAAATTGATATCGACAACAGACTACCTTCCATAAATACAAGGTTACCATCCATTGGAGTAATAAAAATCTCGACAATAGACAACCATCCATAATGACAAGGTTACCATCCATTGGAATAACAAAAATCTCGATAACATACTACATTCCATAAGGACAAGGCTACCATCTAATGGAATAACAAAAATCTGGACAACAGACTACCTTTCATAATGACAAGGCTACCATCCATTGGAGTAAAAAAAATCTAAACAACAGACTGCCTTCCATAATGACAAGGCTACCATCCATTGGACTAACAGAAATCTCAATGACAAACTACATTCCAAAATGACAATTCTACCATCCATTGGAGTAACAAAAATCTCGACAACAGACTACATTCCATAATGACCAGGCTACCATCCATTGGAGTAACAAAAATCTCGACAACAGAATACGTTCCATAATGATAAGGCTACCATCCATTAGAGTAACAAAAATCTCGACAACACACTCCCTTCCATAATGACAAGGCAACCATCCATTGGAGTAACAAAAATATCGACAATATAATATGTTCCATAATGACAAATCTATTATCCATTGGAGTAACAAAAATCTCGACAACAAACTACCTTCCATAATGACAAGGCTACCATCCATTGGAGTAACAAAAATCTCGACAATAGACTACCTTCCATAATGACCAGGCTACCAGCCATGGAGTAAAATTGATATCGACAACAGACTACCTTCCATAATGACAACGCTACCATCCATTGGAGTAAAAAAAATCTTGACAACAAACTACCTTCCATAATGACAAGTCTACCATCCATTGGAGTAAAAAAAATCTCGACAATAGACAACCTTCCATAACCACAAGGTTACCTTCCAATGGAATTACAAAAATCATAACAACAAACTACGTTCCATAATGACAAGGCTACCATCCATTGGAGTAACAATTATGTCGACAACATACTACCTTCCATAATGACAAGGCTACCATCCATTGGAGTAACAAAAATGTCGAAAATAGACTACCTTCCATAATGAAAAGGTTACCATCCATTGGAGTAATAAAAATCTCGACAACAGACAACCTTCCATAATGACAAGGTTACCAACCATTGGAATAACAAAAATCTCGATAACATACTACATTCCATAAGGACAAGGCTACCATCTAATGGAATAACAAAAATCTCGACAACACACTACCTTTCATAATGACAAGGCTACCACCCATTGGAATAAAAAAAATCTAAACAACAGACTTCCTTCCATAATGACAAGGCTACCATCCATTGGACTAACAGAAATCTCAATGACAAACTACGTTCCATAATGACAAGGCTACCATCCATTGGAGTAACAAAAATTTCGACAACAGACTACCCTCCATAATGACAAGGCTACCATCCATTGGAGTAACAAAAATCTCGACAACAGACTACCTTCCATAATGACCAGGCTACCATCCATGGAGTAAAATTGATATCGACAACAAACTACCTTCTATAATGACAACGCTACCATCCATTGGAGTAAAAAATATCTTGACAACAGACTACCTTCAATAATGACAAGGCTTGCATCCATTGGAGTAACAATTATCTCGACAACCGACTACCTTCGATAATGACAAGGCTACCATGCATTGGAGTAACAAAAATCTCGACAACATACTACCTTCCATAAAGACAAGGCTACCATCCAGTGGAGTAACAAAACTATCGACAATAAACTACCTTCCATAAAGACAAGGCTACCATCCATTGGAGTAACTAAAATCTCAACAACATACTACCTTCAATAATGACAAGGCTACCATCAATTGGAGTAACAAAAATCTCTACAACAGACTACCTTAATTAATGACAAGGCTACCATCCAATGAGTAACAAAGATATCGGCAACAGACTACCTTTCATAATGACGAGGCTATCATCCATTGGAGTATCAAAAATCTCGACAATAGACTACCTTCAATAATGACAAGCATACCATCCATTGGAGTACAAAAATATCGACGACAGATTACCTTCCAAAATGATAAGGCTACCATCCATTGGAGTAACAAAAATCTCTACAACAGACTACCTTCATTAATGACAAGGCTACCATCCAATGAGTAACAGAGATATCGGCAACAGACTACATTTCATAATGACAAGGCTATCATCCATTGGAGTAACAAAAATCTTGACAACAAACTACCTTCCATAATGACAAGGCTACCATCCATTGGAGTAATAAAAATATCGACAATAGACTATGTTCCATAATGACAAGGCTACCATCCATTGGAGTAACAAAAATCTCGACAACAGACTACCTTATAAAATGACAAGGCTACCATCCATTTGAGTAACAAAAATCTCGACAATAGACTACCTTCCATAATGACCAGGCTACCATCCATTGAGTAAAATTGATATCGACAACAGACTACCTTCCATAATAACAACGCTACCATCCATTGGAGTAAAAAAAATCTTCACAACAGACTACCTTCCATAATGACAAGTCTACCATCCATTGGATTAAAAACAATCTCGACAACAAACAACCTTCCATAACCACAAGGTTACCATCCATTGGAATGACAAAAATCTCGACAACAAACTGCCTTCCATAATGACAAGGCTACCATCCATTGGAGTAACAAAAATCTGAAAAATAGACTACCTTTTGTAATTACTAGGCTACCATCTTTTGGAGTAACAATTATCTCGACAACAGATTACCTTCCATAATGACAAGGCTACCGTCCATTGGAGTAAAAAAAATCTCGACAACAGACTACCTTCCATAAATAAAAGGCTACCATTCATTGGATTAACAAAACTATCGACAACAAACTACCTTCCATAAAGACAAGGCTACCATCCATTGGAGTAAGAAAAATCTCGACACCAGACTACCTTCAATAATGACAAGACTACCATCCATTGAAGTAACAAAAATATCGACGACAGGTTACCTTCCAAAATGACAAGGCTACCATCCATTGGAGTAACAAAAATCTCTACAACAAAATACCTTCATTAATTACAAGGCTACCATCCATTGAGTAAAAAAGATATCGATAACAGACTACCTTCCATAATGACAAGGCTATCTTCCATTGGAGTAACAAAAATCTCGATAACAGAGTACCTTCCATAATGACAAGGCTACAATCCATTGGAGTAACACAAATCTCAACAATAGACTACCTTCCATAATGATCAAGCTACCATCCATTAAGTAACAATGATATCGACAATAAACTACCTTCGATAATGACAAGTCTACCATCCATTGGAGTAAAAAAATCTTGACAACAGACTACCTTCCATAATGACAAGGTTACCATCCAGTGGAATGACAAAAATATCGACAACAAACTACCTTCCATAATAACAAGGCTACCATCCTTTGGAGTAACAAAAATCTGAAATACAGACTACCTTCCATAATGACAAGGCTACCATCCATTCGAGTAAGAAAAATCTTAATGACAGACTACCTTCCATAATGACAAGGCTACCATCCATTGGAGTAACAATCATCTAGACAATAAACTACCTTCCATAATGATAAGGCTACCATCCGTTGGAGTAACAAAAATCTCGAAAATAGACTACCTTCCATAATGACAAGGTTACCATCCATTGGAATAATAAAGATATCGACAACAAACTACCATCCATAATGACAAGGCTACCATCCATTGAAGTAAAAAAATATCAACAATAGACTACCTTCCATAATGACAAGGCTACCATCCATTGGAGTAATAAAAATTTCCACAACAGACAACCTTCCATAATGACAAAGTTACAATCCATTGGAATAACAAAAATCACGATAACATACTACATTCCATAAGGACAAGGCTACCATCCAATGGAATAAAAAAAATCTCGACAACAGACTACCTTTCATAATGACAAGCTACCATCCATTGGAGTAACAAAAATCTGAACAACAGACCGCCTTCCATAATGACAAGGCTACCATCCGTTGGACTAACAGAAATCTCAATGACAGACTACGTTCCATAATGACAAGGCTACCATCCATTGGAGTAAAAAAAATCTCGACAATAGACTACTTTCCATAATGACTAGGCTATCATCCTATGGAGTAACAAAAATCTTGACAACAGACTACGTTCCATAATGATAAGGCTAGCATCCATTAGACTAACAAAAATCTCGACAACAAACTACCTTCCATAATGACAAGGCTACCATCCATTGGAGTAACAAAAATCTCGACAATAGACTACCTTCCATAATGACCAGGCTACCATCCATGGAGTAAAATTGATATCGACAACAGACTACCTTCCATAAATACAAGGTTACCATCCATTGGAGTAATAAAAATCTCGACAATAGACAACCTTCCATAATGACAAGGTTACCATCCATTGGAATAACAAAAATCTCGATAACATACTACATTCCATAAGGACAAGGCTACCATCTAATGGAATAACTAAAATCTGGACAACAGACTACCTTTCATAATGACAAGGCTACCATCCATTGGAGTAAAAAAAATCTAAACCACAGACTGCCTTCCATAATGACAAGGCTACCATCCATTGGACTAACAGAAATCTCAATGACAAACTACATTCCAAAATGACAATTCTACCATCCATTGGAGTAACAAAAATCTCGACAACAGACTACATTCCATAATGACCAGGCTACCATCCATTGGAGTAACAAAAATCTCGACAACAGAATACGTTCCATAATGATAAGGCTACCATCCATTAGAGTAACAAAAATCTCGACAACACACTACCTTCCATAATGACAAGGCAACCATCCATTGGAGTAACAAAAATGTCGACAATATAATATGTTCCATAATGACAAATCTACCATCCATTGGAGTAACAAAAATCTCGACAACAAACTACCTTCCATAATGACAAGGCTACCATCCATTGGAGTAACAAAAATCTCGACAACAGACTACCTTCCATAATGACCAGGCTACCAGCCATGGAGTAAAATTGATATCGACAACAGACTACCTTCCATAATGACAACGCTACCATCCATTGGAGTAAAAAAAATCTTGACAACAAACTACCTTCCATAATGACAAGTCTACCATCCATTGGAGTAAAAAAAATCTCGACAATAGACAACCTTCCATAACCACAAGGTTACCTTCCAATGGAATTACAAAAATCATAACAACAAACTACGTTCCATAATGACAAGGCTACCATCCATTGGAGTAACAATTATGTCGACAACATACTACCTTCCATAATGACAAGGCTACCATCCATTGGAGTAACAAAAATGTCGAAAATAGACTACCTTCCATAATGAAAAGGTTACCATCCATTGGAGTAATAAAAATCTCGATAACAGACAACCTTCCATAATGACAAGGTTACCAACCATTGGAATAACAAAAATCTCGATAACATACTACATTCCATAAGGACAAGGCTACCATCTAATGGAATAACAAAAATCTCGACAACACACTACCTTTCATAATGACAAGGCTACCACCCATTGGAGTAAAAAAAATCTAAACAATAGACTTCCTTCCATAATGACAAGGCTACCATCCATTGGACTAATAGAAATCTCAATGACAAACTACGTTCCATAATGACAAGGCTACCATCCATTGGAGTAACAAAAATTTCGACAACAGACTACCCTCCATAATGACAAGGCTACCATCCATTGGAGTAACAAAAATTTCGACAACAGACTACCCTCCATAATGACAAGGCTACCATCCATTGGAGTAACAAAAATCTCGACAACAGACTACCTTCCATAAAGACCAGGCTACCATCCATGGAGTAAAATTGATATCGACAACAAACTACCTTCTATAATGACAACGCTACCATCCATTGGAGTAAAAAATATCTTGACAACAGACTACCTTCAATAATGACAAGGCTTGCATCCATTGGAGTAACAATTATCTCGACAACCGACTACCTTCGATAATGACAAGGCTACCATGCATTGGAGTAACAAAAATCTCGACAACATACTACCTTCCATAAAGACAAGGCTACCATCCAATGGAGTAACAAAACTATCGACAACAAACTACCTTCCATAAAGACAAGGCTACCATCCATTGGAGTAACTAAAATCTCAACAACATACTACCTTCAATAATGACAAGGCTACCATCAATTGGAGTAACAAAAATCTCTACAACAGACTACCTTAATTAATGCCAAGGCTACCATCCAATGAGTAACAAAGATATCGGCAACAGACTACCTTTCATAATGACGAGGCTATCATCCATTGGAGTAACAAAATTCGCGACAAGAGACTACCTTCCTGAAAGACAAGGCTACCATCCATTGGAGTAACAAAAATCTCGACAACAGACTACCTTCCATAATGACCAGGCTACAATCCATTGAGTAAAATTGATATAAAAAACTGACTACCTTCCATAATGACAACGCTACCATCCATTGGAGTAAAAAAAATCTTGACAACAGACTACCTTCTATAATGACAAGTCAACCATCCATTGGAGTAAAAAAAATCTCGACCACAAACAACCTTCCATAACCACAAGGTCACCATCCAATGAAATGACAAAAATCTCGACAACAAACTACCTTCCATAATGACAAGGTTACCATCCTTTGGAGTAAAAAAAATTTGAAAAATAGACCACCTTCCAGAATGACAAGGCTAGCATCCATTCGAGTAACAAAAATCTTAATGACAGACTACCTTCCATAATGACAAGGCTACCATCCATTGGAGTAACAAAAATCTCGAAAATAGACTACCTTCCATAATGACAAGGTTACCATCCATTGGAATAACAAAGATATCGACAACAAACTACCTTCCATAATAACAAGGCTACCATCCATTGAAGTAAAACAATATCTACAATAGACTACCTTCCATAATGAAAAGGCTACCATCCATTTGAGTAATAAAAATCTCGACAACAGACAACCTTCCATAATGACAAGGTTACCATCCATTGGAATAACAAAAATCTCGATAACATACTACATTCCATAAGGACAAGGCTACCATCTAATGGAATAACAAAAATCTCGACAACAGACTACCTTTCATAATGACAAGGCTACCATCCATTGGAGTAAAAAAAATCTAAACAACAGACTTCCTTCCATAATTACAAGGCTACCATCCATTGGACTGACAGAAATCTCAATGACAAACTATGTTCCATAATGACAAGGCTACCATCCATTGGAGTAACAAATATCTCGACAACAGACTACTTTCCCTAATGACCAGGCTACCATCCATTGGAGTAACAAAAATCTCGACAACAGACTATGTTCCATAATGATAAGGCTACCATCCATTAGAGTAACAAAAATCTCGACAACACACTACCTTCCATAATGACAAGGCAACCATTCATTGGAGTAACAATAATATCGACAATAGACTATGTTCCATAATGACAAAGCTACCATCCATTGGAGTTACAAAAATCTCGACAACAGACTACCCTCCATAATGACAAGGCTACAAACCATCGGAGTAACAAAAATCTGGACAACAGACTACCTTCCATAATGACCAGGCTACCATCCATGCAGTAAAATTGATATCGACAACAGACTACCTTCTATAATGACAACGCTACCATCCATTGGAGTAAATAAAAATCTCAACAACAAACTACCTTCCATAATGACAAGGCTACCATCAATTAGAGTAACAATTATCTCGACAACAGACTACCTTCGATAATGACAAGGCTACCATCCATTGGAGTAACAAAAATCTCGACAACATACTACCTTCCATAAAGAAAAGCCTACCATCCAATGGAGTAACAAAACTATCGACAACAAACTTCCTTCCATAAAGACAAGGCTACCATCTATTGGAGTAACTAAAATCTCGACAACAGACTACCTTCAATAATGACAAGGCTACCATCCTTTGGAGTAACAAAAATATCTACAACAGACTACCTTCATTAATGACAAGGCTACCATCCAATGAGTAACAAAGATATCGGCAACAGACTACCTTTCATAATGACAAGGATATCATCCATTGGAGTAACAAAAATTGCGACAACAGACTACCTTCCTTAATGACAAGGCTACCATCCATTGGAGTAACAAAAATTTCGACAACACACTACCTTCCATAATGACAACGCTACCATTCATTGGAGTAAAAAAAATCTTGACAACAAACTACCTTCCATAATGACAAGTCTACCATCCATTAGAGTAAAAAAATCTCGACAATAGACTACCTTCCATAATGACAAGGTTACCATCCATTGGAATGACAAAAATATCGACAACAAACTACCTTCTATAATGACAAGGCTACCATCCTTTGGAGTAGCAAAAATCTGAAAAACAGACTACCTTCCATAATGACAAGGCTACCATCCATTTGAGTAACAAAAATCTTAATGACCGACTACCTTCCATAATGACAAGGCTACCATCCATTGGAGTAACAAAAATCTCGACAATAGACTACCTTCCCTAATGACAAGGTTACCATCCAATTGGAATAACAAAGATATCTACAACAAACTACCTTCCATAATGACAAGGCTACCATCCATTGAAGTAAAAAAAATATCAAAAATAGACAACCTTCGATAATGACAAGGCTACCATCCATTGGAGTAATAAAAATCTCCACAACAGACAACCTTCCATAATGACAAGGTAACCGTCAATTGGAATAACTGAAATCTCGATAACATACTACATTGCATAAGGACAAGGCTACCATCCAATGGAATAACAAAAATCTCGACAACAAACTACCTTTCATAATGACAAGGCTACCATCCATTAGAGTAACAAAAATCTGAACAACAGACTGCCTTCCATAATGACAAGGCTATCTTCCATTGGAGTAACAAAAATATCGACAACAGACTACCTTCCATAATGACCAGGCTACCATCCATTAAGTAACAATGATATCGACAACAGACTACCTTCCATAATGACAATGCTTCCATCCATTGGAGTAAAAATAATCTTGTCAACAGACTACCTTCCATAATGACAAGTCTACCATTCATTGGAGTAAAAAAATCTCGACAACAGACTACCTTCAATAATGACAAGGTTACCATCCATTGGAATGACAAAAATATCGAAAACAAACTACCTTCCATAATGACAAGGCTACCATCCTTTGGTGTAACAAAAATATGAAAAACATACTACCTTCTATAATGATAAGGCTACCATCCATTCGAGTAAAAAAAATCTTAATGACAAACTACCTTCCATAATGACAATGCTACCATCCATTGGAGTAACAATTATCTCGACAACAGACTACCTTCCATAATGACAAGGCTACCATCCATTGGAGTAACAAAAATCTCAAAAATAGACTACCTTCCATAATGACAAGGTTACCATCCATTGGAATAACAAAGATATCGACAACAAACTACCTTCCATAATGACCTGGATACCATCCATTGAAGTAAAAAATTATTAACAATAAACTACCTTCCATAATGACAAGGCTACCATCCATTGGAGTAATAAAAATCTCCACAACAGACAACCTTCCATAATGACAAGGTAACCGTCAATTGGAATAACTGAAATCTCGATAACATACAACATTGCATATGGACAAGGCTACCATCCAATGGAATAACAAAAATCTCGACAACAAACTACCTTTCATAATGACAAGGCTACCATCCATTGGAGTAACTAAAATCTGAACAACAGACTGCCTTCCATAATGACAAGGGTACCATCCATTGGACTAACACAATTCTCAATGACAGACTACGTTCCATAATGACAAGGCTACCATCCATGGGAGTAACAAAAATCTCGACAATAGACTACGTTCCATAATGATGAGGCTACCATCCATCAGAGTAACAAAAATCTCGACAACACACTACCTTCCATAATGAAAAGGCTACCATCCATTGGAGTAACAAAAATATCGACAATAGACTATGTTCCATAATGACAAGGCTACCATCCATTGGAGTAAAAAAATCTAGACAACAAACTACATTCCATAATGACTAGGTTACCATCCATTGGAGTAACAAAAATCTCGACAATAGACTACCTTCCATAATGACAAGGCTACCATCCATTGGAGTAACAAAAATCTCAAAAATAGACTACCTTCCATAATGACAAGGTTACCATCCATTGGAATAACAAAGATATCGACAACAAACTACCTTCCATAATGACCTGGATACCATCCATTGAAGTAAAAAATTATTAACAATAAACTACCTTCCATAATGACAAGGCTACCATCCATTGGAGTAATAAAAATCTCCACAACAGACAACCTTCCATAATGACAAGGTAACCGTCAATTGGAATAACTGAAATCTCGATAACATACAACATTGCATATGGACAAGGCTACCATCCAATGGAATAACAAAAATCTCGACAACAAACTACCTTTCATAATGACAAGGCTACCATCCATTGGAGTAACTAAAATCTGAACAACAGACTGCCTTCCATAATGACAAGGGTACCATCCATTGGACTAACACAATTCTCAATGACAGACTACGTTCCATAATGACAAGGCTACCATCCATGGGAGTAACAAAAATCTCGACAATAGACTACGTTCCATAATGATGAGGCTACCATCCATCAGAGTAACAAAAATCTCGACAACACACTACCTTCCATAATGAAAAGGCTACCATCCATTGGAGTAACAAAAATATCGACAATAGACTATGTTCCATAATGACAAGGCTACCATCCATTGGAGTAAAAAAATCTAGACAACAAACTACATTCCATAATGACTAGGTTACCATCCATTGGAGTAACAAAAATCTCGACAATAGACTACCTTCCATAAAGACAAGGCTACCATCCATTGGAGTAACAAAACTACCGACAACAAACTACCTTCCATAAAGACAAGGCTACCATCCATTGGAGTAACAAAAATCTCGACAACAAACTACCTTCAAGAATGACAAGGCTACCATCCATTGGAGTAACAAAAATATCGACGACATATTACCTTCCAAAATGACAAGGCTACCATCAATCGGAGTAACAAAAATCTCTACAACAAAATACCTTCATTAATGACAAGGCTACCATCCATTGAATAACAAAGATATCGACAACAGACTAACTTTCATAATGACAAGGCTATCTTCCATTGGAGTAACAAAAATCTCGACAACAGACTACCTTCCGTAATGACAAGGCTACATTCCATTAGAGTAACAAAAATCTCGACAACAGACTACCTTCCATAATGACCAGGCTACCATCCATTAAGTAACAATGATATCGACAACAAACTACCTTCCATAATGACAAGGCTACCATCCTCTGGTGTAACAAAAATCTGAAAAACATACTACCTTCTATAATGATAAGGCTACCATCCATTCGAGTAACAAAAATATTAATGAGAGACTACCTTCCATAATGACAATACTACCATCCATTGGAGTAATAATTATCTCGACAACAGACTACCTTCCATAATGACAAGGCTACCATCCATTGGAGTAACAAAAATCTCAAAAATAGACCTCCTTCCATAATGACAAGGTTACCATCCATTGGAATAACAAAGATATCGACAACAAACTACCTTCAATAATGAACTGGCTACCATCTATTGAAGTAAAAAAATATTAACAATAGACTACCTTCCATAATGACAAGGCTACCATCCATTGGAGTAATAAAAATCTCGACAATAGATAACCTTCCATAATGACAAGGTTACCATCTATTGGAATAACAAAAATCTCGATAACATACTACATTCCATAAGGACAAGGCTACCATCCAATGGAATAACAAAAATCTCGACAGCAAACTACCTTTCATAATGACAAAGCTACCATCCATTGGAGTAACAAAAATTTGAACAACATACTGCCTTCTATAACGATAAGGCTACCATCCATTGGACTAACAGAAATCTCAATGACAGACTACGTTCCATAATGACAAGGCTACCATCCATTGGAGTAACAAAAATCTCGACAAGAGACTACATTCCATAATGACTAGGCTACCATCCATTGGAGTGTCAAAAATATCGACAATAGACTATGTTCCATAATGCCAAAGCTACCATCCATTGGAGTAACAAAAATCTCGACAACAGACTACCTTCCATAATGACAAGGCTACCATCTATTGGAGTAACAAAAATATCGACAATAGACTATGTTCCATAATGACAAAGCTACCATCCATTGGAGTAACAAAAATCTCGACAACAGACTGCCTTCCATAATGATAAGGCTACCATCCATTGGAGTAACAAAAATCTCGACAACAGAATACCTTCCATAATGACCAGGCTATCATCCAATGAGTAAAATTGATATCGACAACAGACTACCTTCCATAATGACAATGCTACCATCCATTGGAGTAACAAAAATCTTGACCATAGACTACCTTCCATAATGACAAGTCTACCATCCATTGGAGTAAAAAAAATCTCGACAACAAACAACCTTCCATAACCACAAGGTTACCATCCAATGGAATGACAAAAATATCGACAACAAACTACCTTCCATAATGACAAGGTTACCATCCATTGGAATGAAAAAAATATAGACAACAAACTACCTTCCATAATGACAAGGCTACCATCCTTTAGAGTAACAAAAATTTGAAAAACATACTACCTTCCATAATGACAAGGCTACCATCCATTCGAGTAACAAAAATATTAATGATAGACTACCTTCCATAATGACAAGGCTACCATCCATTGGAGTAACAATTATCTCAACAACTGACTACCTTCCATAATGACAAGGCTTCCATCCATTGGAGTAACAAAAATCTCAAAAATAAACTACCTTCCATAATGACAAGGTTACCATCCATTAGAATAACAAAGATATCGACAACAAACTACCTTCCATAATGACAAGGCTACCATCCATTGGAGTAACAAAAATCTCAAAAATAGACTACCTTCCATAATGACAAGGTTACCATCCATTGGAATAACAAAGATATCGACAACAAACTACCTTCCATAATGACCAGGCTACCATCCATTGAAGTAAAAAAATATTAACAATAGACTACCTTCCATAATGACAAGGCTACCATCCATTGGAGTAATAAAAATCTCGACAATAGATAACCTTCCATAATGACAAGGTTACCATCCATTGGAATAACAAAAATCTCGATAACATACTACATTCCATAAGGACAAGGCTACCATCCAATGGAATAACAAAAATCTCGACAACAAACTACCTTTCATAATGACAAAGCTACCATCCATTGGAGTAACAAAAATATGAACAACATACTGCCTTCTATAATGATAAGGCTACCATCCATTCGACTAACAGAAATCACAATGACAGACTACGTTCCATAATGACGAGGCTACCATCCATTGGAGTAACAAAAATCTCGACAAGAGACTACATTCCATAATGACTAGGCTACCATCCATTGGAGTAACAAAAATCTCGACAACAGACTACCTTCCATAATGACAAGGCTACCATCTATTGGAGTAACAAAAGTATCGACAATAGACTATGTTCCATAATGACAAAGCTACCATCCATTGGAGTAACAAAAATCTCGACAACAGACTACCTTCCATAATGATAAGGCTACCATCCATTGGAGTAACAAAAATCTCGACAACAGACTACCTTCCATAATGACCAGGCTATCATCCATTGAGTAAAATAGATATTGACAACAGACTACCTTCCATAATGACAATGCTACCATCCATTGGAGTAAAAAAAATCTTGACAACAGACTACCTTCCATAATGACAAGTCTACCATCCATTGGAGTAAAAAAAATCTCGACAACAGACAACCTTCCATAACCACAAGGTTACCATCCAATGGAATGACAAAAATCTCGACAACAAACTACCTTCCATAATGACAAGGTTACCATCCATTGGAGTAACAAAAGTCTCGACAACAGACTACCTTCCATAATGACCAGGCTATCATCCATTGAGTAAAATTGATATCGACAACATACTACCTTCCATAATGATAATGCTACCATCCATTGGAGTAAAAAAAATCTTGACAACAGACTACCTTCCATAATGACAAGTCTACCATCCATTGGAGTAAAAAAAATCTCGACAACAGACAACCTTCCATAACCACAAGGTTACCATCCAATGGAATGACAAAAATCTCGACAACAAACTACCTTCCATAATGACAAGGTTACCATCCATTGGAATGACAAAAATATAGACAACAAACTACCTTCCATAATGACAAGGCTACCATCCTTTAGAGTAACATAAATCTGAAAAACATATTACCTTCCATAATGACAAGGCTACCATCCATTCGAGTAACAAAAATCATAATGACAGACTACCTTCCATAATGACAAGGCTACCATCCACTGGAGTAACAATTATCTCGACAACTGACTACCTGCCATAATGACAAGGCTACCATCCATTGGAGTAACAAAAATCTCGAAAATAAACTACCTTCCATAAAGACAAGGTTACCATCCATTAGAATAACAAAGATATCGACAACAAACTACCATCCATAATGACAAGGCTACCATCCATTGAAGTAAAAAAATATCAACAATAGACTACCTTCCATAATGACAAGGCTACCATCAATTGGAGTACTAAAAATCTCGACAATAGACAAACTTGCATAATGACAAGGTTACCATCCATTGGAATAACAAAAATCTCGATAACATACTACATTCAAGAAGTACAAGGCTACCATCTAAGGGAATAACAAAAATCTCGACAACAGACTACCTTTCATAATGACAAGGATACCATCCATTGGACTAACAGAAATCTCAATGACAGACTACGTTCCATAATTACAAGGCTACCATCCATTGGAGTAACAAAAATCTCGACAACAGACTACTTTCCATAATGACTAGGCTACCATCCATTGGAGTAACAAAAATCTGGACAACAGACTACGTTCCATAATGATAAGTCTACCATGCATTAGAGTAACAAAAATCTCGACAACACACTACCTTCCATAATGACAAGGATACCATCCATTGGAGTAACAAAAATATCGACAATAGACTATGTTCCATAATGACAAAGCTACCATCCATTGGAGTAACAAAAATCTCGACAACAGACTACCTTCCATAATGACAAGGCTACCATCCATTGGAGTAACAAAAATCTCGACAACACACTACCTTCCATAATGACCAGGCTACCATCCATCGAGTAAATTTGATATCGACAACAGACTACCTTCCATAATGACAACACTACCATCCATTGGAGTAAAAAAAATCATGACAACAGACTAAATTCCATAATGACAAGTTTACCATCCAATGGAATGACCAAAATCTCGAAAAACAAACTACCTTCAATAATGACAAGGCTACCATCCATTAGAGTAACAAAAATTTGAAAAATAGACTACCTTCAATAATGACAAGGCTACCATCTATTGGAGTAACAAAAATCTCTAATTCAAACTACCTTCATTAATGACAAGGCTACCATCCATTGAGTAACAAAGATATCGACATCAAACTACCTTCCATAATGACAAGGCTATCATCCATTGGAGTAACAAAAATCTCGACAACAGACTACCTTCCATAATGACAAGGCTACCATCCATTGGAGTAAAAATTATCTCGACAACATACTACCTTCCATAATGACAAGGCTACCATCCATTGGAGTAACAAAAATCTCAAAAATAGACTACCTTCCATAATGACAAGGTTACCATCCATTTAAATAACAAAGATATCGACAACAAACTAACTTCCATAATGACAAGGATACCATCCATTGAAGTAAGATAATATAAAGAATAGACTACCTTCCATAATGACAAGGTTACCATCCATTGGAATAACAAAAATCTCGATAACATACTACATTCCATAAGGACAAGGCTACCATCCAATGGAATAACAAAAATCTCGACAACACACTACCTTTCATAATGACAAGGCTACCATCCATTGGAGTAACAAAAATCTGAACAACCGACTGCCTTCCATAATGACAAGGCTACCATCCATTGTACTAACAGAAATGTCAATGATAGACTACGTTCCATAAGGATAAGGCTACCATCCATTGGAGTAACAAAAATCACGAAAACAAACTACATTCCATAATGACTAGGCTACCCTCCATTGGAGTAAAAAAAACTCGACAACAGACTAAGTTACATAATGATAAGGATACCATCCTTTAGAGTAACAAAAATCTCGACAACACACTACCTTCCATAAAGACAAGGCTACCATCCATTGGAGTAACAAAAATATCGATAACATACTACGTTCCATAAAGACAAGGCTACCATCCATTGGAGTAACAAAAATCTCGACAATAGACTACCTTCAATAATGACAAGGCTACCATCCATTGGAGTATGAAAAATCTCTACAACAGACTACCTTCATTAATGACAAGGCTACCATCCATTGAGTAACAAAGATATCGACAACAGACTACCTTCCATAATGACAAGGCTATCATCCATTGGAGTAACAAAAATCTCGACAATAGACTACCTTCCATAATGACAAGGCTACCATTCATTGGAGTAACAAAAATCTCGACAGCAGATTACCTTCCATAATGTCCAGGCTATCATCCATTGAGTAAAATTGATATCGACAACAGACTACCTTCCATAATGAAAATGCTACCATCCATTAGAGTAAAAAAAATCTTGACAACAGACTACCTTCCACAATGACAAGTCTACCATCCATTGGAGTTAAAAAAATCTCGACAACAGACAACCTTCCATAACCACAAGGTTACCATCCAATGGAATGACAAAAATCTCGACAACAAACTACCTTCCATAATGACAAGGTTACCATCCATTGGAATGACAAAAATTTAGACAACAAACTACCTTCCATAATGACAAGACTACCATCCTTTAGAGTAACAAAAATCTGAAAAACAAACTACCTTCCATAATGACAAGGCTACCATCCATTCGAGTAACAAAAATCTTAATGACATACTACCTTCCATAATGACAAGGCTACCATCCATTGGAGTAACAATTATCTCGACAATAGACTACCTTCCATAATGACAAGGCTACCATCCATTGGAGTAACAAAAAACTCGAAAATAGACTACCTTCCATAATGACAAGGTTACCATCCAATAGAATAACAAAGATTTCGACAACAAACTACCTTCCATAATTACAAGGCTACCAACCATTGAAGTAAAAAAATATCAACAATAGACTACCTTCCATAATGACAAGGCTACCATCAATTGGAGTAATAAAAATCTCGACAACAGACAAACTTGCATAATGACAAGGTTACCATCCATTGGAATAACAAAAATCTCGATAACATACTACATTCCATAAGGACAAGTCTACCATCTAATGGAATAACAAAAATCTCGACAACAAAATACGTTTCATAATGACAACGCTACCATCCATTGGAGTAACAAAAATCTGAACAACAGACTGCCTTCTATAATGATAAGGCTACCATCCGTTGGAGTAACAAAAATCTCGACAACAGACTACATTCCATAAGGACTAGGCTACCATCCATTGGAGTAACAAAAATCTCGACAACAGACTACGTTCCATAATGATAATTCTACCATTCATTAGAGTAACAAAAATCTCGACAACACACTACCTTCCATAATGACAAGGCTACCATCCATTGGAGTAACAAAAATATCGACAATAGACTATGTTCCATAATGACAAAGCTACCATCCATTGGAGTAACAAAAATCTCGACAACAGACTACCTTCCATAATGACAAGGCTACCATCCATTGGAGTAACAAAAATCTCGACAACAGACTACCTTCCATAATGACCAGGCTACCATCCATTGAGAAAATGTGATATCGACAACAAACTACCTTCCATAATGACAACACTACCATCCATTGGAGTAAAAAAAAATCATGACAACAGACTACCTTCCATAATGACAAGTCTACCATCCAATGGAATGACAAAAATTTAGACAACAAACTACCTTCCATAATGACAAGGCTACCATCCATTGGAGTAACAAAAATCTGAAAAATAGACTACCTTCCGTAATGACTAGGCTACCATCCATTGGAGTAACAAAAATCTCGACAACAGACTACCTTCGATAATGACAAGGCTACCATCCATTGGACTAACGAAAATCTTGACAACATACTAGCTTCCATAATGACAAGGCTACCATCCATTAGAGTAACAAAAGTATCGACAACAAACTACCTTCCATAATGACAAGGCTACCATCCATTGGAGTAACAATTATCTCGACAATAGACTACCTTCCATAATGACAAGGTTACCATCCATTAGAATAAAAAAGATATCGACAACAAACTACCTTCCATAATTACAAGGCTACCATCCATTGAAGAAAAAAAATATCAACAATAGACTACCTTCCATAATGAAAAGGCTACCATCCATTGGAGTAATAACAATCTCAACAACAGAAAAACTTGCATAATGACAAGGTTACCATCCACTGGAATAACAAAAATCTCGATAACATACTACATTCCATAAGGACAAGGATACCATCTAATGGAATAACAAAAATCTCGACAACAGACTACCTTTCATAATGACAAGGCTACCATCCATTGGAGTAACAAAAATCTGAACAACAGACTGCCTTTTGTAATGATAAGGCTACCATCCATTGGACTAACAGATATCTCAATGACAGACTACGTTCCATAATGACAAGGCTACCATCCATTAGAGTAACAAAAATCTCGACAACTGACTACATTCCATAATGACTAGGCTACCATCCATTGGAGTAACAAAAATCTCGACAACAGACTACCTTCCATAATTACCAGGCTATCATTCATTGAGTAAAATTGATATGGACAATAGACTTCCTTCCATAATGACAATGCTACCATCCATTGGAGTAAAAAAAATCTCGACAACAGACTACCTTCCATAATGACAAGTCTACCATCCATTGGAGTAAATAAAATCTCGACAACATACAACCTTCCATAAACACAAGGTTACCATCCAATGGAATGACAAAAATCTCGACAACAAACTACCTTCCATAATGACAAGGTTACCATCCATTGGAATGACAAAAATATAGAAAACAAACTACCTTCCATAATGACAAGGCTACCATCCTTTAGAGTAACAAAAATCTGAAAAACAAACTACCTTCCATAATGACAAGGCTACCATCCATTCTAGTAACAAAAATCTTAATGACAGACTACCTTCCATAATGACAAGGCTACCATTCATTGGAGTAACAAAAATCTCGAAAATAGACTACCTTCCATAATGACAAGGTTACCATGCATTAGAATAACAAAGATATCGACAACAAACTACCTTCCATAATAACAAGGCTACCATCCATTGAAGTAAAAAAATATCAACAATAGACTACCTTCCATAATGACAAGGCTACCATCCATTGGAGTAATAATAATCTCGACAACAGACAAACTTGCATAATGACAAGGTTTCCATCCATTGGAATAACAAAAATCTCGATAACATACTACATTCAATAAGGACAAGGATACCATCTAATGGAATAACAAAAATCTCGACAACAAACTACCTTTCATAATGACAAGGCTACCATCCATTGGAGTAACAAAAATCTCGACAACACACTACCTTCCATAATGAAAAGGCTACCATCCATTGGAGTAACAACATATTTACAATAGACTATGTTCCATAATGACAAAGCTACCATCCATTGGAGTAACAAATATCTCAATCACAGACTACGTTCCATAATGACAAGGCTACCATCCATTAGAGTAACAAAAATCTCGACAACAAACTACATTCCATAATGACTAGGATACAATCCATTGGAGTAACAAAAATCTCGACAACAGACTACGTTCCATAATGATAAGTCTACCATCCATTAGAGTAACAAAAATCTCGACAACACACTACCTTCCATAATGAAAAGGCTACCATCCATTGGAGTAACAACATATTTACAATAGACTATGTTCCATAATGACAAAGCTACCATCCATTGGATTAACAAAAATCTCGACAACAGACTACCTTCCATAATGACAAGGCTACCATCCATTGGAGTAACAAAAATCCTGACAACAGACTACCTTCCATAATGACCAGGTTACCATCCATTGAGTAAATTTGATATCGATAACAGACTACCTTCCATAATGACAACACTACCATCCATTGGAGTAAAAAAAATCATGACAATAGACTACCTTCCATAATGACAAGTCTACCATCCAACGGAATGACAAAAATCTCGACAACAAACTACCTTCCATAATGTCAAGGCTACCATCCATTGGAGTAACAAAAATCTAAAAAATAGACTACATTCCATAATGACTAGGCTACCATCCATTGGAGTAACAATTATCTCGACAACAGACTACCTTCGATAATGACAAGGCTACCATCCATTGGAGTAAAAAAAATCTCGACAACAGACTACCTTCCATAAAGACAAGGCTACCATCCATTGGAGTAACAAAACTATCGACAACAAACTACCTTCCATAAAGACAAGGCAACCATCCATTGGAGTAACAAAAATCTCGACAATAGACTACCTTCAATAATGAAAAGTCTACCATCCATTGGAGTAACAAAAATCTCTACAACAGACTACCTTCATTAATGACAAGGCTACCATCCATTGAGTAACAAAGATATCGATAACAGACTACCTTCTATAATGACAAGGCTATCATCCATTGGAATAACAAAAATCTCGACAACAGACTACCTTCCATAATGATAAGGCTACCATCCATTGGAGTAACAAAAATCTGAACAACAGACTGGCTTCCATAATGACAAGGCTACCATCCATTGGACTAACAAAAATCTCAATGACAGACTACGTTCCATAATGACAAGGCTACCATCCATTGGAGTAACAAAAATCTCGACAATTGACTACATTCCATAATGACTAGGCTACCATCCATTGGAGTTACAAAAATCTCGACAACTGACTATGTTCCATAATGACAAGGCTACCATCCATTTTAGTAACAAAAATATCGACAAAAGACTATGTTCCATAATGACAAGGCTACCATCCATTGGAGTAACAAAATTTTGACAACAGACTACCTTCCATAATGACAAGGCTACCATCCATTGGAGTAACAAAATCCTCGACAATAGACTACATTCCATAATGACCAGGCTACCATCCATTGAGTAAAATTGATATCGACAATAGACTACCTTCCCAAAAGACAAGGCTACCATCCATTGGAGTAACAAAACTATCGATAACAAACTACCTTCCATAAAGACAAGGCTACCATCCATTAGAGTAACAAAAATCTCGACAATAGACTATGTTCCATAATGACAAGGCTACCATCCATTGGAGTAACAAAAATATCGATGACAGATTACCTTCCAAAATGACAAGGCTACCATCCATTGGAGTAACAAAAATATCTACAATAAAATACCTTCATTAATGACAAGGCTACCATCCATTGAATAACAAAGATATCGACAACAAACTAACCTCCATAATGACAAGGCTATCTTCCATTGGAGTAACAAAAATCTCGACAACAGACTACCTTGCATAATGAAAAGGCTACCATCCATTGGAGTAACAAAAATCTCAAAAATAGACTACCTTCCATAATGACAAGGTTACCATCCATTGGAATAACAAAGATATCGACAACAAACAACCTTCCATAATGACAAGGCTACCATCCATTGAAGTAAAAAAATATAAACAATAGACTACCTTCCATAATGACAAGGCTACCATCCATTGGAGTAATAAAAATCTCGACAACAGATAACCTTCCATAATGACAAGGTTACCATCCACTGGAATAACAAAATTCTCGATAACATACTACATTCCATAAGGACAAGGATACCATCCAATGGAATAACAAAAATCTCGACAAAAGACTACCTTTCATAATGACAAGGCTAACATCCATTGGAGTAATAAAAATCTGAACAACAAACTGCCTTCCATAATCACAAGGCTACCATCCATTGTACTAACACAAATCTCAATGACAGACTACGTTCCATAATGACAAGGCTACCATCCATTGGAGTAACAAAAATCTCGACAACAGACTACATTCCATAATGACTAGGCTACCATCCATTGGAGTTACAAAAATCTCGAGAACAAACTATGTTCCATAGTGATAAGGCTACCATCCATTAGAGTAACAAAAATCTCGACAACACACTACCTTCCATAATGACAAGGCTAACATCCATTGGAGTAACAAAAATATCGACGACAGATTACCTTCCAAAATGACAAGGCTACCATCCATTGGAGTAACAAAAATCTTTAGAATAAAATACCTTCATTAATGACAAGGCTACCATCCATTGAATAACAAAGATATCGACAACAGACTAACCTCCATAATGACAAGGCTATCTTCCATTGGAGTAACAAAAATCTCGACAACAGACTACCTTCCATAATGACAAGGCTACCATCCATTGGAGTAACAAAAATCTAAAAAATAGACTACCTTCCATAATGACAAGGTTACCATCCATTGGAATAACAAAGATATCGACAACAAACTACCTTCCATAATGACAAGGCTACCATCCTTTAGAGTAACAAAAATCTGAAAAACATACTACCTTCCATAATGACAAGGCTACCATCCATTCGAGTAACAAAAATCTTAATGACATACTGTCTTCCATAATGACAAGGCTACCATCCATTGGAGTAACAATTAACTCGACAACAGACTACCTTCCATAATGACAAGGCTACCATCCATTGGAGTAACAAAAATCTCGACAATAGACTACCTTCCATAATGACAAGGTTACCATTCATTAGAATAACAAAGATATCGACAACAAACTACCTTCCATAATGACAAGGCTACCATCCATTGGAGTAATAAAAATCTCGACAACAGATAACTTTCCATAATGACAAGGCTAACATCCATTGGAGTAACAAAAATCTCGACAACAGACTACATTCCATAATGACTAGGCTACCATCCATTAGAGTAACAAAAATATCGACAATATACTATGTTCCATAATGACAAAGCTACCATCCATTGTAGTAACAAAAATCTCGACAACAGACTACCTTCCATAATGACAAGGCTACCATCCATTGAAGTAAAAAAATATAAACAATAGACTACCTTCCAAAATGACAAGGCTACCATCCATTGGAGTAATAAAAATCTCGACAACAGATAACCTTCCATAATGACAAGGTTACCATCCATTGGAATAACAAAAATCTCGATAACATACTACATTCCATAAGGACAAGGCTTCCATCCAATGGAATAAGAAAAATCTCGACAACAGAATACCTTTCATAACCACAAGGCTAACCTCCATTGGAGTAACAAAAATTTGAACAACAAATTTCTTTCCATAATGACAAGGCTACCATCCATTGGAGTAACACAAATCTGAAAAATAGACTACCTTCCGTAATGACTAGTCTACCATCTATTTGAGTAACCATTATCTCGACAACAGACTACCTTCGATAATGACAAGGCTACCATCCATTGGAGTAACAAAAATCTCGACAACAGACTACCTTCCATAAAGACAGGGCTACAATCCATTGAAGTAACAAAACTATCGACAACAAACTACCTTCCATAAAGATAAGCTACCATCAATTGGAGTAACAAAAATCTCGACAACAGACTACCTTCATTAATGACAAGGCTACCATCCATCAGTAACAAAGATATCGACAACAGACTACCATCCATAATGACAAGGCTATCATCCATTGGAGTAACAAATATCTCGACAACAGACCACCTTCCATAATGACAAGGCTACCATCCATTGGAGTAACAAAAATCTCAACAACAGACTACCTTCAATAATGAACAATCTACCATCCATTAAGTAACAATGATATCGACAACAAACTACCATCCATAATGACAACGTTTCCATCCATTGGAGTAAATAAAATCTTGACAACAGACTACCTTCCATTATGACAAGTCTACCATCCATTGGAGTAAAAAAATCTCGACAATAGACTACCTTCCATAATGACAAGGTTACCATCCATTGGAATGACAAATATATCGACAACAAACTACCTTCCATAATGACAAGGCTACCATCCATTGGAGTAACAAAAATCTGACAAACAGACTACCTTCCATAATGACAAGGCTACACTCCATTCGAGTAACAAAAATCATACTGACAGACTACCTTCCCTAATGACAAGGCTACTATCCATTAGAGTAACAATTATCTCGACAACAAACTACCTTCCATAATGACAAGGCTACAATCCATTCGAGTAACAAAAATCATACTGACAGACTACCTTCCCTAATGACAAGGCTACCATCCATTAGAGTAACAATTATCTCGACAACAGACTACCTTCCATAATGACAAGGCTACCATCCATTGGAGTAACAAAAATCTCGACAACAGACTACCTTCAATAATGACAAGGCTACCATCCATTGGAGTAACAAAAATATCAACGATAGATTACCTTCCAAAATGAGAAGGCTACCATCCATTGGTGTATGAAAAATCTCTACAACAGACTACCTTCATTAATGACAAGGATAACATCCATTGAGTAACAAAGATATCGACAACAGACTACCTTCCATAATGACAAGGCTACCATCCATTGGAGTAACAAAAATCTCGACAACATACTACCTTCCATAATGACAAGGCTACCATCCATTAAGTACCAAAGATATCGACAACAAACTACCTTCCATAATGACAAGGCAATGATTCATTGGAGTAAAAAAAATCTAGACAACAGTCTACCTTCCATAGTGACAAGGTTACCATCCATTTGAATAAAAAAAATCTCGACAAGAGACTACCTTCCATAATGACGAGGCAACAATCCATTGGAGTAAAAAAAATCTCGACAACAGCTACCTTCCATAATGACAAGGTTACCATCCATTGGAATAACAAAGATATCGACAACATACTACCTTCCATAATGACAAGGCTACCATCCATTGGAGTAACAAAAATCTCAATAACAGACTACGTTCCACAATGACAAGGCTACCATCTATTAGAGTAACAAAAATCTCGACAAAAGAATACCTTCCATTAAGACAAGGCTACCATCCATTGGAGTAACAAAAACATAGACAACAAACAATGTTCCATAATGACAAGGATACCATCCATTTGAGTAACAAAAATATCGACAACAAACTACCTTCCATAATGACAAGGCTACCATCCATTGGAGTAAGAAAAATCTTTATAATAGACTACCTTCCATAATGACAAGGCTACCATCCATTGAGTAACAAATATATTGAAATTAGACTACCTTCCATAATAATAAGGCTATCATCAATTGGAATTAAAAAAATCACGACAGCAGACTACCTTCCAAAATGACAAGGTTACTATCCATTTGAATAACAAAAATCTCGACAACAGACTACCTTCCATAATGACAAGGCTACCATCCATTGGAGAAACAAAAATCTCGATAATAGGCTACCTTCCATAATGACAAGGTTACCATCCATTGGAATAACAAAGATATCGACACCATACTACCTTCCATAGTTACAAGGCTACCATCCATTGGAGTAAAAAAATATCGACAATAGACTACCTTCCATAATGACAAGGCTACCATCCATTGGAGTAATAAAAATATCGGCAACAAACAACCTTCCATAATGACAAGGTTACAATCCATTGTAATAACAAAAATCTCGACAACATACTACATTCCATAAGGACAAGACTACCATCTAATGGAATAAGCAAAATCTCGACAACAGACTAACTTTCAAAATGACAAGGCTACAATCCATTGGAGTAACAAAAATCTGAACAACAGATTGCCTTCCATTGTGACAAGGCTACAATCCATTGGAGTAACAGAAATATCAACGACAGACTACGTTAATAATGACAAGGCTACCATCCATTGGAGTAACAAAAATCTCAGCAACAGATTACGTTCCATAATAACAAGGCTCCCATCCATTTGAATAACAAAAATCTCGACAACAGACTACATTCCATAATGACTAGGCTACCATCCATTGGAGTAACAAAAATCTCGACAATAGACTACGTTCCATAATGATAAGGCTACCATCCATTAAAGTAACAAAAATCTCGACAACACACTACCTTCCATAATGACAAGGCTACCATCCATTGGAGTAACAAAAATATCGACAATAGACTATGTTTTATAATGACAAAGCTACCATCCATTGGAGTAACAAAAATCTCGACAATAGACTAACTTCCATAATGACAAGGCTACCATCCATTGGAGTAACAAAAATCTCGACAACAGACTACCTTCAATAATGACAAGGCTACCATCCATTGGAGTAACAAAAATCTCTACAACAGACTACCTTCATTAATGACAAGGCTACCATCCATCAGTAACAAAGATATCGACAACAGACTACCTTCCATAATGACAAGGCTATCATCCATTGGAGTAACAAATATCTCGACAACAGACCACCTTCCATAATGACAAGGCTACCATCCATTGGAGTAACATAAATCTCAACAATAGACTATCTTCAATAATGAACAATCTACCATCCATTAAGTACCAATGATATCGACAACAGACTACCATCCATAATGACAATGTTTCCATCCATTGGAGTAAAAAAAATCTTGACAACAGGCTACCTTCCATAATGACAAGTCTACCATCCATTGGAGTAAAAAAATCTCGACAATAGACTACCTTCCATAATGACAAGGTTACCATCCATTGGATAGACAAATATATCGACAACAAACTACCTTCCATAATGACAAGGCTACCATCCATTGGAGTAACAAAAATCTGACAAACAGACTACCTTCCATAATGACAAGGCTACCATCCATTGGAGTATGAAAAATCTCTACAACAGACTACCTTCATTAATGACAAGGATACCATCCATTGAGTAACAAAAATATCGACAACAGACTACCTTCCATAATGATAAGGCTATCATCATCTGGAGTAAAAAAAATCTCGACAATAGACTACCTTCCATAATGACAAGGCTACCATCCATTGGAGTAACAAAAATCTCGACAACAGACTACCTTCCATAATGACAAGGCTACCATCCATTAAGTACCAAAGATATCGACAACAAACTACCTTCCATAATGACAAGGCAATCATTCATTGGAGTAAAAAAAATCTAGACAACAGTCTACCTTCCATAGTGACATGGTTACCATCCATTTGAATAAAAAAAATCTCGTCAACAGACTACCTTCCATAATGACGAGGCTACAATCCATTACAGTAAAACAAATCTCGACAACAGCTACCTTCCATAATTACAAGGTTACCATCCATTGGAGTAAAAAAAATCTCGATAACAGACTACGTTCCATAATGACAAGGCTACCATCTATTAGAGTAAGAAAAATCTCGACAAAAGAATACCTTCCATTAAGAAAAGGCTACCATCCATTGGAGTAACAAAAACATAGACAACAAACTATGTTCCATAATGACAAGGATACCATCCATTTGAGTAACAAAAATATCGACAACAAACTACCTTCCATAATGACAAGGCTACCATCCATTGGAGTAAGAAAAATCTCTAAAATAGACTACCTTCCATAATGACAAGGCTACCATCCATTGAGTAACAAATATATTGAAATTAGACTACCTTCCATAATAATAAGGCTATCATCAATTGGAATTAAAAAAATCACGACAGCAGACTACCTTCAAAAATGACAAGGTTACTATCCATTTGAATAACAAAAATCTAGACAACAGACTACCTTCCATAATGACAAGGCTACCATCCATTGGAGAAACAAAAATCTCGAAAATAGGCTACTTTCCATAATGACAAGGTTACCATCCATTGGAATAACAAAGATATCGACACCATACTACCTTCCATAGTTACAAGGCTACCATCCATTGGAGGATAAAAATATCGACAATAGACTACCTTTCATAATGACAAGGCTACCATCCATTGGAGTAATAAAAATATCGGCAACAAACAACCTTCTATAATGACAAGGTTACAATCCATTGTAATAACAAAAATCTCGACAACATACTACATTCCATAAGGACAAGACTACCATCTAATGGAATAAGCAAAATCTCGACAACAGACTAACATTCAAAATGACAAGGCTACAATCCATTGGAGTAACAAAAATCTGAACAACAGATTGCCTTCCATTGTGACAAGGCTACAATCCATTGGAGTAACAGAAATATCAACGACAGACTACGTTAATAATGACAAGGCTACCATCCATTGGAGTAACAAAAATCTCAACAACAGATTACATTCCATAATAACAAGGCTCCCATCCATTTGAATAACAAAAATCTCGACAACTGACTACATTCCATAATGACTAGGCTACCATCCATTGGAGTAACAAAAATCTCGACAATAGACTATGTTCCATAATGATAAGGCTACCATCCATTAAAGTAACAAAAATCTCGACAACACACTACCTTCCATAATGACAAGGCTACCATCCATTGGAGTAACAAAAATATCGACAATAGACTATGTTCCATAATGACAAAGCTACCATCCATTGGAGTAACAAAAATCTCGACAATAGACTACCTTTCATAATGACAAGGCTACCATCCATTGGAGTAACAAAAATCTCGACAACAGACTACCTTCCATAATGATAAGGCTACCATCCATTGGAGTAAAAAAATATCGACAATAGACAACCTTCCATAACCACAAGGTTACCATCCAATGGAATGACAAAAATCTCGACAAAAAAATATCTTACATAACTACAAGGCTACTATCCATTGGAGTAACAAAAATATGAAAAGTAGACTACCTTTCGTAATGACTAGGCTACCATCCATTGGAGTAACAATTATCTCGATAATAGAATACCTTCGATAATGACAAGTCTACCATCCATTGGAGTAACAAAAATCTCGAAAACATACTACCTTCCATAAAGACAAGGCTACCATCCATTGGAGTAACAAAACTATCGACAAAAAACTACCTTCCATAAAGACAAGCTACCATCCATTGGAGTAACAAAAATCTCGACAACAAACTACCTTCAATAATGACAAGGCTACCATCCATTGGAGTAACAAAAATCTCTACAACACACTACCTTCATTAATGACTAGGCTACCATCCATTGAGTAAAAAAGATCTCGACAACAGACTACCTTCCATAAAGACAAGGCTACCATCCATTGGAGTAACAAAACTATCGACAACAAACTACCTTCCATATAGACAAGCTACCATCCATTGGAGTAAAAAAAATCTCGACAACAAACTACCTTCAATAATGACAAGGCTACCATCCATTGGAGTAACAAAAATCTCTACAACAGACTACCTTCATTAATGACAAGGCTACCATCCATTGAGTAACAAAGATATCGACAACAGACTACCTTCCATAATGACAAGGATACCATTCATTGGAGTAACAAAAATCTCGATAACAGACTACATTCCATAATGACAAGGCTACCATCTATTAGAGTAACAAAAATCTCGACAAAAGAATACCTTCCATTAAGACAAGGCTACCATCCATTGGAGTAACAAAAACATCGACAACAAACTATGTTCCATAATCACAAGGCTACCATCCATTTGAGTAACAAAATTATTGACAACAAATTACCTTCCATAATGACAAGGCTACCATCCATTGGAGTAACAAAAATCTCTACAAC
Organism: Vicia faba; assembly: GCA_948472305.1. Taxonomy (NCBI): domain Eukaryota; kingdom Viridiplantae; phylum Streptophyta; class Magnoliopsida; order Fabales; family Fabaceae; genus Vicia; species Vicia faba. The sequence goes on from OX451738.1 coordinate 746,009,701, forward strand.
AGAATACCTTCCATAATGACAAGGCTACCATCCATTGAGTAACAAATATATTGAAATTAGACTACCTTCCATAATAATAAGGCTATAATAAATTGGAATAAAAAAATCACGACAGCAGACTACCTTCCAAAATGACAAGGTTACTATCCATTTGAATAACAAAAATCTCGACAACAGACTACCTTCGATAATGAGAAGGCTACCATCCATTGGAGAAACAAAAATCTCGACAATAGACTACCTTTCATAATGACAAGGTTACCGTCCATTGGAATAACAAATATATTGACACCAGACTACCTTCCATAGTGACAAGGCTACCATCTATTGGAGTAAAAAAATATCGACAATAGACTACCTTCCATAATGACAAGGCTACCATCCATTGGAGTAATAAAAATCTCGGCAACAGACAACCTTCCATAATGACAAGGTTACTATCCATTGTAATAACAAAACTCTCGACAACATGCTACATTCCATAAGGACAGGGCTACCATCCAATGGAATAACAAAAATCTCGACAACAGACTAACTTTCATAATGACAAGGCTACAATCCATTGGAGTAACAAAAATATGAGCAACAGATTGCCTTCCATAGTGACAAGGCTACCATCCATTGGAGTAACAAAAATCTCAACGAAAGACTACGTTCTATAATGACAAGGCTACCATCCATTGGAGTATCAAAAATCTCAACAACAGACTACGTTTCATAATAACAAGGCTACCATCCATTTGAATAACAAAAATATCAATAACAGACTACATTCCATAATGACTAGGCTACCATCCATTGGAGTAACAAAAATCTCGCCAACAGACTATGTTCCATAATGATAAGGCTACCATCCATTAGAGTAACAAAAATCTCGACAACACACTACCTTCCATAAAGACAAGGCTACCATCCATTGGAGTAACAAAAATATCGACAATAGACTATGTTCCATAATGACAAAGCTACCATCCATTGGAGTAAGATAAATCTCGACAACAGACTACCTTTCATAATGACAAGGCTACCATCCATTGGAGTAATAAAAACCTCGACAACAGACAACCTTCCATAATAACCAAGCTACCATCCCTTGAGTAAAATTGATATCCACAACAGACTACCTTCCACAATGAAAATGCTACCATCCATTGGAGTAAAAAAATCTTGACAATAGACTACCTTCCATAATGACAAGTCTACCATCCATTGGAGTAAAAAAAATCTCGACAACAGACAATCTTCCATAACCACAAGGTTACCATCCAATGGAATGATAAAAATATCGACAACAAACTACTTTACATAATGACAAGGCTACCATCCATTGGAGTAACAAAAATATGAAAAGTAGACTACCTTCCGTAATGACTAGGCTAGCATCCATTGGAGTAAAAATTATCTCGACAATAGACTACCTTCGATAATGACAAGTCTACCATCCATTGGAGTAACAAAAATCTCGACAACATACTACCTTCCATAAAGACAAGGCTACCATCCATTGGAGTAACAAAACTATCGACAACAAACTACGTTCCATAAAGACAAGCTACCATCCATTGGAGTAACAAAAATTTCGACAACAGACTACCTTCATTAATGACAAGGATACCATCCATTGAGTTAGAAAGATATTGACAATGGACTACCTTCCATAATGACAAGGCTATCATCCTTTGGAGTAAAAAACATCTCGACAACAGACTACCTTCCATAATTACAAGGCTACCATCCATTGGAGTAACAAAAATCTCGACAACAGACTACCTTCCATAATGACAAGGCTACCATCCATTAAGTAACAAAGATATCGACAACAAACTACCTTCCATAATGACAAGGCAATCATTCTTTGGAGTAAAAAAAAATCTAGACATCATACTACCTTCCATAGTGACAAGGTTACCATCCATTTGAATAAAAAAAAATTTCGACAACAGACTACCTTCCATAATGACGAGGCTGCCATCCATTGGAGTAAAAAAAATCTCGACAACAGACTACCTTCCATAATGACAAGGTTACCATCCTTTGGAGTAACAAATATCTCGATAACAGACTACGTTCCATAATGACAAGGCTACCATCTATTAGAGTAACAAAAATCTCGACAAAAGAATACCTTCCATTAAGACAAGGCTACCATCCATTGGAGTAACAAAAATATTGACAACAAACTATGTTCCATAATGACAAGGCCACCATCCATTTGACTAACAAAAATATCGACAACAAACTACCTTCCATAATGACAACGCTACCATCCATTGGAGTAAGAAAAATCTCTACAATAGACTACCTTCCATAATGACAAGGCTACCATCCATTGAGTAAAAAATATATTGAAATTAGACTACCTTCCATAATAACAAGGTTATCATCAATTGGAATAAAAAAAATCACGACAGTAGACTACCTTCCAAAATGACAAGGTTACTATCCATTTGAATACCAAAAATCTCGACAACAGACTACCTTCCATAATGACAAGGATACCATCCATTGGAGAAACAAAAATCTCGACAATAGACTACCTTTCATAATGACAAGGTTACCATCCATTGGAATAACAAAGATATCGACCCCAAACTACCTTCCATAGTTACAAGGCTCCCATCCATTGGAGTAAAAAAATATCGACAATAGACTACCTTCCATAATGACAAGGCTACCATCCATGGGAGTAATAAAAATCTCGACAACAGTCAACCTTCCATAATGACAAGGTTACCATCCATTGGAATAACAAAGATATCGACAACATACTACCTTCCATAATGACAAGGATACCATCCATTGGAGTAACAAAAATCTCGATAACAGACTACGTTCCATAATGACAAGGCTACCATCTATTAGAGTAACAAAAATCTCGACAAAATAATACCTTCCATTAATACAAGGCTACCATCCATTGGAGTAACAAAAACATCGACAACAAAATATGTTCCATAATGAGAAGGCTACCATCCATTTGAGTAACAAAAATATCGACAACAGACTACCTTCCATAATGACAAGGCTACCATCCATTGGAGTATAAAAAATCTCTACAACAGACTACCTTCCATAATGACAAGGCTACCATCCATTGGAGTAACAAAGATCTCGACAACAGACTATCTTCCATAATGACAAGGTTACCATCTTTTGGAGTAAAAAAATATCGACAATAGACTACCTTCCATAGTGACAAGGCTACCATCTTTTGGAGTATTAAAAATATCGACAATAGACTACCTTCCATAATGACAAGGCTACAATCCATTGGAGTATTAAAAATCTCGGCAACAGACAACCTTCCAAAATGACAAGGTTACAATCCATTGTAATAACAAAAATCTCGGCAACAGACAACCTTCCGTAATGACAAGGTTACAATCCATTGTAATAACAAAAATCTCGACAACATACTACATTCCATAAGGGAAAAGGCTACCATCCAATGGAATAACAAAAATCTAGACAACAGACAAACTTTCATAATGACAAGGCTACAATCCATTGAAGTAACAAAAATATGAACAACAGACTGCCTTCCATAGTGACAAGTCTACCATCCATTGGAGTAACAGAAATCTCAATAACAGACTATGTTCTATAATGACAAGGCTACCATCGATTGGAGTAACAAAAATCTCAACAATAGACTATGTTCCATAATAACAAGGCTACCATCCATTTGAATAACAAAAATCTCGACAACAGACTACCTTCCATAATGACAAGGCTACCATCCATTGGAGTAACAAAAATCTCGACAATAGACTACCTTTCATAATGACAAGGTAACCATCCATTGGAATAACAAAGATATCGACAACAGACTATCTTCCATAATGACAAGGCTACAATCCATTGGAGTAACAAAAATCTCGATAATAGACTACATTCCATAATGACAAGGCTACCATCTATTAGAGTAACAAAAATCTCGACAACATAATACCTTCCATTAAGACAAGGCTACCATCCATTGGAGTAACAGAAACATTGACAACAAACTATGTTCCATAATGAAAAGGCTACCATCCATTTGATTAAACAGACTACCTTCCATAATGACAAGGCTACCATCCATTAGAGTATAAAAAATCTCTACAGCAGACTACCTTCCATAATGACAAGGCTACCATCCATTGGAGTAACAAAGATCTCGACAACAGACTACCTTCCATAGTGACAAGGCTACCATCTTTTGGAGTAAAAAAATATCGACAATAGACTACCTTCCATAATGACAAGGCTACCATCCATTGGAGTATTAAAAATCTCGGCAACAGACAACCTTCCAAAATGACAAGGTTACCATCCATTGTAATAACAAAAATCTCGGCAACAGACAACCTTCCGTAATGACAAGGTTACAATCCATTGTAATAATAAAAGACTCGACAACATACTACATTCCATAAGGACAAGGCTACCATCCAATGGAATAACAAAAATCTAGACAACAGACAAACTTTCATAATGACAAGGCTACAATCCATTGGAGTAACAAAAATATGAACAACAGACTGCCTTCCATAGTGACAAGTCTACCATCCATTGGAGTAACAGAAATCTCAATAACAGACTATGTTCTATAATGACAAGGCTACCATCGATTGGAGTAACAAAAATCTCATCAATAGACTATGTTCCATAATAGCAAGGCTACCATCCATTTGAATAACAAAAATCTCGACAACATACTACCTTCCATAATGTCAAGGCTACCATCCATTGGAGTAACAAAAATCTCTACAACAGAATACCTTCCATAATGACAAGGCTACCATCCATTGAGTAACAAATATATTGAAATTAGACTACCTTCCATAATAACAAGGCTATAATAAATTGGAATAAAAAAATCACGACAGTAGACTACCTTCCAAGATGACAAGGTTACTATCCATTTGAATAACAAAAATCTCGACAACAGACTACCTTCCATAATGACAAGGCTACCATCCATTGGAGAAACAAAAATCTCGACAATAGACTACCTTCCATAATGACAAGGTTACCATCCATTGGAATAACAAAGATATTGACACCAGACTACCTTCCATAGTGTCAAGGCTACCATCTATTGGAGTAAAAATATATCGACAATAGACTACCTTCCATAATGACAAGGCTACCATCCATTGGAGTAATAAAAATCTCGGCAACAGATAACCTTCCATAATGACAAGGTTACTATCCATTGTAATAACAAAAATCTCGACAACATGCTACATTCCATAAGGACAGGGCTACCATCCAATGGAATAACAAAAATCTCGACAACAGACTAACTTTCATAATGACAAGGCTACAATCCATTGGAGTAACAAAAATATGAGCAACAAATTGCCTTCCATAGTGACAAGGCTACCATCCATTGGAGTAACAAAAATCTCAACGAAAGACTACGTTCTATAATGACAAGGCTACCATCCATTGGAGTATCAAAAATCTCAACAACAGACTACGTTCCATAATAACAAGGCTACCATCCATTTGAATAACAAAAATATCGACAACAGACTACATTCCATAATGACTAGGCTACCATCCATTGGAGTAACAAAAATCTCGCCAACAGACTACGTTCCATAATGATAAGGCTACCATCCATTAGAGTAACAAAAATCTCGACAACACACTACCTTCCATAAAGACAAGGCTACCATCCATTGGAGTAACAAAAATATCGACAATAGACTATGTTCCATAATGACAAAGCTACCATCCATTGGAGTAAGAAAAATCTCGACAACAGACTACCTTCCATAATGACAAGGCTACCATCCATTGGAGTAACAAAAACCTCGACAACAGACTACCTTCCATAATAACCAAGCTACCATCCATTGAGTAAAATTGATATCCACAACAGACTACCTTCCACAATGACAATGCTACCATCCATTTGAGTAAAAAAAATCTTGACAATAGACTACCTTCCATAATGACAAGTCTACCATCCATTGGAGTAAAAAAAATCTCGACAACAGACAACCTTCCATAACCACAAGGTTACCATCCAATGGAATGACAAAAATCTCGACAACAAACTACTTTACATAATGACAAGGCTACCATCCATTGGAGTAACAAAAATATGAAAAGTAGACTACCTTCCGTAATGACTAGGCTACCATCCATTGGAGTAACAATTATCTCGACAATAGACTACCTTCGATAATGACAAGTCTACCATCCATTGGAGTAACAAAAATCTCGACAACATACTACCTTCCATAAAGACAAGGCTACCATCCATTGGACTAACAAAACTATCGACAACAAACTACGTTCCATAAAGACAAGCTACCATCCATTGGAGTAACAAAAATCTCGACAACAGACTACCTTCATTAATGACAAGGATACCATCCATTGAGTAAGAAAGATATCGACAATAGACTACCTTCCATAATGACAAGGCTATCATCCTTTGGAGTAAAAAACATCTCGGCAACAGACTACCTTCCATAATTACAAGGCTACCAACCATTGGAGTAACAAAAATCTCGACAACAGACTACCTTCCATAATGACAAGGCTACCATCCATTAAGTAACAAAGATATCGACAACAAACTACCTACCATAATGACAAGGCAATCATTCTTTGGAGTAAAAAAAAATCTAGACAGCAGTCTACCTTCCATAGTGACAAGGTTACCATCCATTTGAATAAAAAAAAATTTCGACAACAGACTACCTTCCATAATGACGAGGCTACCATCCATTGGAGTAAAAAAAATCTCGACAACAGACTACCTTCCATAATGACAAGGTTACCATCCATTGGAATAACAAAGATATCGACAACATACTACCTTCCATAATGACAAGGATACCATCCATTGGAGTAACAAAAATCTCGATAACAGACTACGTTCCTTAAGGACAAGGCTACCATCTATTAGAGTAACAAAAATCTCGACAAAATAATACCTTCCATTAATACAAGGCTACCATCCATTGGAGTAACAAAAACATCAACAACAAACTATGTTCCATAATGAGAAGGCTACCATCCATTGGAGTGACAAAAATATCTACAACAGACTACCTTCCATAATGAAAAGGCTACCATCCATTGGAGTAACAAAGATCTCCACAACAGACTACCTTCCATAGTGACAAGGCTACCATCTTTTGGAGTAAAAAAATATCGACAATAGACTACCTTCCATAATGACAAGGCTACCATCCATTGGAGTATTAAAAATCTCGGCAACAGACAACCTTCCAAATGACAAGGTTACAATCCATTGTAATAACAAAAATCTCGGCAACAGACAACCTTCCGTAATGACAAGGTTACAATCCATTGTAATAACAAAAATCTGGACAACATACTACATTCCATAAGGACAAGGCTACCATCCAATGGAATAACAAAAATCTAGACAACAGACAAACTTTCATAATGACAAGGCTACAATCCATTGGAGTAACAAAAATATGAACAACAGACTGCCTTCCATAGTGACAAGTCTACCATCCATTGGAGTAACAAAAATCTCAATAACAGACTATGTTCTATAATGACAAGGCTACCATCGATTGGAGTAAAAAAAATCTCAACAATAGACTACGTTCCATAATAACATGGCTACCATCCATTTGAATAACAAAACTCTCGACAACAGACTACCTTCCATAATGACAAGGCAACCATCCATTGGAGTAACAAAGATCTCGACAACAGACTACCTTCCATAGTGACAAGGCTACCATCTTTTGGAGTAAAAAAATATCGACAATAGACTACCTTCCATAATGACAAGGCTACCATCCATTGGAGTATTAAAAATCTCGGCAACAGACAACCTTCCAAATGACAAGGTTACAATCCATTGTAATAACAAAAATCTCGGCAACAGACAACCTTCCGTAATGACAAGGTTACAATCCATTGTAATAACAAAAATCTCGACAACATACTACATTCCATAAGGACAAGGCTACCATCCAATGGAATAACAAAAATCTAGACAACAGACTAACTTTCATAATGACAAGGCCATAATCCATTGGAGTAACAAAAATCAGAACAACATACTGCCTTCCATAGTGACAAGGGTACCATCCAATGGAGTAACAAAAATCTCAATAACAGACTACGTTCTATAATGACAAGGCAACCATCGATTGGAGTAACAAAAATCTCAACAATAGACTACGTTCCATAATAACAAGGCTACCATCCATTTGAATAACAAAAATCTAGACAACAGACTACCTTCCATAATGACAAGGCTACCATCCATTGGAGTAACAAAAATCTCGACAATAGACTACCTTTCATAATGACAAGGTAACCATCCATTGGAATAACAAAGATATCGACAACAGACTACCTTCCATAATGACAAGGCTACAATCCATTGGAGTAACAAAAATCTCGATAATAGAATACATTCCATAATGACAAGGCTACCATCTATTAGAGTAACAAAAATCTCGACAACATAATACCTTCCATTAAGACAAGGCTACCATCCGTTGGAGTAACAGAAACATCGACAACAAACTATGTTCCATAATGAAAAGGCTACCATCCATTTGATTAACCAAAATATCGACAACAGACTACCTTCCTTAATGACAAGGCTACCATCCATTAGAGTATAAAAAATCTCTACAACAGACTACCTTCCATAATGACAAGCTACAATCCACTGAATAATAAATATATTGAAAATAGACTACCTTCCATAATAATAAGGCTATCATCAATTGGAATAAAAAAAATCATGACAGCAGACAACCTTCCAAAATGACAAGGTTACTATCCATTTGAATAACAAAAATGTCGACAACACACTACCTTCCATAATGACAAGGCTACCATTCATTGGGGTAACAAAAATCTCGACAATAGACTACCTTCCATAATGACACGGTTACCATCCATTGGAATAACAAATGTATCGACACCAGACTACCTTCCATAGTTACAAGGCTACCATCCATTGGAGTAAAAAAATATCGACAATAGATTACCTTCCATGATGACAAGGCTACCATCCATTGGAGTAGTAAAAATCTCGGCAAAAGACAACCTTCCATAATGACAGGGTTACCATCCATTGTAATAACAAAAATCTCGACAACATACTACATTCCATAAGGACAAGGCTACCATCCAATGGAATAAGAAAAATCTCAACAATAGACTAACTTTCATAATGACAAGGCTACAATCCATTGGAGTAACATAAATCTGAACAAAAGATTACCTTCCATAGTGAAAAGGCTACCATCAATTGGAGTAACAGAAATCTCAATGACAGACTACATTAATAATGACAAGGCTACCATCCATTGGAGTAACAAAAATCTCAAAAACAGACTACGTTCCATAATAACAAGGCTCCCATCCATTTGAATAGCAAAAATCTCGACAACAGACTACATTCCATAATGACTAGGCTACCATCCATTAGAGTAACAAAAATCTCGACAACAGACTACGTTCCATAATGATAAGGCTACCATCCATTAAAGTAACAAAAATCTCGACAACACACTACCTTCCATAATGACAAGGCTACCATCCATTGGAGTAACAAAAATATCGACAATAGACTATGTTCCATAATGACAAAGCTACCATCCATTGGAGTAACAAAAATCTCGACAACACACTACATTCCATAATGACCAGGCTACCATCCATTGAGTAAAATTGATATCGACAACAGACTACCTTCCATAATGACAACGCTACCATCCATTGGAGTAAAAAAAATCTTGACAATAGACTACCTTCCATAATGACAAGTCTACCATCCATTGGAGTAAAAAAAATATTGACAATAGACAACCCTCCATAACCAAAAGGTTACCATCCAATGGAATGACAAAAATCTCGACAACAAAATACCTTACATAATGACAAGGCTACCATCCATTGGAGTAACAAAAATCTGAAAAATAGATTACCTTCCGTAATGACTAGGCTACCATCCATTGGAGTAACAATTATCTCGACAACAGACTACCTTCGATAATGACAAGGCTACCATCCATTGGAGTAACAAAACTCTCGACAATAGACTACCTTCCATAAAGACAAGGCTACCATCCATTGGAGTACTAAAAATCTCGGCAATAGTCAACCTTCCATAATGACAAGGTTACCATCCATTGGAATAACAAAGATATCGACAACATCCTACCTTCCATAATGACAAGGATACCATCCATTGGAGTAACAAAAATCTCGATAACAGACTATGTTCCATAATGACAAGGCTACCATCTATTAGAGTAACAAAAATCTCGACAAAATAATACCTTCCATTAATACAAGGCTACCATCCATTGGAGTAACAAAAACATCGACAACAAACTATGTTCCATAATGACAAGGCTACCATCCATTTGAGTAACAAAAATATCGACAACAGACTACCTTCCATAATGACAAGGCTACCATCCATTGGAGTAACAAAAATCTCTACAATAGACTACCTTCCATAATGACAAGGCTACCATCCATTGGAGTAACAAAGATCTCGACAACAGACTACCTTCCATAGTGACAAGGCTCCCATCTTTTGGAGTAAAAAAATATCGACAATAGACTACCTTCCATAATGATAAGGCTACCATCCATTGGATTATTAAAAATCTCGGCAACAGACAACCTTCCAAAATGACAAGGTTACAATCCATTGTAATAACAAAAATCTCGGCAACAGACAACCTTCCGTAATGACAAGGTTACAATCCATTGTAATAACAAAAATCTCGACAACATACTACATTCCATAACGACAAGGCTACCATCCAATGGAATAACAAAAATCAAGACAACAGACTAACTTTCATAATGACAAGGCTACAATCCATTGGAGTAAAAAAAATCTGAACAACAGACTGCCTTCCATAGTGACAAGTCTACCATCCATTGGAGTAACAGAAATCTCAATAACATACTACGTTCTATAATCACAAGGCTACCATCGATTGGAGTAACAAAAATCTCAACAATAGACTACGTTCCATAATAAAAAGGCTACCATTCATTTGAATAACAAAAATCTCGACAACAGACTACCTTCCATAATGACAAGGCTACCATCCATTGGAGTAACAAAAATCTCGACAATAGACTACCTTTCATAATGACAAGGTAACCATCCATTGGAATAAAAAAGATATCGACAACAGACTATCTTCCATAATGACAAGGCTACAATCCATTGGAGTAACACAAATCTCGATAATAGACTACATTCCATAATGATAAGGCTACCATCTATTAGAGTAACAAAAATCTCGACAACATAATACCTTCCATTAAGACAAGGCTACCATCCATTGGAGTAACAGAAACATCGACAACAAACTATGTTCCATAATGAAAAGGCTACCATCCATTTGATTAACCAAAATATCAACAACAGACTACCTTCCATAATGACAAGGCTACAATCCATTAGAGTATAAAAAATATCTACAACAGACTACCTTCCATAATGACAAGCTACAATCCATTGAATAACAAATATATTGAAAATAGACTACCTTCCATAATAACAAGGCTATCATCAATTGGAATAAAAAAAATCAGGACAACAGACTACCTTCCATAGTTACAAGGCTACCATCCATTGGAGTAAAAAAATATCGAAAATAGACTACTTTCCATAATGACAAGGCTACCATCCATTGGAGTAATAAAAATATCGGCAACAGACAACCTTCCATAATGACAAGGTTACCATCCATTGTAATAACAAAAATCTCGACAACATACTACATTCCATAATGACAAGGATACCATCCATTGGAGTAACAAAAATCTCGATAACAGACTACGTTCCATAATGACAAGGCTACCATCTATTAGAGTAACAAAAATCTCGACAAAATAATACCTTCCATTAATTCAAGGCTACCATCCATTGGAGTAACAAAAACATCGACAACAAACTATGTTCCATAATGACAAGGCTACCATCCATTTCAGTAACAAAAATATGGACAATAGACTACCTTCCATAATGACAAGGTTACCATCCATTGGAGTAACAAAAATCTCTACAACAGACTACCTTCCATAATGACAAGGCTACCATCCATTGTAGTAACAAAGATCTCGACAACAGACTATCTTCCATAATGACAAGGTTACCATCCATTGGAATAACAAAGATATCGACACCAGACTACCTTTCATAGTGATAAGCCTACCATCCATTGGAGTAAAAAAATATCGATAGTAGACTACCATCCAAAATGACAAGGCTACCATCCATTGGAGTAATAAAAATCTCGGCAATAGACAACCTTCCGTAATGACAAGGTTACAATCCATTGTAATAACAAAAATCTCGACAACATACTACATTCCATAAGGACAAGGCTACCATCTTATGGAATAACAAAAATCTAGACAACAGACTAACTTTCATAATGACAAGGCTACAATCCATTGGAGTAACAAAAATCTGAACAACAGACCGCCTTCCATAGTGACAAGGCTACCATCCATTGGAGTAACAGAAATCTCAATAACAGACTACGTTCTATAATGACAAGGCTACCATCCATTGGAATAACAGAAATCTCAACAATAGACTACGTTCCATAATAACAAGGCTACCATCCATTTGAATAACAAAAATCTCGACAACAGACTACCTTCCATAATGACAAGGCTACCATCCATTGGAGTAACAAAAATCACGACAATAAAATACCTTACATAATGACAAGGTAACCATCCATTGGAATAACAAAGATATCGACAACAGACTATCTTCCATAATGACAAGGCTACAATCCATTGGAGTAACAAAAATCTCGACAATAGACTACATTCCATAATGACAAGGCTACCATCTAATAGAGTAACAAAAATCTCGACAACATAATACCTTCCATTAAGACAAGTCTACCATCCATTGGAGTAACAGAAACATCGACAACAAACTATGTTCCATAATGACAAGGCTACCATCCATTTGAGTAACAAAAATATCGACAACAAACTACCTTCCATAATGACAAGGCTACCATCGATTGGAGTAACAAAAATCTCTATAACAGACTACCTTCCATAATGACAAGGCTACCATCCATTGAGTAACAAATATATTGAAAATAGACTACCTTCCATAATAACAAGGCTATCATCAATTGGAATAAAAAAATCACGACAGCAGACTACCTTCCAAACTGACAAGGTTACTATCCATTTGAATAACAAAAATCTCTACAATAGACTACCTTCCATAATGACAAGGCTAGCATCCATTGGAGTAACAAAGATCTCGACAACAGACTACCTTCCATAGTGACAAGGCTACCATCTTTTGGAGTAAAAAAAATCGACAATAGACTACCTTCCATAATGATAAGGCTACCATCCATTGGAGTATTAAAAATCTCGGCAACAGACAACCTTCCAAAATGACAAGGTTACAATCCATTGTAATAACAAAAATCTCGGCAACAGACAACCTTCCGTAATGACAAGGTTACAATCCATTGTAATAACAAAAATCTCGACAACATACTACATTCCATAAGGACAAGGCTACCATCCAATGGAATAACAAAAATCTAGACAACAGACTAACTTTCATAATGACAAGGCTACAATCCATTGAAGTAACAAAAATCTGAACAACAGACTGCCTTCCATAGTGAAAAGTCTACCATCCAATGGAGTAACAGAAATCTCAATAATAGACTACGTTCTATAATGACAAGGCTACCATCGGTTGGAGTAACAAAAATCTCAACAATAGACTACGTTCCATAATAACAAGGCTACCATCCATTTGAATAACAAAAATCTCGACAACAGACTACCTTCCATAATGACAAGGCTACCATCCATTGGAGTAACAAAAATCTCGACAATAGACTACCTTTCATAATGACAAGGTAACCATCCATTAGAATAACAAAGATATCAACAACAGACTATCTTCCATAATGACAAGGCTACAATCCATTGGAGTAAAAAAAATCTCGATAATAGACTACATTCCATAATGATAAGGCTACCATCTATTAGAGTAACAAAAATCTCGACAACATAATACCTTCCATTAAGACAAGGCTACCATCCATTGGAGTAACAGAAACATCGACAACAAACTATGTTCCATAATGAAAAGGCTACCATCCATTGGAGTAACAAAAATCTCGACAACAGACTACCTTCCATAATGACAAGGCTACCATCCATTAGAGTATAAAAAATCTCTACAACAGACTACCTTCCATAATGACAAGCTACAATCCATTGAATAACAAATATATTGAAAATAGACTACCTTCCATAATAACAAGGCTATCATCAATTGGAATTAAAAAAATCAGGACAGCAGACAACCTTCCAAAATGACAAGGTTATTATCCATTTGAATAACAAAAATGTCGACAACACACTACCTTCCATAATGACAAGGCTACCATTCATTGGGGTAACAAAAATCTCGACAATAGACAACCTTCCATAATGACAGGGTTACCATCCATTGGAATAACAAAGATATCGACACCAGACTACCTTCCATAGTTACAAGGCTACCATCCATTGGAGTAAAAAAATATCGACAATAGACTACCTTCCATAATGACAAGGCTACCATCCATTGGAGTAATAAAAATCTCGGCAACAGACAACCTTCCATAATGACAAGGTTACAATCCATTGTAATAACAAAAATCTCGACAACATACTACATTCCATAATGACAAGGATACCATCCATTGGAGTAACAAAAATCTCCATAACAGACTACGTTCCATAATCACAAGGCTACCATCTATTAGAGTAACAAAAATCTCGACAAAATAATACCTTCCATTAATTCAAGGCTACCATCCATTGGAGTAAAAAAAACATCGACAACAAACTATGTTCCATAATGACAAGGCTACCATCCATTTGAGTAACAAAAATATCGACAACAGACTACCTTCCATAATGACAAGGCTACCATCCATTGGAGTAAAAAAAATCTCTACAACAGACTACCTTCCATAATGACATGGCTACCATCCATTGGAGTAACAAAGATCTCGACAACAGACTACCTTCCATAATGACAAGGTTACCATCCATTGGAATAACAAAGATATCGACAACAGACTATCTTCCATAATGGAACAAATAGACTACCTTCCATAATAACAAGGCAATCATCAATTGGAATAAAAAAAATCACGATAGCAGACAACCTTCCGAAATTACAAGGTTACTATCCATTTGAATAACAAAAATGTCGACAACACACTACCTTCCATAATGACAAGGCTACCATTCATTGGGGTAACAAAAATCTCGACAATAGACAACCTTCCATAATGACAGGGTTACCATCCATTTGAATAACAAAGATATCGACACCAGACTACCTTCCATAGTTACAAGGCTACCATCCATTGGAGTAAAAAAATATCGACAATAGACTACCTTCCATAATGACAAGGCTACCATCCATTGGAGTAATAAAAATCTCGGCAACAGACAACCTTCCATAATGACAAGGTTACAATCCATTGTAATAACAAAAATCTCGACAACATACTACATTCCATAATGACAAGGATACCATCCATTGGAGTAACAAAAATCTCCATAACAGACTACGTTCCATAATGACAAGGCTACCATCTATTAGAGTAACAAAAATCTCGACAAAATAATACCTTCCATTAATTCAAGGCTACCATCCATTGGAGTAAAAAAAACATCGACAACAAACTATGTTCCATAATGACAAGGCTACCATCCATTTGAGTAACAAAAATATCGACAACAGACTACCTTCCATAATGACAAGGCTACCATCCATTGGAGTAACAAAAATCTCTACAACAGACTACCTTCCATAATGACATGGCTACCATCCATTGGAGTAACAAAGATCTCGACAATAGACTACCTTCCATAATGACAAGGCTACCATCCATTGGAGTACCAAAAATCTCGACAACAGACTACCTTCCATAATGACAAGGTTACCATCCATTGGAATAACAAAGATATCGACAACAGACTACCTTCCATAATGACAAGGCTACCATCCATTGGAGTAACAAAAATCTCTACAACAGACTACCTTCCATGATGACATGGCTACCATCCATTGGAGTAACAAAGATCTCGACAATAGACTACCTTCCATAATGACAAGGCTACCATCCATTGGAGTACCAAAAATCTCGACAACAGACTACCTTCCATAATGACAAGGTTACCATCCATTGGAATAACAAAGATATCGACAACAGACTACCTTCCATAA
Organism: Vicia faba; assembly: GCA_948472305.1. Classification (NCBI taxonomy): domain Eukaryota; kingdom Viridiplantae; phylum Streptophyta; class Magnoliopsida; order Fabales; family Fabaceae; genus Vicia; species Vicia faba. Next base: position 746,025,977 of record OX451738.1, read on the forward strand.
TGACAAGGATACCATCCATTGGAGTATCAAAAATCTCGATAACAAACTACCTTCCATAATGACAAGGCTACCATCCATTGGAGTAACAAAAATTTGAACAACAGACTGCCTTCCAAGGTGACAAGGCTACCATCCATTGGAGTAATAGAAATCTCAATGATAGACTACGTTCCATAATGACAAGGCTACCATCCATTGAAGTAACAAATATCTCGACAACAGCTACCTTCCATCATGACAAAGATACCATCCATTGGAGTACCAAAAATCTCGATAACAAACTACCTTCCATAATTACAAGGCTACCATCCATTGGAGTAACAAAAATATGGACAACAGACTTTGTTCCATAATGACAAAGCTACCATCCATTGGAGTAACAAAAATCTCGACAACAGACTACCTTCCAAAATGACAAGTCAACCATCCATTGGAGTAACCAAAATATCTACAATAGACTACCTTCCATAATGACAAGGCTACCATCCATTGATTAACAAAGATATCGAAAAAAGACTACCTTTCATAATGATTAGGCTACCATCCAATGTAGTAAAAAAAATCTCGACAACTGACTACCTTCCATAATGACAAGGTTACCATCCATTTGAAAAAAAAAAATCTTGACAACTGACTACCTTCCATAATGACAAGGCTACCATCCATTGGAGTACCAAAAATCTCGACAACAGACTACCTTCCATAATGACAAGGTTACCATACATTGGAATAACAAAGATATCGACAACAGACTACCTTGCATAATGACAAGGATACCCTCCATTGTAGTAAAAAAATACTCGACAACAGACTACTCTACATAATGACAAGGCTACAATCCAATGGAGTAACAAAAATCTGAACAACAGACTGCCTTCCATAGTGAGAAGGCTACCATCCATTGGAGTAATAGAAATCTCAATGACAGACCATGTTCAATAATGACAAGGCTACCATCTATTGAAGTAACAAAAATCTCGACAACAAACTACCCTCAATCATGACAAAGATACAATCCATTGGAGTATCAAAAATCTCGATAACAAACTACCTTCCATAATGACAAGGCTATCTTCCATTGGAGTAACAAAAATCTCGACAATAGACTATGTTCCATAACGACAAGGCTACCATCCATTGGAGTAACAAAAATATCAAAAATATACTACCTTCCAAAATGACAAGACTACCATCCATTGGAGTAACAAAAATATCGACAACAGACTACCTTCCATAATGACAAGGCTACCATCCATTGAATAACAAAAACTCGACCACAAACTACCTTCCATAATGACAAGGCTACCATTCATTGGAGTAACAAAAATATCGACAATAGACTACCTTCCTTAATTACAAGGCTATCATCCATTGGAGTAACAAAAATCTCAACAACAGACTACGTTCCATAATGACAATGCTACCATCCATTGGAGCAACCAAAATCTCTACAATAGACTACCTTCCATAATGACAAGGCTACCATCCATTGATTAACAAAGATATTGAAAAAAGACTACCTTCATAATGATTAGGCTACCATCCATTGGAGTAAAAAAAATCTCGACAGCTGACTACCTTCCATAATGACAAGGTTCCCATCCACTTGAACAACAAAAATCTCGACAACACACTACCTTCCATAATTACAAGGATACCATCCATTGGAGTACCAAAAATCTCGACAACAGACTACCTTCCTAATTGACAAGGTTACCATCCATTGGAATAACAAAGATATCGACAACAGACTACCTTCCATAATGACAAGGATACCCTCCATTGGAGTAAAAAAATACTCGACAACAGACTACTCTCCATAATGACAAGGCTACAATCCAATGGAGTAACAAAAATTTGAACAATAGACTGCCTTCCATAGTGACAAGGCTACCATCCATTGGAGTAATAGAAATCTCAATGACAGACTACGTTCCATAATGACAAGGCTACCATCCATTGAAGTAACAAAAATCTCGACAACAAACTACATTCCATCATGACAAATATACCATCCATTGGAGTATCAAAAATCTCGATAAAAAACTACCTTCCAAAATGACAAGGCTACCATCCATTGGAGTAACAAAAATATCGACAACAGACTTTTTTCCATAATGACAAGGCTATCATCCATTGGAGTAACAAAAATCTCGACAACAGACTACCTTCCAAAATGACAAGTCAACCATCCATTGGAGTAACCAAAATCTCTACAATAGACTACCTTCCATAATGACAAGGCTACCATCCATTGATTAACAAAGATATCGAAAAAAGACTACCTTTCATAATGATTAGGCTACCATCCAATGGAGTAAAAAAAATCTCGACAACTGACTACCTTCCATAATGACAAGGCTACCATCCATTGGAGTACCAAAAATCTCGACAACAGACTACCTTCCATAATGACAAGGTTACCATACATTGGAATAACAAAGATATCGACAACAGACTACCTTGCATAATGACAAGGATACCCTCCATTGTAGTAAAAAAATACTCGACAACAGACTACTCTACATAATGACAAGGCTACAATCCAATGGAGTAACAAAAATCTGAACAACAGACTGCCTTCCATAGTGAGAAGGCTACCATCCATTGGAGTAATAGAAATCTCAATGACAGACCATGTTCAATAATGACAAGGCTACCATCTATTGAAGTAACAAAAATCTCGACAACAAACTACCCTCAATCATGACAAAGATACAATCCATTGGAGTATCAAAAATCTCGATAACAAACTACCTTCCATAATGACAAGGCTATCTTCCATTGGAGTAACAAAAATCTCGACAATAGACTATGTTCCATAACGACAAGGCTACCATCCATTGGAGTAACAAAAATATCAAAAATATACTACCTTCCAAAATGACAAGACTACCATCCATTGGAGTAACAAAAATATCGACAACAGACTACCTTCCATAATGACAAGGCTACCATCCATTGAATAACAAAAACTCGACCACAAACTACCTTCCATAATGACAAGGCTACCATTCATTGGAGTAACAAAAATATCGACAATAGACTACCTTCCTTAATTACAAGGCTATCATCCATTGGAGTAACAGAAATCTCAACAACAGACTACGTTCCATAATGACAATGCTACCATCCATTGGAGCAACCAAAATCTCTACAATAGACTACCTTCCATAATGACAAGGCTACCATCCATTGATTAACAAAGATATTGAAAAAAGACTACCTTTCATAATGATTAGGCTACCATCCATTGGAGTAAAAAAAATCTCGACAGCTGACTACCTTCCATAATGACAAGGTTCCCATCCACTTGAACAACAAAAATCTCGACAACACACTACCTTCCATAATTACAAGGATACCATCCATTGGAGTACCAAAAATCTCGACAACAGACTACCTTCCATAATGACAAGGTTACCATCCATTGGAATAACAAAGATATCGACAACAGACTACCTTCCATAATGACAAGGATACCCTCCATTGGAGTAAAAAAATACTCGACAACAGACTACTCTCCATAATGACAAGGCTACAATCCAATGGAGTAACAAAAATTTGAACAATAGACTGCCTTCCATAGTGACAAGGCTACCATCCATTGGAGTAATAGAAATCTCAATGACAGACTACGTTCCATAATGACAAGGCTACCATCCATTGAAGTAACAAAAATCTCGACAACAGACTACATTCCATCATGACAAATATACCATCCATTGGAGTATCAAAAATCTCGATAAAAAACTACCTTCCAAAATGACAAGGCTACCATCCATTGGAGTAACAAAAATATCGACAACAGACTTTGTTCCATAATGACAAGGCTATCATCCATTGGAGTAACAAAAATCTCGACAACAGACTACCTTCCAAAATGACAAGTCAGCCATCCATTGGAGCAACCAAAATCTCTACAATAGACTACCTTCCATAATGACAAGGCTACCATCCATTGATTAACAAAGATATTGAAAAAAGACTACCTTTCATAATGATTAGGCTACCATCCATTGGAGTAAAAAAAATCTCGACAGCTGACTACCTTCCATAATGACAAGGTTCCCATCCACTTGAACAACAAAAATCTCGACAACACACTACCTTCCATAATTACAAGGATACCATCCATTGGAGTACCAAAAATCTCGACAACAGACTACCTTCCATAATGACAAGGTTACCATCCATTGGAATAACAAAGATATCGACAACAGACTACCTTCCATAATGACAAGGATACCCTCCATTGGAGTAAAAAAATACTCGACAACAGACTACTCTCCATAATGACAAGGCTACAATCCAATGGAGTAACAAAAATTTGAACAATAGACTGCCTTCCATAGTGACAAGGCTACCATCCATTGGAGTAATAGAAATCTCAATGACAGACTACGTTCCATAATGACAAGGCTACCATCCATTGAAGTAACAAAAATCTCGACAACAGACTACATTCCATCATGACAAATATACCATCCATTGGAGTATCAAAAATCTCGATAAAAAACTACCTTCCAAAATGACAAGGCTACCATCCATTGGAGTAACAAAAATATCGACAACAGACTTTGTTCCATAATGACAAGGCTATCATCCATTGGAGTAACAAAAATCTCGACAACAGACTACCTTCCAAAATGACAAGTCAGCCATCCATTGGAGTAACTAAAATCTCTACAATAGACTACCTTCCATAATGACAAGGCTACCATCCATTGATTAACAAAGATATCGAAAAAAGACTACCTTTCATAATGATTAGGCTACCATCCGTTGGAATAACAAAAATCTCGACAACAGACTACCTTCCATAATGACAAGGCTACCATCCATAGGAGTACCAAAAATCTCGACAACAAAATACCTTCCATAATGACAAGGTTACCATCCATTGGAATAACAAAGATATCGACAACAAACTACCTTCCATAATGACAAGGATACCCTCCATTGGAGTAAAAAAATACTCGACAACAGACTACTCTCCATAATGACAAGGCTATAATCCAATGGAGTAACAAAAATTTGAACAACAGACTGCCTTCCATAGTGACAAGGCTACCATCCATTTGAGTAATAGAAATCTCAATGACAGACTATGTTCCAGAATGACAAGGCTACCATCCATTGATGTAACAAAAATCTCGACAACACACTACCTTCCATCATGACAAAGATACCATCCATTGGAGTATCAAAAATCTCGATAACAAACTTCCTTCCATAATGACAAGGCTACCATCCATTGGAGTAACAAAAATATCGATAACAGACTTTGTTCCATAACAACAAGGCTAATATCCATTGGAGTAACAAAAATCTCGACAACAGACTACCTTCCAAAATGACAAGTCAACCATCCATTGGAGTAACCAAAATCTCTACAATAGACTACCTTCCATAATGACATGGCTACCATCCATTGATTAACAAAGATATTGAAAAAAGACTACCTTTCATAATGATTAGGCTACCAGCCATTTGAGTAAAACAAATCTCGACAACTGACTACCTTCCATAATGACAAGGTTCCCATCCACTTGAACAACAAAAATCTCGACAACAGACTACCTTCCATAATTACAAGGCTACCATCCATTGGAGTACCAAAAATCTCGACAACAGACTACCTTCCATAATGACAAGGTTACCATCCATTGGAATAACAAATATATCGACAACAGACTACCTTCCATAATGATAAGGATACCCTCCATTGGAGTAAAAAAATACTCGACAAAAGACTACTCTCCATAATGACAAGTCTACAATCCAATGGAGTAACAAAAATTTGAACAACAAACTGCCTTCCATAGTGACAAGGCTACCATCCATTGGAGTAATAGAAATCTCAATGACAGACTACGTTCCATAATGACAAGGCTACCATCCATTGAAGTAACAAAAATCTCGACAACAGACTACCTTCCATCATGACAAACATACCATCCATTGGAGTATCAAAAATCTCGATAACAAACTACCTTCCATAATGACAAGGCTACCATCCATTGGAGTAACAAAAATATCAACAACAGACTTTGTTCCATAATGACAAGGCTACCATCCATTGGAGTAACAAAAATCTCGACAACAGACTACCTTCCAAAATGACAAGTCAACCATCCATTGGAGTAACCAAAATCTCTACAATAGACTACCTTCCATAATGACAAGGCTACCATCCATTGATTAACAAAGATATCGAAAAAAGACTACCTTTCATAATGATTAGGCTACCATCCAATGTAGTACAAAAAATCTCGACAACTGAATACCTTCCACAATGACAAGGTTACCATCCATTTGAACAAAAAAAATCTTGACAACAGACTACCTTCCATAATGACAAGGCTACCATCCATTGGAGTACCAAAAATCTCGACAACAGACTACCTTCCATAATGACAAGGTTACCATACATTGGAATAACAAAGATATCGACAACATACTACCTTCCATAATGACAAGGATACCCTCCATTATAGTAAAAAAAATACTCGACAACAGACTACTCTCCATAATGACAAGGCTACAATCCAATGGAGTAACAAAAATCTGAACAACAGACTGCATTCCATAGTGACAAGGCTACCATCCATTGGAGTAATAGAAATCTCAATGACAGACTACGTTCAATAATGACAAGGCTACCATCCATTGGAGTACCAAAAATCTCGACAACAAACTACCTTCTATAGTGACAAGGTTACCATCCATTGGAAAAACAAAGATATCGACAACAGACTATCTTCCATAATGACAAGGATACCCTCCATTGGAGTAAAAAAATACTCGACAACAGACTACTCCCCATAATGACAAGGCTACAATCCAATGGAGTAACAAAAATCTGAACAACACACTGCCTTCCATAGTGACAAGGCTACCATCCATTGGAGTAACAGAAATCTCAATGATAGACTACCTTCCATAATGACAAGGCTACCATCCATTGAAGTATCAAAAATCTTTACAACAGACTACCTTCCATAATGACAAGGCTACCATCCATTGGAGTAACAAAAATCTCAACAACAGACTATGTTCCATAATGACAAGGCTACCATCCATTGGAGTAACCAAAATATCGACAATAGACTATGTTCTATAATGACAAGGCTACCATCCATTGAAGTAACAAAAATCTCGACAACAGAATACCTTCAATCATGACAAAGATACAATCCATTGGAGTATCAAAAATCTCGATAACAAACTACCTTCCATAATGACAAGGCTATCTTCCATTGGAGTAACAAAAATATCGACAATAGACTATGTTCCATAACGACAAGGCTACCATCCATTGGAGTAACAAAAATATCAAAAATATACTACCTTCCATAATGAAAAGGCTACCATCCATTGGAGTAACAAAAATATCGACAACAGACTACCTTCCATAATGACAAGGCTACCATCCTTTGGAATAACAAAAACTCGACCACAAACTACCTTCCATAATGACAAGGCTACCATTCATTGGAGTAACAAAAATATCGACAATAGACTACCTTCCTTAACTACAAGGCTATCATCTATCGGAGTAACAGAAATCTCAACAATAGACTACCTTCCATAATGACATGGCTACCATCCATTGATTAACAAAGATATTGAAAAAACACTACCTTTCATAAGGATTAGGCTACCATCCATTTGAGTAAAAAAAATCTCGACAACTGACTACCTTCCATAATGACAAGGTTCCCATCCACTTGAACAACAAAAATCTCGACAACAGACTACCTTCCATAATTACAAGGCTACCATCCATTGGAGTACCAAAAATCTCGACAACAGACTACCTTCCATAATGACAAGGTTACCATCCATTGGAATAACAAATATATCGACAACAAAATACCTTCCATAATGACAAGGATACCCTCCATTGGAGTAAAAAAATACTCGACAAAATACTACTCTCCATAATGACAAGGCTACAATCCAATGGAGTAACAAAAATTTGAACAACAGACTGCCTTCCATAGTGACAAGGCTACCATCCATTGGAGTAATAGAAATCTCAATGACAGACTACGTTCCATAATGACAAGGCTACCATCCATTGAAGTAACAAAAATCTCGACAACAGACTACCTTCCATCATGACAAATATACCATCCATTGGAGTATCAAAAATATCGATAACAAACTACCTTCCATAATGACAAGGCTACCATCCATTGGAGTAACAAAAATATCGACAACAGTCTTTGTTCCATAATGACAAGGCTACCATCCATTGGAGTAACAAAAATATCGACAACAGACTACCTTCCAAAATGACAAGTCAACCATCCATTGGAGTAACCAAAATCTCTACAATAGACTACCTTCCATAATGACAAGGCTACCATCCATAGATTAACAAAGATATCGAAAAAAGACTACCTTTCATAATGATTAGGCTACCATCCAATGGAGTAAAAAAAATCTCGACAATTGACTACCTTCCATAATGACAAGGCTTCCATCCATTGGAGTACCAAAAATCTCGACAACAGACTACCTTCCATAATGACAAGGTTACCATACATTTGAATAACAAAGATATCGACAACAGACTACCTTGCATAATGACAAGGATACCCTCCATTGTAGTAAAAAAATACTCGACAACAGACTACTCTCCATAATGACAAGGCTACAATCCAATGGAGTAACAAAAATCTGAACAACAGACTGCCTTCCATATTGACAAGGCTACCATCCATTGGAGTAATAGAAATCTCAATGACAAACTATGTTCAATAATGACAAGGCTACCATCCATTGAAGTAACAAAAATCTCGACAACAAACTACCTTCAATCATGACAAAGATACAATCCATTGGAGTATCAAAAATCTCGATAACAAACTACCTTCCATAATGACAAGGCTATCTTCCATTGGAGTAACAAAAATATCGACAATAGACTATGTTCCATAACGACAAGGCTACCATCCATTGGAGTAACAAAAATATCAAAAATATACTACCTTCCAAAATGACAAGGCTACCATCCATTGGAGTAACAAAAATATCGACAATAGACTACCTTCCATAATGACAAGGCTACCATCCATTGAATAACAAAAACTCGACCACAAACTACCTTCCATAATGACAAGGCTACCATTCATTGGAGTAACAAAAATATCGACAATAGACTACCTTCCTTAATTACAAGGCTATCATCCATTGGAGTAACAGAAATCTCAACAACAGACTACGTTCCATAATGACAATGCTACCATCCATTGGAGCAACCAAAATCTCTACAATAGACTACCTTCCATAACGACAAGGCTACCATCCATTGATTAACAAAGATATTGAAAAAAGACTACCTTTCATAATGATTAGGCTACCATCCATTGGAGTAAAAAAAATCTCGACAGCTGACTACCTTCCATAATGACAAGGTTCCCATCCACTTGAACAACAAAAATCTCGACAACAGACTACCTTCCATAATTACAAGGATACCATCCATTGGAGTACCAAAAATCTCGACAACAGACTACCTTCCATAATGACAAGGTTACCATCCATTAGAATAACAAAGATATCGACAACAGACTACCTTCCATAATGACAAGGATACCCTCAATTGGAGTAAAAAAATACTCGACAACAGACTACTCTCCATAATGACAAGGCTACAATCCAATGGAGTAACAAAAATTTGAACAATAGACTGCCTTCCATAGTGACAAGGCTACCATCCATTGGAGTAATAGAAATCTCAATGACAGACTACGTTCCATAATGACAAGGCTACCATCCATTGAAGTAACAAAAATCTCGACAATAGACTACATTCCATCATGACAAATATACCATCCATTGGAGTATCAAAAATCTCGATAAAAAACTACCTTCCAAAATGACAAGGCTACCATCCATTGGAGTAACAAAAATATCGACAACAGACTTTGTTCCATAATGACAAGGCTATCATCCATTGGAGTAACAAAAATCTCGACAACAGACTACCTTCCAAAATGACAAGTCAGCCATCCATTGGAGTAACTAAAATCTCTACAATAGACTACCTTCCATAATGACAAGGCTACCATCCATTGATTAACAAAGATATCGAAAAAAGACCGCCTTTCATAATGATTAGGCTACCATCCATTGGAGTAACAAAAATCTCGACAACGGACTACCTTCCATAATGACAAGGCTACCATCCATAGGCGTACCAAAAATCTCGACAACAAAATACCTTCCATAATGACAAGGTTACCATCCATTGGAATAACAAAGATATCGACAACAAACTACCTTCCATAATGACAAGGATACCCTCCATTGGAGTAAAAAAATACTCGACAACAGACTACTCTCCATAATGACAAGGCTATAATCGAATGGAGTAACAAAAATTTGAACAACAGACTGCCTTCCATAGTGACAAGGCTACCATCCATTTGAGTAATAGAAATCTCAATGACAGACTATGTTCCAGAATGACAAGGCTACCATCCATTGATGTAACAAAAATCTCGACAACACACTACCTTCCATCATGACAAAGATACCATCCATTGGAGTATCAAAAATCTCGATAACAAACTTCCTTCCATAATGACAAGGCTACCATCCATTGGAGTAACAAAAATATCGATAACAGACTTAGTTCCATAACAACAAGGCTAACATCCATTGGAGTAACAAAAATCTCGACAACAGACTACCTTCCAAAATGACAAGTCAACCATCCATTGGAGTAACCAAAATCTCTACAATAGACTACCTTCCATAATGACATGGCTACCATCCATTGATTAACAAAGATATTGAAAAAAGACTACCTTTCATAATGATTAGGCTACCATCCATTTGAGTAAAACAAATCTTGACAACTGACTACCTTCCATAATGACAAGGTTCCCATCCACTTGAACAACAAAAATCTCAACAACATACTATCTTCCATAATTACAAGGCTACCATCCATTGGAGTACCAAAAATCTCGACAACAGACTACCTTCCATAATGACAAGGTTACCATCCATTGGAATAACAAAGATATCGACAACAGACTACCTTCCATAATGACAAGGATACCCTCCATTGGAGTAAAAAAATACTCGACAAAAGACTACTCTCCATAATGACAAGTATACAATCCATTGGAGTAACAAAAATTTGAACAACAAACTGCCTTCCATAGTGACAAGGCTACCATCCATTGGAGTAATAGAAATCTCAATGACAGACTATGTTCCATAATGACAAGGCTACCATCCATTGAAGTAACAAAAATCTCGACAACAGACTACCTTCCATCATGACAAACATACCATCCATTGGAGTATCAAAAATATCGATAACAAACTACCTTCCATAATGACAAGGCTACCATCCATTGGAGTAACAAAATTATCAACAACAGAATTTGTTCCATAATGACAAGGCTACCATCCATTGGAGTAACAAAAATCTCGACAACAGACTACCTTCCAAAATGACAAGTCAACCATCCATTGGAGTCACCAAAATCTCTACAATAGACTACCTTCCATAATGACAAGGCTACCATCCATTGATTAACAAAGATATCGAAAAAAGACTACCTTTCATAATGATTAGGCTACCATCCAATGTAGTAAAAAAAATCTCGACAACTGACTACCTTCCATAATGACAAGGTTACCATCCATTTAAACAAAAAAAATCTTGACAACAGACTACCTTCCATAATGACAAGGCTACCATCCATTGGAGTACCAAAAATCTCGACAACAGACTACCTTCCATAATGACAAGGTTACCATACATTGGAATAACAAAGATATCGACAACAGACTACCTTCCATAATGACAAGGATACCCTCCATTATAGTAAAAAAATACTCGACAACAGACTACTCTCCATAATGACAAGGCTATAATCCAATGGAGTAACAAAAATCTGAACAACAGACTGCATTCCATAGTGACAAGGCTACCATCCATTGGAGTAATAGAAATCTCAATGACAGACTACGTTCAATAATGACAAGGCTACCATCCATTGGAGTACCAAAAATCTCGACGACAGACTACCTTCTATAATGACAAGGTTACCATCCATTGGAAAAACAAAGATATCGACAACAGACTATCTTCCATAATGACAAGGATACCCTCCATTGGAGTAAAAAAATACTCGACAACAGACTACTCACCATAATGACAAGGCTACAATCCAATGGAGTAACAAAAATCTGAACAACACATTGCCTTCCATAGTGACAAGGCTACCATCCATTGGAGTAACAGAAATCTCAATGATAGACTACCTTCCATAATGACAAGGCTACCATCCATTGAAGTATCAAAAATCTTTACAACAGACTACCTTCCATAATGACAAGGCTACCATCCATTGGAGTAACAAAAATCTCAACAACAGACTATGTTCCATAATGACAAGGCTACCATCCATTGGAGTAACCAAAATATCGACAATAGACTATGTTCTATAATGACAAGGCTACCATCCATTGAAGTAACAAAAATCTCGACAACAGACTACCTTCAACCATGACAAAGATACAATCCATTGGAGTATCAAAAATCTCGATAACAAACTACCTTCCATAATGACAAGGCTATCTTCCATTGGAGTAACAAAAATATCGACAATAGACTATGTTCCATAACGACAAGGCTACCATCCATTGGAGTAACAAAAATATCAAAAATATACTACCTTCCATAATGACAAGGCTACCATCCATTGGAGTAACAAAAATATCGACAACAAACTACCTTCCATAATGACAAGGCTACCATCCATTGGAATAACAAAAACTCGACCACAAACTACCTTCCATAATGACAAGGCTACCATTCATTGGAGTAACAAAAATATCGATAATAGACTACCTTCCTTAATTACAAGGCTATCATCCATCGGAGTAACAGAAATCTCAACAATAGACTACCTTCCATAATGACATGGCTACCATCCATTGATTAACAAAGATATTGAAAAAAGACTACCTTTCATAAGGATTAGGCTACCATCCATTTGAGTAAAAAAAATCTCAACAACTGACTACCTTCCATAATGACAAGGTTCCCATCCACTTGAACAACAAAAATCTCGACAACAGACTACCTTCCATAATTACAAGGCTACCATCCATTGGAGTACCAAAAATCTCGACAACAGACTACCTTCCATAATGACAAGGTTACCATCCATTGGAATAACAAAGATATCGACAACAGACTACCTTCCATAATGACAAGGATACCCTCCATTGGAGTAAAAAAATAATCGACAAAAGACTACTCTCCATAATGACAAGGCTACAATCCAATGGAGTAACAAAAATTTGAACAACAGACTGCCTTCCATAGTGACAAGGCTACCATCCATTGGAGTAATAGAAATCTCAATGACAGACTACGTTCCATAATGACAAGGCTACCATCCATTGAAGTAACAAAAATCTCGACAACAGACTACCTTCCATCATGACAAATATACCATCCATTGGAGTATCAAAAATCTCGATAACAAACTACCTTCCATAATGACAAGGCTACCATCCATTGGAGTAACAAAAATATCGACAACAAACTACCTTCCAAAATGACAAGTCAACCATCCATTGGAGTAACAAAAATCTCTACAATAGTCTACCTTCCATAATGACAAGGCTACCATCCATTGATTAACAAAGATATCGAAAAAAGACTACCTTTGATAATGATTAGGCTACCATCCAATGGAGTAAAAAAATCTCGACAACTGACTACCTTCCATAATGACAAGGTTACCATCCATTTGAACAACAAAAATCCTGACAACAGACTACCTTCAATAATGACAAGGCTACCATCCATTGGAGTACCATAAATCTCGACAACAGACTACCTTCCATAATGACAAGGTTACCATACATTGGAATAACAAAGATATCGACAACAGACTACCTTCCATAATGACAAGGATAAACTCCATTGTAGTAAAAAAATACTCGACAACAGACTACTCTCCATAATGACAAGGCTACAATCCAATGGAGTAAAAAAAATATGAACAACACACTGACTTCCATAGTGACAAGGCTACCATCCATTGGAGTAATAGAAATCTCAATGACAGACTACGTTCCATAATGATAAGGCTACCATGCATTGGAGTACCAAAAATCTCGACAACAGACTACCTTCCATAATGACAAGGTTACCATCCATTGGAAAAACAAAGATATCGACAACAGACTATCTTCCATAATGACATGGATACCCTCCATTGGAGTAAAAAAATACTCGACAACAGACTACTCTCCATAATGACAAGGCTACAATCCAATGGAGTAATAAAAATCTTAACAACACACTGCCTTCCATAGTGACAAGGCTACCATCCATTGGAGTAACAGAAATCTCAATGACAGACTATGTTCAATAATGACAAGGCTACCATCCATTGAAGTAACAAAAATCTCGACAACAAACTACCTTCAATCATGACAAAGATACAATCCATTGGAGTATCAAAAATCTCGATAACAAACTACCTTCCATAATGACAAGGCTATCTTCCATTGGAGTAACAAAAATATCGACAATAGACTATGTTCCATAACGACAAGGCTACCATCCATTGGAGTAACAAAAATATCAAAAATATACTACCTTCCAAAATGACAAGGCTACCATCCATTGGAGTAACAAAAATATCGACAACAGACTACCTTCCATAATGACAAGGCTACCATACATTGAATAACAAAAACTCGACCACAAACTACCTTCCATAATGACAAGGCTACCATTCATTGGAGTAACAAAAATATCGACAATAGACTACCTTCCTTAATTACAAGGCTATCATCCATTGGAGTAACAGAAATCTCAACAACAGACTACGTTCCATAATGACAATGCTACCATCCATTGGAGCAACCAAAATCTCTACAATAGACTACCTTCCATAATGACAAGGCTACCATCCATTGATTAACAAAGATATTGAAAAAAGACTACCTTTCATAATGGTTAGGCTACCATCCATTGGAGTAAAAAAAATCTCGACAGCTGACTACCTTCCATAATGACAAGGTTCCCATCCACTTGAACAACAAAAATCTCGACAACAGACTACCTTCCATAATTACAAGGCTACCATCCATTGGAGTACCAAAAATCTCGACAACAGACTACCTTCCATAATGACAAGGTTACCATCCATTGGAATAACAAAGATATCGACAACATACTACCTTCCATAATGACAAGGATACCCTCCATTGGAGTAAAAAAATACTCGACAACAGACTACTCTCCATAATGACAAGGCTACAATCCAATGGAGTAACAAAAATTTGAACAATAGACTGCCTTCCATAGTGACAAGGCTACCATCCATTGGAGTAATAGAAATCTCAATGACAGACTACGTTCCATAATGACAAGGCTACCATCAATTGAAGTAACAAAAATATCGACAACAGACTACATTCCATCATGACAAATATACCATCCATTGGAGTATCAAAAATCTCGATAAAAAACTACCTTCCAAAATGACAAGGTTACCATCCATTGGAGTAACAAAAATATCGATAACAGACTTTGTTCCATAACAACAAGGCTAACATCCATTGGAGTAACAAAAATCTCGACAACAGACTACCTTCCAAAATGACAAGTCAACCATCCATTGGAGTAACCAAAATCTCTACAATAGACTACCTTCCATAATGACATGGCTACCATCCATTGATTAACAAAGATATTGAAAAAAGACTACCTTTCATAATGATTAGGCTACCATCCATTTGAGTAAAACAAATCTTGACAACTGACTACCTTCCATAATGACAAGGTTCCCATCCACTTGAACAACAAAAATCTCAACAACATACTATCTTCCATAATTACAAGGCTACCATCCATTGGAGTACCAAAAATCTCGACAACAGACTACCTTCCATAATGACAAGGTTACCATCCATTGGAATAACAAAGATATCGACAACAGACTACCTTCCATAATGACAAGGATACCCTCCATTGGAGTAAAAAAATACTCGACAAAAGACTACTCTCCATAATGACAAGTATACAATCCATTGGAGTAACAAAAATTTGAACAACAAACTGCCTTCCATAGTGACAAGGCTACCATCCATTGGAGTAATAGAAATCTCAATGACAGACTATGTTCCATAATGACAAGGCTACCATCCATTGAAGTAACAAAAATCTCGACAACAGACTACCTTCCATCATGACAAACATACCATCCATTGGAGTATCAAAAATCTCGATAACAAACTACCTTCCATAATGACAAGGCTACCATCCATTGGAGTAACAAAATTATCAACAACAGAATTTGTTCCATAATGACAAGGCTACCATCCATTGGAGTAACAAAAATCTCGACAACAGACTACCTTCCAAAATGACAAGTCAACCATCCATTGGAGTCACCAAAATCTCTACAATAGACTACCTTCCATAATGACAAGGCTACCATCCATTGATTAACAAAGATATCGAAAAAAGACTACCTTTCATAATGATTAGGCTACCATCCAATGTAGTAAAAAAAATCTCGACAACTGACTACCTTCCATAATGACAAGGTTACCATCCATTTAAACAAAAAAAATCTTGACAACAGACTACCTTCCATAATGACAAGGCTACCATCCATTGGAGTACCAAAAATCTCGACAACAGACTACCTTCCATAATGACAAGGTTACCATACATTGGAATAACAAAGATATCGACAACAGACTACCTTCCATAATGACAAGGATACCCTCCATTATAGTAAAAAAATACTCGACAACAGACTACTCTCCATAATGACAAGGCTATAATCCAATGGAGTAACAAAAATCTGAACAACAGACTGCATTCCATAGTGACAAGGCTACCATCCATTGGAGTAATAGAAATCTCAATGACAGACTACGTTCAATAATGACAAGGCTACCATCCATTGGAGTACCAAAAATCTCGACGACAGACTACCTTCTATAATGACAAGGTTACCATCCATTGGAAAAACAAAGATATCGACAACAGACTATCTTCCATAATGACAAGGATACCCTCCATTGGAGTAAAAAAATACTCGACAACAGACTACTCACCATAATGACAAGGCTACAATCCAATGGAGTAACAAAAATCTGAACAACACATTGCCTTCCATAGTGACAAGGCTACCATCCATTGGAGTAACAGAAATCTCAATGATAGACTACCTTCCATAATGACAAGGCTACCATCCATTGAAGTATCAAAAATCTTTACAACAGACTACCTTCCATAATGACAAGGCTACCATCCATTGGAGTAACAAAAATCTCAACAACAGACTATGTTCCATAATGACAAGGCTACCATCCATTGGAGTAACCAAAATATCGACAATAGACTATGTTCTATAATGACAAGGCTACCATCCATTGAAGTAACAAAAATCTCGACAACAGACTACCTTCAACCATGACAAAGATACAATCCATTGGAGTATCAAAAATCTCGATAACAAACTACCTTCCATAATGACAAGGCTATCTTCCATTGGAGTAACAAAAATATCGACAATAGACTATGTTCCATAACGACAAGGCTACCATCCATTGGAGTAACAAAAATATCAAAAATATACTACCTTCCATAATGACAAGGCTACCATCCATTGGAGTAACAAAAATATCGACAACAAACTACCTTCCATAATGACAAGGCTACCATCCATTGGAATAACAAAAACTCGACCACAAACTACCTTCCATAATGACAAGGCTACCATTCATTGGAGTAACAAAAATATCGATAATAGACTACCTTCCTTAATTACAAGGCTATCATCCATCGGAGTAACAGAAATCTCAACAATAGACTACCTTCCATAATGACATGGCTACCATCCATTGATTAACAAAGATATTGAAAAAAGACTACCTTTCATAAGGATTAGGCTACCATCCATTTGAGTAAAAAAAATCTCAACAACTGACTACCTTCCATAATGACAAGGTTCCCATCCACTTGAACAACAAAAATCTCGACAACAGACTACCTTCCATAATTACAAGGCTACCATCCATTGGAGTACCAAAAATCTCGACAACAGACTACCTTCCATAATGACAAGGTTACCATCCATTGGAATAACAAAGATATCGACAACAGACTACCTTCCATAATGACAAGGATACCCTCCATTGGAGTAAAAAAATAATCGACAAAAGACTACTCTCCATAATGACAAGGCTACAATCCAATGGAGTAACAAAAATTTGAACAACAGACTGCCTTCCATAGTGACAAGGCTACCATCCATTGGAGTAATAGAAATCTCAATGACAGACTACGTTCCATAATGACAAGGCTACCATCCATTGAAGTAACAAAAATCTCGACAACAGACTACCTTCCATCATGACAAATATACCATCCATTGGAGTATCAAAAATCTCGATAACAAACTACCTTCCATAATGACAAGGCTACCATCCATTGGAGTAACAAAAATATCGACAACAAACTACCTTCCAAAATGACAAGTCAACCATCCATTGGAGTAACAAAAATCTCTACAATAGTCTACCTTCCATAATGACAAGGCTACCATCCATTGATTAACAAAGATATCGAAAAAAGACTACCTTTGATAATGATTAGGCTACCATCCAATGGAGTAAAAAAATCTCGACAACTGACTACCTTCCATAATGACAAGGTTACCATCCATTTGAACAACAAAAATCTTGACAACAGACTACCTTCAATAATGACAAGGCTACCATCCATTGGAGTACCATAAATCTCGACAACAGACTACCTTCCATAATGACAAGGTTACCATACATTGGAATAACAAAGATATCGACAACAGACTACCTTCCATAATGACAAGGATAAACTCCATTGTAGTAAAAAAATACTCGACAACAGACTACTCTCCATAATGACAAGGCTACAATCCAATGGAGTAAAAAAAATATGAACAACACACTGACTTCCATAGTGACAAGGCTACCATCCATTGGAGTAATAGAAATCTCAATGACAGACTACGTTCCATAATGATAAGGCTACCATGCATTGGAGTACCAAAAATCTCGACAACAGACTACCTTCCATAATGACAAGGTTACCATCCATTGGAAAAACAAAGATATCGACAACAGACTATCTTCCATAATGACATGGATACCCTCCATTGGAGTAAAAAAATACTCGACAACAGACTACTCTCCATAATGACAAGGCTACAATCCAATGGAGTAACAAAAATCTTAACAACACACTGCCTTCCATAGTGACAAGGCTACCATCCATTGGAGTAACAGAAATCTCAATGACAGACTATGTTCAATAATGACAAGGCTACCATCCATTGAAGTAACAAAAATCTCGACAACAAACTACCTTCAATCATGACAAAGATACAATCCATTGGAGTATCAAAAATCTCGATAACAAACTACCTTCCATAATGACAAGGCTATCTTCCATTGGAGTAACAAAAATATCGACAATAGACTATGTTCCATAACGACAAGGCTACCATCCATTGGAGTAACAAAAATATCAAAAATATACTACCTTCCAAAATGACAAGGCTACCATCCATTGGAGTAACAAAAATATCGACAACAGACTACCTTCCATAATGACAAGGCTACCATACATTGAATAACAAAAACTCGACCACAAACTACCTTCCATAATGACAAGGCTACCATTCATTGGAGTAACAAAAATATCGACAATAGACTACCTTCCTTAATTACAAGGCTATCATCCATTGGAGTAACAGAAATCTCAACAACAGACTACGTTCCATAATGACAATGCTACCATCCATTGGAGCAACCAAAATCTCTACAATAGACTACCTTCCATAATGACAAGGCTACCATCCATTGATTAACAAAGATATTGAAAAAAGACTACCTTTCATAATGATTAGGCTACCATCCATTGGAGTAAAAAAAATCTCGACAGCTGACTACCTTCCATAATGACAAGGTTCCCATCCACTTGAACAACAAAAATCTCGACAACAGACTACCTTCCATAATTACAAGGCTACCATCCATTGGAGTACCAAAAATCTCGACAACAGACTACCTTCCATAATGACAAGGTTACCATCCATTGGAATAACAAAGATATCGACAACATACTACCTTCCATAATGACAAGGATACCCTCCATTGGAGTAAAAAAATACTCGACAACAGACTACTCTCCATAATGACAAGGCTACAATCCAATGGAGTAACAAAAATTTGAACAATAGACTGCCTTCCATAGTGACAAGGCTACCATCCATTGGAGTAATAGAAATCTCAATGACAGACTACGTTCCATAATGACAAGGCTACCATCAATTGAAGTAACAAAAATATCGACAACAGACTACATTCCATCATGACAAATATACCATCCATTGGAGTATCAAAAATCTCGATAAAAAACTACCTTCCAAAATGACAAGGTTACCATCCATTGGAGTAACAAAAATATCGACAACAGACTTTGTTCCATAATGACAAGGCTACCATCCATTGGAGTAACAAAAATCTCGACAACAGACTACCTTCCAAAATGACAAGTCAACCATCCATTGGAGTAACAAAAATCTCTACAATAGTCTACCTTCCATAATGACAAGGCTACCATCCATTGATTAACAAAGATATCGAAAAAAGACTACCTTTCATAATGATTAGGCTACCATCCAATGGAGTAAAAAAATCTCGACAACTGACTACCTTCTATAATGACAAGGATACCATCCATTTGAACAACAAAAATCTTGACAACAGACTACCTTCCATAATGACAAGGCTACCATCCATTGGAGTACCAAAAATCTCGACAACAGACTACCTTCCATAATGACAAGGTTACCATACATTGGAATAACAAAGAGATCGACAACATACTACCTTCCATAATGACAAGGATAAACTCCATTGTAGTAACAAAATACTCGACAACAGACTACTCTCCATAATGACAAGGCTACAATCCAATGGAGTAAAAAAAATATGAACAACACACTGACTTCCATAGTGACAAGGCTTCCATCCATTGGAGTAATAGAAATCTCAATGACAGACTACGTTCCATAATGACAAGGCTACCATGCATTGGAGTACCAAAAATCTCGACAACATACTACCTTCCATAATGACAAGGTTACCATCCATTGGAAAAACAAAGATATCGACAACAGACTATCTTCCATAATGACATGGATACCCTCCATTGGAGTAAAAAAATACTCGACAACAGACTACTCTCCATAATGACAACGCTACAATCCAATGGAGTAATAAAAATCTGAACAACACACTGCCTTCCATAGTGACAAGGCTACCATCCATTGGAGTAACAGAAATCTCAATGACAGACTACCTTCCATAATCACAAGGCTACCATCCATTGGAGTATCAAAAATCTGTACAACAAACTACCTTCCATAATGACAAGGCTACCATTCATTGGAGTAACAAAAATCTCAACAACAGACTATGTTCCATAATGACAAGGCTACCATCCATTGGAGTAACCAAAATATCGATAATAGACTATGTTCTATAATGACAAGGATACCATCCATTGAAGTAACAAAAATCTCGACAATAGACTACCTTCCATCATGACAAAGATACCATCCATTAGAGTATAAAAAATCTTGATAACAAACTACCTTCCATAATGACAAGGCTACCATCCATTGGAGTAACAAAAATATCAAAAATAGACTACCTTCTATAATGACAAGGCTACCATCCATTGGAGTAACAAAAATATCGACAACAGACTACCTTCCATAATGACAAGGCTACCATCCATTAGAATAACAAAATCTCGACAACAAACTACCTTCCATAATGACAAGGCTACCATTCATTGGAGTAACAAAAATATCGACAATAGACTACCTTCCTTAATTACAAGGCTATCATCCATTGGAGTAACAGAAATCTAACCAACAGACTACGTTCCATAATGACAACGCTACCATCCATTGGAGCAACCAAAATCTCTACAATAGACTACCTTCCATAATGACAAGGCTACCATCCATTGGTTAACAAAGATATCAAAAATAGACTACCTTTCATAATGATTAGGCTACCATCCATTGGAGTAAAAAAAATCTCGACAACTGACTACCTTCCATAATGACAAGGTTACCATCCATTTGAACAACAAAAATCTCGACAATAGACTACCTTCCATAATGACAAGGCTACCATCCATTGGAGTACCAAAAATATCGACAACAGACTACCTTCCATAATGACAAGGTTACCATCCATTGGAATAACAAAGATATCGACAACAGACTACCTTCCATAATGACAAGGATACCCTCCATTGGAGTAAAAAAATACTCGACAACAGACTACTCTCCATAATGACAAGGCTACAATCCAATGGAGTAACAAAAATTTGAACAATAGACTGCCTTCCATAGTGACAAGGCTACCATCCATTGGAGTAATAGAAATCTCAATGACAGACTACGTTCCATAATGACAAGGCTACCATCCATTGAAGTAACAAAAATCTCGACAACAGACTACATTCCATCATGAAAAATATACCATCCATTGGAGTATCAAAAATCTCGATAAAAAACTACCTTCCAAAATGACAAGGCTACCATCCATTGGAGTAACAAAAATATGGACAACAGACTTTGTTCCATAATGACAAGGCTACCATCCATTGGAGTAACAAAAATCTCGACAATAAACTACCTTCCAAAATGACAAGTCAACCATCCATTGGAGTAACAAAAATCTCTACAATAGTCTACCTTCCATAATGACAAGGCTACCATCCATTGATTAACAAAGATATCGAAAAAAGACTACCTTTCATAATGATTAGGTTACCATCCATTTGAACAACAAAAATCTTGACAACAGACTACCTTCCATAATGACAAGGCTACCATCCATTGGAGTACCAAAAATCTCGACAACATACTACCTTCCATAATGACAAGGTTACCATCCATTGGAAAAACAAAGATATCGACAACAGACTATCTTCCATAATGACATGGATAACCTCCATTGGAGTAAAAAAATACTCGACAACAGACTACTCTCCATAATGACAAGGCTACAATCCAATGGAGTAATAAAAATCTGAACAACACACTGCCTTCCATAGTGACAAGGCTACCATCCATTGGAGTAACAGAAATCTCAATGACAGACTACCTTCCATAATCACAAGGCTACCATCCATTGGAGTATCAAATATCTGTACAACAAACTACCTTCCATAATGACAAGGCTACCATTCATTGGAGTAACAAAAATCTCAACAACAGACTATGTTCCATAATGACAAGGCTACCATCCATTGGAGTAACCAAAATATCGATAATAGACTATGTTCTATAATGACAAGGCTACCATCCATTGAAGTAACAAAAATCTCGACAATAGACTACCTTCCATCATGACAAAGATACCATCCATTAGAGTATAAAAAATCTCGATAACAAACTACCTTCCATAATGACAAGGCTACCATCCATTGGAGTAACAAAAATATCAAAAATAGACTACCTTCTATAATGACAAGGCTACCATCCATTGGAGTAACAAAAATATCGACAACAGACTACCTTCCATAATGACAAGGCTACCATCCATTGGAATAACAAAAACTCGACAACAAACTACCTTCCATAATGACAAGGCTACCATTCATTGGAGTAACAAAAATATCGACAATAGACTACCTTCCTTAATTACAAGGCTATCATCCATTGGAGTAACAGAAATCTCAACAACAGACTACGTTCCATAATGACAACGCTACCATCCATTGGAGCAACCAAAATCTCTACAATAGACTACCTTCCGTAATGACAAGGCTACCATCCATTGGTTAACAAAGATATCAAAATTAGACTACCTTTCATAATGATTAGGCTACCATCCATTGGAGTAAAAAAAATCTCGACAACTGACTACCTTCCATAATGACAAGGTTACCATCCATTTGAACAACAAAAATCTCGACAACAGACTACCTTCCATAATGACAAGGCTACCATCCATTGGAGTACCAAAAATCTCAACAACAGACTACCTTCCATAATGACAAGGTTACCATCCATTGGAATAACAAAGATATCGACAACATACTACCTTCCATAATGACAAGGATACTCTCCATTGGAGTAAAAAAATACTCGACAATAGACTACTCTCCATAATGACAAGGCTACAATCCAATGGAGTAACAAAAATTTGAACAGTAGACTGCCTTGCATAGTGACAAGGCTATCATCCATTGGAGTAATAGAAATCTCAATGACAGACTACGTTCCATAATGACAAGGCTACCATCCATTGAAGTAACAAAAATCTCGACAACAGACTACATTCCATCATGAAAAATATACCATCCATTGGAGTATCAAAAATCTCGATAAAAAACTACCTTCCAAAATGACAAGGCTACCATCCATTGGAGTAACAAAAATATGGACAACAGACTTTGTTCCATAATGACAAGGCTACCATCCATTGGAGTAACAAAAATCTCGACAACAAACTACCTTCCATAATGACAAGTCAACCATCCATTGGAGTAACAAAAATATCGACAACAGACTACCTTCCATAATGACAAGGCTACCATCCATTGAATAACAAAAACTCGACCACAAACTACCTTCCATAATGACAAGGCTACCATTCATTGGAGTAACAAAAATATCGACAATAGACCACCTTCCTTAATTACAAGGCTATCATCCATTGGAGTAATAGAAATCTCAACAACAGACTACGTTCCATAATGACAATGCTACCATCCATTGGAGCAACCAAAATCTCTACAATAGACTACCTTCCATAATGACAAGGCTACCATCCATTGGTTAACAAAGATATCAAAAATAGACTACCTTTCATAATGATTAGGCTACCATCCATTGGAGTAAAAAAAATCTCGACAACTGACTACCTTCCATAATGACAAGGTTACCATCCATTTGAACAACAAAAATCTCGACAACAGACTACCTTCCATAATGACAAGGCTACCATTAATTGGAGTACCAAAAATCTCGACAACAGACTACCTTCCATAATGACAAGGTTACCATCCATTGGAATAACAAAGATATCGACAACAGACTACCTTCCATAATGACAAGGATACCCTCCATTGGAGTAAAAAAATACTCGACAACAGACTACTCTCCATAATGACAAGGCTACAATCCAATGGAGTAACAAAAATTTGAACAATAGACTGCCTTCCATAGTGACAAGGCTACCATCCATTGGAGTAATAGAAATCTCAATGACAGACTACGTTCCATAATGACAAGGCTACCATCCATTGAAGTAACAAAAATCTCGACAACAGACTACATTCCATCATGAAAAATATACCATCCATTGGAGTATCAAAAATCTCGATAAAAAACTACCTTCCAAAATGACAAGGCTACCATCCATTGGAGTAACAAAAATATGGACAACAGACTTTGTTCCTTAATGACAAGGCTACCATCCATTGGAGTAAGAAAAATCTCGACAACAAACTACCTTCCAAAATGACAAGTCAACCATCCATTGGAGTAACAAAAATCTCTACAATAGTCTACCTTCCATAATGACAAGGCTACCATCCATTGATTAACAAAGATATCGAAAAAAGACTACCTTTCATAATGATTAGGCTACCATCCAATGGAGTAAAAAAATCTCGACAACTGACTACCTTCCATAATGACAAGGTTACCATCCATTTGAACAACAAAAATCTTGACAACAGACTACCTTCCATAATGACAAGGCTACCATCCATTGGAGTACCAAAAATCTCGACAACATACTACCTTCCATAATGACAAGGTTACCATCCATTGGAAAAACAAAGATATCGACAACAGACTATCTTCCATAATGACATGGATACCCTCCATTGGAGTAAAAAAATACTCGACAACAGACTACTCTCCATAATGACAAGGCTACAATCCAATGGAGTAATAAAAATCTGAACAACACACTGCCTTCCATAGTGACAAGGCTACCATCCATTGGAGTAACAGAAATCTCAATGACAGACTACCTTCCATAATCACAAGGCTACCATCCATTGGAGTATCAAAAATCTATACAACAAACTACTTTCCATAATGACAAGGCTACCATTCATTGGAGTAACAAAAATCTCAACAACAGACTATGTTCCATAATGACAAGGCTACCATCCATTGGAGTAACCAAAATATCGATAATAGACTATGTTCTATAATGACAAGGCTACCATCCATTGAAGTAACAAAAATCTCGACAATAGACTACCTTCCATCATGACAAAGATACCATCCATTAGAGTATAAAAAATCTCGATAACAAACTACCTTCCATAATGACAAGGCTACCATCCATTGGAGTAACAAAAATATCAAAAATAGACTACCTTCTATAATGACAAGGCTACCATTCATTGGAGTAACAAAAATATCGACAACAGACTACCTTCCATAATGACAAGGCTACCATCCATTGGAATAACAAAAACTCGACAACAAACTACCTTCCATAATGACAAGGCTACCATTCATTGGAGTAACAAAAATATCGACAATAGACTACCTTCCTTAATTACAAGGCTATCATCCATTGGAGTAACAGAAATCTCAACAACAGACTACGTTCCATAATGACAACGCTACCATCCATTGGAGCAACCAAAATCTCTACAATAGACTACCTTCCGTAATGACAAGGCTACCATCCATTGGTTAACAAAGATATCAAAAATAGACTACCTTTCATAATGATTAGGCTACCATCCATTGGAGTAAAAAAAATCTCGACAACTGACTACCTTCCATAATGACAAGGTTACCATCCATTTGAACAACAAAAATCTCGACAACAGACTACCTTCCATAATGACAAGGCTACCATCCATTGGAGTACCAAAAATCTCAACAACAGACTACCTTCCATAATGACAAGGTTACCATCCATTGGAATAACAAAGATATCGACAACATACTACCTTCCATAATGACAAGGATACTCTCCATTGGAGTAAAAAAATAATCGACAATAGACTACTCTCCATAATGACAAGGCTACAATCCAATGGAGTAACAATAATTTGAACAGTAGACTGCCTTGCATAGTGACAAGGCTATCATCCATTGGGGTAATAGAAATCTCAATGACAGACTACGTTCCATAATGACAAGGCTACCATCCATTGAAGTAACAAAAATCTCGACAACAGACTACCTTCCATCATGACAAAGATACCATCCATTGGAGTATCAAAAATCTCGATAATAAACTACCTTCCATAATGACAAGGCTACCATCCATTGGAGTAACAAAAATATCGACAATAGACTTTGTTCCATAATGACAAGGCTACCATCCATTGGAGTAACAAAAATCTCGACAACAAACTACCTTCCATAATGACAAGTCAACCATCCATTGGAGTAACAAAAATCTCAACAATAGTCTACCTTCCATAATGACAAGGCTACCATCCATTGATTAACAAAGATATCGACAAAAGACTACCTTTCATAATGATTAGGCTTCCATCCAATGGAGTAAAAAAATCTCGACAACTGACTACCTTCCATAATGACAAGGTTACCATCCATTTGAACAACAAAAATCTTGACAACAGACTACCTTCCATAATGACAAGGCTACCATCCATTGGAGTACCAAAAATCTCGACAACATACTACCTTCCATAATCACAAGGTTACCATCCATTGGAAAAACAAAGATATCGACAACAGACTATCTTCCATAATGACATGGATAACCTCCATTGGAGTAAAAAAATACTCGACAACAGACTACTCTCCATAATGACAAGGCTACAATCCAATGGAGTAATAAAAATCTGAACAACACACTGCCTTCCATAGTGACAAGGCTACCATCCATTGGAGTAACAGAAATCTCAATGACAGACTACCTTCCATAATCACAAGGCTACCATCCATTGGAGTATCAAATATCTGTACAACAAACTACCTTCCATAATGACAAGGCTACCATTCATTGGAGTAACAAAAATCTCAACAACAGACTATGTTCCATAATGACAAGGCTACCATCCATTGGAGTAACCAAAATATCGATAATAGACTATGTTCTATAATGACAAGGCTACCATCCATTGAAGTAACAAAAATCTCGACAATAGACTACCTTCCATCATGACAAAGATACCATCCATTAGAGTATAAAAAATCTCGATAACAAACTACCTTCCATAATGACAAGGCTACCATCCATTGGAGTAACAAAAATATCAAAAATAGACTACCTTCTATAATGACAAGGCTACCATCCATTGGAGTAACAAAAATATCGACAACAGACTACCTTCCATAATGACAAGGCTACCATCCATTGGAATAACAAAAACTCGACCACAAACTACCTTCCATAATGACAAGGCTACCATTCATTGGAGTAACAAAAATATCGACAATAGACTACCTTCCTTAATTACAAGGCTATCATCCATTGGAGTAACAGAAATCTCAACAACAGACTACGTTCCATAATGACAACGCTACCATCCATTGGAGCAACCAAAATCTCTACAATAGACTACCTTCCGTAATGACAAGGCTACCATCCATTGGTTAACAAAGATATCAAAATTAGACTACCTTTCATAATGATTAGGCTACCATCCATTGGAGTAAAAAAAATCTCGACAACTGACTACCTTCCATAATGACAAGGTTACCATCCATTTGAACAACAAAAATCTCGACAACAGACTACCTTCCATAATGACAAGGCTACCATCCATTGGAGTACCAAAAATCTCAACAACAGACTACCTTCCATAATGACAAGGTTACCATCCATTGGAATAACAAAGATATCGACAACATACTACCTTCCATAATGACAAGGATACTCTCCATTGGAGTAAAAAAATACTCGACAATAGACTACTCTCCATAATGACAAGGCTACAATCCAATGGAGTAACAAAAATTTGAACAGTAGACTGCCTTGCATAGTGACAAGGCTATCATCCATTGGAGTAATAAAAATCTCAATGACAGACTACGTTCCATAATGACAAGGCTACCATCCATTGAAGTAACAAAAATCTCGACAACAGACTACATTCCATCATGAAAAATATACCATCCATTGGAGTATCAAAAATCTCGATAAAAAACTACCTTCCAAAATGACAAGGCTACCATCCATTGGAGTAACAAAAATATGGACAACAGACTTTGTTCCATAATGACAAGGCTACCATCCATTGGAGTAACAAAAATCTCGACAACAAACTACCTTCCATAATGACAAGTCAACCATCCATTGGAGTAACAAAAATATCGACAACAGACTACCTTCCATAATGACAAGGCTACCATCCATTGAATAACAAAAACTCGACCACAAACTACCTTCCATAATGACAAGGCTACCATTTATTGGAGTAACAAAAATATCGACAATAGACCACCTTCCTTAATTACAAGGCTATCATCCATTGGAGTAACAGAAATCTCAACAACAGACTACGTTCCATAATGACAATGCTACCATCCATTGGAGCAACCAAAATCTCTACAATAGACTACCTTCCATAATGACAAGGCTACCATCCATTGGTTAACAAAGATATCAAAAATAGACTACCTTTCATAATGATTAGGCTACCATCCATTGGAGTAAAAAAAATCTCGAAAACTTACTACCTTCCATAATGACAAGGTTACCATCCATTTGAACAACAAAAATCTCGACAACAGACTACCTTCCATAATGACAAGGCTACCATCCATTGGAGTACCAAAAATCTCGACAACAGACTACCTTCCATAATGACAAGGTTACCATCCATTGGAATAACAAAGATATCGACAACAGACTACCTTCCATAATGACAAGGATACCCTCCATTGGAGTAAAAAAATACTCGACAACAGACTACTCTCCATAATGACAAGGCTACAATCCAATGGAGTAACAAAAATTTGAACAATAGACTGCCTTCCATAGTGACAAGGCTACCATCCATTGGAGTAATAGAAATCTCAATGACAGACTACGTTCCATAATGACAAGGCTACCATCCATTGAAGTAACAAAAATCTCGACAACAGACTACATTCCATCATGAAAAATATACCATCCATTGGAGTATCAAAAATCTCGATAAAAAACTACCTTCCAAAATGACAAGGCTACCATCCATTGGAGTAACAAAAATATGGACAACAGACTTTGTTCCATAATGACAAGGCTACCATCCATTGGAGTAACAAAAATCTCGACAACAAACTACCTTCCATAATGACAAGTCAACCATCCATTGGAGTAACAAAAATATCGACAACAGACTACCTTCCATAATGACAAGGCTACCATCCATTGAATAACAAAAACTCGACCACAAACTACCTTCCATAATGACAAGGCTACCATTCATTGGAGTAAAAAAAATATCGACAATAGACCACCTTCCTTAATTACAAGGCTATCATCCATTGGAGTAACAGAAATCTCAACAACAGACTACGTTCCATAATGACAATGCTACCATCCATTGGAGCAACCAAAATCTCTACAATAGACTACCTTCCATAATGACAAGGCTACCATCCATTGGTTAACAAAGATATCAAAAATAGACTACCTTTCATAATGATTAGGCTACCATCCATTGGAGTAAAAAAAATCTCGACAACTGACTACCTTCCATAATGACAAGGTTACCATCCATTTGAACAACAAAAATCTCGACAACAGACTACCTTCCATAATGACAAGGCTACCATCCATTGGAGTACCAAAAATCTCGACAACAGACTACCTTCCATAATGACAAGGTTACCATCCATTGGAATAACAAAGATATCGACAACAGACTACCTTCCATAATGACAAGGATACCCTCCATTGGAGTAAAAAAATACTCGACAACAGACTACTCTCCATAATGACAAGGCTACAATCCAATGGAGTAACAAAAATTTGAACAATAGACTGCCTTCCATAGTGACAAGGCTACCATCCATTGGAGTAATAGAAATCTCAATGACAGACTACGTTCCATAATGACAAGGCTACCATCCATTGAAGTAACAAAAATCTCGACAACAGACTACATTCCATCATGAAAAATATACCATCCATTGGAGTATCAAAAATCTCGATAAAAAACTACCTTCCAAAATGACAAGGCTACCATCCATTGGAGTAACAAAAATATGGACAACAGACTTTGTTCCTTAATGACAAGGCTACCATCCATTGGAGTAAGAAAAATCTCGACAACAAACTACCTTCCAAAATGACAAGTCAACCATCCATTGGAGTAACAAAAATCTCTACAATAGTCTACCTTCCATAATGACAAGGCTACCATCCATTGATTAACAAAGATATCAAAAAAAGACTACCTTTCATAATGATTAGGCTACCATCCAATGGAGTAAAAAAATCTCGACAACTGACTACCTTCCATAATGACAAGGTTACCATCCATTTGAACAACAAAAATCTTGACAACAGACTACCTTCCATAATGACAAGGCTACCATCCATTGGAGTACCAAAAATATCGACAACATACTACCTTCCATAATGACAAGGTTACCATCCATTGGAAAAACAAAGATATCGACAACAGACTATCTTCCATAATGACATGGATACCCTCCATTGGAGTAAAAAAATACTCGACAACAGACTACTCTCCATAATGACAAGGCTACAATCCAATGGAGTAATAAAAATCTGAACAACACACTGCCTTCCATAGTGACAAGGCTACCATCCATTGGAGTAACAGAAATCTCAATGACAGACTACCTTCCATAATCACAAGGCTACCATCCATTGGAGTATCAAAAATCTGTACAACAAACTACTTTCCATAATGACAAGGCTACCATTCATTGGAGTAACAAAAATATCAACAACAGACTATGTTCCATAATGACAAGGCTACCATCCATTGGAGTAACCAAAATATCGATAATAGACTATGTTCTATAATGACAAGGCTACCATCCATTGAAGTAACAAAAATCTCGACAATAGACTACCTTCCATCATGACAAAGATACCATCCATTAGAGTATAAAAAATCTCGATAACAAACTACCTTCCATAATGACAAGGCTACCATCCATTGGAGTAACAAAAATATCAAAAATAGACTACCTTCTATAATGACAAGGCTACCATCCATTGGAGTAACAAAAATATCGACAACAGACTACCTTCCATAATGACAAGGCTACCATCCATTGGAATAACAAAAACTCGACAACAAACTACCTTCCATAATGACAAGGCTACCATTCATTGGAGTAACAAAAATATCGACAATAGACTACCTTCCTTAATTACAAGGCTATCATCCATTGGAGTAACAGAAATCTCAACAACAGACTACGTTCCATAATGACAACGCTACCATCCATTGGAGCAACCAAAATCTCTACAATAGACTACCTTCCGTAATGACAAGGCTACCATCCATTGGTTAACAAAGATATCAAAATTAGACTACCTTTCATAATGATTAGGCTACCATCCATTGGAGTAAAAAAAATCTCGACAACTGACTACCTTCCATAATGACAAGGTTACCATCCATTTGAACAACAAAAATCTCGACAACAGACTACCTTCCATAATGACAAGGCTACCATCCATTAGAGTACCAAAAATCTCAACAACAGACTACCTTCCATAATGACAAGGTTACCATCCATTGGAATAACAAAGATATCGACAACATACTACCTTCCATAATGACAAGGATACTCTCCATTGGAGTAAAAAAATACTCGACAATAGACTACTCTCCATAATGACAAGGCTACAATCCAATGGAGTAACAAAAATTTGAACAGTAGACTGCCTTGCATAGTTACAAGGCTATCATCCATTGGAGTAATAGAAATCTCAATGACAGACTACGTTCCATAATGACAAGGCTACCATCCATTGAAGTAACAAAAATCTCGACAACAGACTACCTTCCATCATGACAAAGATACCATCCATTGGAGTATCAAAAATCTCGATAATAAACTACCTTCCATAATGACAAGGCTACCATCCATTGGAGTAACAAAAATATCGACAATAGACTTTGTTCCATAATGACAAGGCTACCATCCATTGGAGTAACAAAAATCTCGACAACAAACTACCTTCCATAATGACAAGTCAACCATCCATTGGAGTAACAAAAATATCGACAACAGACTACCTTCCATAATGACAAGGCTACCATCCATTGAATAAAAAAAACTCGACCACAAACTACCTTCCATAATGACAAGGCTACCATTCATTGGAGTAACAAAAATATCGACAATAGACCACCTTCCTTAATTACAAGGCTATCATCCATTGGAGTAACATAAATCTCAACAACAGACTACGTTCCATAATGACAATGCTACCATCCATTGGAGCAACCAAAATCTCTACAATAGACTACCTTCCATAATGACAAGGCTACCATCCATTGATTAACAAAGATATTGAAAAAAGACTACCTTTCATAATGATTAGGCTACCATCCATTGGAGTAAAAAAAATCTCGACAGCTGACTACCTTCCATAATGACAAGGTTCCCATCCACTTGAACAACAAAAATCTCGACAACAGACTACCTTCCATAATTACAAGGCTACCATCCATTGGAGTACCAAAAATCTCGACAATAGACTACCTTCCATAATGACAAGGTTACCATCCATTGGAATAACAAAGATATCGACAACAGACTACCTTCCATAATGACAAGGATACCCTCCATTGGAGTAAAAAAATACTCGACAACAGACTACTCTCCATAATGACAAGGCTACAATCCAATGGAGTAACAAAAATTTGAACAATAGACTGCCTTCCATAGTGACAAGGCTACCATCCATTGGAGTAATAGAAATCTCAATGACAGACTACGTTCCATAATGACAAGGCTACCATCCATTGAAGTAACAAAAATCTCGACAACAGACTACATTCCATCATGACAAATATACCATCCATTGGAGTATCAAAAATCTCGATAAAAAACTACCTTCCAAAATGAAAAGGCTACCATCCATTGGAGTAACAAAAATATGGACAACAGACTTTGTTCCATAATGACAAGGCTACCATCCATTGGAGTAACAAAAATCTCGACAACAAACTACCTTCCAAAATGACAAGTCAACCATCCATTGGAGTAACAAAAATCTCTACAATAGTCTACCTTCCAAATTGACAAGGCTACCATCCATTGATTAACAAAGATATCGAAAAAAGACTACCTTTCATAATGATTAGGCTACCATCCAATGGAGTAAAAAAATCTCGACAACTGACTACCTTCCATAATGACAAGGTTACCATCCATTTGAACAACAAAAATCTTGACAACAGACTACCTTCCATAATGACAAGGCTATCATCCATTGGAGTACCAAAAATCTCGACAACAGACTACCTTCCATAATGACAAGGTTACCATACATTGGAATAACAAAGATATCGACAACAGACTACCTTCCATAATGACAAGGATAAACTCCATTGTAGTAAAAAAAATACTCGACAACAGACTACTCTCCATAATGACAAGGCTACAATCCAATGGAGTAAAAAAAATATGAACAACACACTGACTTCCATAGTGACAAGGCTACCTTCCATTGGAGTAATAGAAATCTCAATGACAGACTACGTTCCATAATGACAAGGCTACCATGCATTGGAGTACCATAAATCTCGACAACAGACTACCTTCCATAATGACAAGGTTACCATCCATTGGAAAAACAAAGATATCGACAACAGACTATCTTCCATAATGACATGGACACCCTCCATTGGAGTAAAAAAATACTCGACAACAGACTACTCTCCATAATGACAAGGCTACAATCTAATGGAGTAACAAAAATCTGAACAACACACTGCCTTCCATAGTGACAAGGCTACCATCCATTGGAGTAACAGAAATCTCAATGACAGACTATGTTCAATAATGACAAGGCTACCATCCATTGAAGTAACAAAAATCTCGAAAACAAACTACCTTCAATCATGACAAAGATACAATCCATTGGAGTATCAAAAATCTCGATAACAAACTACCTTCCATAATGACAAGGCTATCTTCCATTGGAGTTACAAAAATATCGACAATAGACTATGTTCCATAACGACAAGGCTACCATCCATTGGAGTAACAAAAATATCAAAAATATACTACCTTCCAAAATGACAAGGCAACCATCCATTGGAGTAACAAAAATATCGATAACAGACTACCTTCCATAATGACAAGGCTACCATCCATTGAATAACAAAAACTCGACCACAAACTACCTTCCATAATGACAAGGCTACCATTCATTGGAGTAACAAAAATATCGACAATAGACTACCTTCCTTAATTACAAGGCTATCATCCATTGGAGTAACAGAAATCTCAACAACAGACTACGTTCCATAATGACAATGCTACCATCCATTGGAGCAACCAAAATCTCTACAATAGACTACCTTCCATAATGACAAGGCTACCATCCATTGATTAACAAAGCTATTGAAAAAAGACTACCTTTCATAATGATTAGGCTACCATCCATTGGAGTAAAAAAAATCTCGACAGCTGACTACCTTCCATAATGACAAGGTTCCCATCCACTTGAACAACAAAAATCTCGACAACAGACTACCTTCCATAATTACAAGGCTACCATCCATTGGAGTACCAAAAATCTCGACAACAGACTACCTTCCATAATGACAAGGTTACCATCCATTGGAATAACAAAGATATCGACAACAGACTACCTTCCATAATGACAAGGATACCCTCCATTGGAGTAAAAAAATACTCGACAACAGACTACTCTCCATAATGACAAGGCTACAATCCAATGGAGTAACAAAAATTTGAACAATAGACTGCCTTCCATAGTGACAAGGCTACCATCCATTGGAGTAATAAAAATCTCAATGACAGACTACGTTCCATAATGACAAGGCTACCATCCATTGAAGTAACAAAAATCTCGACAACAGACTACATTCCATCATGACAAATATACCATCCATTGGAGTATCAAAAATCTCGATAAAAAACTACCTTCCAAAATGACAAGGCTACCATCCATTGGAGTGACAAAAATATCGACAACAGACTTTGTTCCATAATGACAAGGCTACCATCCATTGGAGTAACAAAAATCACGACAACAGACTACCTTCCAAAATGACAAGTCAACCATCCATTGGAGTAACAAAAATCTCTACAGTAGTCTACCTTCCATAATGACAAGGCTACCATCCATTGATTAACAAAGATATCGAAAAAAGACTACCTTTCATAATGATTAGGCTACCATCCAATGGAGTAAAAAAATCTCGACAACTTACTACCTTCCATAATGACAAGGTTACCATCCATTTGAACAACAAAAATCTCGACAACAGACTACCTTCCATAATGACAAGGCTACCATCCATTGGAGTACCAAAAATCTCGACAACAGACTACCTTCCATAATGACAAGGTTACCATACATTGGAATAACAAAGAGATCGACAACAGACTACCTTCCATAATGAATAGGATAAACTCCATTGTAGTAAAAAAATACTCGACAACAGACTACTCTCCATAATGACAAGGCTACAATCCAATGGAGTAAAAAAAATATGAACAACACACTGACTTCCATAGTGACAAGGCTACCATCCATTGGAGTAATAGAAATCTCAATGACAGACTACGTTCCATAATGACAAGGCTACCATGCATTGGAGTACCAAAAATCTTGACAACATACTACCTTCCATAATGACAAGGTTACCATCCATTGGAAAAACAAAGATATCGACAACAGACTATCTTCCATAATGACATGGATACCCTCCATTGGAGTAAAAAAATACTCGACAACAGACTACTCTCCATAATGACAAGGCTACAATCCAATGGAGTAATAAAAATCTGAACAACACACTGCCTTCCATAGTGACAAGGCTACCATCCATTGGAGTAACAGAAATCTCAATGACAGACTACCTTCCATAATCACAAGGCTACCATCCATTGGAGTATCAAAAATTTGTACAACAAACTACCTTCCATAATGACAAGGCTACCATTCATTGGAGTAACAAAAATCTCAACAACAGACTATGTTCCATAATGACAAGGCTACCATCCATTGGAGTAACCAAAATATCGATAATAGACTATGTTCTATAATGACAAGGCTACCATCCATTGAAGTAACAAAAATCTCGACAATAGACTACCTTCCATCATGACAAAGATACCATTCATTAGAGTATCAAAAATCTCGATAACAAACTACCTTCCATAATGACAAGGCCACCATCCATTGGAGTAACAAAAATATCAAAAATAGACTACCTTCCATAATGAAAAGGCTACCATCCATTGGAGTAACAAAAATATCGACAACAGACTACCTTCCATAATGACAAGGCTACCATCCATTGGAATAAAAAAAACTCGACAACAAACTACCTTCCATAATGACAAGGCTACCGTTCATTGGAGTAACAAAAATATCGACAATAGACTACCTTCCTTAATTACAAGGCTATCATCCATTGGAGTAACAGAAATCTCAACAACAGACTACGTTCCATAATGACAACGCTACCATCCATTGGAGCAACCAAAATCTCTACAATAGACTACCTTCCATAATGACAAGGCTACCATCCATTGGTTAACAAAGATATCAAAAATAGACTTCCTTTCATAATGATTAGGCTACCATCCATTGAAGTAAAAAAAATCTCGACAACTGACTACCTTCCATAATGACAAGGTTACCATCCATTTGAACAACAAAAATCTCGACAACAGACTACCTTCCATAATGACAAGGCTACCATCCATTGGAGTACCAAAAATCTCAACAACAGACTACCTTCCATAATGACAAGGTTACCATCCATTAGAATAACAAAGATATCGACAACATACTACCTTCCATAATGACAAGGATACTCTCCATTGGAGTAAAAAAATACTCGACAATAGACTACTCTCCATAATGACAAGGCTACAATCCAATGGAGTAACAAAAATTTGAACAGTAGACTGCCTTGCATAATGACAAGGCTATCATCCATTGGAGTAATAGAAATCTCAATGACA
Organism: Vicia faba; assembly: GCA_948472305.1. Classification (NCBI taxonomy): domain Eukaryota; kingdom Viridiplantae; phylum Streptophyta; class Magnoliopsida; order Fabales; family Fabaceae; genus Vicia; species Vicia faba. The sequence continues at coordinate 746,064,235 of OX451738.1, forward strand.
GACTACGTTCCATAATGAAAAGGCTACCATCCATTGAAGTAACAAAAATCTCGACAACAGACTACCTTCCATCATGACAAAGATACCATCCATTGGAGTATCAAAAATCTCGATAACAAACTACCTTCATTAATGACAAGGCTACCATCCAATGGAGTAACAAAAATATCGACAATAGACTTTGTTCCATAATGACAAGGCTACCATCCATTGGAGTAACAAAAATCTCGACAACAAACTACCTTCCAAAATGACAAGTCAACCATCCATTGGAGTAACCAAAATCTCTACTATAGACTACCTTCCATAATGAAAAGGCTACCATCCATTGATTAACAAAGATATCGAAAATATACTACTTTTCATAATGATTAGCCTACCATCCATTGGAGTAAAAAAAATCTCGACAACTGACTACCTTCCATAATGACAAGGTTACCATCCATTTGAACAAAAAAAATCTCGACAACAGACTACCTTCCATAATGACAAGGCTACCATCCATTGGAGTACCAAAAATCTCGACAACAGACTACCTTCCATAATGACAAGGTTACCATCCATTGGAATAACAAAGATATCGACAACAGACTACCTTCCATAATGACTAGGATACCCTCCATTGGAGTAAAAAAATACTCGACAACAGACTACTCTCCATAATGACAAGGCTACAATCCAATGGAGTAACAAAAATCTGAACAACAGACTGCCTTCCCTAGTGACAAGGCTACCATCCATTGGAGTAATAGAAATCTCAATGACAGACTAAGTTCCATAATGACAAGGCTACCATCCATTGGAGTACCAAAAATATCGACAACAGACTACCTTCCATAATGACAAGGTTACCATCCATTGGAAAAAGAAAGATATCGACAACAGACTATCTTCCATAATGACAAGGATACCCTCCATTGGAGTAAAAAAATACTCGACAACAGACTACTCTCCATAATGACAAGGCTACAATCCAATGGAGTAACCAAAATCTGAACAACAGACTACCTTCCATAGTTACAAGGCTACCATCCATTGGAGTAACAGAAATATCAATGATAGACTACCTTCCATAATGACAAGGCAACCATCCATTGGAGTATAAAAAATCTCTACAACATACTAACTTCCATAATGACAAGGCTACCATCCATTGGAGTAACAAAAATCTCAACAACAGACTATGTTCCATAATGACAAGGCTACCATCCATTGGAGTAACCAAAATATCGACAATAGACTATGTTCTATAATGACAAGGCTACCATCCATTGAAGTAACAAAAATATCGACAACATACTACCTTCCATCATGACAAAGATACCATCCATTGGAGTATCAAAAATCTCGATAACAAACTACCTTCCATAATGACAAGGCTACCATCCATTGGAGTAACAAAAATATCGACAACAGACTTTGTTCCATAATGACAAGGCTACCATCCATTGGAGTAACAAAAATCTCGACAACAGACTACCTTCCAAAATGACAAGTCAATCATCCATTGGAGTAACCAAAATCTCTACAATAGACTACCATCCATAATGACAAGGCTACCATCCATTGATTAACAAAGATATCGAAAATAGACTACCTTTCATAATGATTAGGCTACCATCCATTGGAGTAAAAAAAATCTCGACAACTGACTACCTTCCATAATGACAAGGTTACCATCCATTTGAACAACAAAAATCTCGACAACAGACTACGCTCCATAATGTCAAGGCTTCCATCCATTGGAGTACCAAAAATCTCGACAATAGACTACCTTCCATAATGACAAGGTTACCATCCATTGGAATAACAAAGATATCGGCAACAGACTACCTTCCATAATGACAAGAATACCCTCCTTTGGAGTAAAAAAATACTCGACAATAAACTACTCTCCATAATGACAAGGCTACAATCCAATGGAGTAATAAAAATTTGAACAACATACTGCCTTCCATAGTGACAAGGCTATCATCCATTGGAGTAATAGAAATCTCAATGATAGACTACGTTCCATAATGACAAGGCTACCATCCATTGAAGTAACAAAAATCTCGACAAGAGACTACCTTCCATCATGACAAAGATACCATCCATTGGAATATCAAAAATCTCGATAACAAACTACCTTCCATAATGACAAGGCTACCATCCATTGGAGTAACAAAAATATAAACAACTGACTTTGTTCCATAATGACAAGGCTACCATCCATTGGAGTAACAAAAATCTCGACAACAGACTACCTTCCAAAATGACAAGTCAACCATCCATTGGAGTAACCAAAATCTCTACAATAGACTACCTTCCATAATGACAAGGCTACCATCCATTGATTAACAAAGATATCAAAAATAGACTACCTTTCATAATGATTAGGCTACCATCCATTGGAGTAAAAAAAATCTCGACAACTGACTACCTTCCATAATGACAAGGTTACCATCCATTTGAACAACAAAAATCTCGACAACAGACTACCTTCCATAATGACAAGGCTACCATCCATTGGAGTACCAAAAATCTTGACAACATACTACCTTCCATAATGACAAGGTTACCATCCATTGGAATAATAAAGATATCGACAACAGACTACCTTCCATAATGACAAGGATACCCTCAATTGGAGTAAAAAAAATACTCGACAACAGACTACTATCCATAATGACAAGGCTACAATCCAATGGAGTAACAAAAATCTGAACAACAGACTGCCTTCCATAGTGACAAGGCTACCGTCCATTGAAGTAACAGAAATCTCAATGACAGACTACGTTCCATAATGACAAGGCTACCATCCATTGGAGTACCAAAAATCTCGACAACAGACTACCTCCCATAATGACAAGGTTACCATCCATTGGAGTAACAAAAATATCGACAATAAACTACCTTCCATAATGACAAGGATACCCTCTATTGGAGTACAAAAATACTCGACAACAGACTATCTTCCATAATGACAAGGTTACCATCCATTGAAAAAACAAAGATATCGACAACAGACTATCTTCCATAATGACAAGGATACCCTCCATTGGAGTAAAAAAATACTCGACAACAGACTACTCTCTATAATGACAAGGCTACAATCCAATGGAGTAACAAAAATCTGAACAACACACTGCCTTCCATAGTGATAAGGCTTCCATCCATTGGAGTAACAGAAATCTCAATGACAGACTACCTTCCATAATCACAAGGCTACAATCCATTGGAGTATCAAAAATCTCTACAACATACTACCTTCCATAATGACAAGGCTACCATTCATTGGAGTAACAAAAATCTCAACAACAGACTATGTTCCATAATGACAACGCTACCATCCATTGGAGTAACCAAAATATCGATAATAGACTATGTTCCATAACGACAACGCTACCATCCATTGAAGTAACAAAAATCTCGACAACAGACTACCTTCCATCATGACAAAGATACCATCCATTGGAGTATCAAAAATCTCGATAACAAACTACCTTCCATAATGACAAGGCTACCATCCATTGGAGTAACAAAAATATCGACAATAGACTTTGTTCCATAATGACAAGGCTACCATCCATTGGAGTAACAAAAATCTCGACAACAAACTACCTTCCAAAATGACAAGTCAACCATCCATTGGAGTAACCAAAATCTCTACAATAGACTACCTTCCATAATGAAAAGGCTACCATCCATTGATTAACAAAGATATCGAAAATATACTACCTTTCATAATGATTAGCCTACCATCCATTGGAGTAAAAAAAATCTCGACAACTAACTACCTTCCATAATGACAAGGTTACCATCCATTAGAACAACAAAAATCTCGACAACAGACTACCTTCCATAATGACAAGGCTACCATCCATTGGAGTACCAAAAATCTCGAAAACAGACTACCTTCCATAATGACAAGGTTACCATCCATTGGAATAACAAAGATATCGACAACAGACTACCTTCCATAATGACTAGGATACCCTCCATTGGAGTAAAAAAATACTCGACAACAGACTACTCTCCATAATGACAAGGCTACAATCCAATGGAGTAACAAAAATCTGAACAACAGACTGCCTTCCATAGTGACAAGGCTACCATCCATTGGAGTAATAGAAATCTCAATGACAGACTACGTTCCATAATGACAAGGCTACCATCCATTGGAGTACCAAAAATCTCGACAACAGACTACCTTCCATAATGACAAGGTTACCATCCATTGGAAAAAGAAAGATATCGACAACAGAGTATCTTCCATAATGACAAGGATAACCTCCATTGGAGTAAAAAAATACTCGACAACAGACTACTCTCCATAATGATAAGGCTACAATCCAATGGAGTAACCAAAATCTGAACAACATACTACCTTCCATAGTGACAAGGCTACCATCCATTGGAGTAACAGAAATATCAATGATAGACTACCTTCCATAATGACAAGGCGACCATCCATTGGAGTATAAAAAATCTCTACAACATACTAACATCCATAAAGACAAGGCTACCATCCATTGAAGTAACAAAAATCTCAACAACAGACTATGTTCCATAATGACAAGGCTACCATCCATTGTAGTAACAAAAATATTGACAACAGACTTTGTTCCATAATGACAAGGCTACCATCCATTGGAGTAACAAAAATCTCGACAACAAACTACCTTCCAAAATGACAAGTCAATCATCCATTTGAGTAACCAAAATCTCTACAATAGACTACCTTCCATAATGACAAGGCTACCATCCATTGATTAACAAAGATATCAAAAATAGACTACCTTTCATAATGATTAGGCTACCATCCATTGGAGTAAAAAAAATCTCGACAACTGACTATCTTCCATAATGACAAGGTTACCATCCATTTGAACAACAAAAATCTCAACAATAGACTACCTTCCATAATGACAAGGCTACCATCCATTGGAGTACCAAAAATCTCGACAACATACTACCTTCCATAATGACAAGGTTACCATCCATTTGAATAATAAAGATATCGACAACAGACTACCTTCCATAATGACAAGGATACCCTCAATTGGAGTAAAAAAAATACTCGACAACAGACTACTATCCATAATGACAAGGCTACAATCCAATGGAGTAACAAAAATATGAACAACAGACTGCCTTCCATAGTGACAAGGCTACCATCCATTGAAGTAACAGAAATCTCAATGACAGACTACGTTCCATAATGACAAGGCTACCATCAAATGGAGTACCAAAAATCTCGACAACAGACTACCTCCCATAATGACAAGGTTACAATCCATTGGAAAAACAAAGATATCGACAATAAACTACCTTCCATAATGACAAGGATACCCTCTATTGGAGTAAAAAAATACTCGACAACAGACTACTCTCCATAATCACAAGGCTACAATCCAATGGAGTAACAAAAATCTGAACAACAGACTTCCTTCCATAGTGACAAGGCTACCATCCATTGGAGTAACAGAAATCTAAATGACAGACTGCCTTCCATAATGACAAGGCTACCATCCATTGGAGTATCAAAAATCTCTACAACAGACTACCTTCCATAATGACAAGGCTACCATCCATTGGAGTAAAAAAAATCTCAACAACAGACTACGTTCCATAAGGACAAGGCTACCATCCATTGAAGTAACAAAAATCTCGACAACAGACTACCTTCCATAATGACAAGGTTACCATCCATTGAAAAAACAAAGATATCGACAACAGACTATCTTCCATAATGACAAGGATACCCTCCATTGGAGTAAAAAAATACTCGACAACAGACTACTCTCCATAATGACAAGGCTACAATCCAATGGCGTAACAAAAATCTGAACAACACACTGCCTTCCATAGATACAAGGCTACCATCCATTGGAGTAACAGAAATCTCAATGACAGACTACCTTCCATAATCACAAGGCTACCATCCATTGGAGTATCAAAAATCTCTACAACAGACTACCTTCCATAATGACAAGGCTACCATTCATTGGAGTAACAAAAATCTCAACAACAGACTATGTTCCATAATGACAACGCTACCATCCATTGGAGTTACCAAAATATCGATAATAGACTATGTTCTATAATGACAAGGCTGCCATCCATTGAAGTAACAAAAATCTCGACAACAGACTACCTTCCATCATGAGAAAGATACCATCCATTAGAGTATCAAAAATATCGATAACAAACTACCTTCCATAATGACAAGGCTATCATCCATTGGAGTAACAAAAATATCGACAATAGACTATGTTCCATAGCGACAAGGCTACCATCCATTGGAGTAACAAAAATATCAAAAATAGACTACCTTCCATAATGACCAGGCTACCATCCATTGGAGTAACAAAAATATCGACAACAGACTACCTTCCATAATGACAAGGCTACCATTCATTGGACTAACAAAAATATCGACAATAGACTACCTTCCTTAATTACAAGGCTATCATCCATTGGAGTAACAGAAATCTCAACAACAGACTACGTTCCATAATGACAATGCTACCATCCATTGGAGCAACCAAAATCGCTACAATAGACTACCTTCCATAATGACAAGGCTACCATCCATTGATTAACAAAGATATCAAAAATAGACTACCTTTCATAATGATTAGGCTACCATCCATTGGAGTAAAAAAAATCTCGACAACTGACTACCTTCCATAATGACAAGGTTACCATCCATTTGAACAAAAAAATTCTCGACAACAGACTACCTTCCATAATGACAAGGCTACCATCCATTGGAGTACCAAAAATCTCGACAACAGACTACCTTCCATAATGACAAGGTTACCATCCATTGGAATAACAAAGATATCGACAACAGACTACCTTCCATAATGACAAGGATTCCCTCCATTGGAGTAAAAAAATACTCGACAACAGACTACTCCACATAATGACAAGGCTACAATCCAATGGAGTAACAGAAATTTGAACAACAGACTGCCTTCCATAGTTAGAAGGCTACCATCCATTGGAGTAACAGAAATCTCAATGACAGACTACCTTCCATAATGACAAGGCTACCATCCATTGGAGTATCAAAAATCTCTACAACAGAATATCTTCCAAAATGACAAGGCTACCATCCATTGAGTAACAAAAATCTCAACAACATACTATGTTCCATAATGACAAGGCTACCATCCATTGGAGTAACCAAAATATCGACAATAGACTATGTTCTATAATGACAAGGCTACCATCCATTTAAGTAACAAAAATCTCGGCAACACACTACCTTCCATCATGACAAAGATACCATCCATTGGAGTATCAAAAATCTCGACAACACACTACCTTCCATCATGACAAAGATACCATCCATTGGAGTATCAAAAATCTCGACAACAAACTACCTTCCATAATGACAAGGCTACCATCAATTGGAGTAACAAAAATCTCGACAACACACTAACTTCCATAATTACATGGCTACCATCCATTGGAGTAACAAATATCTTGACAACAGACTACCTTCCATAATAATAAGGGTACCATCCATTGGACTATCAAAATCCTTGACAAAAACTACCTTCCATAATGAAAAGGCTACAATCCATTGGAGTAACAAAAATCTCTACAACAGACTACCTTCATTAATGACAAGGTTACCACCCATTGGAATAAAAAAAACTCGACAACAAACTACCTTCCATAATGTCAAGGTTACCATCCATTGGAGTAACAAAAATATCGATAATAGACTACCTTCCATAATTACAAGGCTACTATCCATTGGAGTAACAAAAACTCGACAATAGACTACCTTCCATAAAGACAAGTTTACCATCCATTGGAATAACAAAAATCTCGACAACATAATACCTTCCATAATGACAAGGTTACCATCCATCGGAGTAACAAAAATATCGACAACAGACTACCTTCCACAGTTACAAGGCTACCATCCATTTGAGTAACAAAAACTCGACAACAGGCTACTTTCCATAATGATAAGGATACCATCCATTGGAATAACAAAAATCTCGACAACAGACTAACTTCCATAATGACAAGGCTACCATCTAACGAAATAACAAAAATCTCGACAACAGACTACCTTCCATAATGAGAAGGCTACCATCCATTGGAGTAACAAAAATCTCGACAATAGACTACCTTCCAAAATGACAAGTCTACCATCCATTGGAGTAACCAAAATCTCTACAACAGACTACCTTCCATAATAACAAGGCTACCATCCATTGATTAACAAAGATATCTAAAATAGACTACCTTTCATAATGATTAGGCCACCATCCATTAGAGTAAAAAAAATCTCGACAACTGACTACCTTCCATAAAGACAAGGTTACCATCCATTTGAACAACAAAAATCTCGACAACAGACTACCTTCCATAATGACAAGGCTACCATCCATTGGAGTACCAAAAATCTCGACAACAGACTACCTTCCATAATGACAAGGTTACCATCCATTGGAATAACAAAGATTTCGACAACAGACTACCTTTCATAATGACAAGGATACCCTCCATTGGAGTAAAAAAATACTCGACAACAGACTACTCTCCATAATGACAATAGACTGCCTTCCATAGTGACAAGGCTACCATCCATTAGAGTAACAAAAATCTCGACAACAGACTACATTCCATAATAACAAGGCTACCATCCAATAGAATAACAAAAATCTCAATGATAGACTACCTTTCATAATGACAAGGCTACCATCCATTGGAGTATCAAAAATCTGAACAACTGTCTTCCTTCCATAATGACAAGGCTACCATTCATTGGAGTAACAAAACACTCGATAATAGACTACCCTCCATAATGACAAGGCTACCATCCGTTAGAGTAACAAAATCTCGACAATAGACTACCCTCCATAATGACAAGGCTACCATCCATTGGAGTAAGAAAAATATCGACGATAACTATGTTCCATAATAACAAGGCTACCATCCATTGAAGTAACAAAAATCTCGACAACAGACTACCTTCCATAATGACATAGCTACCATCCAGTGGAGTAAAAAAATCATGACAACAACCTACCTTCAATAATGACAAGGCTTACATCCATTGGAGTAAAAAATCACGACAACAAACTACCTTCCATAATGACAAGGTTACTATCCATTAGAATGACAAAAATCTTGACAACAAACTACCTTCGATAATGACAAGGATACCATCCAATGGAATAACTTAAATCTCGACAAAAGACTACCCTTCATAATGACAAGGCTACCTTCCATTGGAGTAACAAAAATCTGAATAAAAGACTACCTTCCATAATGACAAGGCTACAATCCATTAGAATAACAGAAATCTCAATGATAGACTACGTTCCATAATGACAAGGTTACCATCCATTGGAGTAACAAAAATATCAACAACAGACTATGTTCCATAATGACAGGGCTACCATCCATTAGAGTAACAAAAATCTCGACAACAGACTACCCTCAATAATGACCAGGATACCATCCATTGGAGTAACAAAAATATCAACGACAGATTACCTTCCAAAATGACAATGATACCATCCATTGGAGTAATAAAAATCTTTACATCAGACTACCTTCATTAATTACAAGGCTACCATTCATTGAGTAACAAAGATATAGACAACAGACTATGTTCCATAATGACAAGGCTACCATCCATTGGAGAAACAAAAATCTCAACAACAGACTATGTTCCATAATGACAACGCTACCATCCATTGGAGTAACCAAAATATCGACAATAGACTATGTTCTATAATGACAAGGCTACCATCCATTTAAGTAACAAAAATCTCGGCAACACACTACCTTCCATCATGACAAAGATACCATCCATTGGAGTATCAAAAATCTCGACAACACACTACCTTCCATCATGACAAAGATACCATCCATTGGAGTATCAAAAATCTCGACAACAAACTACCTTCCATAATGACAAGGCTACCATCAATTGGAGTAACAAAAATATCGACAACAGACTATGTTCCATAATGACAAGGCTACCATCCATTGGAGTAACAAAAATCTCGACAATAGACTACCTTCCAAAATGACAAGTCTACCATCCATTGGAGTAACCAAAATCTCTATAACAGACTACCTTCCATAATAACAAGGCTACCATCCATTGATTAACAAAGATATCTAAAATAGACTACCTTTCATAATGATTAGGCCACCATCCATTGGAGTTGAAAAAATCTCGACAACTGACTACCTTCCATAATGACAAGGTTACCATCCATTTGAACAACAAAAATCTTGACAACAGACTACCTTCCATAATGACAAGGCTACCATCCAATGGAGTACCAAAAATCTCGACAACAGACTACCTTCCATAATGACAAGGTTACCATCCATTGGAATAACAAAGATATCGACAAAAGACTACCTTCCATAATGACATGGATACCCTCCATTGGAGGAAAAAAATACTCGACAACAGACTACTCTCCATAATGACAAGGCTACAATCCAATGGAGTAACAAAAATCTGAACAAAAGACTGCCTTCCATAGAGACAAGGCTACCATCCATTGGAGTAACAGAAATCTCAATGAAAAACTACCTTCCATAATGACAAGGCTACCATCCATTGGAGTATCAAAAATATCTACAACAGACTACCTTCCATAATGACAAGGCTACCATCCATTAAAGTAACAAAAATATCAACAACAAACTATGTTCCATAATAACAAGGCTACCATCCATTGGAGTAACCAAAATATCGACAATAGTCTATGTTCTATAATGACAAGGCTACCATCCATTGAAGTAACAAAAATATCGACAACAGACTACCTTCCATCATGACAAAGATACCATCCATTGGAGTATCAAAAATCTCGACAACAAACTACCTTCCATAATGACAAGGCTACCATCAATTGGAGTAACAAAAATCTCGACAACACACTAACTTCCATAATTACATGGCTACCATCCATTGGAGTAACAAATATCTCGACAACAGACTACCTTCCAAAATAATAAGGGTACCATCCATTGGACTATCAAAATCCTTGACAAAAACTACCTTCCATAATGAAAAGGCTACCATCCATTGGAGTAACAAAAATCTCTACAACAGACTACCTTCATTAATGACAAGGTTACCACCCATTGGAATAAAAAAAACTCGACAACAAACTACCTTCCATAATGTCAAGGTTACCATCCATTGGAGTAACAAAAATATCGATAATAGACTACCTTCCATAATTACAAGGCTACTATCCATTGGAGTAACAAAAACTCGAAAATAGACTACCTTCCATAAAGACAAGTTTACCATCCATTGGAATAACAAAAATCTCGACAACATACTACCTTCCTTAATGACAAGGTTACCATCCATCGGAGTAACAAAAATATCGACAACAGACTACCTTCCATAGTTACAAGGCTACCATCCATTGGAGTAACAAAAACTCGACAACAGGCTACTTTCCATAATGATAAGGATACCATCCATTGGAATAACAAAAATCTCGACAACAGACAAACTTCCATAATGACAAGGCTACCATCTAACGAAATAACAAAAATCTCGACAACAGACTACCTTCCATAATGAGAAGGCTACCATCCATTGGAGTAACAAAAATCTCGACAATAGACTACCTTCCAAAATGACAAGTCTACCATCCATTGGAGTAACCAAAATCTCTACAACAGACTACCTTCCATAATAACAAGGCTACCATCCATTGATTAACAAAGATATCTAAAATAGACTACCTTTCATAATGATTAGGCCACCATCCATTGGAGTAAAAAAAATCTCGACAACTGACTACCTTCCATAATGACAAGGTTACCATCCATTTGAACAACAAAAATCTCGACAACAGACTACCTTCCATAATGACAAGGCTACCATCCATTGGAGTACCAAAAATCTCGACAACAGACTACCTTCCATAATGACAAGGTTACCATCCATTGGAATAACAAAGATATCGACAACAGACTACCTTCCATAATGACAAGGATACCCTCCATTGGAGTAAAAAAATACTCGACAACAGACTACTCTCCATAATGACAAGGCTACAATCCAATGGAGTAACAAAAATATGAACAATAGACTGCCTTCCATAGTGACAAGGCTACCATCCATTGGAGTAACAAAAATCTTGACAACAGACTACATTCCATAATGACAAGGCTACCATCCAATAGAATAACAAAAATCTCAATGATAGACTACCTTTCATAATGACAAGGCTACCATCCATTGGAGTATCAAAAATCTGAACAATTGTCTTCCTTCCATAATGACAAGGCTACCATTCATTGGAGTAACAAAACACTCGATAATAGACTACCCTCCATAATGACAAGGCTACCATCCGTTAGAGTATCAAAATCTCGACAATAGACTACCCTCCATAATGACAAGCCTACCATCCATTGGAGTAAGAAAAATATCGACGATAACTATGTTCCACAATAACAAGGCTACCATCCATTGAAGTAACAAAAATCTCGACAACAGACTACCTTCCATAATGACATAGCTACCATCCAGTGGAGTAAAAAAATCATGACAACAACCTACCTTCAATAATGACAAGGCTTACATCCATTGGAGTAAAAAATCACGACAACAAACTACCTTCCATAATGACAAGGTTACTATCCATTAGAATGACAAAAATCTTGACAACAAACTACCTTCGATAATGACAAGGCTACCATCCAATGGAATAACTTAAATCTCGACAAAAGACTACCCTTCATAATGACAAGGCTACCTTCCATTGGAGTAACAAAAATCTGAATAAAAGACTACCTTCCATAATGACAAGGCTACAATCCATTAGAATAACAGAAATCTCAATGATAGACTACGTTCCATAATGACAAGGTTACCATCCATTGGAGTAACAAAAATATCAACAACAGACTACGTTCCATAATGACAGGGCTACCATCCATTAGAGTAACAAAAATCTCGACAACAGACTACCCTCAATAATGACCAGGCTTCCATCCATTGGAGTAACAAAAATATCAACGACAGATTACCTTCCAAAATGACAATGCTACCATCCATTGGAGTAATAAAAATCTTTACATCAGACTACCTTCATTAATTACAAGGCTACCATTCATTGAGTAACAAAGATATAGACAACAGACTATGTTCCATAATGACAAGGCTACCATCCATTGGAGAAACAAAAATCTCAACAACAGACTATGTTCCATAATGACAAGGCTACCATCCATTGGAGTAACCAAAATATCGACAATAGACTATGTTCTATAATGACAAGGCTACCATCCATTTAAGTAACAAAAATCTCGGCAACACACTACCTTCCATCATGACAAAGATACCATCCATTGGAGTATCAAAAATCTCGACAACACACTACCTTCCATCATGACAAAGATACCATCCATTGGAGTATCAAAAATCTCGACAACAAACTACCTTCCATAATGACAAGGCTACCATCAATTGGAGTAACAAAAATATCGACAACAGACTATGTTCCATAATGACAAGGCTACCATCCATTGGAGTAACAAAAATCTCGACAATAGACTACCTTCCAAAATGACAAGTCTACCATCCATTGGAGTAACCAAAATCTCTATAACAGACTACCTTCCATAATAACAAGGCTACCATCCATTGATTAACAAAGATATCTAAAATAGACTACCTTTCATAATGATTAGGCCACCATCCATTGGAGTTGAAAAAATCTCGACAACTGACTACCTTCCATAATGACAAGGTTACCATCCATTTGAACAACAAAAATCTTGACAACAGACTACCTTCCATAATGACAAGGCTACCATCCGTTGGAGTACCAAAAATCTCGACAACAGACTACCTTCCATAATGACAAAGTTACCATCCATTGGAATAACAAAGATATCGACAAAAGACTACCTTCCATAATGACAAGGATACCCTCCATTGGAGTAAAAAAATACTCGACAACAGACTACTCTCCATAATGACAAGGCTACAATCCAATGGAGTAACAAAAATCTGAACAAAAGACTGCCTTCCATAGTGACAAGGCTACCATCCATTGGAGTAACAGAAATCTCAATGACAAACTACCTTCCATAATGACAAGGCTACCATCCATTGGAGTATCAAAAATATCTACAACAGACTACCTTCCATAATGACAAGGCTACCATCCATTGAACTAACAAAAATATCAACAACAGACTATGTTCCATAATAACAAGGCTACCATCCATTGGAGTAACCAAAATATCGACAATAGTCTATGTTCTATAATGACAAGGCTACCATCCATTGAAGTAACAAAAAAATCGACAACAGACTACCTTCCATCATGACACAGATACCATCCATTGGAGTATCAAAAATCTCGACAAAAAACTACCTTCCATAATGTCAACGCTACAATCCATTGGAGTAACAAAAATATCGACAACAGACTATGTTCCACAATGACAAGGCTATCATCCATTGGAGTAAAAAAAATCTCGACAATAGACTACCTTCCAAAATGACAAGTCTACCATCCATTGGAGTAACCAAAATCTCTACAACAACCTACCTTCCATAATGACAAAGCTACCATCAATTAATTAACAAAGATATCGAAAATAGACTACCTTTCATAATGATTAGGCTACCATCCATTGGAGTAAAAAAATATCGACCAATGACTACCTTCACTAATGACAAGGTTACCATCCATTTGAACAAAAAAAATCTCGACAACAGACTACCTTCCATAATGACAAGTCTACCATCCATTGGAGTACCAAAAATCTCGACAACAGACTACCTTCAATAATGACAAGGTTACCATCCATTGGAATAACAAAGATATCGACAACAGACTACCTTCCATAATGACAAGGATACCCTCCATTGGAGTAAAAAAATACTCGACAACAAACTACTCTCCATAATGACAAGGCTACAATCCAATGGAGTAACAAAAATATGAACAACAGACTGCCTTCCATAGTGACAAGGCTACCATCCATTGGAGTAAC
This sequence comes from Vicia faba, assembly GCA_948472305.1. NCBI lineage: Eukaryota > Viridiplantae > Streptophyta > Magnoliopsida > Fabales > Fabaceae > Vicia > Vicia faba. The sequence goes on from OX451738.1 coordinate 746,079,256, forward strand.
AAAAATCTCGACAACAGACTACATTCCATAATGACAAGGCTACCATCCAATATAATAACAAAAATCTCAACGATAGACTACCTTTCATAATGACAAGGCTACCATCCATTGGAGTATCAAAAATATGAACAACTGTCTTCCTTCCATAATGACAAGGCTACAATCCATTGGAGTGACAGAAATCTCAATGACAGACTACATTCCATAATGACAAGGCTACCATTCATTGGAGTAACAAAACACTCGATAATAGACTACCCTCCATAATGACAATGCTACCATCTGTTAGAGTAACAAAATCTCGACAATAGACTACCCTCCATAATGACAAGGCTACCATCCATTGGAGTAACAAAAATATCGACGATAACTATGTTCCACAATAACAAGGCTACCATCCATTGAAGTATCAAAAATATCGACAACAGACTACCTTCCATAATGACATAGCTACCATCCAGTGGAGTAAAAAAATCATGACAACAACCTACCTTCAGTAATGACAAGGCTAACATCCATTGGAGTAAAAAATCACGACAACAAACTACCTTTCATAATGACAAGGTTACTATCCATTAGAATGACAAAATTCTTGACAACAAACTACCTTCGATAATGACAAGGCTACCATCCAATGGAATAACTTAAATCTCGACAAAAGACTACCCTTCATAATGACAAGGCTACCATCCAGTGGAGTAACAAAAATCTGAATAAAAGACTACCTTCCATAATGACAAGGCTACAATCCATTAGAATAACAGAAATCTCAATGATAGACTACGTTCATAATGACAAGGTTACCATCCATTGGAGTAACAAAAATCTCAACAACAGACTACGTTCCATAATGACAGGGCTACCATCCATTAGAGTAACAAAAATCTCGACAACAGACTACCCTCAATAATGACCAGGCTACCATCCATTGGAGTAACAAAAATATCGACGACAGATTACCTTCCAAAATGACAATGCTACCATCCATTGGAGTAATAAAAATCTTTACATCAGACTACCTTCATTAATTACAAGGCTACCATTCATTGAGTAATAAAGATATAGACAACAGACTATGTTCCATAATGACAAGGCTACCATCCATTGGAGAAACAAAAATTTCGATAACAGACTACCTTCAATAATGACAAGGCTACCATCCATTGAGTAGAAAAACTCTCGACAACAAACTATGTTCCATAATGACAAGGCTACCATCCATTGAGTAACAAAGATATCGACAACAGACTACCTTCCATAATGACAAGGCTACCATCTATAGGAGTAACAAAAACCTCGAAAACAAACTACCTTCCATAATGACAAGGCTACCATCCATTGGAGTAACAAAAATCTGAAAAACAGACTACCTTCCATAATGACAAGGCTACCATCCATTCGATTAACAAAAATCTTAATGACAAACTACCTTCCTTAATGACAAGGCTACCATCCATTGGAGTAACAATTATCACGGCACAAAACTACCTTCCATAATGACAAGGCTACCATCCATTGGAGTAACAAAACTATCATAAACAAACTACCTTCCATAAAGACAAGGCTATCATCCATTGGAGTAACAAAAATCTCGACAACAAACTAGCTTCAATAATGACAAGGCTACCATCCATTGGAGTAACAAAAAATCGATGACAAATTACCTTCCAAAATGACAAGGCTACCATCCATTAAAGTAACAAAAATATCTACAACAGACTATGTTCCATTATAACAAGGCTACCATCCATTAGAGTAACAAAAATATCGACAATAGACTACCTTCCATGATGACAAGGCTACCATCCATTGGAGTAACAAAAATATCGAAAATAGACTATGTTCCATAGTAACAAGGCTACCATCCATTGGAGTAACAAAAATCTCGACAAGAGACTACCTTCCATAATGAAAAGGTTAGCATCCATTGGAATAAAAAAGATATCGACAATAGACTATGTTCCAAAATGACAAGGCTACCATCCATTGGAGTTTCAAAAATCTCGACAACAGACTACCTTCCAAAATGACAAGGCAACCATCCTATGGAGTAATAAAAATCTCGACAACAGACTACCTTCCATAATGACAAGGCTACCATCCAATGGAATAACAAAAATCTCGGCAACAAACTACCTTTCATAATGACAAGGCTACCATCCATTGGAGTAAAAAAAATATGAACAACATACTACATTCCTTAGCGACAAGGTTACCATCAGTTTGAATAACAAATATCTCAACAACAGACTACCTTCCATAATGACAAGTCTACGATCCATTGGAGTAAAAAAAATCTCGACAATAGACTATGTTCCATAATGACAAGGCTACCATCCATTCGAGTAACAAAAATCTCGACAACACACTACCTTCCATAATGACAAGGCTACCATCTATTGGGGTAACAAAAATATCGACAATAGACTATGTTCAATAATGACAAGGCTATTATCCATTGGAGTAATAAAAATCTTGACAACATACTATGTTCCATAATAACAAGGCTACCATCCATTAGAGTAACAAAAATCTCGACAATAGACTACCTTCCATGATGACAAGGCTACCATCCATTGGAGTAACAAAATTATCGAAAATAGACTATGTTGCATAGTAACATGGCTACCATCCATTGGAGTAACAAAAATATCGACAATAGACTACCTTCCATGATGAAAAGGTTACCATCCATTGGAATAAAAAACATATCGACAATAGACTCTGTTCTATAATGACAAGGCTACCATCCATTGGAGTAACAAAAATCTCGACAACAAACTACTTTCCATAATGACAATGCTACCATCCATTGGAGTAACAAAAATCTCGAGAATAGACTACCTTCCATAATGACAAGGATACCATCCATTGAGAAACACAGATATCGACAATAGACTACCTTCTATAATTGCAAGGCTACTATCTATTGGAGTAAAAAAAATCTCGACAACAGCCTACCTTCCATAATGACAAGTTCATCATCCGTTGGAATGACAAAAATATCGACAACAAACTACCTTCCATAATGACAAGGCTACCATACATTGGAGTAACAAAAATATCGACAACAAACTATGTTCCTTAATGACAAGGCTACCATCCATTGGAGTAAGAAAAATCTCGACAACAGACTACCTTCCAAAATGACAAGGCTATCATCCTATGGAGTAATAAAAATCTCTACAACAGACTACCTTAATTAATGACAAGGCTACCATCCATTGAGTATCATAGATTTCGACAACAAACTACCTTCCATAATGACAAGGCTACAATCAATTAGAGTAAAAAAAAATCTTGACAAAGGACTACCTTCCTTAACGACAAGGTTACCATCAATTTGAATAACAAAAATCTCGACAACAGACTACCTTCCATAATGACAAGGCTACCATCCATTGGAGTAACAAAAATCTCGACAACAGACTACCTTCCATAATGACAAGGTTACCATCCATTGGAATAACAAAGATATCGACAAAAGACTATCTTCCATAATGACATGGTTACCATCCATTGTAGAAAAAAAATCTCGACAACAGACTACTTTCCATAATGACAAGGCTACCATCCATTGGACTAACAAAAATATCGACAATAGACTACCTTTCATAATGACAAGACTACCATCCATTGGAGTAACAAAAATATGAACAACAGACTAAGTTCCTTAATGACAAGGCTACCATCCATTGGAGTAACAGAAATCTCAATGACAAACTACCTTCCATAATGACAAGGCTACAATCCATTGAAGTAACAAAAATCTTGACAGTAGACTATGTTCCATAATGACAAGGATACCATCCATTCGAGTAACAAAAATATCGACAACAGACTACCTTTCATAATGACAAGGCTACCATCCATTGGGGTAAAAAAAATATCGACAATAGACTATGTTCCATAATGACAAGGATACCATCCATTGGAGTAATAAAAATCTTGACAACAGACTACGTTCCATTATAACAAGGCTACCATCCATTAGAGTAACAAAAATCTCTACAACAGACTACCTTCCATGATGACAAGGCTACCACCCATTGGAGTAACAAAAATATCGAAAATAGACTATGTTCCATTGTAACAAGGCTACCATCCATTGGAGTAACAAAAATCTCGACAAGAGACTACCTTCCATAATGAAAAGGTTACCATCGATTGGAATAAAAAAAATATCGATAATAGACTATGTTCTATAATGACAAGGCTACCATCCATTGGAGTTTCAAAAATCCCGACAACAGACTACCTTCCGAAATGACAAGGCAACCATCCTATGGAGTAATAAAAATCTCGACAACAGAATACCTTCCATAATGACAAGACTACCATCCAATGGAATAACAAAAATATCGACAACAGACTACCTTTCATAATGACAAGGCTACCATCCATTAGAGTAACAAAAATCTCGACAACAGACTAGATTCCTTAACGACAAGGTTACCATCCATTTGAATAACAAAAATCTCGACAACAGACTACCTTCCATAATGACAAGGCTACGATCCATTGGAGTAACAAAAATCTCTACAATAGACTATGTTCCATAATGACAAGGCTACCATCCATTCGAGTAACAAAAATCTTGACAACACACTACCTTCCATAATGACAAGGCTACCATCCATTGGGGTAAAAAAAATATCGACAATAGACTATGTTCCATAATGACAAGGCTACCATCCATTGGAGTAATAAAAATCTTGACAACAAACTACGTTCCATTATAACAAGTCTACCATCCATTAGAGTAACAAAAATCTCGACAATAGACTACCTTCCATGATGACAAGGCTTCCATCCATTGGAGTTACAAAAATATCGAAAATAGACTATGTTCCATAGTAACAAGGCTAACATCCATTGGAGTAACAAAAATCTCGAAAAGAGACTACCTTCCATAATGAAAAGGTTACCATCCATTGGAATAAAAAACATATCGACAATAGACTATGTTCCATGATGACAAGGCTACCATCCATTGGAGTAACAAAAATATCGAAAATAGACTATGTTCCATAGTAACAAGGATACCATCCATTGGAGTAACAAAAATATCGACAAGAGACTACCTTCCATAATGAAAAGGTTACCATCCATAATGAAAAGGTTACCATCCATTGGAATAAAAAAGATATCGATAATAGACTATGTTCCATAATGACAAGGCTACCATCCATTTGAGTTTCAAAAATCCCGACAACAGACTACCTTCCGAAATGACAAGGCAACCATCCTATGGAGTAATAAAAATCTCGATAACAGACCACCTTGCATAATGACAAGACTACCAACCAATGGAATAACAAAAATCTCGACAACAGACTACCTTTCATAATGACAAGGCTACCATCCTATAGAGTAACAAAAATCTCGACAACAGACTACATTCCTTAACGACAAGGTTACCATCCATTTGAATAACAAAAATCTCGACAACAGACTACCTTCCATAATGACAAGGCTACGATCCAATGGAGTAACAAAAATCTCTACAATAGACTATGTTCCATAATGACAAGGCTACCATCCATTCGAGTAACAAAAATCTTGACAACACACTACCTTCCATAATGACAAGGCTACCATCCATTGGGGTAAAAAAAATATCGACAATAGACTATGTTCCATAATGACAAGGCTACCATCCATTGGAGTAATAAAAATCTTGACAACAAACTACGTTCCATTATAACAAGTCTACCATCCATTAGAGTAACAAAAATCTCGACAATAGACTACCTTCTATGATGACAAGGCTTCCATCCATTGGAGTTACAAAAATATCGAAAATAGACTATGTTCCATAGTAACAAGGCTACCATCCATTGGAGTAACAAAAATCTCGACAAGAGACTACCTTCCATAATGAAAAGGTTACCATCCATTGGAATAAAAAACATATCGGCAATAGACTATGTTCCATGATGACAAGGCTACCATCCATTGGAGTAACAAAAATATCGAAAATAGACTATGTTCCATAGTAACAAGGATACCATCCATTGGAGTAACAAAAATATCGACAAGAGACTACCTTCCATAATGAAAAGGTTACCATCCATAATGAAAAGGTTACCATCCATTGGAATAAAAAAGATATCGATAATAGACTATGTTCCATAATGACAAGGCTACCATCCATTTGAGTTTCAAAAATCCCGACAACAGACTACCTTCCGAAATGACAAGGCAACCATCCTATGGAGTAATAAAAATCTCGATAACAGACCACCTTCCATAATGACAAGACTACCATCCAATGGAATAACAAAAATCTCGACAACAGACTACATTTCATAATGACAAGGCTACCATCCATTAGAGTAACAAAAATATCGACAACAGACTACATTCCTTAACGACAAGGTTACCATCCATTTGAATAACAAAAATCTCGACAACAGACTACCTTCCATAATGACAAGGCTACGATCCAATGGAGTAACAAAAATCTCTACAATAGACTATGTTCCATAATGACAAGGCTACCATCCATTCGAGTAACAAAAATCTTGACAACACACTACCTTCCATAATGACAAGGCTACCATCCATTGGGGTAAAAAAAATATCGACAATAGACTATGTTCCATAATGACAAGGCTACCATCCATTGGAGTAATAAAAATCTTGACAACAAACTACGTTCCATTATAACAAGTCTACCATCCATTAGAGTAACAAAAATCTCGACAATAGACTACCTTCTATGATGACAAGGCTTCCATCCATTGGAGTTACAAAAATATCGAAAATAGACTATGTTCCATAGTAACAAGGCTACCATCCATTGGAGTAACAAAAATCTCGACAAGAGACTACCTTCCATAATGAAAAGGTTACCATCCATTGGAATAAAAAACATATCGGCAATAGACTATGTTCCATGATGACAAGGCTACCATCCATTGGAGTAACAAAAATATCGAAAATAGACTATGTTCCATAGTAACAAGGATACCATCCATTGGAGTAACAAAAATATCGACAAGAGACTACCTTCCATAATGAAAAGGTTACCATCCATAATGAAAAGGTTACCATCCATTGGAATAAAAAAGATATCGATAATAGACTATGTTCCATAATGACAAGGCTACCATCCATTTGAGTTTCAAAAATCCCGACAACAGACTACCTTCCGAAATGACAAGGCAACCATCCTATGGAGTAATAAAAATCTCGATAACAGACCACCTTCCATAATGACAAGACTACCATCCAATGGAATAACAAAAATCTCGACAACAGACTACATTTCATAATGACAAGGCTACCATCCATTAGAGTAACAAAAATCTCGACAGCAGACTACATTCCTTAACGACAAGGTTACCATCCATTTGAATAACAAAAATCTCGACAACAGACTACCTTCCATAATGACAAGGCTACGATCCAATGGAGTAACAAAAATCTCTACAATAGACTACGTTCCATAATGACAAGGCTACCATCCATTCGAGTAACAAAAATCTTGACAACATACTAGCTTCCATAATGACAAGGCTACCATCCATTGGGGTAACAAAAATATCGACAATAGACTATGTTACATAATGACAAGGCTACCATCCATTGGAGTAATAAAAATCTTGACAACAAACTACGTTCCATTATAACAAGTCTACCATCCATTAGAGTAACAAAAATCTCGACAATAGACTACCTTCCATGATGACAAGGCTTCCATCCATTGGAGTTACAAAAATATCGAAAATAGACTATGTTCCATAGTAACAAGGCTACCATCCATTGGAGTAACAAAAATCTCGACAAGAGACTACCTTCCATAATGAAAAGGTTACCATCCATTGGAATAAAAAACATATCGACAATAGACTATGTTCCATGATGACAAGGCTACCATCCATTGGAGTAACAAAAATATCGAAAATAGACTATGTTCCATAGTAACAAGGATACCATCCATTGGAGTAACAAAAATATTGACAAGAGACTACCTTCCATAATGAAAAGGTTACCATCCATAATGAAAAGGTTACCATCCATTGGAATAAAAAAGATATCGATAATAGACTATGTTCCATAATGACAAGGCTACCATCCATTTGAGTTTCAAAAATCCCGACAACAGACTACCTTCCGAAATGACAAGGCAACCATCCTATGGAGTAATAAAAATCTCGATAACAGACCACCTTCCATAATGACAAGACTACCATCCAATGGAATAACAAAAATCTCGACAACAGACTACCTTTCATAATGACAAGGCTACCATCCATTAGAGTAACAAAAATCTCGACAACAGACTACATTCCTTAACGACAAGGTTACCATCCATTTGAATAACAAAAATCTCGACAACAGACTACCTTCCATAATGACAAGGCTACGATCCAATGGAGTAACAAAAATCTCTACAATAGACTATGTTCCATAATGACAAGGCTACCATCCATTCGAGTAACAAAAATCTTGACAACACACTACCTTCCATAATGACAAGGCTACCATCCATTGGGGTAAAAAAAATATCGACAATAGACTATGTTCCATAATGACAAGGCTACCATCCATTGGAGTAATAAAAATCTTGACAACAAACTACGTTCCATTATAACAAGTCTACCATCCATTAGAGTAACAAAAATCTCGACAATAGACTACCTTCCATGATGACAAGGCTTCCATCCATTGGAGTTACAAAAATATCGAAAATAGACTATGTTCCATAGTAACAAGGCTACCATCCATTGGAGTAACAAAAATATCGACAAGAGACTACCTTCCATAATGAAAAGGTTACCATCCATTGGAATAAAAAACATATCGACAATAGACTATGTTCCATGATGACAAGGCTACCATCCATTGGAGTAACAAAAATATCGAAAATAGACTATGTTCCATAGTAACAAGGATACCATCCATTGGAGTAACAAAAATATCGACAAGAGACTACCTTCCATAATGAAAAGGTTACCATCCATAATGAAAAGGTTACCATCCATTGGAATAAAAAAGATATCGATAATAGACTATGTTCCATAATGACAAGGCTACCATCCATTTGAGTTTCAAAAATCCCGACAACAGACTACCTTCCGAAATGACAAGGCAACCATCCTATGGAGTAATAAAAATCTCGATAACAGACCACCTTCCATAATGACAAGACTACCATCCAATGGAATAACAAAAATCTCGACAACAGACTACCTTTCATAATGACAAGGCTACCATCCATTAGAGTAACAAAAATCTCGACAACAGACTACATTCCTTAACGACAAGGTTACCATCCATTTGAATAACAAAAATCTCGACAACAGACTACCTTCCATAATGACAAGGCTACGATCCAATGGAGTAACAAAAATCTCTACAATAGACTATGTTCCATAATGACAAGGCTACCATCCATTCGAGTAACAAAAATCTTGACAACACGCTAGCTTCCATAATGACAAGGCTACCATCCATTGGGGTAACAAAAATATCGACAATAGACTATGTTCCATAATGACAAGGCTAACATCCATTGGAGTAATAAAAATCTTGACAACAAACTACGTTCCATTATAACAAGGCTACCATCCATTAGAGTAACAAAAATCTCGACAATAGACTACCTTCCATGAGGACAAGGCTTCCATCGATTGGAGTTACAAAAATATCGAAAATAGACTATGTTCCATAGTAACAAGGCTACCATCCATTGGAGTAACAAAAATCTCGACAAGAGACTACCTTCCATAATGACAAGGCTACCATCCATTGGGGTAAAAAAAATATCGACAATAGACTATGTTCCATAATGACAAGGCTACCATCCATTGGAGTAATAAAAATCTTGACAACAAACTACGTTCCATTATAACAAGTCTACCATCCATTAGAGTAACAAAAATCTCGACAATAGACTACCTTCCATGATGACAAGGCTTCCATCCATTGGAGTTACAAAAATATCGAAAATAGACTATGTTCCATAGTAACAAGGCTACCATCCATTGGAGTAACAAAAATATCGACAAGAGACTACCTTCCATAATGAAAAGGTTACCATCCATTGGAATAAAAAACATATCGACAATAGACTATGTTCCATGATGACAAGGCTACCATCCATTGGAGTAACAAAAATATCGAAAATAGACTATGTTCCATAGTAACAAGGATACCATCCATTGGAGTAACAAAAATATCGACAAGAGACTACCTTCCATAATGAAAAGGTTACCATCCATAATGAAAAGGTTACCATCCATTGGAATAAAAAAGATATCGATAATAGACTATGTTCCATAATGACAAGGCTACCATCCATTTGAGTTTCAAAAATCCCGACAACAGACTACCTTCCGAAATGACAAGGCAACCATCCTATGGAGTAATAAAAATCTCGATAACAGACCACCTTCCATAATGACAAGACTACCATCCAATGGAATAACAAAAATCTCGACAACAGACTACCTTTCATAATGACAAGGCTACCATCCATTAGAGTAACAAAAATCTCGACAACAGACTACATTCCTTAACGACAAGGTTACCATCCATTTGAATAACAAAAATCTCGACAACAGACTACCTTCCATAATGACAAGGCTACGATCCAATGGAGTAACAAAAATCTCTACAATAGACTATGTTCCATAATGACAAGGCTACCATCCATTCGAGTAACAAAAATCTTGACAACACGCTAGCTTCCATAATGACAAGGCTACCATCCATTGGGGTAACAAAAATATCGACAATAGACTATGTTCCATAATGACAAGGCTAACATCCATTGGAGTAATAAAAATCTTGACAACAAACTACGTTCCATTATAACAAGGCTACCATCCATTAGAGTAACAAAAATCTCGACAATAGACTACCTTCCATGAGGACAAGGCTTCCATCGATTGGAGTTACAAAAATATCGAAAATAGACTATGTTCCATAGTAACAAGGCTACCATCCATTGGAGTAACAAAAATCTCGACAAGAGACTACCTTCCATAATGAAAAGGTTACCATCCTTTGGAATAAAAAACATATCGACAATAGACTATGTTCCATAATGACAAGGCTACCATCCATTGGAGTAACAAAAATCTCGACAACAGACTACTTTCCATAATGACAACGCTACCATCCATTGGAGTAACAAAAATCTTGACAACAGACTACCTTCCATAATGATAAGGATACCATCCATTGAGAAACAAAGATATCGACAATAGACTACCTTCTATAATTGCAAGGCTACTATCCATTGGAGTAAAAAAAATCTCGACAACAGACTACCTTCCATAATGACAAGTTCATCATCCGTTGGAATGACAAAAATATCGACAACAAACTAACTTCCATAATGACAAGGCTACCATCCATTGGAGTAATAAAAATCTCTACAACAAACTACCTTCAATAATGACAAGGCTACCATCCATTGAGTAACAAAGATATCGACAACAAACTACCTTCCATAATGACAAGGCTACAATCCATTAGAGTAAAAAAAATATCGATAAAAGACTACCTTCCTTTACGACAAGGTTACCATCAATTTGAATAACAAAAATCTCGACAATAGACTACCTTCAATAATGACAAGGCTACCATCCATTGGAGTAACAAAAATCTCGACAACAGACTACCTTCCATAATGACAAGGTTACCATCCATTGGAATAACAAAGATATCGACAAAAGACTACCTTCCATAATGACATGGTTGCCATCCATTGGAGTAAAAAAATCTCGACAACAGACTACTTTCCATAATGACAAGGCTACCATACATTGGACTAACAAGAATCTCGACCACAGACTACCTTTCATAATGATAAGGCTACATTCCATTGGAATAACAAAAATATCGAGAACATACTACCTTTCATAATGACAAGACTACCATCCATTGGAGTAACAAAAATATGAACAACAAACTATGTTCCTTAATGACAAGGCTACCGTCCATTGGAGTAACAGAAATCTAAATGGCAAACTACCTTCCATAATTACAAGGCTACAATCCATTGAAGTAACAAAAATCTTGACAGTAGACTACGTTCCATTATGACAAGGATACCATCCATTCGAGTAACAAAAATATCGACAACAGAACACCTTCCATAATGACAAGGCTACCATCCATTGGGGTAACAAAAATATCGACAATAGACTATGTTCCATAATGACAAGGATACCATCCATTAGAGTAATAAAAATCTTGACAACAGACTACATTCCATTATAATAAGGCTACCATCCATTAGAGTAACAAAAATCTAGACAATAGACTACCTTCCATGATGACAAGGCGACCATCCATTGGAGTAACAAAAATATCGAAAATAGACTATGTTCCATAGTAACAAGGCTACCATCCATTGGAGTAACAAAAATCTCGACAAGAGACTACCTTCCATAATGAAAAGGTTACCATCCATTGGAATAAAAAAGATATCGACAATAAACTATGTTCCATAATGACAAGGCTACCATCCATTGGAGTTTCAAAAATCTCGACAACAGACTACATTCCAAAATGACAAGGCAACCATCCTATTGAGTAATAAAAATATAGACAAGAGACTACCTACCATAATGACAAGGCTACCATCCAATGGAATAACAAAAATCTAGACAACAGACTACCTTTCATAATGACAAGGCTACCATCCATTGGAGTAACACAAATATCGACAACAGACTACATTCCCTAACGACAAGGTTACCATCCATTTGAATAACAAAAATCTCGACAACAGACTACCTTCCATAATGACAAGGCTACAATCCATTGGAGTAACAAAAATCTCGACAATAGACTATGTTCCATAATGACAAGGCTACAATCCATTGGAGTAACAAAAATCTCAACAATAGACTATGTTCCATAATGACAAGGCTACAATCCATTCGAGTAACAAAAATCTCGACAACACACTACCTTCCATAATGACAATTCTACCATCCATTGGGGTAACAAAAATATCGACAATAGACTATGTTCCATAATGACAAGGATACCATCCATTGGAATAATAAAAATCTTGATAACAAACTACGTTCCATTATAACAAGGTTACCATCCATTAGAGTAACAAAAATCTCGACAATAGACTACCTTCCATGATGAAAAGGCTTCCATCCATTGGAGTAACAAAAATATCGAAAATAGACTATGTTCCATAGTAACAAGGCTACCATCCATTGGAGTAACAAAAATCTTGACAAGAGACTACCTTCCATAATGAAAAGGTTACCATCCATTGGAATAAAAAACATATCGACAATAGACTATGTTCCATAATGACAAGGCTACCATCCATTGGAGTAACAAAAATCTCGACAACAGACTACTTTACATAATGACAACGCTACCATCCATTGGAGTAATAAAAATCTCGACAACAGACTACCTTACATAATGACAAGGCTACCATCCAATGGAATAACAAAAATCTCGACAACAGACTACCTTTCATAATGACAAGGCTACCATCCATTGGAGTAAAAAAATCTCGACAACAGACTACCTTCCATAATGACAAAGCTACCATCCATTGGACTAACAAAAATCTCGACAACAGACTACCTTTCATAATGATAAGGCTACAATCCATTGAAATAACAAAAATCTCGACAATAGACTACCTTCCATAATGACAAGGCTACCATTCAATGGAATAACAAAAATATCGAGAACATACTACATTTCATAATGACAAGACTACCATCCATTGGCGTAACAAAAATATGAACAACAGGCTATGTTCCTTAATGACAAGGCTACCATCCATTGGAGTAACAGAAATCTCAATGGCAAACTACCTTCCATAATGAAAAGGCTACAATCCATTGAAGTAACAAAAATCATGACAGTAGACTACGTTCCATAATGACAAGGATACCATCCATTCGAGTAACAAAAATATAGACAACAGACTACCTTCCATAATGACAAGGCTACCATCCATTGGGGTAACAAAAATATCGACAATAGACTATGTTCCATAATTAAAAGGATACCATCCATTGGAGTAATAAAAATCTTGACAACAGACTACATTCCATTATAACAAGGCTACCATCCATTAGAGTAACAAAAAACTCGACAATAGACTACCTTCCATGATGACAAGGCTACCATCCATTGAAGTAACAAAAAGATCGGAAATAGACTATGTCCCATAGTAACAAGGCTACCATCCATTCGAGTAACAAAAATCTCAACAAGAGACTACCTTCCATAATGAAAAGGATACCATCCATTGGAATAAAAAAGATATCGACAATAGATTATGTTCCATAATGACAAGGCTACCATCCATCGGAGTTTCAAAAATCTCGACAACAGACTACCTTCCAAAATGACAAGGCAACCATCCTATGGAGTAATAAAAATATAGACAACAGACTACCTTCCATAATGACAAGGCTACCATCCAATGGAATAACAAAAATCTCGACAACAGTCTACCTTTCATAATGACAAGGCTACCATCCATTGGAGTAACAAAATTCTCGACAACAGACTACATTCCTTAACGACAAGGTTACCATCCATTTGAATAACAAAAATCTCGACAATAGACTACCTTCCATATTGACAAGGCTACAATCCATTGGAGTAACAAAAATCTCGACAATAGCCTATGTTCCATAATGACAAGGCTATCATCCATTCGAGTAACAAAAATCTCGACAACACACTACCTTCCATAATGACAAGCCTACCATCCATTGGGGTAACAAAAATATCGACAATAGACTATGTTCCATAATGACAAGGCTACCATCCATTGGAGTAATAAAAATCTTGACAACAGACTACGTTCCATTATAACAAGGCAACCATCCATTAGAGTAACAAAAATCTAGACAATAGACTACCTTCCATGATGACAAGGCTTCCATCCATTGGAGTAACAAAAATATCGAAAATAAACTATGGTCCATAGTAACAAGGCTACCATCCATTGGAGTAACAAAAATCTCGACAAGAGACTACCTTCCATAATGAAAAGGTTACCATCCATTGAAATAAAAAACATATCGACAATAGACTATGTTCCATAATGACAAGGCTACCATCCATTGGAGTAACAAAAATCTCGACAACAGACTACTTTCCATAATGACAACGCTACCATCCATTGGAGTAACAAAAATCTCGAAAATAGACTACCTTCCATAATGAAAAGCTTACCATCCATTGGAATAATAAACATATCGACAATAAACTATGTTCCATAATGACAAGGCTACCATCCATTGGAGTAACAAAAATCTCGACAACAGACTACTTTCCATAATGACAACGCTACCATCCATTGGAGTAACAAAAATCTCGACAACAGACTACCTTCCATAATGATAAGGTTACCATCCATTGGAATAACAAAGATATCGACAAAAGACTACCTTCCATAATGACATGGTTACCATCCATTGGAGTAAAAAAATCTCGAAAACAGACTACTTTCCATAATGACAAAGCTACCATCCATTGGACTAACAAAAATATCGACAACAAACTACTTTTCATAATGATAAGGCTACAATCCATTGGAATAACAAAAATCTCGACAATAGACTACCTTCCATAATGACAAGGCTACCATTCAATGGAATAACTAAAATATCGAGAACATACTACCTTTCATAATGACAAGACTACCATCCATTGGAGTAAGAAAAAAATGAACAACAGACTATGTTCCTTAATGACAAGGCTACCATCCATTGGAGTAACAGAAATCTCAATGTCAAACTACCTTCCATAATGAAAAGGCTACAATCCATTGAAGTAACAAAAATCTTGACATTAGACTACGTTCCATAATTACAAGGATACCATCCATTCGAGTTAAAAAAATATCGACAACAGACTACCTTCCATAATGACAAGGCTACCATCCATTGGGGTAACAAAAATATCGACAATAGACTATGTTCCATAATGAAAAGGATACCATCCATTGGAGTAATAAAAATCTTGACAACAGACTACATTCCATTATAACAAGGCTACCATCCATTAGAGTAACAAAAAACTCGACAATAGACTACCTTCCATGATGACAAGGCTACCATCCATTGAAGTAACAAAAAGATCAAAAATAGACTATGTCCCATAGTAACAAGGCTACCATCCATTGGAGTAACAAAAATCTCAACAAGAGACTACCTTCCGTAATGAAAAGGTTACCATCCATTGGAATAAAAAAGATATCGACAATAGACTATGTTCCATAATGACAAGGCTACCATCAATCGGAGTTTCAAAAATCTCCACAATAGACTACCTTCCAAAATGACAAGGCAACCATCCTATGGAGTAATAAAAATCTCGACAACAGACTACCTTCCATAATGACAAGGCTACCATCCAATGGAATAACAAAAATCTCGACAACAGACTACCTTTCATAATGACAAGGCTACCATCCATTGGAGTAACAAAAATCTCGACAACAGACTATATTCCTTAACGACAAGGTTACCATCCATTTGAATAACAAAAACTCGACAACAGACTACCTTCCATAATGACAAGGCTACAATCCATTGGAGTAACAAAAATCTCGACAATAGCCTATGTTCCATAATGACAAGGCTATCATCCATTCGAGTAACAAAAATCTCGACAACACACTACCTTCCATAATGACAAGCCTACCATCCATTGGGGTAACAAAAATATCGACAATAGACTATGTTCCATAATGACAAGGCTACCATCAATTGGAGTAATAAAAATCTTGACAACAGACTACGTTCCATTATAACAAGGCAACCATCCATTAGAGTAACAAAAATCTAGACAATAGACTACCTTCCATGATGACAAGGCTTCCATCCATTGGAGTAACAAAAATATCGAAAATAAACTATGTTCCATAGTAACAAGGCTACCATCCATTGGAGTAACAAAAATCTCGACAAGAGACTACCTTCCATAATGAAAAGGTTAGCATCCATTGAAATAAAAAACATATCGACAATAGACTATGTTCCATAATGACAAGGCTACCATCCATTGGAGTAACAAAAATCTCGACAACAGACTACTTTCCATAATGACAACGCTACCATCCATTGGAGTAACAAAAATCTCGACAATAGACTACCTTCCATAATGAAAAGCTTACCATCCATTGGAATAATAAACATATCGACAATAAACTATGTTCCAATATGACAAGGCTACCATCCATTGGAGTAACAAAAATCTCGACAACAGACTACTTTCCATAATGACAATGCTACCATCCATTGGAGTAACAAAAATCTCGACAACAGACTACCTTCCATAATGATAAGGTTACCATCCATTGGAATAACAAAGATATCGACAAAAGACTACCTTCCATAATGACATGGTTACCATCCATTGGAGTAAAAAAATCTCGACAACAGACTACTTTCCATAATGACAAAGCTACCATCCATTGGACTAACAAAAATATCGACAACAAACTACTTTTCATAATGATAAGGCTACAATCCATTGGAATAACAAAAATCTCGACAATAGACTACCTTCCATAATGACAAGGCTACCATTCAATGGAATAACTAAAATATCGAGAACATACTACCTTTCATAATGACAAGACTACCATCCATTGGAGTAAGAAAAATATGAACAACAGACTATGTTCCTTAATGACAAGGCTACCATCCATTGGAGTAACAGAAATCTCAATGCCAAACTACCTTCCATAATGAAAAGGCTACAATCCATTGAAGTAACAAAAATCTTGACATTAGACTACGTTCCATAATGACAAGGATACCATCCATTCGAGTTAAAAAAATATCGACAACAGACTACCTTCCATAATGACAAGGCTACCATCCATTGGGGTAACAAAAATATCGACAGTTGACTATGTTCCATAATGAAAAGGATACCATCCATTGGAGTAAACAAAATCTTGTCAACAGACTACATTCCATTATAACAAGGCTACCATCCATTAGAGTAACAAAAAACTCGACAATAGACTACCTTCCATGATGACAAGGCTACCATCCATTGGAGTAACAAAAAGATCGAAAATAGACTATGTCCCATAGTAACAAGGCTACCATCCATTGGAGTAACAAAAATCTAAACAAGAGACTACCTTCCATAATGAAAAGGTTACCATCCATTGGAATAAAAAAGATATCGACAATAGACTATGTTCCATAATGACAAGGCTACCATCAATCGGAGTTTCAAAAATCTCCACAATAGACTACCTTCCAAAATGACAAGGCAACCATCCTATGGAGTAATAAAAATCTCGACAACAGACTACCTTCCATAATGACAAGGCTACCATCCAATGGAATAACAAAAATCTCGACAACAGACTAGCTTTCATAATGACAAGGCTACCATCCATTGGAGTAACAAAAATCTCGACAACAGACTACATTCCTTAACGACAAGGTTACCATCCATTTGAATAACAAAAACTCGACAACAGACTACCTTCCATAATGACAAGGCTACAATCCATTGGAGTAACAAAAATCTAGACAATAGACTATGTTCCATAATGACAAGGCTACCATCCATTCGAGTAACAAAAATATCGACAACACACTACCTTCCATAATGACAAGGCTACCATCCATTGGGGTAACAAAAATATCGACAATAGACTATGTTCCATAATGACAAGGCTACCATCCATTGGAGTAATAAAAATCTTGACAACAAACTACGTTCCATTATTACAAGGCAACAATCCATTAGAGTAACAAAAATCTAGACAATAGACTACCTTCCATGATGACAAGGCTTCCATCCATTGGAGTAACAAAAATATCGAAAATAAACTATGTTCCATAGTAACAAGGCTACCATCCATTGGAGTAACAAAAATCTCGACAAGAGACTACCTTCCATGATGAAAAGATTACCATCCATTGGAATAAAAAGCATATCGACAATAGACTATGTTCCATAATGACAAGGCTAACATCCATTATAGTAACAAAAATCTCGACAACAGACTACTTTCCATAATGACAACGCTACCATCCATTGGAGTAACAAAAATCTCGACAATAGACTACCTTCCATGATAAAAAGGCTTCCATCCGTTGGAGTAACAAAAATATAAAAAATAGACTATGTTCCATAGTAACAAGGCTACCATCCATTAGAGTAACAAAAATCTCGACAAGAGACTACCTTCCATAATGAAAAGGTTACCATCCATTGGAATAAAAAACATATCGACAATAGACTATGTTCCATAATGACAAGGCTACCATCCATTGGAGTAACAAAAATCTCGACAACAGACTACATTCCTTAACGACAAGGTTCCCATCCATTTGAATAACAAAAACTCGACAACAGACTACCTTCCATAATGACAAGGCTACAATCCATTGGAGTAACAAAAATCTAGACAATAGACTATGTTCCATAATGACAAGGCTACCATCCATTCGAGTAACAAAAATATCGACAACACACTACCTTCCATAATGATAAGGCTACCATCCATTGGGGTAACAAAAATATCGACAATAGACTATGTTCCATAATGACAAGGCTACCATCCATTGGAGTAATAAAAATCTTGACAACAAACTACGTTCCATTATAACAAGGCAACAATCCATTAGAGTAACAAAAATCTAGACAATAGACTACCTTCCATGATGACAAGGCTTCCATCCATTGGAGTAACAAAAATATCGAAAATAAACTATGTTCCATAGTAACAAGGCTACCATCCATTGGAGTAACAAAAATCTCGACAAGAGACTACCTTCCAAGATGAAAAGATTACCATCCATTGGAATAAAAAGCATATCGACAATAGACTATGTTCCATAATGACAAGGCTACCATCCATTGGAGTAACAAAAATCTCGACAACAGACTACTTTCCATAATGACAACGCTACCATCAATTGGAGTAACAAAAATCTCGACAATAGACTACCTTCCATGATAAAAAGGCTTCCATCCGTTGGAGTAACAAAAATATAAAAAATAGACTATGTTCCATAGTAACAAGGCTACCATCCATTAGAGTAACAAAAATCTCGACAAGAGACTACCTTCCATAATGAAAAGGTTACCATCCATTGGAATAAAAAACATATCGACAATAGACTATGTTCCATAATGACAAGGCTACCATCCATTGGAGTAACAAAAATCTCGACAACAGACTACTTTCCATAATGACAACGCTACCATCCATTGGAGTAACAAAAATCTCGACAACAGACTACCTTCCATAATGATAAGGTTACCATCCATTGGAATAACAAAGATATCGACAAAAGACTACATTCCATAATGACATGGTTACCATCCATTGGAGTAAAAAAATCTCGACAACAGACTCCTTTCCATAATGACAAAGCTATCATCCATTGGACTAACAAAAATCTCGACAATAGACTAATTTTCATAATGATAAGGCTACAATCCATTGGAATAACAAAAATATCGACAACAGACTACCTTCCATAATGACAAGGCTACCATTCAATAGAATAACTAAAATATCGAGAACATACTACCTTTCATAATGACAAGACTATCATCCATTGGAGTAAGAAAAATATGAACAACAGACTATGTTCCTTAATGACAAGGCTACCATCCATTGGAGTAACAGAAATCTCAATGAAAAACTACCTTCCATAATGACAAGGCTACAATCCATTGAAGTAACAAAAATCTTGACATTAGACTACGTTCCATAATGACAAGGTTACCATCCATTCGAGTTAAAAAAATATCGACAACAGACGACCTTCCATAATGACAAGGCTACCATCCATTAGGGTAACAAAAATATCGACAATAGACTATGCTCCATAATGACAAGGATACCATCCATTGGAGTAATAAAAATCTTGATAATAGACTACATTCCATTATAAAAAGGCTACCATCCATTAGAGTAACAAAAATCTCGACAATAGACTACCTTCCATGATGACAAGGCTATGATCCATTGGAGTAACAAAAATATCGAAAATAGACTATGTGCCATAGTAACAAGGCTACCATCCATTGGAGTAACAAAAATCTCGACAAGAGACTACCTTCCATAATTAAAAGGTTACCATCCATTGGAATAAAAAAGATATCGAAAATAGACTATGTTCCATAATGACAAGGCTACCATCCATTGGAGTAACAAAAATCTCGACAACAGACTACTTTCCATAATGACAACGCTACCATCCATTGGAGTAACAAAAATCTTGACAATAGACTACCTTCCATAATGAAAAGGTTACCATCCATTGGAATAATAAACATATCGACAATAGACTATGTTCCATAATGACAAGGCTACCATCCATTGGAGTAACAAAAATCTCGACAACAGACTACTTTCCATAATGACAACGCTACCATCCATTGGAGTAACAAAAATCTCGACAACAGACTACCTTCCATAATGATAAGGTTACCATCCATTGGAATAACAAAGATATCGACAAAAGACTACATTCCATAATGACATGGTTACCATCCATTGGAGTAAAAAAATCTCGACAACAGACTCCTTTCCATAATGACAAAGCTATCATCCATTGGACTAACAAAAATCTCGACAATAGACTACTTTTCATAATGATAAGGCTACAATCCATTGGAATAACAAAAATATCGACAACAGACTACCTTCCATAATGACAAGGGTACCATTCAATAGAATAACTAAAATATCGAGAACATACTACCTTTCATAATGACAAGACTACCATCCATTGGAGTAAGAAAAATATGAACAACAGACTATGTTCCTTAATGACAAGGCTACCATCCATTGGAGTAACAAAAATCTCAATGAAAAACTACCTTCCATAATGACAAGGCTACAATCCATTGAAGTAACAAAAATCTTGACATTAGACTACGTTCCATAATGACAAGGTTACCATCCATTCGAGTTAAAAAAATATCGACAACAGACGACCTTCCATAATGACAAGGCTACCATCCATTAGGGTAACAAAAATATCGACAATAGACTATGCTCCATAATGACAAGGATACCATCCATTGGAGTAATAAAAATCTTGATAATAGACTACATTCCATTATAAAAAGGCTACCATCCATTAGAGTAACAAAAATCTCGACAATAGACTACCTTCCATGATGACAAGGCTACGATCCATTGGAGTAACAAAAATATCGAAAATAGACTATGTGCCATAGTAACAAGGCTACCATCCATTGGAGTAACAAAAATCTCGACAAGAGAATACCTTCCATAATTAAAAGGTTACCATCCATTGGAATAAAAAAGATATCGAAAATAGACTATGTTCCATAATGACAAGGCTACCATCCATTGGAGTAACAAAAATCTCGACAACAGACTACTTTCCATAATGACAACGCTACCATCCATTGGAGTAACAAAAATCTTGACAATAGACTACCTTCCATAATGAAAAGGTTACCATCCATTGGAATAATAAACATATCGATAATAGACTATGTTCCATAATGACAAGGCTACCATCCATTGGAGTAACAAAAATCTCGACAACAGACTACTTTCCATAATGACAACGCTACCATCCATTGGAGTAACAAAAATCTCGACAATAGACTACCTTCCATAATTATAAGGTTACCATCCATTGGAATAACAAAGATATCGACCAAAGACTACCTTCCATAATGACATGGTTACCGTCCATTGGAGTAAAAAAATCTCGACAACAGACTACTTTCCATAATGACAAAGCTACCATCCATTGGACTAACAAAAATCTCGACAACAAACTACTTTTCATAATGATAAGGCTACAATCCATTGGAATAACAAAAATCTCGACAACAGACTACCTTCCATAATGATAAGGCTTCCATTCAATGGAATAACTAAAATATCGAGAACATACTACCTTTCATAATGACAAGACGACCATCCATTGGAGTAAGAAAAATATGAACAACAGACTATGTTCCTTAATGACAAGGCTACCATCCATTGGAGTAACAGAAATCTCAATGCCAAACTACCTTCCATAATGAAAAGGCTACAATCCATTGAAGTAACAAAAATCTTGACATTAGACTACGTTCCATAATGACAAGGATACCATCCATTAAAGTTAAAAAAATATCGACAACAAACTACCTTCCATAATGACAAGGCTAACATCCATTGGGGTAACAAAAATATCGCAAGTAGACTATTTTCCATAATGAAAAGGATACCATCCATTGGAGTAATAAAAATCTTGACAACAGACTACATTCCATTATAACAAGGCTACGATCCATTAGAGTAACAAAAAACTCGACAATAGACTACCTTCCATGATGACAAGGCTACCATCCATTGGAGTAACAAAAAGATCGAAAATAGACTATGTCCCATAGTAACAAGGCTACCATCCATTGGAGTAACAAAAATCTAAACAAGAGACTACCTTCCATAATGAAAAGGTTACCATCCATTGGAATAAAAAAGATATCGACAATAGACTATGTTCCATAATGACAAGGCTACCATCAATCGGAGTTTCAAAAATCTCCACAATAGACTACCTTCCAAAATGACAAGGCAACCATCCTATGGAGTAATAAAAATCTCGACAACAGACTACCTTCCATAATGACAAGGCTACCATCCAATGGAATAACAAAAATCTCGACAACAGACTACCTTTCATAATGACAAGGCTACCATCCATTGGAGTAACAAAAATCTCGACAACAGACTACATTCCTTAACGACAAGGTTACCATCCATTTGAATAACAAAAACTCGACAACAGACTACCTTCCATAATGACAAGGCTACAATCCATTGGAGTAACAAAAATCTCGACAATAGACTATGTTCCATAATGACAAGGCTACCATCCATTCGAGTAACAAAAATATCGACAACACACTACCTTCCATAATGACAAGGCTACCATCCATTGGGGTAACAAAAATATCGACAATAGACTATGTTCCATAATGACAAGGCTACCATCCATTGGAGTAATAAAAATCTTGACAACAAACTACGTTCCATTATAACAAGGCAACAATCCATTAGAGTAACAAAAATATAGACAATAGACTACCTTCCATGATGACAAGGCTTCCATCCATTGGAGTAACAAAAATATCGAAAATAAACTATGTTCCATAGTAACAAGGCTACCATCCATTGGAGTAACAAAAATCTCGACAAGAGACTACCTTCCATGATGAAAAGATTACCATCCATTGGAATAAAAAGCATATCGACAATAGACTATGTTCCATAATGACAAGGCTACCATCCATTGGAGTAACAAAAATCTCGACAACAGACTACTTTCCATAATGACAATGCTACCATCCATTGGAGTAACAAAAATCTCGACAATAGACTACCTTCCATAATGACAAGGCTACCATCCAATGGAATAACAAAAATCTCGACAACAGACTACCTTTCATAATGACAAGGCTACCATCCATTGGAGTAACAAAAATCTCGACAACAGACTACATTCCTTAACGACAAGGTTACCATCCATTTGAATAACAAAAACTCGACAACAGACTTCCTTCCATAATGACAAGGCTACAATCCATTGGAGTAACAAAAATCTCGACAATAGACTATGTTCCATAATGACAAGGCTACCATCCATTCGAGTAAAAAAAATATCGACAACACACTACCTTCCATAATGACAAGGCTACCATCCATTGGGGTAACAAAAATATCGACAATAGACTATGTTCCATAATGACAAGGCTACCATCCATTGGAGTAATAAAAATCTTGACAACAAACTACGTTCCATTATAACAAGGCAACCATCCATTAGAGTAACAAAAATCTAGACAATAGACTACCTTCCATGATGACAAGGCTTCCATCCATTGGAGTAACAAAAATATCGAAAATAAACTATGTTCCATAGTAACAAGGCTACCATCCATTGGAGTAACAAAAATCTCGACAAGAGACTACCTTCCATAATGAAAAGGTTACCATCCATTGGAATAAAAAACATATCGACAATAGACTATGTTCCATAATGACAAGGCTACCATCCATTGGAGTAACAAAAATCTCGACAACAGACTACTTTCCATAATGACAACGCTACCATCCGTTGGAGTAACAAAAATCTCGACAATAGACTACCTTCCATGACAAAAAGGCTTCCATCCGTTGGAGTAACAAAAATATCAAAAATAGACTATGTTCCATAGTAACAAGGCTACCATCCATTGGAGTAACAAAAATCTCGACAAGAGACTACCTTCCATAATGAAAAGGTTACCATCCATTGGAATAAAAAACATATCGACAATAGACTATGTTCCAAAATGACAAGGCTACCATCCATCGGAATAACAAAAATCTCGACAACAGACTACTTTCCATAATGACAACGCTACCATCCTTTGGAGTAACAAAAATCTCGACAACATACTACCTTCCATAATGATAAGGTTACCATCCATTGGAATAACAAAGATATCGACAAAAGACTGCATTCCATAATGACATGGTTACCATCCATTGGAGTAAAAAAATCTCGACAACAGACTACTTTCCATAATGACAAAGCTATCATCCATTGGACTAACAAAAATCTCGACAACAGACTACTTTTCATAATGATAAGGCTACAATCCATTGGAATAACAAAAATCTCGACAACAGACTACCTTCCATAATGACAAGGCTACCATTCAATGGAATAACTAAAATATCGAGAACATACTACCTTTCATAATGACAAGACTACCATCCATTGGAGTAAGAAAAATATGAACAACAGACTATGTTCCTTAATGACAAGGCTACCATCCATTGGAGTAACAGAAGTCTCAATGACAAACTACCTTCCATAATGACAAGGCTACAATCCATTGAATTAACAAAAATCTTGACATTAGACTGCGTTCCATAATGACAAGGATACAATCTATTCGAGTTAAAAAAATATCGACAACAGACGACCTTCCATAATGAGAAGGCTACCATCCATTGGGGTAACAAAAATATCGACAATAGACTATGTTCCATAATGACAAGGATACCATCCATTAGAGTAATAAAAATCTTGACAATAAGCTACATTCCATTATAACAAGGCTACCATCCATTAGAGTAACAAAAATATCGACAATAGACTACCTTCCATGATGACAAGGCTACGATCCATTGGAGTAACAAAAATATCGAAAATAGACTATGTGCCATAGTAACAAGGCTACCATCCATTGGAGTAACAAAAATCTCGACAAGAGACTACCTTCCATAATTAAAAGGTTACCATCCATTGGAATAAAAAAGATATCAAAAATAGACTATGTTCCATAATGACAAGGCTACCATCCATTGGAGTTTCAAAAATCTCGACAACAGACTACCTTCCAGAATGACAAGGCAACCATCCTATGGAATAATAAAAATCTAGACAACAGACTACCTTCCATAATGACAAGGCTACCATCCAATGGAATAACAAAAATCTCGACAATAGACTACCTTTCATAATGACAAGGCTACCATCCATTGGAGTAACAAAAATCTCGACAACAGACTACATTCCTTAACGACAAGGTTACCATCCATTTTAATAACAAAAACTCGACAACAGACTACCTTCCATAATGACAAGGCTACAATCCATTGGAGTAACAAAAATCTCGACAATAGACTACCTTTCATAATGACAAGGCTACCATCCATTGGAGTAACAAAAATCTAGACAACACACTACATTCCTTAACGACAAGGTTACCATCCATTTAAATAACAAAAATCTCGACAATAGACTAGCTTCCATAATGACAAGGCTACCATTCAATGGAATAACAAAAATCTCGACAACAGACTACCTTTCATAATGACAAGGCTACCATCCATTGGAGTAACAAAAATCTCGGCAACAGACTACATTCAATAACGACAAGGTTACCATCCATTTGAATAACAAAAATCTCGACAACAGACTACCTTCCATAATGACAAGGCTACAATCCATTGGAGTAACAAAAATCTCGAAAATAGACTATGTTCCATAATGACAAGGCTACCATCCATTCGAGTAACAAAAATCTCGACAACAGACTACCTTTCATAATGACAAGGCTACCATCCATTGGAGTAACAAAAATATCGACAACAAACTACATTCCTTAACGACAAGGTTACCATCCATTTAAATAACAAAAATCTCGACAACAGACTACCTTCCATAATGACAAGGCTACCATTCAATGGAATAACAAAAATCTAGACAACAGACTACCTTTCATAATGACAAGGCTACCATCCATTGGAGTAACAAAAATCTCGACAACAGACTACATTCCTTAACGACAAGGTTACCATCCATTTGAATAACAAAAATCTCGACAACAGACTACCTTCCATAATGACAAGGCTACCATCCATTAGGGTAACAAAAATCTCGACAATAGACTACCTTCCATGATGACAAGGCTTCCATCCATTGGAGTAACAAAAAGCTCGACAAGAGACTACCTTCCATAATGAAAAGCTTACCATCCATTGGAATAAAAAACATATCGACAATAGACTATGTTCCATAATGACAAGGCTACCATGCATTGGAGTAACAAAAATCTCGACAACAGACTACTTTCCATAATGACAACGCTACCATCCATTGGAGTAACAAAAATCTCGACAACAGACTACCTTCCATAATAACAAGGTTACCATCCATTGGAATAACAAAGATATCGACAAAAGACTACCTTCCATAATGACATGGTTACCATCCATTGGAGTAAAAAAATCTCGACAACAGACTACTTTCCATAATGAGAAAGCTACCATCCATTGGACTAACAAAAATCTCGACAACAGACTACCTTTCATAATGATAAGGCTACAATCCATTGGAATAACAAAAATCTCGACAACAGACTACCTTCCATAATGACAAGGCTACCATTCAATGGAATAACTAAAATATCGAGAACATACTACCTTTCATAATGACAAGACTACCATCCATTGGAGTAAGAAAAGTATGAACAACAGACTATGTTCCTTAATGACAAGGCTACCATCCATTGGAGTAACAAAAATCTCAATGACAAACTACCTTCCATAATGACAAGGCTACAATCCATTGAAGTAACAAAAATCTTGACATTAGACTACGTTACATAATGACAAGGATACCATCCATTCTAGTTACAATAATATCGACAACAGACTACCTTCCATAATGACAAGGCTACCATCCATTGGGGTAACAAAAATATCGACAATAGACTATGTTCCATAATGACAAGGATACCATCCATTGGAGTAATAAAAATCTTGACAATAGACTACATTCCATTATAACAAGGCTACCATCCATTGGAGTAACAAAAATATCGAAAATAGACTATGTCCCATAGTAACAAGGCTACCATCCATTGGACTAACAAAGATCTCGACAAGAGACTACCTTCCATAATTAAAAGGTTACCATCCATTGGAATAAAAAAGATATCGAAAATAGACAATGTTCCATAATGACAAGGCTACCATCCATTGGAGTTTCAACAATCTCGACAACAGAATACCTTCCAAAATGTCAAGGCAACCATCCTATGGAATAATAAAAATCTCGACAACAGACTACCTTCCAAAATGACACGGCAACCATCCTATGGAATAACAAAAATCTCGACAACAGACTACCTTCCATAATGACAAGGCTACCATCCAATGGAATAACAAAAATCTCGACCACAAACTACCTTTCATAATGACAAGGCTACCATCCATTGGAGTAACAAAAATCTCAACAACAGACTACGTTACTTAACGACAAGGTTACCATCCATTTGAATAACAAAAATCTCGACAACAGACTACCTTCCATAATGACAAGGCTACAATCCATTGGAGTAACAAAAATCTCGACAATAGACTATGTTCCATAATGACAAGGCTACCATCCATTCGAGTAACAAAAATCTCGACAACACACTACCTTCCATAATGACAAGGCTACCATCCATTGGGGTAACAAAAATATTGACAATAGACTATGTTCGATAATGACAAGGCTACCATCCATTGGAGTAATAAAAATCTTGACAACAGACTACGTTCCATTATAACAAGGCAACCATCCATTAGAGTAATAAAAATCTCGACAATAGACTACCTTCCATGATGACAAGGCTTCCATCCATTGGAGTAACAAAAATATCGAAAATAGACTATGTTCCAGAGTAACAAGGCTACCATCCATTGGAGTAACAAAAATATCGACAAGAGACTACCATCCATAATGAAAAGGTTACCATCCCTTGGAATAAAAAACATATCGACAATAGACTATGTTCCATAATGACAAGGCTACCATCCATTGGAGTAATAAAAATCTCGACAACAGACTACTTTCTATAATGACAACGCTACCATCCATTGGAGTAATAAAAATCTCGACAACGGACTACTTTCCATAATGACAAGGCTACCATCCATTGGAATAATAAAAATCTCGACAACAGACTACTTTCCATAATGACAACACTACCATCCATTGGAGTAACAAAAATCTCGACAACAGACTACCTTCCATAATGATAAGGTTACCATCCATTGGAATAAAAAAGATATCGACAAAAGACTACATTCCATAATGACATGGTTACCATCCATTGGAGTAAAAAAATCTCGACAACAGACTACTTTCCATAATGACAAAGCTACCATCCATTGGACTAACAAAAATCTCGACAACAGACTACTTTTCATAATGATAAGGCTACAATCCATTGGAATAACAAAAATCTCGACAACAGACTACCTTCCATAATGACAAGGCTACCATTCAATGGAATAACTAAAATATCGAGAACATACTACCTTTCATAATGACAAGACTACCATCCATTCGAGTAAGAAAAATATGAACAACAGACTATGTTCCTTAGTGACAAGGCTACCATCCATTGGAGTAACAGAAATCTCAATGACAAACTACCTTCCATAATGACAAGGCTACAATCCATTGAAGTAACAAAAATCTTGACATTAGACTACGTTCCATAATGACAAGGATACCATCCATTCGAGTTAAAAAAATATCGACAACAGACGACCTTCCATAATGACAAGGCTACCATCCATTGGGGTAACAAAAATATCGACAATAGACTATGTTCCATAATGACAAGGATACCATCCATTAGAGTAATAAAAATCTTGACAATAGACTACATTCCATTATAACAAGGCTACCATCCATTAGAGTAACACAAATCTCGACAATAGACTACCTTCCATGATGACAAGGCTACCATCCATTGGAGTAACAAAAATATCGAAAATAGACTATGTTCCAGAGTAACAAGGCTACCATCCATTGGAGTAACAAAAATATCGACAAGAGACTACCATCCATAATGAAAAGGTTACCATCCCTTGGAATAAAAAACATATCGACAATAGACTATGTTCCATAATGACAAGGCTACCATCCATTGGAGTAATAAAAATCTCGACAACAGACTACTTTCTATAATGACAACGCTACCATCCATTGGAGTAATAAAAATCTGGACAACAGACTACTTTCCATAATGACAAGGCTACCATCCATTGGAATAATAAAAATCTCGACAACAGACTACTTTCCATAATGACAACACTACCATCCATTGGAGTAACAAAAATCTCGACAACAGACTACCTTCCATAATGATAAGGTTACCATCCATTGGAATAACAAAGATATCGACAAAAGACTACATTCCATAATGACATGGTTACCATCCATTGGAGTAAAAAAATCTCGACAACAGACTACTTTCCATAATGACAAAGCTACCATCCATTGGACTAACAAAAATCTCGACAACAGACTACTTTTCATAATGATAAGGCTACAATCCATTGGAATAACAAAAATCTCGACAACAGACTACCTTCCATAATGACAAGGCTACCATTCAATGGAATAACTAAAATATCGAGAACATACTACCTTTCATAATGACAAGACTACCATCCATTCGAGTAAGAAAAATATGAACAACAGACTATGTTCCTTAGTGACAAGGCTAACATCCATTGGAGTAACAGAAATCTCAATGACAAACTACCTTCCATAATGACAAGGCTACAATCCATTGAAGTAACAAAAATCTTGACATTAGACTACGTTCCATAATGACAAGGATACCATCCATTCGAGTTAAAAAAATATCGACAACAGACGACCTTCCATAATGACAAGGCTACCATCCATTGGGGTAACAAAAATATCGACAATAGACTATGTTCCATAATGACAAGGATACCATCCATTAGAGTAATAAAAATCTTGACAATAGACTACATTCCATTATAACAAGGCTACCATCCATTAGAGTAACACAAATCTCGACAATAGACTACCTTCCATGATGACAAGGCTACCATCCATTGGAGTAACAAAAATCTAGGCAACACACTACATTCCTTAACGACAAGGTCACCGTCCATTTAAATAACAAAAATCTCGACAACAGACTAGCTTCCATAATGACAAGGCTACCATTCAATGGAATAACAAAAATCTCGACAACAGACTACCTTTCATAATGACAAGGCTACCATCCATTGGAGTAACAAAAATCTCGACAACAGACTACATTCCTTAACGACAAGGTTACCATCCATTTGAATAACAAAAATCTCAACAACAGACTACCTTCCCTAATGACAAGGCTAAAATCCATTGGAGTAACAAAAATCTCGAAAATAGACTATGTTCCATAATGACAAGGCTACCATCCATTCGAGTAACAAAAATCTCGACAACAGACTACCTTTCATAATGACAAGGCTACCATCCATTGGATTAACAAAAATCTCGACAACAGACTACATTCCTTAACGACAAGGCTACCATCTATTGGAGTAACAAAAATATCGACAATAGACTATGTTCAATAATGACAAGGCTACCATCCATTGGAGTAATAAAAATCTTGACAACAGACTACGTTCCATTATAACAAGGCAACCATCCATTAGAGTAACAAAAATCTCGACAATAGACTACCTTCCATGATGACAAGGCTTCGATCCATTGGAGTAACAAAAATATCGACAAGAGACTACCATCCATAATGAAAAGGTTACCATCCCTTGGAATAAAAAACATATCGACAATAGACTATGTTCCATAATGACAAGGCTACCATCCATTGGAGTAATAAAAATCTCGACAACAGACTACTTTCTATAATGACAACGCTACCATCCATTGGAGTAATAAAAAACTCGACAACAGACTACTTTCCATAATGACAAGGCTACCATCCATTGGAATAATAAAAATCTCGACAACAGACTACTTTCCATAATGACAACACTACCATCCATTGGAGTAACAAAAATCTCGACAACAGACTACCTTCCATAATGATAAGGTTACCATCCATTGGAATAACAAAGATATCGACAAAAGACTACATTCCATAATGACATGGTTACCATCCATTGGAGTAAAAAAATCTCGACAACAGACTACTTTCCATAAGGACAAAGCTACCATCCATTGGACTAACAAAAATCTCGAAAACAGACTACTTTTCATAATGATAAGGCTACAATCCATTGGAATAACAAAAATCTCGACAACAGACTACCTTCCATAATGACAAGGCTACCATTCAATGGAATAACTAAAATATCGAGAACATACTACCTTTCATAATGACAAGACTACCATCCATTCGAGTAAGAAAAATATGAACAACAGACTATGTTCCTTAGTGACAAGGCTACCATCCATTGGAGTAACAGAAATCTCAATGACAAACTACCTTCCATAATGACAAGGCTACAATCCATTGAAGTAACAAAAATCTTGACATCAGACTACGTTCCATAATGACAAGGATACCATCCATTCGAGTTAAAAAAATATCGACAACAGACGACCTTCCATAATGACAAGGCTACCATCCATTGGGGTAACAAAAATATCGACAATAGACTATGTTCCATAATGACAAGGATACCATCCATTAGAGTAATAAAAATCTTGACAATAGACTACATTCCATTATAACAAGGCTACCATCCATTAGAGTAACACAAATCTCGACAATAGACTACCTTCCATGATGACAAGGCTACCATCCATTGGAGTAACAAAAATCTAGGCAACACACTACATTCCTTAACGACAATGTCACCGTCCATTTAAATAACAAAAATCTCGACAACAGACTAGCTTCCATAATGACAAGGCTACCATTCAATGGAATAACAAAAATCTCGACAACAGACTACCTTTCATAATGACAAGGCTACCATCCATTGGAGTAACAAAAATCTCGACAACAGACTACATTCCTTAACGACAAGGTTACCATCCATTTGAATAACAAAAATCTCAACAACAGACTACCTTCCCTAATGACAAGGCTAAAATCCATTGGAGTAACAAAAATCTCGAAAATAGACTATGTTCCATAATGACAAGGCTACCATCCATTCGAGTAACAAAAATCTCGACAACAGACTACCTTTCATAATGACAAGGCTACCATCCATTGGATTAACAAAAATCTCGACAACAGACTACATTCCTTAACGACAAGGCTACCATCCATTGGAGTAACAAAAATATCGACAATAGACTATGTTCAATAATGACAAGGCTACCATCCATTGGAGTAATAAAAATCTTGACAACAGACTACGTTCCATTATAACAAGGCAACCATCCATTAGAGTAACAAAAATCTCGACAATAGACTACCTTCCATGATGACAAGGCTTCGATCCATTGGAGTAACAAAAATATCGACAAGAGACTACCATCCATAATGAAAAGGTTACCATCCCTTGGAATAAAAAACATATCGACAATAGACTATGTTCCATAATGACAAGGCTACCATCCATTGGAGTAATAAAAATCTCGACAACAGACTACTTTCTATAATGACAACGCTACCATCCATTGGAGTAATAAAAAACTCGACAACAGACTACTTTCCATAATGACAAGGCTACCATCCATTGGAATAATAAAAATCTCGACAACAGACTACTTTCCATAATGACAACACTACCATCCATTGGAGTAACAAAAATCTCGACAACAGACTACCTTCCATAATGATAAGGTTACCATCCATTGGAATAACAAAGATATCGACAAAAGACTACATTCCATAATGACATGGTTACCATCCATTGGAGTAAAAAAATCTCGACAACAGACTACTTTCCATAAGGACAAAGCTACCATCCATTGGACTAACAAAAATCTCGAAAACAGACTACTTTTCATAATGATAAGGCTACAATCCATTGGAATAACAAAAATCTCGACAACAGACTACCTTCCATAATGACAAGGCTACCATTCAATGGAATAACTAAAATATCGAGAACATACTACCTTTCATAATGACAAGACTACCATCCATTCGAGTAAGAAAAATATGAACAACAGACTATGTTCCTTAGTGACAAGGCTACCATCCATTGGAGTAACAGAAATCTCAATGACAAACTACCTTCCATAATGACAAGGCTACAATCCATTGAAGTAACAAAAATCTTGACATCAGACTACGTTCCATAATGACAAGGATACCATCCATTCGAGTTAAAAAAATATCGACAACAGACGACCTTCCATAATGACAAGGCTACCATCCATTGGGGTAACAAAAATATCGACAATAGACTATGTTCCATAATGACAAGGATACCATCCATTAGAGTAATAAAAATCTTGACAATAGACTACATTCCATTATAACAAGGCTACCATCCATTAGAGTAACACAAATCTCGACAATAGACTACCTTCCATGATGACAAGGCTACCATCCATTGGAGTAACAAAAATCTAGACAACACACTACATTCCTTAACGACAAGGTCACCATCCATTTAAATAACAAAAATCTCGACAACAGACTAGCTTCCATAATGACAAGGCTACCATTCAATGGAATAACAAAAATCTCGACAACAGACTACCTTTCATAATGACAAGGCTACCATCCATTGGAGTAACAAAAATCTCGACAACAGACTACATTCCTTAACGACAAGGTTACCATCCATTTGAATAACAAAAATCTCAACAACAGACTACCTTCCCTAATGACAAGGCTAAAATCCATTGGAGTAACAAAAATCTCGAAAATAGACTATGTTCCATAATGACAAGGCTACCATCCATTCAAGTAACAAAAATCTCGACAACAGACTACCTTTCATAATGACAAGGCTACCATCCATTGGATTAACAAAAATCTCGACAACAGACTACATTCCTTAACGACAAGGCTACCATCCATTGGAGTAACAAAAATATCGACAACAGACTACATTCCTTAACGACAAGGTTACCATCCATTTGAATAACAAAAATCTCGACAACAGACTACCTTCCATAATGACAAAGCTACCATCCATTGGGGTAACAAAAATATCGACAATAGACTATGTTCCATAATGACAAGGCTACCATCCATTGGAGTAACAAAAATCTCGACAACAGACTACTTTCCATAATGAGAACGCTACCATCCATTGGAGTAACAAAAATCTAGACAACAGACTACCTTCCATAATGACAAGGTTACCATCCATTGGAATAACAAAGATATCGACAAAAGACTACCCTCCATAATGACATGGTTACCATCCATTGGAGTAAAAAAATATCGACAACAGACTACTTTCCATAATGAGAAAGCTAGCATCCATTGGACTAACAAAAATCTCGACAACAGACTACCTTTCATAATGATAAGGCTACAATCCATTGGAATAACAAAAATCTCGACAACAGACTACCTTCCATAATGACAAGGCTACCATTCAATGGAATAACTAAAATATCGAGAACATACTACCTTTCATAATGACAAGACTACCATCCATTGGAGTAAGAAAAGTATGAACAACAGACTATGTTCCTTAATGACAAGGCTACCATCCATTGGAGTAACAAAAATCTCAATGACAAACTACCTTCCATAATGACAAGGCTACAATCCATTGAAGTAACAAAAATCTTGACATTAGACTATGTTCCATAATGACAAGGATACCATCCATTCTAGTTACAAAAATATCGACAATAGACTACCTTCCATAATGATAAGGCTACCATCCATTGGGGTAACAAAAATATCGGCAATAGACTATGTTCCATAATGACAAGGATACCATCCATTGGAGTAATAAAAATCTTGACAATAGACTACATTCCATTATAACAAGGCTACCATCCATTAGAGTAACAAAAATCTTGACAATAGACTACCTTCCATGATGACAAGGCTACCATCCATTGGAGTAACAAAAATATCGAAAATAGACTATGTCCCATAGTAACAAGGCTACCATCCATTGGACTAACAATGATCTCGACAAGAGACTACCTTCCATAATTAAAAGGTTACCATCCATTGGAATAAAAAAGATATCGAAAATAGACTATGTTCCATAATGACAAGGCTACCATCCATTGGAGTTTCAAAAATCTCGACAACAGACTACCTTCCAAAATGACAAGGCAACCATCCTATGGAATAATAAAAATCTCGACAACAGACTACCTTCCAAAATGACAAGGCAACCATCCTATGGAATAACAAAAATCTCGACAACAGACTACCTTCCATAATGACAAGGCTACCATCCAATGGAATAACAAAAATCTCGACCACAGACTACCTTTCATAATGACAAGGCTACCATCCATTGGAGTAACAAAAATCTCGACAACAGACTACGTTACTTAACGACAAGGTTACCATCCATTTGAATAACAAAAATCTCGACAACAGACTACCTTCCATAATGACAAGGCTACAATCCATTGGAGTAACAAAAATCTCGACAATAGACTATGTTCCATAATGACAAGGCTACCATCCATTCGAGTAACAAAAATCTCGACAACACACTACCTTCCATAATGACAAGGCTACCATCCATTGGGGTAACAAAAATATTGACAATAGACTATGTTCGATAATGATAAGGCTACCATCCATTGGAGTAATAAAAATCTTGACAACAGACTACGTTCCATTATAACAAGGCAACCATCCATTAGAGTAACAAAAATCTCGACAATAGACTACCTTCCATGATGACAAGGCTTCCATCCATTGGAGTAACAAAAATATCGAAAATAGACTATGTTCCAGAGTAACAAGGCTATCATCCATTGGAGTAACAAAAATCTCGACAAGAGACTACCTTCCATAATGAAAAGGTTACCATCCATTGGAATAAAAAACATATCGACAATAGACTATGTTCCATAATGACAAGGCTACCATCCATTGGAGTAACAAAAATCTCGACAACAGACTACTTTCCATAATGACAACGCTACCATCCATTGGAGTAACAAAAATCTCGACAACAGACTACCTTCCATAATGATAAGGTTACCATCCATTGGAATAACAAAGATATCGACAAAAGACTACATTCCATAATGACATGGTTACCATCCATTGGAGTAAAAAAATCTCGACAACAAACTACTTTCCATAATGACAAAGCTACCATCCATTGGACTAACAAAAATCTCGACAACAGACTACTTTTCATAATGATAAGGCTACAATCCATTGGAATAACAAAAATCTCGACAACAGACTACCTTCCATAATGACAAGGCTACCATTCAATGGAATAACTAAAATATCGAGAACATACTACCTTTCATAATGACAAGACTACCATCCATTGGAGTAAGAAAAATATGAACAACAGACTATGTTCCTTAATGACAAGGCTACCATCTATTGGAGTAACAGAAATCTCAATGACAAACTACCTTCCATAATGACAAGGCTACAATCCATTGAAGTAACAAAAATCTTGACATTAGACTATGTTCCATAATGACAAGGATACCATCCATTCGAGTTAAAAAAATATCGACAATAGACTACCTTCCATAATGACAAGGCTACCATCCATTGGAGTAACAAAAATATCGACAATAGACTATGTTCCATAATGACAAGGATACCATCCATTGGGGTAATAAAAATCTTGACAATAGACTACATTCAATTATAACAAGGCTACCATCCATTAGAGTAACAAAAATCTCGACAATAGACTACCTTCCATGATGACAAGGCTACCATCCATTGGAGTAACAAAAATATCGAAAATAGACTATTTGCCTTAGTAACAAGGTTACCATCCAATGGAGTAACAAAAATCTCGACAAGAGACTACCTTCCATAATTAAAAGGTTACCATCCATTGGAATAAAAAAGATATCGAAAATAGACTATGTTCCATAATGACAAGGCTACCATCCATTGGAGTTTCAAAAATCTCGACATCAGACTACCTTCCAAAATGACAAGGCAACCATCCTATGGAATAATAAAAATCTAGACAACAGACTACCTTCCATAATGACAAGGCTACCATCCAATGGAATAACAAAAATCTCGACAACAGACTACCTTTCATAATGACAAGGCTACCATCCATTGGAGTAACAAAAATCTAGACAACAAACTACATTCCTTAACGACAAGGTTACCATCCATTTAAATAACAAAAATCTTGACAACAAACTACCTTCCATAATGACAAGGCCATCATTCAATGGAATAACAAAAATCTCGACAACAGACTACCTTTCATAATGACAAGGCTACCATCCATTGGAGTAACAAAAATCTCGACAACAGACTACATTCCTTAACGACAAGGTTACCATCCATTTGAATAACAAAAATCTCGACAACAGACTACCTTCCATAATGACAAGGCTACAATCCATTGGAGCAACAAAAATCTCGAAAATAGACTATGTTCCATAATGACAAGGATACCATCCATTCGAGTAACAAAAATCACGACAACAGACTACCTTTCATAATGACAAGGCTACCATCCATTGGAGTAACAAAAATCTTGACAACAGACTACATTCCTTAACGACAAGGTTACCATCCATTTAAATAACAAAAATCTCGACAACAGACTACCTTTCATAATGACAAGGCTACCATTCAATGGAATAACAAAAATCTCGACAACAGACTACCTTTTATAATGAC
Source organism: Vicia faba (assembly GCA_948472305.1). Lineage (NCBI taxonomy): Eukaryota > Viridiplantae > Streptophyta > Magnoliopsida > Fabales > Fabaceae > Vicia > Vicia faba. The sequence goes on from OX451738.1 coordinate 746,118,322, forward strand.
AAGGCTACCATCCATTGGAGTAACAAAAATCCCGACAACAGACTACATTCCTTAACGACAAGGTTACCATCCATTTGAATAACAAAAATCTCGACAACAGACTACCTTCCATAATGACAAGTCTACCATCCATTGGGGTAACAAAAATATCGACAATAGACTATGTTCCATAATTACAAGGCTACCATCCATTGGAGTAATAAAAATCTTGACAACAGACTACATTCCATTATAACAAGGCAACCATTCATTAGAGTAACAAAATCTCGACAATAGACTACCTTCCATGATGACAAGGCTTCCATCCATTGGAGTAAGAAAAATCTCGACAAGAGACTACCTTCCATAATGACAAGGCTACCATTCAATGGAATAACAAAAATCTCGACAACAGACTACCTTTCATAATTACAAGGCTACCATCCATTGGAGTAACAAAAATCCCGACAACAGACTACATTCCTTAACGACAAGGTTACCATCCATTTGAATAACAAAAATCTCGACAACAGACTACATTCCATAATGACAAGTCTACCATCCATTGGGGTAACAAAAATATCGACAATAGACTATGTTCCATAATTACAAGGCTACCATCCATTGGAGTAATAAAAATCTTGACAACAGACTATGTTCCATTATAACAAGGCAACCATCCATTAGAGTAACAAAATCTCGACAATAGACTACCTTCCATGATGACAAGGCTTCCATCCATTGGAGTAAGAAAAATCTCGACAAGAGACTACCTTCCATAATGAAAAGGTTACCATCCATTGGAATAAAAAACTTATCGACAATAGACTATGTTCCATAATGACAAGGCTACCATCCATTGGAGTAACAAAAATCTCGACAACAGACTACTTTCCATAATGAACACGTTACCATCCATTGGAGTAACAAAAATCTAGACAACAGACTACCTTCCATAATGACAAGGTTACCATCCATTGGAATAACAAAGATATCGACAAAAGACTACCCTCCATAATGACATGGTTACCATCCATTGGAGTAAAAAAATCTCGACAACAGACTACTTTCCATAATGAGAAAGCTACCATCCATTGGACTAACAAAAATCTCGACAACAGACTACCTTTCATAATGATAAGGCTACAATCCATTGGAATAACAAAAATCTCGACAACAGACTACCTTCCATAATGACAAGGCTACCATTCAATGGAATAACTAAAATATCGAGAACATACTACCTTTCATAATGACAAGACTACCATCCATTGGAGTAAGAAAAGTATGAACAACAGACTATGTTCCTTAATGACAAGGCTACCATCCATTGGAGTAACAAAAATCTCAATGACAAACTACCTTCCATAATGACAAGGCTACAATCCATTGAAGTAACAAAAATCTTGACATTAGACTACGTTGCATAATGACAAGGATACCATCCATTCTAGTTACAAAAATATCGACAACAGACTACCTTCCATAATGACAAGGCTACCATCCATTGGGGTAACAAAAATATCGGCAATAGACTATGTTCCATAATGACAAGGATACCATCCATTGGAGTAATAAAAATCTTGACAATAGACTACATTCCATTATAACAAGGCTACCATCCATTAGAATAACAAAAATCTTGACAATAGACTACCTTCCATGATGACAAGGCTACCATCCATTGGAGTAACAAAAATATCGAAAATAGACTATGTCCCATAGTAACAAGGCTACCATCCATTGGACTAACAAAGATCTCGACAAGAGACTACCTTCCATAATTAAAAGGTTACCATCCATTGGAATAAAAAAGATATCGAAAATAGACTATGTTCCATAATGACAAGGCTACCATCCATTGGTGTTTCAAAAATCTCGACAACAGACTACCTTCCAAAATGACAAGGCAAGCATCCTATGGAATAATAAAAATCTCGACAACAGACTACCTTCCAAAATGACAAGGCAACCATCCTATGGAATAACAAAAATCTCGACAACAGACTACCTTCCATAATGACAAGGCTACCATCCAATGGAATAACAAAAATCTCGACCACAGACTACCTTTCATAATAACAAGGCTACCATCCATTGGAGTAACAAAAATCTCGACAACAGACTACGTTACTTAACGACAAGGTTACCATCCATTTGAATAACAAAAATCTCGACAACAGACTAACTTCCATAATGACAAGGCTACAATCCATTGGAGTAACAAAAATCTCGACAATAGACTATGTTCCATAATGACAAGGCTACCATCCATTCGAGTAACAAAAATCTCGACAACACACTACCTTCCATAATGACAAGGCTACCATCCATTGGGGTAACAAAAATATTGACAATAGACTATGTTCGATAATGACAAGGCTACCATCCATTGGAGTAATAAAAATCTTGACAACATACTACGTTCCATTATAACAAGGCAACCATCCATTAGAGTAACAAAAATCTCGACAATAGACTACCTTCCATGATGACAAGGCTTCCATCCATTGGAGTAACAAAATATCAAAAATAGACTATGTTCCAGAGTAACAAGGCTACCATCCATGTGAGTAACAAAAATCTCGACAAGAGACTACCTTCCATAATGAAAAGGTTACCATCCATTGGAATAAAAAACATATCGACAATAGACTATGTTCCATAATGACAAGGCTACCATCCATTGGAGTAACAAAAATCTCGACAACAGACTACTTTCCATAATGACAACGCTACCATCCAATGGAATAACAAAAATCTCGACAACAGACTACCTTTCATAATGACAAGGCTACCATCCATTGGAGTAACAAAAATCTAGACAACAAACTACATTCCTTAACGACAAGGTTACCATCCATTTAAATAACAAAAATATCGACAACAAACTACCTTCCATAATGACAAGGCCACCATTCAATGGAATAACAAAAATCTCGACAACAGACTACCTTTCATAATGACAAGGCTACCATCCATTGGAGTAACAAAAATCTCGACAACAGACTACATTCCTTAACGACAAGGTTACCATCCATTTGAATAACAAAAATCTCAACAACAGACTACCTTCCATAATGACAAGGCTACAATCCATTGGAGCAACAAAAATCTCGAAAATAGACTATGTTCCATAATGACAAGGATACCATCCATTCGAGTAACAAAAATCACGACAACAGACTACCTTTCATAATGACAAGGCTACCATCCATTGGAGTAACAAAAATCTCGACAACAGACTACATTCCTTAACGACAAGGTTACCATCCATTTAAATAACAAAAATCTCGACAACAGACTACCTTTCATAATGACAAGGCTACCATTCAATGGAATAACAAAAATCTCGACAACAGACTACCTTTCATAATGACAAGGCTACCATCCATTGGAGTAACAAAAATCCCGACAACAGACTACATTCCTTAACGACAAGGTTACCATCCATTTGAATAACAAAAATCTCGACAACAGACTACCTTCCATAATGACAAGTCTACCATCCATTGGGGTAACAAAAATATCGACAATAGACTATGTTCCATAATTACAAGGCTACCATCCATTGGAGTAATAAAAATCTTGACAACAGACTACATTCCATTATAACAAGGCAACCATTCATTAGAGTAACAAAATCTCGACAATAGACTACCTTCCATGATGACAAGGCTTCCATCCATTGGAGTAAGAAAAATCTCGACAAGAGACTACCTTCCATAATGACAAGGCTACCATTCAATGGAATAACAAAAATCTCGACAACAGACTACCTTTCATAATGACAAGGCTACCATCCATTGGAGTAACAAAAATCTCGACAACAGACTACATTCCTTAACGACAAGGTTACCATCCATTTGAATAACAAAAATCTCAACAACAGACTACCTTCCCTAATGACAAGGCTAAAATCCATTGGAGTAACAAAAATCTCGAAAATAGACTATGTTCCATAATGACAAGGCTACCATCCATTCGAGTAACAAAAATCTCGACAACAGACTACCTTTCATAATGACAAGGCTACCATCCATTGGATTAACAAAAATCTCGACAACAGACTACATTCCTTAACGACAAGGCTACCATCCATTGGAGTAACAAAAATATCGACAATAGACTATGTTCAATAATGACAAGGCTACCATCCATTGGAGTAATAAAAATCTTGACAACAGACTACGTTCCATTATAACAAGGCAACCATCCATTAGAGTAACAAAAATCTCGACAATAGACTACCTTCCATGATGACAAGGCTTCGATCCATTGGAGTAACAAAAATATCGACAAGAGACTACCATCCATAATGAAAAGGTTACCATCCCTTGGAATAAAAAACATATCGACAATAGACTATGTTCCATAATGACAAGGCTACCATCCATTGGAGTAATAAAAATCTCGACAACAGACTACTTTCTATAATGACAACGCTACCATCCATTGGAGTAATAAAAAACTCGACAACAGACTACTTTCCATAATGACAAGGCTACCATCCATTGGAATAATAAAAATCTCGACAACAGACTACTTTCCATAATGACAACACTACCATCCATTGGAGTAACAAAAATCTCGACAACAGACTACCTTCCATAATGATAAGGTTACCATCCATTGGAATAACAAAGATATCGACAAAAGACTACATTCCATAATGACATGGTTACCATCCATTGGAGTAAAAAAATCTCGACAACAGACTACTTTCCATAAGGACAAAGCTACCATCCATTGGACTAACAAAAATCTCGAAAACAGACTACTTTTCATAATGATAAGGCTACAATCCATTGGAATAACAAAAATCTCGACAACAGACTACCTTCCATAATGACAAGGCTACCATTCAATGGAATAACTAAAATATCGAGAACATACTACCTTTCATAATGACAAGACTACCATCCATTCGAGTAAGAAAAATATGAACAACAGACTATGTTCCTTAGTGACAAGGCTACCATCCATTGGAGTAACAGAAATCTCAATGACAAACTACCTTCCATAATGACAAGGCTACAATCCATTGAAGTAACAAAAATCTTGACATCAGACTACGTTCCATAATGACAAGGATACCATCCATTCGAGTTAAAAAAATATCGACAACAGACGACCTTCCATAATGACAAGGCTACCATCCATTGGGGTAACAAAAATATCGACAATAGACTATGTTCCATAATGACAAGGATACCATCCATTAGAGTAATAAAAATCTTGACAATAGACTACATTCCATTATAACAAGGCTACCATCCATTAGAGTAACACAAATCTCGACAATAGACTACCTTCCATGATGACAAGGCTACCATCCATTGGAGTAACAAAAATCTAGACAACACACTACATTCCTTAACGACAAGGTCACCATCCATTTAAATAACAAAAATCTCGACAACAGACTAGCTTCCATAATGACAAGGCTACCATTCAATGGAATAACAAAAATCTCGACAACAGACTACCTTTCATAATGACAAGGCTACCATCCATTGGAGTAACAAAAATCTCGACAACAGACTACATTCCTTAACGACAAGGTTACCATCCATTTGAATAACAAAAATCTCAACAACAGACTACCTTCCCTAATGACAAGGCTAAAATCCATTGGAGTAACAAAAATCTCGAAAATAGACTATGTTCCATAATGACAAGGCTACCATCCATTCAAGTAACAAAAATCTCGACAACAGACTACCTTTCATAATGACAAGGCTACCATCCATTGGATTAACAAAAATCTCGACAACAGACTACATTCCTTAACGACAAGGCTACCATCCATTGGAGTAACAAAAATATCGACAACAGACTACATTCCTTAACGACAAGGTTACCATCCATTTGAATAACAAAAATCTCGACAACAGACTACCTTCCATAATGACAAAGCTACCATCCATTGGGGTAACAAAAATATCGACAATAGACTATGTTCCATAATGACAAGGCTACCATCCATTGGAGTAACAAAAATCTCGACAACAGACTACTTTCCATAATGAGAACGCTACCATCCATTGGAGTAACAAAAATCTAGACAACAGACTACCTTCCATAATGACAAGGTTACCATCCATTGGAATAACAAAGATATCGACAAAAGACTACCCTCCATAATGACATGGTTACCATCCATTGGAGTAAAAAAATATCGACAACAGACTACTTTCCATAATGAGAAAGCTAGCATCCATTGGACTAACAAAAATCTCGACAACAGACTACCTTTCATAATGATAAGGCTACAATCCATTGGAATAACAAAAATCTCGACAACAGACTACCTTCCATAATGACAAGGCTACCATTCAATGGAATAACTAAAATATCGAGAACATACTACCTTTCATAATGACAAGACTACCATCCATTGGAGTAAGAAAAGTATGAACAACAGACTATGTTCCTTAATGACAAGGCTACCATCCATTGGAGTAACAAAAATCTCAATGACAAACTACCTTCCATAATGACAAGGCTACAATCCATTGAAGTAACAAAAATCTTGACATTAGACTATGTTCCATAATGACAAGGATACCATCCATTCTAGTTACAAAAATATCGACAATAGACTACCTTCCATAATGATAAGGCTACCATCCATTGGGGTAACAAAAATATCGGCAATAGACTATGTTCCATAATGACAAGGATACCATCCATTGGAGTAATAAAAATCTTGACAATAGACTACATTCCATTATAACAAGGCTACCATCCATTAGAGTAACAAAAATCTTGACAATAGACTACCTTCCATGATGACAAGGCTACCATCCATTGGAGTAACAAAAATATCGAAAATAGACTATGTCCCATAGTAACAAGGCTACCATCCATTGGACTAACAATGATCTCGACAAGAGACTACCTTCCATAATTAAAAGGTTACCATCCATTGGAATAAAAAAGATATCGAAAATAGACTATGTTCCATAATGACAAGGCTACCATCCATTGGAGTTTCAAAAATCTCGACAACAGACTACCTTCCAAAATGACAAGGCAACCATCCTATGGAATAATAAAAATCTCGACAACAGACTACCTTCCAAAATGACAAGGCAACCATCCTATGGAATAACAAAAATCTCGACAACAGACTACCTTCCATAATGACAAGGCTACCATCCAATGGAATAACAAAAATCTCGACCACAGACTACCTTTCATAATGACAAGGCTACCATCCATTGGAGTAACAAAAATCTCGACAACAGACTACGTTACTTAACGACAAGGTTACCATCCATTTGAATAACAAAAATCTCGACAACAGACTACCTTCCATAATGACAAGGCTACAATCCATTGGAGTAACAAAAATCTCGACAATAGACTATGTTCCATAATGACAAGGCTACCATCCATTCGAGTAACAAAAATCTCGACAACACACTACCTTCCATAATGACAAGGCTACCATCCATTGGGGTAACAAAAATATTGACAATAGACTATGTTCGATAATGATAAGGCTACCATCCATTGGAGTAATAAAAATCTTGACAACAGACTATGTTCCATTATAACAAGGCAACCATCCATTAGAGTAACAAAAATCTCGACAATAGACTACCTTCCATGATGACAAGGCTTCCATCCATTGGAGTAACAAAAATATCGAAAATAGACTATGTTCCAGAGTAACAAGGCTATCATCCATTGGAGTAACAAAAATCTCGACGAGAGACTACCTTCCATAATGAAAAGGTTACCATCCATTGGAATAAAAAACATATCGACAATAGACTATGTTCCATAATGACAAGGCTACCATCCATTGGAGTAACAAAAATCTCGACAACAGACTACTTTCCATAATGACAACGCTACCATCCATTGGAGTAACAAAAATCTCGACAACAGACTACCTTCCATAATGATAAGGTTACCATCCATTGGAATAACAAAGATATCGACAAAAGACTACATTCCATAATGACATGGTTACCATCCATTGGAGTAAAAAAATCTCGACAACAAACTACTTTCCATAATGACAAAGCTACCATCCATTGGACTAACAAAAATCTCGACAACAGACTACTTTTCATAATGATAAGGCTACAATCCATTGGAATAACAAAAATCTCGACAACAGACTACCTTCCATAATGACAAGGCTACCATTCAATGGAATAACTAAAATATCGAGAACATACTACCTTTCATAATGACAAGACTACCATCCATTGGAGTAAGAAAAATATGAACAACAGACTATGTTCCTTAATGACAAGGCTACCATCTATTGGAGTAACAGAAATCTCAATGACAAACTACCTTCCATAATGACAAGGCTACAATCCATTGAAGTAACAAAAATCTTGACATTAGACTATGTTCCATAATGACAAGGATACCATCCATTCGAGTTAAAAAAATATCGACAATAGACTACCTTCCATAATGACAAGGCTACCATCCATTGGAGTAACAAAAATATCGACAATAGACTATGTTCCATAATGACAAGGATACCATCCATTGGGGTAATAAAAATCTTGACAATAGACTACATTCAATTATAACAAGGCTACCATCCATTAGAGTAACAAAAATCTCGACAATAGACTACCTTCCATGATGACAAGGCTACCATCCATTGGAGTAACAAAAATATCGAAAATAGACTATTTGCCTTAGTAACAAGGTTACCATCCAATGGAGTAACAAAAATCTCGACAAGAGACTACCTTCCATAATTAAAAGGTTACCATCCATTGGAATAAAAAAGATATCGAAAATAGACTATGTTCCATAATGACAAGGCTACCATCCATTGGAGTTTCAAAAATCTCGACATCAGACTACCTTCCAAAATGACAAGGCAACCATCCTATGGAATAATAAAAATCTAGACAACAGACTACCTTCCATAATGACAAGGCTACCATCCAATGGAATAACAAAAATCTCGACAACAGACTACCTTTCATAATGACAAGGCTACCATCCATTGGAGTAACAAAAATCTAGACAACAAACTACATTCCTTAACGACAAGGTTACCATCCATTTAAATAACAAAAATCTTGACAACAAACTACCTTCCATAATGACAAGGCCATCATTCAATGGAATAACAAAAATCTCGACAACAGACTACCTTTCATAATGACAAGGCTACCATCCATTGGAGTAACAAAAATCTCGACAACAGACTACATTCCTTAACGACAAGGTTACCATCCATTTGAATAACAAAAATCTCGACAACAGACTACCTTCCATAATGACAAGGCTACAATCCATTGGAGCAACAAAAATCTCGAAAATAGACTATGTTCCATAATGACAAGGATACCATCCATTCGAGTAACAAAAATCACGACAACAGACTACCTTTCATAATGACAAGGCTACCATCCATTGGAGTAACAAAAATCTCGACAACAGACTACATTCCTTAACGACAAGGTTACCATCCATTTAAATAACAAAAATCTCGACAACAGACTACCTTTCATAATGACAAGGCTACCATTCAATGGAATAACAAAAATCTCGACAACAGACTACCTTTCATAATGACAAGGCTACCATCCATTGGAGTAACAAAAATCCCGACAACAGACTACATTCCTTAACGACAAGGTTACCATCCATTTGAATAACAAAAATCTCGACAACAGACTACCTTCCATAATGACAAGTCTACCATCCATTGGGGTAACAAAAATATCGACAATAGACTATGTTCCATAATTACAAGGCTACCATCCATTGGAGTAATAAAAATCTTGACAACAGACTACATTCCATTATAACAAGGCAACCATTCATTAGAGTAACAAAATCTCGACAATAGACTACCTTCCATGATGACAAGGCTTCCATCCATTGGAGTAAGAAAAATCTCGACAAGAGACTACCTTCCATAATGACAAGGCTACCATTCAATGGAATAACAAAAATCTCGACAACAGACTACCTTTCATAATTACAAGGCTACCATCCATTGGAGTAACAAAAATCCCGACAACAGACTACATTCCTTAACGACAAGGTTACCATCCATTTGAATAACAAAAATCTCGACAACAGACTACATTCCATAATGACAAGTCTACCATCCATTGGGGTAACAAAAATATCGACAATAGACTATGTTCCATAATTACAAGGCTACCATCCATTGGAGTAATAAAAATCTTGACAACAGACTATGTTCCATTATAACAAGGCAACCATCCATTAGAGTAACAAAATCTCGACAATAGACTACCTTCCATGATGACAAGGCTTCCATCCATTGGAGTAAGAAAAATCTCGACAAGAGACTACCTTCCATAATGAAAAGGTTACCATCCATTGGAATAAAAAACTTATCGACAATAGACTATGTTCCATAATGACAAGGCTACCATCCATTGGAGTAACAAAAATCTCGACAACAGACTACTTTCCATAATGAACACGTTACCATCCGTTGGAGTAACAAAAATCTAGACAACAGACTACCTTCCATAATGACAAGGTTACCATCCATTGGAATAACAAAGATATCGACAAAAGACTACCCTCCATAATGACATGGTTACCATCCATTGGAGTAAAAAAATCTCGACAACAGACTACTTTCCATAATGAGAAAGCTACCATCCATTGGACTAACAAAAATCTCGACAACAGACTACCTTTCATAATGATAAGGCTACAATCCATTGGAATAACAAAAATCTCGACAACAGACTACCTTCCATAATGACAAGGCTACCATTCAATGGAATAACTAAAATATCGAGAACATACTACCTTTCATAATGACAAGACTACCATCCATTGGAGTAAGAAAAGTATGAACAACAGACTATGTTCCTTAATGACAAGGCTACCATCCATTGGAGTAACAAAAATCTCAATGACAAACTACCTTCCATAATGACAAGGCTACAATCCATTGAAGTAACAAAAATCTTGACATTAGACTACGTTGCATAATGACAAGGATACCATCCATTCTAGTTACAAAAATATCGACAACAGACTACCTTCCATAATGACAAGGCTACCATCCATTGGGGTAACAAAAATATCGGCAATAGACTATGTTCCATAATGACAAGGATACCATCCATTGGAGTAATAAAAATCTTGACAATAGACTACATTCCATTATAACAAGGCTACCATCCATTAGAATAACAAAAATCTTGACAATAGACTACCTTCCATGATGACAAGGCTACCATCCATTGGAGTAACAAAAATATCGAAAATAGACTATGTCCCATAGTAACAAGGCTACCATCCATTGGACTAACAAAGATCTCGACAAGAGACTACCTTCCATAATTAAAAGGTTACCATCCATTGGAATAAAAAAGATATCGAAAATAGACTATGTTCCATAATGACAAGGCTACCATCCATTGGTGTTTCAAAAATCTCGACAACAGACTACCTTCCAAAATGACAAGGCAAGCATCCTATGGAATAATAAAAATCTCGACAACAGACTACCTTCCAAAATGACAAGGCAACCATCCTATGGAATAACAAAAATCTCGACAACAGACTACCTTCCATAATGACAAGGCTACCATCCAATGGAATAACAAAAATCTCGACCACAGACTACCTTTCATAATAACAAGGCTACCATCCATTGGAGTAACAAAAATCTCGACAACAGACTACGTTACTTAACGACAAGGTTACCATCCATTTGAATAACAAAAATCTCGACAACAGACTAACTTCCATAATGACAAGGCTACAATCCATTGGAGTAACAAAAATCTCGACAATAGACTATGTTCCATAATGACAAGGCTACCATCCATTCGAGTAACAAAAATCTCGACAACACACTACCTTCCATAATGACAAGGCTACCATCCATTGGGGTAACAAAAATATTGACAATAGACTATGTTCGATAATGACAAGGCTACCATCCATTGGAGTAATAAAAATCTTGACAACATACTACGTTCCATTATAACAAGGCAACCATCCATTAGAGTAACAAAAATCTCGACAATAGACTACCTTCCATGATGACAAGGCTTCCATCCATTGGAGTAACAAAATATCAAAAATAGACTATGTTCCAGAGTAACAAGGCTACCATCCATGTGAGTAACAAAAATCTCGACAAGAGACTACCTTCCATAATGAAAAGGTTACCATCCATTGGAATAAAAAACATATCGACAATAGACTATGTTCCATAATGACAAGGCTACCATCCATTGGAGTAACAAAAATCTCGACAACAGACTACTTTCCATTATGACAACGCTACCATCCAATGGAATAACAAAAATCTCGACAACAGACTACCTTTCATAATGACAAGGCTACCATCCATTGGAGTAACAAAAATCTAGACAACAAACTACATTCCTTAACGACAAGGTTACCATCCATTTAAATAACAAAAATATCGACAACAAACTACCTTCCATAATGACAAGGCCACCATTCAATGGAATAACAAAAATCTCGACAACAGACTACCTTTCATAATGACAAGGCTACCATCCATTGGAGTAACAAAAATCTCGACAACAGACTACATTCCTTAACGACAAGGTTACCATCCATTTGAATAACAAAAATCTCAACAACAGACTACCTTCCATAATGACAAGGCTACAATCCATTGGAGCAACAAAAATCTCGAAAATAGACTATGTTCCATAATGACAAGGATACCATCCATTCGAGTAACAAAAATCACGACAACAGACTACCTTTCATAATGACAAGGCTACCATCCATTGGAGTAACAAAAATCTCGACAACAGACTACATTCCTTAACGACAAGGTTACCATCCATTTAAATAACAAAAATCTCGACAACAGACTACCTTTCATAATGACAAGGCTACCATTCAATGGAATAACAAAAATCTCGACAACAGACTACCTTTCATAATGACAAGGCTACCATCCATTGGAGTAACAAAAATCCCGACAACAGACTACATTCCTTAACGACAAGGTTACCATCCATTTGAATAACAAAAATCTCGACAACAGACTACCTTCCATAATGACAAGTCTACCATCCATTGGGGTAACAAAAATATCGACAATAGACTATGTTCCATAATTACAAGGCTACCATCCATTGGAGTAATAAAAATCTTGACAACAGACTACATTCCATTATAACAAGGCAACCATTCATTAGAGTAACAAAATCTCGACAATAGACTACCTTCCATGATGACGAGGCTTCCATCCATTGGAGTAAGAAAAATCTCGACAAGAGACTACCTTCCATAATGACAAGGCTACCATTCAATGGAATAACAAAAATCTCGACAACAGACTACCTTTCATAATGACAAGGCTACCATCCATTGGAGTAACAAAAATCCCGACAACAGACTACATTCCTTAACGACAAGGTAACCATCCATTTGAATAACAAAAATCTCGACAACAGACTACATTCCATAATGACAAGTCTACCATCCATTGGGGTAACAAAAATATCGACAATAGACTATGTTCCATAATTACAAGGCTACCATCCATTGGAGTAATAAAAATCTTGACAACAGACTATGTTCCATTATAACAAGGCAACCATCCATTAGAGTAACAAAATCTCGACAATAGACTACCTTCCATGATGACAAGGCTTCCATCCATTGGAGTAAGAAAAATCTCGACAAGAGACTACCTTCCATAATGAAAAGGTTACCATCCATTGGAATAAAAAACTTATCGACAATAGACTATGTTCCATAATGACAAGGCTACCATCCATTGGAGTAACAAAAATCTCGACAATAGACTACTTTCCATAATGAACACGTTACCATCCATTGGAGTAACAAAAATCTAGACAACAGACTACCTTCCATAATGACAAGGTTACCATCCATTGGAATAACAAAGATATCGACAAAAGACTACCCTCCATAATGACATGGTTACCATCCATTGGGGTAAAAAAATCTCGACAACAGACTACTTTCCATAATGAGAAAGCTACCATCCATTGGACTAACAAAAATCTCGACAACAGACTACCTTTCATAATGATAAGGCTACAATCCATTGGAATAACAAAAATCTCGACAACAGACTACCTTCCATAATGAAAAGGCTACCATTCAATGGAATAACTAAAATATCGAGAACATACTACCTTTCATAATGACAAGACTACCATCCATTGGAGTAAGAAAAGTATGAACAACAGACTATGTTCCTTAATGACAAGGCTACCATCCATTGGAGTAACAAAAATCTCAATGACAAACTACCTTCCATAATGACAAGGCTACAATCCATTGAAGTAACAAAAATCTTGACATTAGACTACGTTCCATAATGACAAGGATACCATCCATTCTAGTTACAAAAATATCGACAACAGACTACCTTCCATAATGACAAGGCTACCATCCATTGGGGTAACAAAAATATCGGCAATAGACTATGTTCCATAATGACAAGGATACCATCCATTGGAGTAATAAAAATCTTGACAATAGACTACATTCCATTATAACAAGGCTACCATCCATTAGAGTAACAAAAATCTTGACAATAGACTACCTTCCATGATGACAAGGCTACCATCCATTGGAGTAACAAAAATATCGAAAATAGACTATGTCCCATAGTAACAAGGCTACCATCCATTGGACTAACAAAGATCTCGACAAGAGACTACCTTCCATAATTAAAAGGTTACCATCCATTGGAATAAAAAAGATATCGAAAATAGACTATGTTCCATAATGACAAGGCTACCATCCATTGGTGTTTCAAAAATCTCGACAACAGACTACCTTCCAAAATGACAAGGCAAGCATCCTATGGAATAATAAAAATCTCGACAACAGACTACCTTCCAAAATGACAAGGCAACCATCCTATGGAATAACAAAAATCTCGACAACAGACTACCTTCCATAATGACAAGGCTACCATCCAATGGAATAACAAAAATCTCGACCACAGACTACCTTTCATAATGACAAGGCTACCATCCATTGGAGTAACAAAAATCTCGACAACAGACTACGTTACTTAACGACAAGGTTACCATCCATTTGAATAACAAAAATCTCGACAACAGACTAACTTCCATAATGACAAGGCTACAATCCATTGGAGTAACAAAAATCTCGACAATAGACTATGTTCCATAATGACAAGGCTACCATCCATTCGAGTAACAAAAATCTCGACAACACACTACCTTCCATAATGACAAGGCTACCATCCATTGGGGTAACAAAAATATTGACAATAGACTATGTTCGATAATGACAAGGCTACCATCCATTGGAGTAATAAAAATCTTGACAACATACTACGTTCCATTATAACAAGGCAACCATCCATTAGAGTAACAAAAATCTCGACAATAGACTACCTTCCATGATGACAAGGCTTCCATCCATTGGAGTAACAAAATATCAAAAATAGACTATGTTCCAGAGTAACAAGGCTACCATCCATTGGAGTAACAAAAATCTCGACAAGAGACTACCTTCCATAATGAAAAGGTTACCATCCATTGGAATAAAAAACATATCGACAATAGACTATGTTCCATAATGACAAGGCTACCATCCATTGGAGTAACAAAAATCTCGACAACAGACTACTTTCCATAATGACAACGCTACCATCCATTGGAGTAACAAAAATCTCGACAACAGACTACCTTCCATAATGATAAGGTTACCATCCATTGGAATAACAAAGATATCGACAAAAGACTACATTCCATAATGACATGGTTACCATCCATTGGAGTAAAAAAATCTCGACAACATACTACTTTCCATAATGACAAAGCTACCATCCATTGGACTAACAAAAATCTCGACAACAGACTACTTTTCATAATGATAAGGCTACAATCCATTGGAGTAACAAAAATCTCGACAACAGACTACCTTCCATAATGACAAGGCTACCATTCAATGGAATAACTAAAATATCGAGAACATACTACCTTTCATAATGACAAGACTACCATCCATTGGAGTAAGAAAAATATGAACAACAGACTATGTTCCTTAATGACAAGGCTACCATCCATTGGAGTAACAGAAATCTCAATGACAAACTACCTTCCATAATGACAAGGCTACAATCCATTGAAGTAACAAAAATCTTGACATTAGACTACGTTCCATAATTACAAGGATACCATCCATTCGAGTTAAAAAAATATCGACAACAGACTACCTTCCATAATGACAAGGCTACCATCCATTGGGGTAACAAAAATATCGACAATAGACTATGTTCCATAATGACAAGGATACCATCCATTGGGGTAATAAAAATCTTGACAATAGACTACATTCCATTATAACAAGGCTACCATCCATTAGAGTAACAAAAATCTCGACAATAGACTACCTTCCATGATGACAAGGCTACCATCCATTGGAGTAACAAAAATATCGAAAATAGACTATGTGCCATAGTAACAAGGCTACCATCCAATGGAGTAACAAAAATCTCGACAAGAGACTACCTTCCATAATTAAAAGGTTACCATCCATTGGAATAAAAAAGATATCGAAAATAGACTATGTTCCATAATGACAAGGCTACCATCCATTGGAGTTTCAAAAATCTCGACAACAGACTACCTTCCAAAATGACAAGGCAACCATCCTATGGAATAATAAAAATCTAGACAACAGACTACCTTCCATAATGACAAGGCTACCATCCAATGGAATAACAAAAATCTCGACAACAGACTACCTTTCATAATGACAAGGCTACCATCCATTGGAGTAACAAAAATCTAGACAACAGACTACATTCCTTAACGACAAGGTTACCATCCATTTAAATAACAAAAATCTCGACAACAGACTACCTTCCATAATGACAAGGCCACCATTCAATGGAATAACAAAAATCTCGGCAACAGACTACCTTTCATAATGACAAGGCTACCATCCATTGGAGTAACAAAAATCTCGACAACAGACTACATTCCTTAACGACAAGGTTACCATCCATTTGAATAACAAAAATCTCGACAACAGACTACCTTCCATAATGACAAGGCTACAATCCATTGGAGCAACAAAAATCTCGAAAATAGACTATGTTCCATAATGACAAGGCTACCATCCATTCGAGTAACAAAAATCTCGACAACAGACTACCTTTCATAATGACAAGGCTACCATCCATTCGAGTAACAAAAATCTCGACAACAGACTACATTCCTTAACGACAAGGTTACCATCCATTTAAATAACAAAAATCTCGACAACAGACTACCTTTCATAATGACAAGGCTACCATTCAATGGAATAACAAAAATCTCGACAACAAACTACCTTTCATAATGACAAGGCTACCATCCATTAGAGTAACAAAAATCCCGACAACAGACTACATTCCTTAACGACAAGGTTACCATCCATTTGAATAACAAAAATCTCGACAACAAACTACCTTCCATAATGACAAGTCTACCATCCATTGGGGTAACAAAAATATCGACAATAGACTATGTTCCATAATTACAAGGCTACCATCCATTGGAGTAATAAAAATCTTGACAACAGACTACGTTCCATCATAACAAGGCAACCATCCATTAGAGTAACAAAATCTCGACAATAGACTACCTTCCATGATGACAAGGCTTCCATCCATTGGAGTAAGAAAAATCTCGACAAGAGACTACCTTCCATAATGAAAAGGTTACCATCCATTGGAATAAAAAACTTATCGAAAATAGACTATGTTCCATAATGACAAGGCTACCATCCATTGGAGTAACAAAAATCTCGACAACAGACTACTTTCCATAATGACAACGCTACCATCCATTGGAGTAACAAAAATCTCGACAACAGACTACCTTCCATAATGACAAGGTTACCATCCATTGGAATAACAAAGATATCGACAAAAGAATACATTCCATAATGACATGGTTACCATCCATTGGAGTAAAAAAATATTGACAACAGACTACATTCCATAATGAGAAAGCTACCATCCATTGGACTAACAAAAATCTCGACAACAGACTACCTTCCATAATGACAAGGCTACCATTCAATGGAATAACTAAAATATCGAGAACATACTGTCTTTCATAATGACAAGACTACCATCCATTGGAGTAAGAAAAATATGAACAACAGACTATGTTCCTTAATGACAAGGCTACCATCCATTGGAGTAACAGAAATCTCAACGACAAACTACCTTCCATAATGACAAGGATACCATCCATTGGGGTAACAAACATATCGACAATAGACTATGTTCCATAATGACAAGGATACCATCCATTGGAGTAATAAAAATCTTGACAATAGACTACATTCCATTATAACAAGGCTACCATCCATTAGAGTAACAAAAATATCGACAATAGACGACCTTCCATGATGAGAAGGCTACCATCCATTGGAGTAACAAAAATATCGAAAATAGACTATGTCCCATAGTAACAAGGCTACCATCCATTGGAGTAACAAAGATCTCGACAAGAGACTACCATCCATAATTAAAAGGTTACCATCCATTGGAATAAAAAAGATAGCGAAAATAGACTATGTTCCATAATGACAAGGCTACCATCCATTGGAGTTTCAAAAATCTCGACTAAATACTACCTTCTAAAATGACAAGGCAACCATCCTATGGAATAATAAAAATCTCGACAACAGACTACCTTCCATAATGACAAGGCAACCATCCTATGGAATAACAAAAATCTCGACAACAGACTACCTTTCATAATGACAAGGCTACCATTCAATGGAATAACAAAAATATCGAGAACATAATACCTTTCATAATGACAAGACTACCATCCATTGGAGTAACAAAAATATGAACAACAGACTATGTTCCTTAATGACAAGGCTACCATCCATTGGAGTAACAGAAATCTCAATGACAAACTACCTTCCATAATGACAAGGCTACAATCCATTGAAGTAACAAAAATCTTGACAGTAGACTACGTTCCATAATGACAAGGATACCATCCATTCGAATAACAAAAATATCGACAACACACTACCTTCCATAATGACAAGGCTACCATCCATTGGGATAACAAAAATATCGACAATAGACTATGTTCCATAATGACAAGGATACCATCAATTGGAGTAATAAAAATCTTGACAATAGACTACATTACATTATAACAAGGCTACCATCCATTAGAGTAATAAAAAACTCGACAATAGACTACCTTCCATGATGACAAGGCTACCATCCATTGAATTAACAAAAAGATCGAAAATAGACTCTGTCCCATAGTAACAAGGCTACCATCCATTGGAGTAACCAAAATCTCAACAAGAGACTACCTTCCATAATGAAAAGGTTACTATCCATTAGAATAAAAAAGATATCGACAATAGACTATGTTCCATAATGACAAGGCTACCATCCATCGGAGTTTCAAAAATCTCGACAACAGACTACCTTCCATAATGACAAGGCTACCATCCAATGGAATAACAAAAATCTCGACAACAGACTACCTTTCATAATGACAAGGCTACCATCCATTGGAGTAACAAAAATCTCGACAACAGACTACATTCCTTAACGACAAGGTTACCATCCATTTGAATAACAAAAATCTCGACAACAGACTACCTTCCATAATGACAAGGCTACAATCCATTGGAGTACAAAAAATCTCGATAATAGACTATGTTCCATAATGACAAGGCTACCATCCATTCGAGTAACAAAAATCTCGACAACACACTACCTTCCATAATGACAAGGCTACCATCCATTGGGGTAACAAAAATATCGACAATAGACTATGTTCCATAATGACAAGGCTACCATCCATTGGAGTAATAAAAATCTTGACAACAAACTACGTTCCATTATAACAAGGCAACCATCCATTAGAGTAACAAAAATCTAGACAATAGACTACCTTCCATGATGACAAGGCTTCCATCCATTGGAGTAACAAAAATATCGAAAATAAACTATGTTCCATAGTAACAAAGCTACCATCCATTGGAGTAACAAAAATCTCGACAAGAGACTACCTTCCATAATGAAAAGGTTACCATCCATTGGAATAAAAAACATATCGACAATAGACTATGTTCCATAATGACAAGGATACCATCCATTGGAGTAACAAAAATCTCGACAACAGACTACTTTCCGTAATGAACACGTTACCATCCATTGGAGTAACAAAAATCTCGACAATAGACTACCTTCCATGATAAAAAGGCTTCCATCCGTTGGAGTAACAAAAATATCGAAAATAGACTATGTTCCATAGTAACAAGGCTACCATCCATTGGAGTAACAAAAATCTCGACAAGAGACTACCTTCCATAATGAAAAGGTTACCATCCATTGGAATAAAAAACATATCGACAATAGACTATGTTCCATAATGACAAGGCTACCATCCATTGGAGTAACAAAAATCTCGACAACAGACTACTTTCCGTAATGAACACGTTACCATCCATTGGAGTAACAAAAATCTCAACAATAGACTACCTTCCATGATAAAAAGGCTTCCATCCGTTGGAGTAACAAAAATATCAAAAATAGACTATGTTCCATAGTAACAAGGCTACCATCCATTGGAGTAACAAAAATCTCGACAAGAGACTACCTTCCATAATGAAAAGGTTACCATCCATTGGAATAAAAAACATATCTACGATAGACTATGTTCCATAATGACAAGGCTACCATCCATTGGAGTAACAAAAATCTCGACAGACTACTTTCCATAATGACAATGCTACCATCCATTGGAGTAACAAAAATCTCGACAACAGACTACCTTCCATAATGACAAGGTTACCATCCATTGGAATAACAAAGATATCGACAAAAGACTAACTTCCATAATGACAAGGTTACCATCCATTGGAGTAAAAAAATCTCGACAACAAACTACTTTCCATAATGATAAGGCTACAATCCATTGGAATAACAAAAATCTCGACAACATACTACCTTCCATAATGACAAGGCTACCATTCAATGGAATAACTAAAATATCGAGAACATACTGTCTTTCATAATGACAAGACTACCATCCATTGGAGTAAGAAAAATATGAACAACAGACTATGTTCCTTAATGACAAGGCTACCATCCATAGGAGTAACAGAAATCTCAATGACAAACTACCTTCCATAATGACAAGGCTACAATCCATTGAAGTAACAAAAATCTTGACATTAGACTACGTTCCATAATGACAAGGATACCATCCATTCTAGTTACAAATATATCGACAACAGACTACCTTCCATAATGACAAGGCTACCATCCATTGGGGTAACAAAAATATCGACAATAGACTATGTTCCATAATGACAAGGATACCATCCATTGGAGTAATAAAAATCTTGACAATAGACTACATTCCATTATAACAAGGCTACCATCCATTAGAGTAACAAAAATCTCGACAATAGACTACCTTCCATGATGACAAGGCTACCATCCATTGGAGTAACAAAAATATCGAAAATAGACTATGTCCCATAGTAACAAGGCTACCATCCATTGGAGTAACAAAGATCTCGACAAGAGACTACCTTCCAAAATGACAAGGCAACCATCCTATGGAATAACAAAAATCTCGACAACAGACTACCTTCCATAATGACAAGGCTACCATCCAATGGAATAACAAAAATCTCGACAACAGACTACCTTTCATAATGACAAGGCTACCATCCATTGTGGTAACATAAATATTAACGATAGACTATGTTGCATAATGACAAGGCTACCATCCATTGGAGTAATAAAAATCTTGACAACAGACTACGTTCCATTATAACAAGGCAACCATCCATTAGAGTAACAAAAATCTCGACAATAGACTACCTTCCATGATGACAAGGCTTCCATCCATTGGAGTAACAAAAATATCGAAAATAGACTATGTTCCAGAGTAACAAGGCTACCATTCATTGGAGTAACAAAAATCTCGACAAGAGACTACCTTCCATAATGAAAAGGTTACCATCCATTGTAAAAAAAAACATATCGACAATAGACTATGTTCCATAATGACAAGGCTACCATCCATTGGAGTAACAAAAATCTCGACAACAGACTACTTTCCATAATGACAATGCTACCATCCATTGAAGTAACAAAAATCTCGACAATAGACTACCTTCCTTGATAAAAAGGCTTCCATCCATTGGAGTAACAAAAATATCGAAAATAGACTATGTTCCATAGTAACAAGGCTACCATCCATTGGAGTAACAAAAATCTCGACAAGAGACTACCTTCCATAATGAAAAGGTTACCATCCATTGGAATAAAAAAAATCTCGACAACAGACTACTTTCCATAATGACAAAGCTACCATCCATTGGACTAACAAAAATCTCGACAACAGACTACTTTTCATAATGATAAGGCTACAATCCATTGGAATAACAAAAATCTCGACAACAGACTACCTTCCATAATGACAAGGCTACCATTCAATGGAATAACTAAAATATCGAGAACATACTACCTTTCATAATGACAAGACTACCATCCATTGGAGTAAGAAAAATATGAACAACAAACTATGTTCCTTAATGACAAGGCTACCATCCATTGGAGTAACAGAAATCTCAATGACAAACTACCTTCCATAATGACAAGGCTACAATCCATTGAAGTAACAAAAATCTTGATATTAGACTACATTCCATAATGACAAGGATACCATCCATTCAAGTTAAAAAGATATCGACAATAGACTACCTTCCATAATGACAAGGCTACCATCCATTGGGGTAACAAAAATATCGACAATAGACTATGTTCCATAATGACAAGGATACCATCCATTGGAGTAATAAAAATATTGACAATAGACTACATTCCATTATAACAAGGCTACCATCCATTAGAGTAACAAAAATCTCGACAATAGACTACCTTCCATGATGACAAGGCTACCATCCATTGGAGTAACAAAAATATCAAAAATAGACTATGTGCCATAGTAACAAGGCTACCATCCATTGGAGTTTCAAAAATCTCGACAACAGACTACCTTCCAAAATGACAAGGCAACCATCCTATGGAATAATAAAAATCTCGGCAACAGACTACCTTCCATAATGACAAGGCTACCATCCAATGGAATAACAAAAATCTCGACAACAGACTACCTTTCATAATGATAAGGCTACCATCCATTGGAGTAACAAAAATCTCGACAATAGACTACATTCCTTAACGACAAGGTTACCATCCATTTAAATAACAAAAATCTCGACAATAGACTACCTTCCATAATGACAAGGCTACCATTCAATGGAATAACAAAAATCTCGACAACAGACTACCTTTCATAATGACAAGGCTACCATCCATTGGAGTAACAAAAATCTCGACAACAGACTACATTCCTTAACGACAAGGTTACCATCCATTTGAATAAAAAAAATCTCGACAACAGACTACCTTCCATAATGACAAGGCTACAATCCATTGGAGTAACAAAAATCTCGACAATAGACTATGTTCCATAATAACAAGGACACCATCCATTCGAGTAACAAAAATCTCGACAACACACTACCTTCCATAATGACAAGGCTACCATCCATTGGGGTAACAAAAATATCGACAATAGACTATGTTCCATAATGACAAGGCTACCATCCATTGGAGTAATAAAAATCTTGACAACAGACTACGTTCCATTATAACAAGGCAACCATCCATTAGAGTAACAAAAATCTCGACAATAGACTATCTTCCATGATGACAAGGCTTCCATCCATTGGAGTAACAAAAATATTGAAAATAAACTATGTTCCATAGTAACAAGGCTACCATCCATTGGAGTAACAAAAATCTCGACAAGAGACTACCTTCCATAATGAAAAGGTTACCATCCATTGGAATAAAAAACTTATCGACAATAGACTATGTTCCATAATGACAAGGCTACCATCCATTGGAGTAACAAAAATCTCGACAACAGACTACTTTCCATAATGACAACGCTACCATCCATTGGAGTAACAAAAATCTCGACAATAGACTACCTTCCATGATAAAAAGGCTTCCATCCGTTGGAGTAACAAAAATATCGAAAATAGACCATGTTCCATAGTAACAAGGCTACCATCCATTGGAGTAACAAAAATCTCAACAAGAGACTACCTTCCATAATGAAAAGGTTACCATCCATTGTAATAAAAAACATATCGACAATAGACTATGTTCCAAAATGACAAGGCTACCATCCATTGGAGTAACAAAAATCTCGACAACTGACTACTTTCCATAATGACAACGCTACCATCCTTTGGAGTAACAAAAATCTCGACAACAGACTACCTTCCATAATGACAAGGTTACCATCCATTGGAATAACAAAGATATCGACAAAAGACTACCTTCCATAATGACATGGTTACCATCCATTGGAGTAAAAAAATCTCGACAACAAACTACTTTCCATAATGAGAAAGCTACCATCCATTTGGCTAACAAAAATCTCGACAACAGACTACCTTTCATAATGATAAGGCTACAATCCATTGGAATAACAAAAATCTCGACAACAGACTACCTTCCATAATGACAAGGCTACCATTCAATGGAATAACTAAAATATCGAGAACATACTACCTTTCATAATGACAATACTACAATCCATTGGAGTAAGAAAAATATGAACAACAGACTATGTTCCTTAATGACAAGGCTACCATCCATTGGAGTAACAGAAATCTCAATGACAAACTACCTTCCATAATGACAAGGCTACAATCCATTGAAGTAACAAAAATCTTGACATTAGACTATGTTCCATAATGACAAGGATACCGTCCATTCTAGTTACAAAAATATCGACAACAGACTACCTTCCATAATGACAAGGCTACCATCCATTGGGGTAACAAAAATATCGACAATAGACTATGTTCCATAATGACAAGGATACCATCCATTGGAGTAATAAAAATATTGACAATAGACTACATTCCATTATAACAAGGCTACCATCCATTAGAGTAACAAAAATCTCGACAATAGACTACCTTCCATGATGACAAGGCTACCATCCATTGGAGAAACAAAAATATCGAAAATAGACTATGTCCCATAGTAACAAGGCTACCATCCATTGGAGTAACAAAAATCTCGACAAGAGACTACCTTCCATAATGAAAAGGTTACCATCCATTGGAATAAAAAACATATCAACAATAGACTATGTTCCATAATGACAAGGCTACCATCCATTGGAGTAACAAAAATCTCTACAACAGACTACTTTCCATAATGACAACACTACCATCCATTGGAGTAACAAAAATCTCGACAACAGACTACCTTCCATAATGACAAGGTTACCATCCATTGGAATAACAAAGATATCGACAAAAGACTACCTTCCATAATGACATGGTTACCATCCATTGGAGTAAAAAAATCTCGACAACAGACTACTTTCCATAATGTGAAAGCTACCATCCATTTGGCTAACAAAAATCTCGACAACAGACTACCTTTCGTAATGATAAGGCTACAATCCATTGGAATAACAAAAATCTCGACAACAGACTACCTTCCATAATGACAAGGCTACCATTCAATGGAATAACTAAAATATCGAGAACATACTACCTTTCATAATGACAATACTACCATCCATTGGAGTAAGAAAAATATGACCAACAAACTATGTTCCTTAATGACAAGGCTACCATCCATTGGAGTAACAGAAATCTCAATGACAAACTACCTTCCATAATGACAAGGCTACAATCCATTGAAGTAACAAAAATCTTGACATTAGACTACGTTCCATAATGACAAGGATACCGTCCATTCTAGTTACAAAAATACCGACAACAGACTACCTTCCATAATGACAAGGCTACCATCCATTGGGGTAACAAAAATATCGACAATAGACTATGTTCCATAATGACAAGGATACCATCCATTGGAGTAATAAAAATATTGACAATAGACTACATTCCATTATAACAAGGCTACCATCCATTAGAGTAACAAAAATCTCGACAATAGACTACCTTCCATGATGACAAGGCTACCATCCATTGGAGTAACAAAAATATCGAAAATAGATAATGTCCCATAGTAACAAGGCTACCATCCATTGGAGTAACAAAGATCTCGACAAGAGACTACCTTCCATAATTAAAAGGTTACCATCCATTGGAATAAAAAAGATATCGAAAATAGACTATGTTCCATAATGACAAGGCTACCATCCATTGGAGTTTCAAAAATCTCGACAACAGACTACCTTCCAAAATGACAAGGCAACCATCCTATGGAATAATAAAAATCTCGACAACAAACTACCTTCCAAAATGACAAGGCAACCATCCTATGGAATAACAAAAATCTCGACAACAGACTACCTTCCATATTGACAAGGCTACCATCCATTTGAATAACAAAAATCTCGACAACAGACTACCTTCCATAATGACAAGGCTACAATCCATTGGAGTAACAAAAATCTCGACAATAGACTATGTTCCATAATGACACGGCTACCATCCATTCGAGTAACAAAAATCTTGACAACAGACTACGTTCCATTATAACAAGGCAACCATCCATTAGAGTAACAAAAATCTCAACAATATACTACCTTCCATGATGACATGGCTTCCATCCATTGGAGTAACAAAAATATCGAAAATAGACTATGTTCAAGAGTAACAAGGCTACCATTCATTGGAGTAACAAAAATCTCGACAAGAGACTACCTTCCATAATGAAAAGGTTACCATCCATTGTAATAAAAAACATATCGACAATAGACTATGTTCCATAATGACAAGGCTACCATCCATTGGAGTAACAAAAATCTCGACAACAGACTACTTTCCATAATGACAACGCTACCATCCATTGGAGTAACAAAAATCTCGACAATAGACTACCTTCCTTGATAAAAAGGCTTCCATCCATTGGAGTAACAAAAATATCGAAAATAGACTATGTTCCATAGTAACAAGGCTACCATCCATTGGAATAACAAAAATCTCGACAAGAGACTACCTTCCATAATGAAAAGGTTACCATCCATTGGAATAAAAAACATATCGACAATAGACTATGTTACGTAATGACAAGGCTACCATCCATTGGAGTAACCAAAATCTCAACAACATACTACTTTCCATAATGATAACGCTACCATCCATTGGAGTAACAAAAATCTCGACAACAGACTACCTTCCATAATGACAAGGTTACCATCCATTGGAATAACAAAGATATCAACAAAAGACTACCTTCCATAATGACATGGTTACCATCCATTGGAGTAAAAAAATCCCGACAACAGACTACTTTCCATAATGACAAAGCTACCATCCATTGGACTAACAAAAATCTCGACAACAGACTACCTTTCATAATGATAAGGCTACAATCCATTGGAATAACAAAAATCTCGACAACAGACTACCTTTCATAATGACAAGGCTACCATTCAATGGAATAAAAAAAATATCGAGAACATACTACCTTTCATAATGACAAGACTACCATCCATTAGAGTAACAAAAATATGAACAACAGACTATGTTCCTTAATGACAAGGCTACCATCCATTGGAGTAACAGAAATCTCAATGACAAACTACCTTCCATAATGACAAGGCTACCATCCACTGGGATAACAAAAATCTTGACAGTAGACTACGTTCCATAATGACAAGGATACCATCCATTCGAGTAACAAAAATATCGACAACACACTACCTTCCATAATGACAAGGCTACCATCCACTGGGATAACAAAAATATCGACAATAGACTATGTTCCATAATGACAAGGATACCATCCATTGGAGTAATAAAAATCTTGACAATAGACTACATTCCATTATAACAAGGCTACCATCAATTAGAGTAACAAAAAACTCGACAATAGACTACCTTCCATGATGACAAGACTACCATCCATTGAAGTAACAAAAAGATCGAAAATAGACTATGTCCCATAGTAAGAAGACTACCATCCATTGGAGTAACAAAAATCTCAACAAGAGACTACCTTCCATAATGAAAAGGTTACCATCCATTGGAATAAAAAAGATATCGACAATAGACTATGTTCCATAATGACAAGGCTACCATCCATCGGAGTTTCAAAAATCTCGACAACAGACTACCTTCCAAAATGACAAGGCAACCATCCTATGGAGTAATAAAAATCTCGACAACAGACTACCTTCCATAATGACAAGGCTACCATCCAATGGAATAACAAAAATCTCGACAACAGACTACCTTTCATAATGACAAGGCTACCATCCATTGGAGTAACAAAAATCTCAACAACAGACTACATTCCTTAACGACAAGGTTACCATCCATTTGAATAACAAAAATCTCGACAACAGACTACCTTCCATAATGACAAGGCTACAATCCATTGGAGTAACAAAAATCTCGACAATAGACTATGTTCCATAATGACAAGGCTACCATCCATTCGAGTAACAAAAATCTCGACAACACACTACCTTCCATAATGACAAGGCTACCATCCATTGGGGTAACAAAAATATCGACAATAGACTATGTTCCATAATGACAAGGCTACCATCCATTGGAGTAATAAAAATCTTGACAATAGACTACGTTCCATTATAACAAGGCAATCATCCATTAGAGTAACAAAAATCTAGACAATAGACTACTTTCCATGATGACAAGGCTTCCATCCATTGGAGTAACAAAAATATCGAAAATAACTTATGTTCCATAGTAACAAGGCTACCATCCACTGGAGTAACAAAAATCTCGACAAGAGACTACCTTCCATAATGAAAAGGATACCATCCATTGGAATGAAAAACATATCGACAATAGACTATGTTCCATAATGACAAGGATACCATCCATTGGAGTAACAAAAATCTCGACAACAAACTACTTTCCATAATGACAACGCTACCATCCATTGGGATAACAAAAATATCGACAATAGACTATGTTCCATAATGACAAGGATACCATCCATTGGAGTAATAAAAATCTTGACAATAGACGACATTCCATTATAACAAGGCTACCATCCATTAGAGTAACAAAAATCTCGACAACAGACTACCTTTCATAATGACAAGGCTACCATCCATTGGAGTAACAAAAATCTCGACAACAGACTACATTCCTTAACGACAAGGTTACCATCCATTTGAATAAAAAAAATCTCGACAACAGACTACCTTCCATAATGACAAGGCTACAATCCATTGGAGTAACAAAAATCTCGACAATAGACTATGTTCCATAATAACAAGGACACCATCCATTCGAGTAACAAAAATCTCGACAACACACTACCTTCCATAATGACAAGGCTACCATCCATTGGGGTAACAAAAATATCGACAATAGACTATGTTCCATAATGACAAGGCTACCATCCATTGGAGTAATAAAAATCTTGACAACAGACTACGTTCCATTATAACAAGGCAACCATCCATTAGAGTAACAAAAATCTCGACAATAGACTATCTTTCATGATGACAAGGCTTCCATCCATTGGAGTAACAAAAATATTGAAAATAAACTATGTTCCATAGTAACAAGGCTACCATCCATTGGAGTAACAAAAATCTCGACAAGAGACTACCTTCCATAATGAAAAGGTTACCATCCATTGGAATAAAAAACTTATCGACAATAGACTATGTTCCATAATGACAAGGCTACCATCCATTGGAGTAACAAAAATCTCGACAACAGACTACTTTCCATAATGACAACGCTACCATCCATTGGAGTAACAAAAATCTCGACAATAGACTACCTTCCATGATAAAAAGGCTTCCATCCGTTGGAGTAACAAAAATATCGAAAATAGACCATGTTCCATAGTAACAAGGCTACCATCCATTGGAGTAACAAAAATCTCAACAAGAGACTACCTTCCATAATGAAAAGGTTACCATCCATTGTAATAAAAAACATATCGACAATAGACTATGTTCCAAAATGACAAGGCTACCATCCATTGGAGTAACAAAAATCTCGACAACTGACTACTTTCCATAATGACAACGCTACCATCCTTTGGAGTAACAAAAATCTCGACAACAGACTACCTTCCATAATGACAAGGTTACCATCCATTGGAATAACAAAGATATCGACAAAAGACTACCTTCCATAATGACATGGTTACCATCCATTGGAGTAAAAAAATCTCGACAACAAACTACTTTCCATAATGAGAAAGCTACCATCCATTTGGCTAACAAAAATCTCGACAACAGACTACCTTTCATAATGATAAGGCTACAATCCATTGGAATAACAAAAATCTCGACAACAGACTACCTTCCATAATGACAAGGCTACCATTCAATGGAATAACTAAAATATCGAGAACATACTACCTTTCATAATGACAATACTACAATCCATTGGAGTAAGAAAAATATGAACAACAGACTATGTTCCTTAATGACAAGGCTACCATCCATTGGAGTAACAGAAATCTCAATGACAAACTACCTTCCATAATGACAAGGCTACAATCCATTGAAGTAACAAAAATCTTGACATTAGACTATGTTCCATAATGACAAGGATACCGTCCATTCTAGTTACAAAAATATCGACAACAGACTACCTTCCATAATGACAAGGCTACCATCCATTGGGGTAACAAAAATATCGACAATAGACTATGTTCCATAATGACAAGGATACCATCCATTGGAGTAATAAAAATATTGACAATAGACTACATTCCATTATAACAAGGCTACCATCCATTAGAGTAACAAAAATCTCGACAATAGACTACCTTCCATGATGACAAGGCTACCATCCATTGGAGAAACAAAAATATCGAAAATAGACTATGTCCCATAGTAACAAGGCTACCATCCATTGGAGTAACAAAAATCTCGACAAGAGACTACCTTCCATAATGAAAAGGTTACCATCCATTGGAATAAAAAACATATCGACAATAGACTATGTTCCATAATGACAAGGCTACCATCCATTGGAGTAACAAAAATCTCGACAACAGACTACTTTCCATAATGACAACACTACCATCCATTGGAGTAACAAAAATCTCGACAACAGACTACCTTCCATAATGACAAGGTTACCATCCATTGGAATAACAAAGATATCGACAAAAGACTACCTTCCATAATGACATGGTTACCATCCATTGGAGTAAAAAAATCTCGACAACAGACTACTTTCCATAATGTGAAAGCTACCATCCATTTGGCTAACAAAAATCTCGACAACAGACTACCTTTCGTAATGATAAGGCTACAATCCATTGGAATAACAAAAATCTCGACAACAGACTACCTTCCATAATGACAAGGCTACCATTCAATGGAATAACTAAAATATCGAGAACATACTACCTTTCATAATGACAATACTACCATCCATTGGAGTAAGAAAAATATGACCAACAAACTATGTTCCTTAATGACAAGGCTACCATCCATTGGAGTAACAGAAATCTCAATGACAAACTACCTTCCATAATGACAAGGCTACAATCCATTGAAGTAACAAAAATCTTGACATTAGACTACGTTCCATAATGACAAGGATACCGTCCATTCTAGTTACAAAAATATCGACAACAGACTACCTTCCATAATGACAAGGCTACCATCCATTGGGGTAACAAAAATATCGACAATAGACTATGTTCCATAATGACAAGGATACCATCCATTGGAGTAATAAAAATATTGACAATAGACTACATTCCATTATAACAAGGCTACCATCC
The DNA here is from genome assembly GCA_948472305.1 of Vicia faba. NCBI lineage: Eukaryota > Viridiplantae > Streptophyta > Magnoliopsida > Fabales > Fabaceae > Vicia > Vicia faba. The sequence goes on from OX451738.1 coordinate 746,150,108, forward strand.
ATTAGAGTAACAAAAATCTCGACAATAGACTACCTTCCATGATGACAAGGCTACCATCCATTGGAGTAACAAAAATATCGAAAATAGACAATGTCCCATAGTAACAAGGCTACCATCCATTGGAGTAACAAAGATCTCGACAAGAGACTACCTTCCATAATTAAAAGGTTACCATCCATTGGAATAAAAAAGATATCGAAAATAGACTATGTTCCATAATGACAAGGCTACCATCCATTGGAGTTTCAAAAATCTCGACAACAGACTACCTTCCAAAATGACAAGGCAACCATCCTATGGAATAATAAAAATCTCGACAACAAACTACCTTCCAAAATGACAAGGCAACCATCCTATGGAATAACAAAAATCTCGACAACAGACTACCTTCCATATTGACAAGGCTACCATCCATTTGAATAACAAAAATCTCGACAACAGACTACCTTCCATAATGACAAGGCTACAATCCATTGGAGTAACAAAAATCTCGACAATAGACTATGTTCCATAATGACACGGCTACCATCCATTCGAGTAACAAAAATCTTGACAACAGACTACGTTCCATTATAACAAGGCAACCATCCATTAGAGTAACAAAAATCTCAACAATATACTACCTTCCATGATGACATGGCTTCCATCCATTGGAGTAACAAAAATATCGAAAATAGACTATGTTCCAGAGTAACAAGGCTACCATTCATTGGAGTAACAAAAATCTCGACAAGAGACTACCTTCCATAATGAAAAGGTTACCATCCATTGTAATAAAAAACATATCGACAATAGACTATGTTCCATAATGACAAGGCTACCATCCATTGGAGTAACAAAAATCTCGACAACAGACTACTTTCCATAATGACAACGCTACCATCCATTGGAGTAACAAAAATCTCGACAATAGACTACCTTCCTTGATAAAAAGGCTTCCATCCATTGGAGTAACAAAAATATCGAAAATAGACTATGTTCCATAGTAACAAGGCTACCATCCATTGGAATAACAAAAATCTCGACAAGAGACTACCTTCCATAATGAAAAGGTTACCATCCATTGGAATAAAAAACATATCGACAATAGACTATGTTACATAATGACAAGGCTACCATCCATTGGAGTAACCAAAATCTCAACAACATACTACTTTCCATAATGATAACGCTACCATCCATTGGAGTAACAAAAATCTCGACAACAGACTACCTTCCATAATGACAAGGTTACCATCCATTGGAATAACAAAGATATCAACAAAAGACTACCTTCCATAATGACATGGTTACCATCCATTGGAGTAAAAAAATCCCGACAACAGACTACTTTCCATAATGACAAAGCTACCATCCATTGGACTAACAAAAATCTCGACAACAGACTACCTTTCATAATGATAAGGCTACAATCCATTGGAATAACAAAAATCTCGACAACAGACTACCTTTCATAATGACAAGGCTACCATTCAATGGAATAAAAAAAATATCGAGAACATACTACCTTTCATAATGACAAGACTACCATCCATTGGAGTAACAAAAATATGAACAACAGACTATGTTCCTTAATGACAAGGCTACCATCCATTGGAGTAACAGAAATCTCAATGACAAACTACCTTCCATAATGACAAGGCTACCATCCACTGGGATAACAAAAATCTTGACAGTAGACTACGTTCCATAATGACAAGGATACCATCCATTCGAGTAACAAAAATATCGACAACACACTACCTTCCATAATGACAAGGCTACCATCCACTGGGATAACAAAAATATCGACAATAGACTATGTTCCATAATGACAAGGATACCATCCATTGGAGTAATAAAAATCTTGACAATAGACTACATTCCATTATAACAAGGCTACCATCAATTAGAGTAACAAAAAACTTGACAATAGACTACCTTCCATGATGACAAGACTACCATCCATTGAAGTAACAAAAAGATCGAAAATAGACTATGTCCCATAGTAATAAGACTACCATCCATTGGAGTAACAAAAATCTCAACAAGAGACTACCTTCCATAATGAAAAGGTTACCATCCATTGGAATAAAAAAGATATCGACAATAGACTATGTTCCATAATGACAAGGCTACCATCCATCGGAGTTTCAAAAATTTCGACAACAGACTACCTTCCAAAATGACAAGGCAACCATCCTATGGAGTAATAAAAATCTCGACAACAGACTACCTTCCATAATGACAAGGCTACCATCCAATGGAATAACAAAAATCTCGACAACAGACTACCTTTCATAATGACAAGGCTACCATCCATTGGAGTAACAAAAATCTCAACAACAGACTACATTCCTTAACGACAAGGTTACCATCCATTTGAATAACAAAAATCTCGACAACAGACTACCTTCCATAATGACAAGGCTACAATCCATTGGAGTAACAAAAATCTCGACAATAGACTATGTTCCATAATGACAAGGCTACCATCCATTCGAGTAACAAAAATCTCGACAACACACTACCTTCCATAATGACAAGGCTACCATCCATTGGGGTAACAAAAATATCGACAATAGACTATGTTCCATAATGACAAGGCTACCATCCATTGGAGTAATAAAAATCTTGACAATAGACTACGTTCCATTATAACAAGGCAATCATCCATTAGAGTAACAAAAATCTAGACAATAGACTACTTTCCATGATGACAAGGCTTCCATCCATTGGAGTAACAAAAATATCGAAAATAACTTATGTTCCATAGTAACAAGGCTACCATCCACTGGAGTAACAAAAATCTCGACAAGAGACTACCTTCCATAATGAAAAGGTTACCATCCATTGGAATGAAAAACATATCGACAATAGACTATGTTCCATAATGACAAGGATACCATCCATTGGAGTAACAAAAATCTCGACAACAAACTACTTTCCATAATGACAACGCTACCATCCATTGGGATAACAAAAATATCGACAATAGACTATGTTCCATAATGACAAGGATACCATCCATTGGAGTAATAAAAATCTTGACAATAGACTACATTCCATTATAACAAGGCTACCATCCATTAGAGTAACAAAAAACTCGACAATAGACTACCTTACATGATGACAAGGCTACCATCCATTGAAGTAAAAAAAATATCGAAAATAGACTATGTCCCATAGTAACAAGGCTACCATCCATTGGAGTAACAAAAATCTCAACAAGAGACTACCTTCCATAATGAAAAGGTTACCATGCATTGGAATAAAAAAGATATCGACAATAGACTATGTTCCATAATGACAAGGCTACCATCCATCGGAGTTTCAAAAATCTCGACAACAGACTACCTTCCAAAATGACAAGGCAACCATCCTATGGAGTAATAAAAATCTCGACAACAGACTACCTTCCATAATGACAAGGCTACCATCCAATGGAATAACAAAAATCTCGACAACAGACTACCTTTCATAATGACAAGGCTACCATCCATTGGAGTAACAAAAATCTCAACAACAGACTACATTCCTTAACGACAAGGTTACCATCCATTTGAATAACAAAAATCTCGACAACAGACTACCTTCCATAATGACAAGGCTACAATCCATTGGAGTAACAAAAATCTCGACAATAGACTATGTTCCATCATGACAAGGCTACCATCCATTCGAGTAACAAAAATCTCGACAACACACTACCTTCCATAATGACAAGGCTACCATCCATTGGGGTAACAAAAATATCGACAATAGACTATGTTCCATAATGACAAGGCTACCATCCATTGGAGTAATAAAAATCTTGACAACAGACTACGTTCCATTATAACAAGGCAACCATCCATTAGAGTAACAAAAATCTAGACAATAGACTACCTTCCATGATGACAAGGCTTCCATCCATTGGAGTAACAAAAATATCGAAAATAAACTATGTTCCATAGTAACAAGGCTACCATCCATTGGAGTAACAAAAATCTCGACAAGAGACTACCTTCTATAATGAAAAGGTTACCATCCATTGGAATAAAAAACATATCGACAATAGACTATGTTCCATAATGACAAGGCTACCATCCATTGGAGTAACAAAAATCTCGACAACAGACTACTTTCCATAATGACAACGCTACCATCCATTGGAGTAACAAAAATCTCGACAACAGACTACCTTCCCTAATGATAAGGTTAACATCCATTGGAATAACAAAGATATCGACAAAAGACTACCTTCCATAATGACATGGTTACCATCCATTGGAGTAAAAAAAATCTCGACAACAGACTACTTTCCATAATGACAAAGCTACCATCCATTGGACTAACAAAAATCTCGACAACAGACTACTTTTCATAATGATAAGGCTACAATCCATTGGAATAACAAAAATCTCGACAACAGACTACCTTCCATAATGACAAGGCTACCATTCAATGGAATAACTAAAATATCGAGAACATACTACCTTTCATAATGTCAAGACTACCATCCATTGGAGTAAGAAAAATATGAACAACAGACTATGTTCCTTAATGACAAGGCTACCATCCATTGGAGTAACAGAAATCTCAATGACAAACTACCTTCCATAATGACAAGGCTACAATCCATTGAAGTAAGAAAAATATTGATATTAGACTACGTTCCATAATGACAAGGATACCATCCATTCGAGTTAAAAGGATATCGAAAACAGACTACCTTCCATAATGACAAGGCTACCATCCATTGGGGTAACAAAAATATCGACAATAGACTATGTTCCATAATGACAAGGATACCATCCATTGGAGTAATAAAAATCTTGACAATAGACTACATTCCATTATAACAAGGCTACCATCCATTAGAGTAACAAAAATCTCGACAATAGACTACCTTCCATGATGACAAGGCTACCATCCATTTGAGTAACAAAAATATCGAAAATAGACTATGTGCCATAGTAACAAGGCTACCATCCATTGGAGTAACAAAAATCTCGACAAGAGACTACCTTTCATAATTAAAAGGTTACCATCCATTGGAATAAAAAAGATATCGAAAATAGATTATGTTCCATAATGACAAGGCTACCATCCATTGGAGTTTCAAAAATCTCGACAACAGACTACCTTCCAAAATGAAAAGGCAACCATCCTATGGAATAATAAAAATCTCGACAACAGACTACCTTCCATAATGACAAGGCTACCATCCAATGGAATAACAAAAATCTCGACAACAGACTACCTTTCATAATGACAAGGCTACCATCCATTGGAGTAACAAAAATCTCGACAACAGACTACATTCCTTAAGGACAAGGTTACCATCCATTTAAATAACAAAAATCTCGACAACAGACTACCTTCCATAATGACAAGGCTACCATTCAATGGAATAACAAAAATCTCGACAACAAACTACCTTCCATAATGACAAGGCTACCATCCAATGGAATAACAAAAATCTCGACAACAGACTACCTTCCATAATGACAAGGCTACAATCCATTGGAGTAACAAAAATCTCGATAATAGACTATGTTACATAATGACAAGGCTACCATCCATTCGAGTAACAAAATTCTCGACAACACACTACCTTCCATAATGACAAGGCTACCATCCATTGGGGTAACAAAAATATCGACAATAGACTATGTTCCATAATGACAAGGCTACCGTCCATTGGAGTAATAAAAATCTTGACAACAGACTACGTTCCATTATAACAAGGCAACCATCCATTAGAGTAACAAAAATCTCGACAATAGACTACCTTCCATGATGACAAGGCTTCCATCCATTGGAGTAACAAAAATATTGAAAATAAACTATGTTCCATAGTAACAAGGCTACCATCCATTGGAGTAACAAAAATCTCGACAAGAGACTACCTTCCATAATGAAAAGGTTACCATCCATTGGAATAAAAAACTTATCGACAATAGACTATGTTCCATAATGACAAGGCTAGCATCCATTGGAGTAACAAAAATATCGACAACAGACTACTTTCCATAATGACAACGCTACCATCCATTGGAGTAACAAAAATCTCGACAATAGACTACCTTCCATGATAAAAAGGCTTCCATCCTTTGGAGTAACAAAAATGTCGAAAATAGGCCATGTTCCATAGTAACAAGGCTACCATCCATTGGAGTAACAAAAATCTCGACAAGAGACTACCTTCCATAATGAAAAGGTTACCATCCATTGGAATAAATAACATATCCACAATAGACTATGTTCCATAATAACAAGGCTACCATCCATTGGAGGAACAAAAATCTCGACAACAGACTACTTTCCATAATGACAACGCTACCATCCATTGGAGTAACAAAAATCTCGACAACAGACTACCTTCCATAATGATAAGGTTACCATCCATTGGAATAACAAAGATATCGACAAAAGACTACCTTCCATAATGACATGGTTACCATCCATTGGAGTAAAAAAATCTCGACAACAGACTACTTTCCATAATGATAAAGCTACCATCCATTGGACTAACAAAAATCTCGACAACAGACTACGTTTCATAATGATAAGGCTACAATCCATTGGAATAACAAAAATCTCGACAACAGACTACCTTCCATAATGACAAGGCTACCATTCAATGGAATAACTAAAATATCGAGAACATACTACCTTTCATAATGACAATACTACCATCCATTGGAGTAAGAAAAATATGAACAACAGACTGTGTTCCTTAATGACAAGGCTACCATCCATTGGAGTAACAAAAATCTCAATGACAAACTACCTTCCATAATGACAAGGCTACAATCCATTGAAGTAACAAAAATCTTGACATTAGACTATGTTCCATAATGACAAGGATACCGTCCATTCTAGTTACAAAAATATCGATAACAGACTACCTTCCATAATGACATGGCTACCATCCATTGGAGTAACAAAAATCTCGACAAGAGACTACCTTCCATAATGAAAAGGTTACCATCGATTGGAATAAAAAACATATCGACAATAGACTATGTTCCATAATGACAAGGCTACCATCCATTGGAGTAACAAAAATCTCGACAACATACTACTTTCCATAATGATAACGCTACCATCCATTGGAGTAACAAAAATCTCGACAACAGACTACCTTCCATAATGACATGGTTACCATCCATTGGAGTAAAAAAATGTTGACAACATACTACTTTCCATAATGACAAGGCTACCATCCATTGGACTAATAAAAATCTCGACAACAGACTACCTTTCATAATGATAAGGCTACAATCCATTGGAATAACAAAAATCTAGACAACAGACTACCTTCCATAATGACAAGGCTACCATTCAATGGAATAACAAAAATATCGAGAACATACTACCTTTCATAATCACAAGACTACCATCCATTGGAGTAACAAAAATCTGAACAACAGACTATGTTTCTTAATGACAAGGCTACCATCCATTGGAGTAATAGAAATCTAAATGACAAACTACCTTCCATAATGACAAGGCTACAATCCATTGAAGTAACAAAAATCTCGACAGTAGACTATGTTCCATAATGACAATGATACCATCCATTGGAGTAATAAAAATATTGACAACAGACTACGTTCCATTATAACAAGGCTACCATCCATTAGAGTAACAGAAATCTCGACAATAGACTACCTTCCATGATGACAAGGCTACCATCCATTGCAGTAACAAAAATATCGAAAATAGACTATGTTCCATAGTAACAAGGCTACCATCCATTGGAGTAACAAAAATCTCGACAAGAGACTACCTTACAAAATGAAAAGGTTACTATCCATTGGAATAAAAAAGATATTGACAATAGACTATGTTCCATAATGACAAGGCTACCATCGATTGGAGTTTCAAAAATCTCGACAACAAACTACCTTCCAAAATGACAAGGCAACCATCCTATGGAGTAATAAAAATCTCGACAACAGACTACCTTCCATAATGATAAGGCTACCATCCAATGGAATAACAAAATTCTCGACAACAGACTACCTTTCATAATGACAAGGCTACCATCCATTGGAGTAACAAAAATCTGAACAACAAACTACATTCCTTAACGACAAGGTTACCATCCATTTGAATAACAAAAATCTTCACAACAGACTACCTTCCATAATGACAAGGCTACAATCCGTTGGAGTAAAAAAAATATCGACAATAGACTATGTTCCATAATGACAAGACTACCATCCATTCAAGTAACAAAAATCTTGACAACACACTACCTTCCATAATGACAAAGCTACCATCCATTGGGGTAACAAAAATCTCGACAATAGACTATGTTCCATAATGACAAGGCTACCATCCATTCGAGTAACAAAAATCTCGACAACACACTACCTTCCATAATGACATGGCTACCATCCATTGGGGTAACAAAAATATCGACAATAGACTATGTTCCATAATGACAAGGCTACCATCCATTCGAGTAACAAAATTCTCGACAACACACTACCTTCCATAATGACAAGGCTACCATCCATTGGGGTAACAAAAATATCGACAATAGACTATGTTCCATAATGACAAGGCTACCGTCCATTGGAGTAATAAAAATCTTGACAACAGACTACGTTCCAAAATGAAAAGGCAACCATCCTATGGAATAATAAAAATCTCGACAACAGACTACCTTCCATAATGACAAGGCTACCATCCAATGGAATAACAAAAATCTCGACAACAGACTACCTTTCATAATGACAAGGCTACCATCCATTGGAGTAACAAAAATCTCGACAACAGACTACATTCCTTAAGGACAAGGTTACCATCCATTTAAATAACAAAAATCTCGACAACAGACTACCTTCCATAATGACAAGGCTACCATTCAATGGAATAACAAAAATCTCGACAACAAACTACCTTCCATAATGACAAGGCTACCATCCAATGGAATAACAAAAATCTCGACAACAGACTACCTTCCATAATGACAAGGCTACAATCCATTGGAGTAACAAAAATCTCGATAATAGACTATGTTCCATAATGACAAGGCTACCATCCATTCGAGTAACAAAATTCTCGACAACACACTACCTTCCATAATGACAAGGCTACCATCCATTGGGGTAACAAAAATATCGACAATAGACTATGTTCCATAATGACAAGGCTACCGTCCATTGGAGTAATAAAAATCTTGACAACAGACTACGTTCCATTATAACAAGGCAACCATCCATTAGAGTAACAAAAATCTCGACAATAGACTACCTTCCATGATGACAAGGCTTCCATCCATTGGAGTAACAAAAATATTGAAAATAAACTATGTTCCATAGTAACAAGGCTACCATCCATTGGAGTAACAAAAATCTCGACAAGAGACTACCTTCCATAATGAAAAGGTTACCATCCATTGGAATAAAAAACTTATCGACAATAGACTATGTTCCATAATGACAAGGCTAGCATCCATTGGAGTAACAAAAATATCGACAACAGACTACTTTCCATAATGACAACGCTACCATCCATTGGAGTAACAAAAATCTCGACAATAGACTACCTTCCATGATAAAAAGGCTTCCATCCTTTGGAGTAACAAAAATGTCGAAAATAGGCCATGTTCCATAGTAACAAGGCTACCATCCATTGGAGTAACAAAAATCTCGACAAGAGACTACCTTCCATAATGAAAAGGTTACCATCCATTGGAATAAATAACATATCCACAATAGACTATGTTCCATAATAACAAGGCTACCATCCATTGGAAGAACAAAAATCTCGACAACAGACTACTTTCCATAATGACAACGCTACCATCCATTGGAGTAACAAAAATCTCGACAACAGACTACCTTCCATAATGATAAGGTTACCATCCATTGGAATAACAAAGATATCGACAAAAGACTACCTTCCATAATGACATGGTTACCATCCATTGGAGTAAAAAAATCTCGACAACAGACTACTTTCCATAATGATAAAGCTACCATCCATTGGACTAACAAAAATCTCGACAACAGACTACGTTTCATAATGATAAGGCTACAATCCATTGGAATAACAAAAATCTCGACAACAGACTACCTTCCATAATGACAAGGCTACCATTCAATGGAATAACTAAAATATCGAGAACATACTACCTTTCATAATGACAATACTACCATCCATTGGAGTAAGAAAAATATGAACAACAGACTGTGTTCCTTAATGACAAGGCTACCATCCATTGGAGTAACAAAAATCTCAATGACAAACTACCTTCCATAATGACAAGGCTACAATCCATTGAAGTAACAAAAATCTTGACATTAGACTATGTTCCATAATGACAAGGATACCGTCCATTCTAGTTACAAAAATATCGATAACAGACTACCTTCCATAATGACATGGCTACCATCCATTGGAGTAACAAAAATCTCGACAAGAGACTACCTTCCATAATGAAAAGGTTACCATCGATTGGAATAAAAAACATATCGACAATAGACTATGTTCCATAATGACAAGGCTACCATCCATTGGAGTAACAAAAATCTCGACAACATACTACTTTCCATAATGATAACGCTACCATCCATTGGAGTAACAAAAATCTCGACAACAGACTACCTTCCATAATGACATGGTTACCATCCATTGGAGTAAAAAAATGTTGACAACATACTACTTTCCATAATGACAAGGCTACCATCCATTGGACTAATAAAAATCTCGACAACAGACTACCTTTCATAATGATAAGGCTACAATCCATTGGAATAACAAAAATCTAGACAACAGACTACCTTCCATAATGACAAGGCTACCATTCAATGGAATAACAAAAATATCGAGAACATACTACCTTTCATAATCACAAGACTACCATCCATTGGAGTAACAAAAATCTGAACAACAGACTATGTTTCTTAATGACAAGGCTACCATCCATTGGAGTAATAGAAATCTAAATGACAAACTACCTTCCATAATGACAAGGCTACAATCCATTGAAGTAACAAAAATCTCGACAGTAGACTATGTTCCATAATGACAATGATACCATCCATTGGAGTAATAAAAATATTGACAACAGACTACGTTCCATTATAACAAGGCTACCATCCATTAGAGTAACAGAAATCTCGACAATAGACTACCTTCCATGATGACAAGGCTACCATCCATTGCAGTAACAAAAATATCGAAAATAGACTATGTTCCATAGTAACAAGGCTACCATCCATTGGAGTAACAAAAATCTCGACAAGAGACTACCTTACAAAATGAAAAGGTTACTATCCATTGGAATAAAAAAGATATTGACAATAGACTATGTTCCATAATGACAAGGCTACCATCGATTGGAGTTTCAAAAATCTCGACAACAAACTACCTTCCAAAATGACAAGGCAACCATCCTATGGAGTAATAAAAATCTCGACAACAGACTACCTTCCATAATGATAAGGCTACCATCCAATGGAATAACAAAATTCTCGACAACAGACTACCTTTCATAATGACAAGGCTACCATCCATTGGAGTAACAAAAATCTGAACAACAAACTACATTCCTTAACGACAAGGTTACCATCCATTTGAATAACAAAAATCTTCACAACAGACTACCTTCCATAATGACAAGGCTACAATCCGTTGGAGTAAAAAAAATATCGACAATAGACTATGTTCCATAATGACAAGACTACCATCCATTCAAGTAACAAAAATCTTGACAACACACTACCTTCCATAATGACAAAGCTACCATCCATTGGGGTAACAAAAATCTCGACAATAGACTATGTTCCATAATGACAAGGCTACCATCCATTCGAGTAACAAAAATCTCGACAACACACTACCTTCCATAATGACATGGCTACCATCCATTGGGGTAACAAAAATATCGACAATAGACTATGTTCCATAATGACAAGGCTACCATCCATTGGAGTAATAAAAATCTTGACAACAGACTACGTTCCATTATAACAAGGCTACCATCCATTAGAGTAACAAAAATCTCGACAATAGACTACCTTCCATGATGACAAGGCTTCCATACATTGGAGTAACAAAAATATCGAAAATAGACTATGTTCCATAGTAACAAGGCTACCATCCATTGGAGTAACAAAAATCTCGACAATAGACTACCTTCCATAATGAAAAGGTTACCATCCATTGGAATAAAAAACATATCGACAATAGACTATGTTCCATAATGACAAGGCTACCATCCATTGGAGTAACAAAAATCTCGACAACAGACTACTTTCCATAATGACAATGCTACCATCCATTGGAGTAACAAAAATCTCGATAACATACTACCTTCCATAATGACAAGGATACCATCCATTGAGAAACAAAGATATCGACAATAGACTACCTTCTATAATTGCAAGGCAACTATCCATTGGAGTAAAAAAAATCTCGACAACAGACTACCTTCCATGATGATAAGTTCATCATCCGTTGGAATGACAAAAATATCGACAACAGACTACCTTCCATAATGACAAGGCTACCATCCATTGGATTAACAAAAATATCGATAACAGACTATGTTCCATAATGACAAGGCTACCATCCATTGGAGTAAGAAAAATCTCGACAACAGACTACCTTCCAAAATGACAAGGCTATCATCCTATGGAGTAATAAAAATCTCTACAACAGACTACCTTCAATAATGACAAGGCTACCATCCATTGAGTAACAAAGATATCAACAACAAACTACCTTTCATAATGACATGGCTACAATCCATTAGATTAAAAAAAATCTCGACAAAAGACTACCTTCCTTAACGAAAAGGTTACCATCAATTTGAATAACAAAAATCTCGACAATAGACTACCATCCATAATGACAAGGCTACCATCCATTAGAGTAACAAAAATCTCGACAACAGACTACCTTCCATAATGACAAGGTTACCATCCATTGGAATAACAAAGATATCGACAAAAGACTACCTTCCATAATGACATGGTTACCATCCATTGGAGTAAAAAAATCTCGACAACAGACTACCTTTCATAATGATAAGGCTACAATCCATTGGAATAACAAAAATCTCGACAATAGACTACCTTCCATAATGACAAGGCTACCATTCAATGGAATAACAAAAATATCGAGAAGATACTACCTTTCATAATGACAAGACTACCATCCATTGGAGTAACAAAAATCTGAACAACAAACTATGTTCCTTAATGACAAGGCTACCATCCATTGGAGTAACAGAAATCTCAATGACAAACTACCTTCCATAATGACAAGGCTACAATCCATTGAAGTAACAAAAATTTCGACAGTAGACTACATTCCATAATGACAAGGATACCATCCATTCGAGTAACAAAAATATCGACAACAGACTACCTTCCATAATGACAAGGCTACCATCCATTGGGGTAACAAAAATATCGATAATAGACTATGTTCCATAATGACAAGGATACCATCCATTGGAGTAATAAAAATCTTGACAACAGACTACGTTCCATTATAACAAGGCTACCATCCATTATAGTAACAAAAATCTCGACAATAGACTACCTTCCATGATGACAAGGCTACAATCCATTGGAGTAACAAAAATATTGAAAATAGACTATGTTCCATAGAAACAAGGCTACCATCCATTGGAGTAACAAAAATCTCGACAAGAGACTACCTTCCATAATGAAAAGGTTACCATCCATTGGAATAAAAAACATAACGACAATAGACTATGTTCCATAATGACAAGGCTACCATCCATTGGAGTTTCAAAAATCTCGACAACAGACTACCTTCCAAAATGACAAGGCAACCATCCTATGGAGTAAGAAAAATCTCAACAACAGACAACCATCCATAATGACAAGGCTACCATCCAATGGAATAACAAAAATCTCGAAAATAGACTACCTTTCATAATGACAAGGCTACCATCCATTGGAGTAACAAAAATCTGAACAACAGACTACATTCGTTAACGACAAGGTTACCATCCATTTGAATAACAAAAATCTCGACAACAGACTACCTTCCATAATGACAAGGCTACAATCCATTGGAGTAACAAAAATCTCGACAATAGACTATGTTCCATAATGACAAGGCTACCATCCATTCGAGTAACAAAAATCTCGACAACACACTACCTTCCAAAATGACAAGGCTACCATCCATTGGGGTAACAAAAATATCGACTATAGACTATGTTCCATAATGACAAGGCTACCATCCATTGGAGTAATAGAAATCTCGAAAACAGACTACGTTCCATTATAACAAGGCTACCATCCATTAGAGTAACAAAAATCTCGACAATAGACTACCTTCCATGATGACAAGGCTTCCATCCATTGGAGTAACAAAAATATCGAAAATAGACTATGTTCCATAGTAACAAGGCTACCATCCATTGGAGTAACAAAAATATCGATAAGAGACTACCTTCCATAATGAAAAGGCTACCTTCCATAAAGAAATCAACAATAGACTATGTTCCATAATGACAAGGCTACCATACATTGGAGTAACAAAAATCTCGACAACAGACTACTTTCCATAACGTCAACGCTACCATCCATTGGAGTAACAAAAATCTCGACAACAGACTACCTTCCATAATGACAAGGATACCATCCATTGAGAAACAAAGATATCGACAATAGACTACCTTCTATAATTGCAAGGCTACTATCCATTGGAGTAAAAAAAATCTCGACAAAAGACTACCTTCCATAATGACAAGTTCATCAACCGTTGGAATGACAAAAATATCGATAACAAACTAACTTCGATAATGACAAGGCTACCATCCATTGGAGTAACAAAAATAGTGACAACAGACTATGTTCCATAATGACAAGGCAACCATCCATTGGAGTAAGAAAAATCTCGACAACAGACAACCTTCCAAAATGACAAGGCTATCATCCTATGGAGTAATAAAAATCTCTACAACAGACTACCTTCAATAATGACAAGGCTACAATCCAATGAGTAACAAAGATATCAACAACAAACTACCTTCCATAATGACAAGGCTACCATCCATTGGAATAACAAAGATATCGACAAAAGACTACCTTCCATAATGACATGGTTACAATCCATTGGAGTAAAAAAATCTCGACAACAGACTACTTTCCATAATAACAAGGCTACCATCCATTGGACTAATAAAAATCTCGACAACAGACTACCTTTCATAATGATAAGGATACAATCCATTGGAATAACAAAAATCTCGACAAAAGACTACCTTCCATAATGACAAGGCTACCATTCAATGGAATAACAAAAATATCGAGAACATACTACCTTTCATAATGACAAGACTACCATCCATTGGAGTAACAAAAATTTGAACAACAGACTATGTTCCTTAATGACAAGGCTACCATCCATTGGAGTAACAAAAATCTCAATGACAAACTACCATCCATGATGACAAGGCTACAATCCACTGAAGTAACAAAAATCTTGACAGCAGACTACATTCCATTATAACAAGGCTACCATCCATTAGAGTAACAAAAATCTCGACAATAGACTACCTTCCTTGATGACAAGGCTACCACCCACTGTAGTAACAAAAATATAGAAAATAGATTACATGTTCCATAGTAACAAGGCTACCATCCCCTAGAGTAACAAAAATCTCGACAAGAGACTACCTTCCATAATGAAAAGGTTACCATCCATTGGAATAAGAAAGATATCGACAATAGACTATGTTCCATAATGACAAGGCTACCATCCATTAGAGTTTCAAAAATCTCGACAACAGACTACCTTCCAAAATGACAAGGCAACCATCCTATGGAGTAATAAAAATCTCGACAACAGACTACCTTCCATAATGACAAGGCTACCATCCAATGGAATAACAAAAATCTCGACAACAGACTACCTTTCATAATGACAAGGCTACCATCCATTGGAGTAACAAAAATCTGAACAACAGACTACATTCCTTAACGACAAGGTTACCATCCATTTGAATAACAAAAATCTCGACAAAGGACTACCTTCCATGATGACAAGGCTACAATCCATTGGAGTAACAAAAATCTCGACAATAGACTATGTTCCATAATGACAAGGCTACCATCCATTCGAGTAACAAAAATCTTGACAACACACTACCTTCCATAATGACAAGCCTACCATCCATTGGGTTAAAAAAAATATCGACAATAGACTATGTTCCATAATGACAAGGCTACCATCCATTGGAGTAATAAAAATCTCGACAACAGACTACGTTCCATTATAACAAGGCTACCATCCATTAGAGTAACAAAAATCTCGACAATAAACTACCTTTCTTAAAGACATGGTTAAGATCCATTTGAATAACAAAAATCTCGACAACAGACTACCTTCAATAATGACAAGGCTACCATCCATTGGAGTAACAAAAATCTCGACAACAGACTACCTTCCATAATGACAAGGTTACCATCCATTGGAATAACAAAGATATCGACAAAAGACTACCTTCCATAATGACATGGTTACCATCCATTGGAGTAAAAAAATATCGACAACAGACTACTTTCCATAATGACAAGGCTACCATCCATTAGACTAACAAAAATCTCGACAAAAGACTACCTTTCATAATGATAAGGCTACAATCCATTGGAATAACAAAAATCTCGACAACAAACTACCTTCCATAATGACAAGGCTACCATCCAATGGCATAACAAAAATATCGAGAACATACTAACTTTCATAATGACAAGACTACCATCCATTGGAGTAACAAAAATCTAAAAAACAGACTATGTTCCTTAATGACAAGGCTACCATCCATTGGAGTAACAGAAATCTCAATGACAGACTACCTTCCATAATGACAAGGCTACAATCCATTGAAGTAACAAAAATCTCGACAGTAGACTATGATCCATAATGACAAGGCTACCATCCATTAGAATAACAAAAATATCGACAACAGACTACCTTTCATAATGACAAGGATACCATCCTTTGGGGTAACAAAAATATCGACAATAGACTATGTTCCATAATGACAAGGATACCATCCATTGGAGTAATAAAAATCTTGACAACAAACTATGTTCCATGATAACAAGGCTACCATCTATTAGAGTAACAAAAATCTCGACAATAGCCAACCTTCCATAATGACAAGGCTACCATCCATTGGAGTAAGAAAAATATAAACAACAAACTACCTTCCATAAAGACAAGGCTTCCATCCATTGGAGTACCAAAAATATCGATAATAGACTATGTTCCATAATAACAAGGCTACCATCCATTGGAGTAACAAAAATCTTGACAATAGACTACTTTCCATAATGAAAAGGTTACCATCCATTGGAATAAAAAAGATATCGACAATAGACTATGTTCCATAATGACAAGGCTACCATCCATTGGAGTAACAAAAATCTCGACAACAGACTACTTTCGATAATGACAAAGCTACCATCCATTGGAGTAACAAAAATCTCGACAACAGACTACCTTCCATAATGACAAGGATACCATCCATTGAGAAACAAATATATCGACAACAGACTACCTTCCATAATTGCAAGGCTACCATCCATTGGAGTAAGAAAAAACTCGACAACAAACTACCTTCCATAATGACAAGTTCATCATCCGTTGGAATTACAAAAATATCGACAACAAACTACCTTACATAATGACAAGGCTACAATATATTGGAGTAACAAAAATATCGACAACAGATTATGTTCCATAATGACAAGGCTACCATCCATTGGAGTAAGACAAATCTCGACAACAGACTACATTCCAAAATGACAAGGCTACCATCCTATGGAGTAATAAAAATCTCTACAATAGACTACCTTCAATAATGACAAGGCTACCATCCATTGAGTAATAAAGATATCGACAACAAACTAACTTCCATAATGACAAGGCTACAATCCATTGGAGTAAATAAAATCTCGACAAAAGACTACCTTCCTTAAAGACATGGTTACCATCCATTTGAATAACAAAAATATCGACAACAGACTACCTTCAATAATGACAAGGCTACCATCCATTGGAGTTACAAAAATCTCGACAACAGACTACCTTCCAAAATGACAAGGTTACCATCCATTGGAATAACAAAAATCTCGACAACAGACTACCTTCCATAATGACAAGGCTACAATCCATTGGAGTAACAAAAATCTCGACAATAGACTATGTTCCATAATGACAAGGCTACCATCCATTCGAGTAACAAAAATCTCGACAACACACTACCTTCCAAAATCACAAGGCTACCATCCATTGGGGTAACAAAAATATCGACTATAGACTATGTTCCATAATGACAAGGCTACCATACATTGGAGTAACAAAAATCTCGACAACAAACTACTTTCCATAATGTCAATGCTACCATCCATTGGAGTAACAAAATTCTCGACAACAGACTACCTTCCATAATGACAAGGATACCATCCATTGAGAAACAAAGATATAGACAATAGACTACCTTCTATAATTGCAAGGCTACTATCCATTGGAGTAAAAAAAATCTCGACAAAAGACTACCTTCCATAATGACAAGTTCATCAACCGTTGGAATGACAAAAATATCGACAACAAACTAACTTCGATAATGACAAGGCTACCATCCATTGGAGTAACAAAAATAGTGACAACAGACTATGTTCCATAATGACAAGGCTACCATCCATTGGAGTAAGAAAAATCTCGACAACAGACAACCTTCCAAAATGACAAGGCTATCATCCTATGGAGTAATAAAAATCTCTACAACAGACTACCTTCAATAATGACAAGGCTACAATCCAATGAGTAACAAAGATATCAACAACAAACTACCTTCCATAATGACAAGGCTACCATCCATTGGAATAACAAAGATATCGACAAAAGACTACCTTCCATAATGACATGGTTACAATCCATTGGAGTAAAAAAATCTCGACAACAGACTACTTTCCATAATAACAAGGCTACCATCCATTGGACTAATAAAAATCTCGACAACAGACTACCTTTCATAATGATAAGGATACAATCCATTGGAATAACAAAAATCTCGACAAAAGACTACCTTCCATAATGACAAGGCTACCATTCAATGGAATAACAAAAATATCGAGAACATACTACCTTTCATAATGACAATACTACCATCCATTGGAGTAACAAAAATCTGAACAACAGACTATGTTCCTTAATGACAAGGCTACCATCCATTGGAGTAACAAAAATCTCAATGACAAACTACCATCCATGATGACAAGGCTACAATCCATTGAAGTAACAAAAATCTTGACAGCAGACTACATTCCATTATAACAAGGCTACCATCCATTAGAGTAACAAAAATCTCGACAATAGACTACCTTCCTTGATGACAAGGCTACCATCCATTATAGTAACAAAAATATAGAAAATAGATTACATGTTCCATAGTAACAAGGCTACCATCCATTGGAGTAACAAAAATCTCGACAAGAGACTACCTTCCATAATGAAAAGGTTACCATCCATTGGAATAAGAAAGATATCGACAATAGACTATGTTCCATAAAGACAAG
The DNA here is from genome assembly GCA_948472305.1 of Vicia faba. NCBI lineage: Eukaryota > Viridiplantae > Streptophyta > Magnoliopsida > Fabales > Fabaceae > Vicia > Vicia faba. The sequence continues at coordinate 746,169,664 of OX451738.1, forward strand.
GCTACCATCCATTAGAGTTTCAAAAATCTCGACAACAGACTACCTTGCAAAATGACAAGGCAACCATCGTATGGAGTAATAAAAATCTCGACAACAGACTACCTTCCATAATGACAAGGCTACCATACAATGGAATAACAAAAATCTCGACAACAGACTACCTTTCATAATGACAAGGCTACCATCCATTGGAGTAACAAAAATCTGAACAACAGACTACATTCCTTAACGACAAGGTTACCATCCATTTGAATAACAAAAATCTCGACAAAGGACTACTTTCATGATGACAAGGCTACAATGCATTGGAGTAACAAAAATCTCGACAATAGACTATGTTCCATAATGACAAGGCTACCATCCATTCGAGTAACAAAAATCTTGACAACACACTACCTTCCATAATGACAAGGCTACCATCCATTGGGGTAAAAAAAATATCGACAATAGACTATGTTCCATAATGACAAGGCTACCATCCATTGGAGTAATAAAAATCTCGACAACAGACTACGTTCCATTATAACAAGGCTACCATCCATTAGAGTAACAAAAATCTCGACCATAAACTACCTTCCTTAAAGACATGGTTAACATCCATTTGAATAACAAAAATCTCGACAACAGACTACCTTCAATAATGACAAGGCTACCATCCATTGGAGTAACAAAAATCTCGACAACAGACTACCTTCCATAATGACAAGGTTACCATCCATTGGAATAACAAAGATATCGACAAAAGACTACCTTCCATAATGACATGGTTACCATCCATTGGAGTAAAAAAATATCGACAACAGACTACTTTCCATAATGACAAGGCTACCATCCATTAGACTAACAAAAATCTCGACAAAAGACTACCTTTCATAATGATAAGGCTACAATCCATTGGAATAACAAAAATCTCGACAACAAACTACCTTCCATAATGACAAGGCTACCATCCAATGGCATAACAAAAATATCGAGAACATACTAACTTTCATAATGACAAGACTACCATCCATTGGAGTAACAAAAATCTGAAAAACAGACTATGTTCCTTAATGACAAGGCTACCATCCATTGGAGTAACAGAAATCTCAATGACAGACTACCTTCCATAATGACAAGGCTACAATCCATTGAAGTAACAAAAATCTCGACAGTAGACTATGATCCATAATGACAAGGCTACCATCCATTAGAATAACAAAAATATCAACAACAGACTACCTTCCATAATGACAAGGCTACCATCCATTGGGGTAACAAAAATATCGACAATAGACTATGTTCCATAATGACAAGGATACCATCCATTGGAGTAATAAAAATCTTGACAACAAACTATGTTCCATGATAACAAGGCTACCATCTATTAGAGTAACAAAAATCTCGACAATAGACAACCTTCCATAATGACAAGGCTACCATCCATTGGAGTAAGAAAAATATAAACAACAAACTACCTTCCATAAAGACAAGGCTTCCATCCATTGGAGTACCAAAAATATCGATAATAGACTATGTTCCATAATAACAAGGCTACCATCCATTGGAGTAACAAAAATCTTGACAATAGACTACTTTCCATAATGAAAAGGATACCATCCATTGGAATAAAAAAGATATCGACAATAGACTATGTTCCATACTGACAAGGCTACCATCCATTGGAGTAACAAAAATCTCGACAACAGACTACTTTCGATAATGACAAAGCTACCATTCATTGGAGTAACAAAAATCTCGACAACAGACTACCTTCCATAATGACAAGGATGCCATCCATTGAGAAACAAATATATCGACAACATACTACCTTCCATAATTGCAAGGCTACCATCCATTGGAGTAAGAAAAAACTCGACAACAAACTACCTTCCATAATGACAAGTTCATCATCCGTTGGAATTACAAAAATATCGACAACAAACTACCTTACATAATGACAAGGCTACCATATATTGGAGTAACAAAAATATCGACAACAGATTATGTTCCATAATGACAAGGCTACCATCCATTGGAGTAAGACAAATCTCGACAACAGACTACATTCCAAAATGACAAGGCTACCATCCTATGGAGTAATAAAAATCTCTACAATAGACTACCTTCAATAATGACAAGGCTACCATCCATTGAGTCATAAAGATATCGACAACAAACTAACTTCCATAATGACAAGGCTACAATCCATTGGAGTAAAAAAAATCTCGACAAAAGACTACCTTCCTTAAAGACATGGTTACCATCCATTTGAATAACAAAAATATCGACAACAGACTACCTTCAATAATGACAAGGCTACCATCCATTGGAGTTACAAAAATCTCGACAATAGACTACCTTCCATAATGACAAGGTTACCATCCATTGGAATAACAAAGATATCGAGAAAAGACTACATTCCATAATGACATGGTTACCATCCATTGGAGTAAAAAAATCTCGACAACAGACTACTTTCCATAATGACAGGGATACCATTCATTTGACTAACAAAAATCTCGACAAAAGACTACCTTTCATAATGATAAGGCTACAATCCATTTAAATAACAAAAATCTCGACAACAAACTACCTTCCATAATGACAAGGCTACCATCCAATGGCATAATAAAAATATCGAGAACATAATAAATTTCATAATGACAAGACTACCATCCATTGGAGTAACAAAAATCAGAACAACAAACTATGTTCCTTAATGTAAAGGCTACCATCCATTGGAGTAAACGAAATCTCAATGATAAACTACCTTCCATAATGACAAGGCTACAATCCATTGAAGTAAGAAAAATCTCGACAGTAAACTACGCTCCATAATGATAAGGATACCATCCATTAGAATAACAAAAATATTGACAATAGACTACCATCCATAATGACAAGGATACCATCCATTGGGGTAACAAAAATATCGACAATAGACCATGTTCCACAATGACAAGGATACCATCCATTGGAGTAATAAAAATTTGACAACAAACTATGTTCCATGATAACATAGCTACCATCCATTACAGTAACATAAATCTCGACAATAGACGACCTTCCAAAATGACAAGTCTACCATCGATTGGAGTACAAAAAATATCGACAATAGACTATGTTCCATAATAATAAGGCTACCATCCAATGGAGTAACAAAAATCTCGACAACATACTACCTTCCAAAATGAAAAGGTTACCATCCATTGGAATAAAAAAGATATCGATAATAAATTATGTTCCATAATGACAAGGCTACCATCCATTGGAGTAACAAAAGTCTCGACGACAGACTACCTTCCATAATGACAAAGCTACCATCCATTGGAGTAACAAAAATATCGACAACAGACTACCTTCAATAATGACAAGGATACCATCCATTGAGAAACAAAGACATCAACAATAGACTACCTTCCATGATGGAAAGGATACCATCCATTGGAGTAAAAAAAATCTCGACAACAGACTACTATTCATAATGACAAGTTCATCATTTGTTGGAATGACAAAAATATCGACAACAAACTACCTTCCATAATGACAAGGCTACCATCCATTGGAGTAACAAAAATATCGACAATAGACTATGTTCCATAATGACAAGGATACCATCGATTGGAGTAAGAAAACTCTCGACAACAGACTACCTTCCAAAATGACAAGGCTATCATCCTATGGAGTAATAAAAATCTCTACAACAGACTACCTTCAATAATGACAAGGCTACCATCCATTGAGTAACAAAGATATCGACAACAAACTACCTTCCATAATGACAAGGCTACAATCCATTAGAGTAACGAAAATATCAACAAGAGACTACCTTCCTTAACGACAAGGTTACCATCCATTTGAATAACAAAAATCTCGACAATAGACTACCTTCCATAATGACAAGGCTACCATCCATTGGAGTAACAAAAATCTCGACAACAAACTACCTTCCATAATTACAAGGTTACCATCCATTGGAATAACAAAGATATCGACAAAAGACTACCTTCCATAATGACATGGTTACCATCCATTGGAGTAAAAAAATCTCGACAACAGACTACTTTCCATAATGACAAGGCTACCATCCATTGGACTAACAAAAATCTCGACAACAGACTACCTTTAATAATGATAAGGCTACAATCCATTGGAATAAAAAAAATCTCGTCAACAGACTACCTTCCATAATGACAAGGCTACCATTCAATGGAATAACAAAAATATCGAGAACATACTACCTTTCATAATGACAAGACTACCATCCATTGGAGTAACAAAAATCTGAACAACAGACTATGTTCCTTAATGACAAGGCTACCATCCATTGGAGTAACAGAAATCTCAATGACAAACTATCTTCCATAATGACAAGGCTACAATCCATCGAAGTAACAAAAATCTCGACAGTAGACTATGTTCCATAATGACAGGGATACCATCCATTAGAATAACAAAAATATCGACAACAGACTACCTTCCATAATGACAAGGCTACCATCCATTGGGGTAACAAAAATATCGACAATAGACTATGTTCCATAATGACAAGGATACCATCCATTGGAGTAATAAAAATCTTGACAACAGACTATGTTCCATGATAACAAGGCTACCATCCATTAGAGTAAAAAAAATCTCGACAATAGACATCCTTCAATAATGACAAGGCTACCATCCATTGGAGTTCCAAAAATATCGACAATAGACTATGTTCCACAATAACAAGGCTACCATCCATTGGAGTAACAAAAATCTCGAAAATAGACTACCTTCCATAATGAAAAGGATACCATCCATTGGAATAAAAAATATATCGACAATAGACTATGTTCCATAATGACAAGGCTACCATCCATTGGAGTAACAAAAATCTCGACAACAGACTACTTTCCATAATGACAAAGCTACCATCCATTGGTGAAACAAAAATCTCGACAACAGACTACCTTCCATAATGACAAGGATACCATCCATTGAGAAACAAATATATCGACAACAGACTACCTTCCATAATAGCAATGCTACCATCCATTGGAGTAAGAAAAATCTCGATAACAGACTACCTTCCATAATGACAAATTCATCATCCGTTGGAATGAAAAAAATATCGACAACAAACTACCTTCCATAATGACAAGGCTACCATCCATTGGAGTAACAAAAATATCGACAACTGAATATGTTCCATAATGACAAGGCTTCCATCCATTGGAGTAAGACAAATCTCGACAACAGACTACCTTCCATAATGACAAGGCTACCATCCAATGGAATAACAAAAATATCGAGAACATACTACCTTTCATAATGACAAGACTACCATCCATTGGAGTAACAAAAATTTGAACAACAGACTATGTTCCTTAATGACAAGGCTACCATCCATTGGAGTAACAGAAATCTCAAAGACAAACTAGCTTCCATAATAACAAGGCTACAATCCATTGAAGTAACAAAAATCTCGACAGTAGACTACGTTCCATAATGACAAGGATACCATCCATTAGAATAACAAAAATATCAACAATAGACTACCTTCCATAATGACAAGGCTACCATCCATTGGGGTAACAAAAATATCGACAATAGTTATGTTCCATAATAACAAGGCTACCATCCATTAGAGTAACAAAAATCTCGACAATAGACAACCTTCCATAATGACAAGGCTACCATCCATTGGAGTACCAAAAATATCGTTAATAGACTATGTTCCATAATAACAAGGCTACCATCCATTGGAGTAACAAAAATCTCGACAATAGACTACCTTCCATAATGAAAAGGTTACCATCCATTAGAGTAAAAAAGATATCGAAAATATACTATGTTCCATAATGACAAGGCTACCATCCATTGGAGTAACAAAAATCTCGACAACAAACTACTTTCCATAATGACAAAGCTACAATCCATTGAAGTAAGAAAAATCTCGACAGTAAACTACGCTCCATAATGATAAGGATACCATCCATTAGAATAACAAAAATATTGACAATAGACTACCATCCATAATGACAAGGATACCATCCATTGGGGTAACAAAAATATCGACAATAGACTATGTTCCACAATGACAAGGATACCATCCATTGGAGTAATAAAAATTTGACAACAGACTATGTTCCATGATAACAAAGCTACCATCCATTACAGTAACATAAATCTCGACAATAGACGACCTTCCAAAATGACAAGGCTACCATCGATTGGAGTACAAAAAATATCGACAATAGACTATGTTCCATAATAATAAGGCTACCATCCAATGGAGTAACAAAAATCTCGACAACATACTACCTTCCAAAATGAAAAGGTTACCATCCATTGGAATAAAAAAGATATCGATAATAGACTATGTTCCATAATGACAAGGCTACCATCCATTGGAGTAACAAAAGTCTCGACGACAGACTACCTTCCATAATGACAAAGCTACCATCCATTGGAGTAACAAAAATATCGACAACAGACTACCTTCAATAATGACAAGGATACCATCCATTGAGAAACAAAGACATCGACAATAGACTACCTTCCATGATGGAAAGGCTACCGTCCATTGGAGTAAAAAAAATCTCGACAACAGACTACTATTCATAATGACAAGTTCATCATTTGTTGGAATGACAAAAATATCGACAACAAACTACCTTCCATAATGACAAGGCTACCATCCATTGGAGTAACAAAAATATCGACAATAGACTATGTTCCATAATGACAAGGATACCATCGATTGGAGTAAGAAAACTCTCGACAACAGACTACCTTCCAAAATGACAAGGCTATCATCCTATGGAGTAATAAAAATCTCTACAACAGACTACCTTCAATAATGACAAGGCTACCATCCATTGAGTAACAAAGATATCGACAACAAACTACCTTCCATAATGACAAGGCTACAATCCATTAGAGTAACGAAAATATCAACAAGAGACTACCTTCCTTAACGACAAGGTTACCATCCATTTGAATAACAAAAATCTCGACAACAGACTACCTTCCATAATGACAAGGCTACCATCCATTGGAGTAACAAAAATCTCGACAACAAACTACCTTCCATAATGACAAGGTTACCATCCATTGGAATAACAAAGATATCGACAAAAGACTACCTTCCATAATGACATGGTTACCATCCGTTGGAGTAAAAAAATCTCGACAACAGACTACTTTCCATAATGACAAGGCTACCATCCATTGGACTAACAAAAATCTCGACAATAGACTACCTTTAATAATGATAAGGCTACAATCCATTGGAATAAAAAAAATCTCGTCAACAGACTACCTTCCATAATGACAAGGCTACCATTCAATGGAATAACAAAAATATCGAGAACATACTACCTTTCATAATGACAAGACTACCATCCATTGGAGTAACAAAAATCTGAACAACAGACTATGTTCCTTAATGACAAGGCTACCATCCATTGGAGTAACAGAAATCTCAATGACAAACTATCTTCCATAATGACAAGGCTACAATCCATCGAAGTAACAAAAATCTCGACAGTAGACTACGTTCCATAATGACAGGGATACCATCCATTAGAATAACAAAAATATCGACAACAGACTACCTTCCATAATGAAAGGCTACCATCCATTGGGGTAACAAAAATATCGACAATAGACTATGTTCCATAATGACAAGGATACCATCCATTGGAGTAATAAAAATCTTGACAACAGACTATGTTCCATGATAACAAGGATACCATCCATTAGAGTAAAAAAAATCTCGACAATAGACATCCTTCAATAATGACAAGGCTACCATCCATTGGAGTACCAAAAATATCGACAATAGACTATGTTCCACAATAACAAGGCTACCATCCATTGGAGTAACAAAAATCTCGAAAATAGACTACCTTCCATAATGAAAAGGATACCATCCATTGGAATAAAAAATATATCGACAATAGACTATGTTCCATAATGACAAGGCTACCATCCATTGGAGTAACAAAAATCTCGACAACAGACTACTTTCCATAATGACAAAGCTACCATCCATTGGTGAAACAAAAATCTCGACAACAGACTACCTTCCATAATGACAAGGATACCATCCATTGAGAAACAAATATATCGACAACAGACTACCTTCCGTAATAGCAAGGCTACTATCCATTGGAGTAAGAAAAATCTCGATAACAGACTACCTTCCATAATGACAAATTCATCATCCGTTGGAATGAAAAAAATATCGACAACAAACTACCTTCCATAATGACAAGGCTACCATCCATTGGAGTAATAAAAATTTCGACAATAGGCTATTTTCCATAATGACAAGGCTACCATCCATTGGAGTAAGACAAATCTCGACAACAGACTACCTTCCAAAATGACAAGGCTACCCTCCTATGGAGTAATAAAAATCTCTACAATAGACTACCTTCAATAATGACAAGCCTGCCATCCATTGAGTAATAAAGATATCGACAACAAACTACCTTCCATAATGACAAGGCTACAATCCATTGGAGTAAAAAAATCTCGACAAAAGACTACCTTCCTTAACGACAAGGTTACCATCCATTTGAATAACAAAAATCTCGACAACAGACTACCTTTAATAATGACAAGGCTACCATCCATTGGAGTAACAAAAATCTCGAAAACAGACTTCCTTCCATAATGACAAGGTTACCATCCATTGGAATAACAAAGATATCGACAAAAGACTACCTTCCATAATGAAATGGTTACCATCCATTGGAGTAAAAAAATCTCGACAACAGACTTCTTTCCATAATGACAAGGCTACCATCCATTAGACTAACAAAAATCTCGACAACAGACTACCTTTCTTATTGATAAGGCTACAATCCATTGGAATAACAAAAATCTCGACAACAGACTACCTTCCATAATGACAAGGCTACCATCCAATGGAATAACAAAAATATCGAGAACATACTACCTTTCATAATGACAAGACTACCATCCATTGGAGTAACAAAAATTTGAACAACAGACTATGTTCCTTAATGACAAGGCTACCAACCATTGGAGTAACAGAAATCTCAATGACAAACTACCTTCCATAATGACAAGGCTACAATCCATTGAAGTAACAAAAGTCTCGACAGTAGACTACGTTCCATAATGACAAGGATACCATCCATTAGAATAACAAAAATATCGAGAACAAACTACCTTCCGTAATGACAAGGCTACCATCCATTGGGGTAACAAAAATATCGACAATAGTTATGTTCCATAATGACAAGGATATCATCCATTGGAGTAATAAAAATCTTGACAACTGACTATGTTCCATGATAACAAGGCTACCATCCATTAGAGTAACAAAAATCTCGACAATAGACAACCTTCCATAATGACAAGGCTACCATCCATTGGAGTACCCAAAATATCGATAATAGACTATGTTCCATAATAACAAGGCTACCATCCATTGGAGTAACAAAAATCTCGACAATAGACTACCTTCCATAATGAAAAGGTTACCATCCATTGGAGTAAAAAAGATATCGACAATAGACTATGTTCCATAATGACAAGGCTACCATCCATTGGAGTAACAAAAATCTCGACAACAGACTACTTTCCATAATGACAAAGCTACCATCCATTAGAGTAACAAAAATATCAACAACAGACTACCTTCCATAATGACAAGGATACCATCCATTGAGAAACAAATATATCGACAACAGACTACCTTCCATAATTGCAAGGCTACCATCCATTGGAGTAAGAAAAATCTCGACAACAGACTACCTTCCATAATGACAAGTTCATCATCCTTTGGAATGCCAAAAATATCGACAACAAACTACCTTACATAATGACAAGGCTACCATACATTGGAGTAACAAAAATATCGACAACAGACTATGTTCCATAATGATAAGGCTACCATCCATTGGAGTAAGAAAACTCTCGAAACCAGACTACCTTCCAAAATGACAAGGCTATCATCCTATGGAGTAATAAAAATCTCTACAATAGACTGCCTTCAATAATGACAAGGCTACCATCCAGTGAGTAACAAAGATATCGACAACAAACTACCTTCCATAATTACAAGGCTACAATCCATTAGAGTAACGAAAATATCAACAAGAGACTACCTTCCTTAACGACAAGGTTACCATCCATTTGAATAACAAAAATCTCGACAACAGACTACCTTCCATAATGACAAGGCTACCATCCATTGGAGTAACAAAAATCTCGACAACAGACTACCTTCCATAATGACAAGGTTACCATCCATTGGAATAACAAAGATATCGATAAAAGACTACCTTCCATAATGACATGGTTTCCATCCATTGGAGTAAAAAAATCTCGACAACAGACTACTTTCCATAATGACAAGGCTACCATCCATTGGACTAACAAAAATCTCGACAACAAACTACCTTTCATAATGATAAGGCTACAATCCATTGGAATAACAAAAATCTCGACAACAGACTACCTTCCATAATGACAAAGCTACCATTCAATGGAATAACAAAAATATCGAGAACATACTACCTTTCATAATGACAAGACTACCATCCATTGGAGTAACAAAAATCTGAACAACAAACTATGTTCCTTAATGACAAGGCTACCATCCATTGGAGTAACAGAAATCTCAATGACAAACTACCTTCCATAATGACAAGGCTACAATCCATTGAAGTAACATAAATCTCGATAGTAGACTACGTTCCATAATGACAAGGATACCATCCATTAGAATAACAAAAATATTGACAACAGACTACCTTCCATAATGACAAGGCTACCATCCATTGGGGTAACAAAAATATCGACAATAGACTATGTTCCATAATGACAAAGATACCATCCATTGGTGTAATAAAAATCTTGACAACAGACTATGTTCCATGATAACAAGGCTACCATCCATTAGAGTAACAAAAATCTCGAAAATAGACATCCTTCCATAATGACAAGGCTACCATCCATTGGAGTACCAAAAATATCGATAATAGACTATGTTCCATGATAACAAGGTTACCATCCATTTGAATAACAAAAATCTCGACAACAGACTACCTTTAATAATGACAAGGCTACCATCCATTGGAGTAACAAAAATCTCGAAAACAGACTTCCTTCCATAATGACAAGGTTACCATCCATTGGAATAACAAAGATATCGACAAAAGACTACCTTCCATAATGAAATGGTTACCATCCATTGGAGTAAAAAAATCTCGACAACAGACTTCTTTCCATAATGACAAGGCTACCATCCATTAGACTAACAAAAATCTCGACAACAGACTACCTTTCTTATTGATAAGGCTACAATCCATTGGAATAACAAAAATCTCGACAACAGACTACCTTCCATAATGACAAGGCTACCATCCAATGGAATAACAAAAATATCGAGAACATACTACCTTTCATAATGACAAGACTACCATCCATTGGAGTAACCAAAATTTGAACAACAGACTATGTTCCTTAATGACAAGGCTACCAACCATTGGAGTAACAGAAATCTCAATGACAAACTACCTTCCATAATGACAAGGCTACAATCCATTGAAGTAACAAAAATCTCGACAGTAGACTACGTTCCATAATGACAAGGATACCATCCATTAGAATAACAAAAATATCGAGAACAGACTACCTTCCGTAATGACAAGGCTACCATCCATTGGGGTAACAAAAATATCGACAATAGTTATGTTCCATAATGACAAGGATACCATCCATTGGAGTAATAAAAATCTTGACAACAGACTATGTTCCATGATAACAAGGCTACCATCCATTAGAGTAACAAAAATCTCGACAATAGACAACCTTCCATAATGACAAGGCTACCATCCATTGGAGTACCCAAAATATCGATAATAGACTATGTTCCATAATAACAAGGCTACCATCCATTGGAGTAACAAAAATCTCGACAATAGACTACCTTCCATAATGAAAAGGTTACCATCCATTGGAGTAAAAAAGATATCGACAATAGACTATGTTCCATAATGACAAGGCTACCATCCATTGGAGTAACAAAAATCTCGACAACAGACTACTTTCCATAATGACAAAGCTACCATCCATTAGAGTAACAAAAATATCAACAACAGACTACCTTCCATAATGACAAGGATACCATCCATTGAGAAACAAATATATCGACAACAGACTACCTTCCATAATTGCAAGGCTACCATCCATTGGAGTAAGAAAAATCTCGACAACAGACTACCTTCCATAATGACAAGTTCATCATCCTTTGGAATGCCAAAAATATCGACAACAAACTACCTTACATAATGACAAGGCTACCATACATTGGAGTAACAAAAATATCGACAACAGACTATGTTCCATAATGATAAGGCTACCATCCATTGGAGTAAGAAAACTCTCGAAACCAGACTACCTTCCAAAATGACAAGGCTATCATCCTATGGAGTAATAAAAATCTCTACAATAGACTGCCTTCAATAATGACAAGGCTACCATCCAGTGAGTAACAAAGATATCGACAACAAACTACCTTCCATAATTACAAGGCTACAATCCATTAGAGTAACGAAAATATCAACAAGAGACTACCTTCCTTAACGACAAGGTTACCATCCATTTGAATAACAAAAATCTCGACAACAGACTACCTTCCATAATGACAAGGCTACCATCCATTGGAGTAACAAAAATCTCGACAACAGACTACCTTCCATAATGACAAGGTTACCATCCATTGGAATAACAAAGATATCGATAAAAGACTACCTTCCATAATGACATGGTTTCCATCCATTGGAGTAAAAAAATCTCGACAACAGACTACTTTCCATAATGACAAGGCTACCATCCATTGGACTAACAAAAATCTCGACAACAAACTACCTTTCATAATGATAAGGCTACAATCCATTGGAATAACAAAAATCTCGACAACAGACTACCTTCCATAATGACAAGGCTACCATTCAATGGAATAACAAAAATATCGAGAACATACTACCTTTCATAATGACAAGACTACCATCCATTGGAGTAACAAAAATCTGAACAACAGACTATGTTCCTTAATGACAAGGCTACCATCCATTGGAGTAACAGAAATCTCAATGACAAACTACCTTCCATAATGACAAGGCTACAATCCATTGAAGTAACATAAATCTCGATAGTAGACTACGTTCCATAATGACAAGGATACCATCCATTAGAATAACAAAAATATTGACAACATACTACCTTCCATAATGACAAGGCTACCATCCATTGGGGTAACAAAAATATCGACAATAGACTATGTTCCATAATGACAAGGATACCATCCATTGGTGTAATAAAAATCTTGACAACAGACTATGTTCCATGATAACAAGGCTACCATCCATTAGAGTAACAAAAATCTCGAAAATAGACATCCTTCCATAATGACAAGGCTACCATCCATTGGAGTACCAAAAATATCGATAATAGACTATGTTCCATAATAACAAGGCTACCATCCATTGGAGTAACAAAAATCTCGACAATAGACTACCTTCCATAATGAAAAGGTTACCATCCATTGGAATAAAAAACATATCGACAATAGACTATGTTCCATAATGGCAAGGCTACCATCCATTGGAGTAACAAAAATCTCGACAACAGACTACTTTACATAATCACAAAGCTACCATCCATTGGAGTAACAAAAATCTGGACAACAAACTACCTTCCATAATGACAAGGATACCATCCATTGAGAAACAAATACATCGACAACAGACTACCTTCCATAATTGCAAGGCTACCATTCATTGGAGTAAGAAAAATCTCGACAACAGACTACCTTCCATAATGACAACTTCATCATCCGTTGGAATGACAAAAATATCGACAACAAACTACCTTCCATAATGACAAGGCTACCATCCATTGGATTAATAAAAATTTCGACAATAGACTATGTTCCATAATGACAAGGCTACCATCCATTGGAGTAAGACAAATCTCGACAACAGACTACCTTCCAAAATGACAAGGCTACCCTCCTATGGAGTAATAAAAGTGTCTACAATAGACTACCTTCAATAATGACAAGCCTGCCATCCATTGAGTAATAATGATATCGACAACAAACTACCTTCCATAATGACAAGGCTACAATCCATTGGAGTAAAAAAATCTCGACAAAAGACTACCTTCCTTAACGACAAGGTTACCATCCATTTGAATAACAAAAATCTCGACAACAGACTACCTTTAATAATGACAAGGCTACCATCCATTGGAGTAACAAAAATCTCGAAAACAGACTTCCTTCCATAATGACAAGGTTACCATCCATTGGAATAACAAAGATATCGACAAAAGACTACCTTCCATAATGAAATGGTTACCATCCATTGGAGTAAAAAAATCTCGACAACAGACTTCTTTCCATAATGACAAGGCTACCATCCATTAGACTAACAAAAATCTCGACAACAGACTACCTTTCATATTGATAAGGCTACAATCCATTGGAATAACAAAAATCTCGACAACAGACTACCTTCCATAATGACAAGGCTACCATCCAATGGAATAACAAAAATATCGAGAACATACTACCTTTCATAATGACAAGACTACCATCCATTGGAGTAACAAAAATTTGAACAACAGACTATGTTCCTTAATGACAAGGCTACCAACCATTGGAGTAACAGAAATCTCAATGACAAACTACCTTCCATAATGACAAGGCTACAATCCATTGAAGTAACAAAAATCTCGACAGTAGACTATGTTCCATAATGACAAGGATACCATCCATTAGAATAACAAAAATATCGAGAACAGACTACCTTCCGTAATGACAAGGCTACCATCCATTGGGGTAACAAAAATATCGACAATAGTTATGTTCCATAATGACAAGGATACCATCCATTGGAGTAATAAAAATCTTGACAACAGACTATGTTCCATGATAACAAGGCTACCATCCATTAGAGTAACAAAAATCTCGACAATAGACAACCTTCCATAATGACAAGGCTACCATCCATTGGAGTACCCAAAATATCGATAATAGACTATGTTCCATAATAACAAGGCTACCATCCATTGGAGTAACAAAAATCTCGACAATAGACTACCTTCCATAATGAAAAGGTTACCATCCATTGGAGTAAAAAAGATATCGACCATAGACTATGTTCCATAATGACAAGGCTACCATCCATTGGAGTAACAAAAATCTCGACAACAGACTACTTTCCATAATGACAAAGCTACCATTCATTAGAGTAACAAAAATATCAACAACAGACTACCTTCCATAATGACAAGGATACCATCCATTGAGAAACAAATATATCGACAACAGACTACCTTCCATAATTGCAAGGCTACCATCCATTGGAGTAAGAAAAATCTCGACAACAGACTACCTTCCATAATGACAAGTTCATCATCCTTTGGAATGCCAAAAATATCGACAACAAACTACCTTACATAATGACAAGTCTACCATACATTGGAGTAACAAAAATATCGACAACAGACTATGTTCCATAATGATAAGGCTACCATCCATTGGAGTAAGAAAACTCTCGACAACAGACTACCTTCCAAAATGACAAGGCTATCATCCTATGGAGTAATAAAAATCTCTACAATAGACTACCTTCAATAATGACAAGGCTACCATCCCGTGAGTAACAAAGATATCGACAACAAACTACCTTCCATAATTACAAGGCTACAATCCATTAGAGTAACGAAAATATCAACAAGAGACTACCTTCCTTAACGACAAGGTTACCATCCATTTGAATAACAAAAATCTCGACAACAGACTACCTTCCATAATGACAAGGCTACCATCCATTGGAGTAACAAAAATCTCGACAACAGACTACCTTCCATAATGACAAGGTTACCATCCATTGGAATAACAAAGATATCGATAAAAGACTAACTTCCATAATGACATGGTTTCCATCCATTGGAGTAAAAAAATCTCGACAACAGACTACTTTCCATAATGACAAGGCTACCATCCATTGGACTAACAAAAATCTCGACAACAAACTACCTTTCATAATGATAAGGCTACAATCCATTGGAATAACAAAAATCTCGACAACAGACTACCTTCCATAATGACAAGGCTACTATTCAATGGAATAACAAAAATATCGAGAACATACTACCTTTCATAATGACAAGACTACCATCCATTGGAGTAACAAAAATCTGAACAACAAACTATGTTCCTTAATGACAAGGCTACCATCCATTGGAGTAACAGAAATCTCAATGACAAACTACCTTCCATAATGACAAGGCTACAATCCATTGAAGTAACAAAAATCTCGACAGTAGACTACGTTCCATAATGACAAGGATACCATCCATTAGAATAACAAAAATATCGACAAGAGACTACCTTCCATAATGACAAGGCTACTATCCATTGGGGTAACAAAAATATCAACAATAGACTATGTTCCATAATGACAAGGATACCATCCATTAGAGTAACAAAAATCTCGACAATAGACTACCTTCCATAATGAAAAGGATACCATCCATTGGAATAAAAAAGATATCGACAATAGACTATGTTCCATAATGACAAGGCTACCGTCCATTGGATTAACAAAAATCTCGACAACAGACTACTTTCCATAATGACAAAGCTACCATCCATTGGAGTAACAAAAAACTGGACAACAAACTACCTTCCATAATGACAAGGATACCATCCATTGAGAAACAAATATATCGACAACAGACTACCTTCCATAATTGCAAGGGTACCATTCATTGGAGTAAGAAAAATCTCGACAACAGACTACCTTCCATAATGACAACTTCATCATCCGTTGGAATGACAATAATATCGACAACAAACTACCTTCCATAATGACAAGGCTACCATCCATTGGAGTAACAAAAATATCGACAACAGACTATGTTCCATAATGAGAAGGCTACCATCCATTGGAGTAAGACAAATCTCGACAACAGACTACCTTCCAAAATGACAAGGCTACCATCCTATGGAGTAATAAAAATCTCTACAATAGACTACCTTCAATAATGAAAAGCCTACCATCCATTGAGTAATAAAGATATCGATAACAAACTACTTTCCATAATGACAAGGCTACAATCCATTGGAGTAAAAAAATCTCGACAAAAGACTACCTTCCTTAACGACAAGGTTACCGTCCATTTGAATAACAAAAATCTCGACAACAGACTACCTTCAATAATGACAAGGCTACCATCCATTGGAGAAACAAAAATATCGAAAACAGAATACCTTCCATAATGACAAGGTTACCATCCATTGGAATAACAAAGATATCGACAAAAGACTACCTTCCATAATGAAATGGTTACCATCCATTGGAGTAAAAAAATCTCGACAACAAACTTCTTTCCATAATGACAAGGCTACCATCCATTAGACTAACAAAAATCTCGATAACAGAATACCTTTCATAATGATAAGGCTACAATACATTGGAATAACAAAAATCTCGACAACAGACAACCTTCCATAATGACAAGGCTACCATCCAATGGAATAACAAAAATATCGAGAACATACTAACTTTCATAATGACAAGACTACCATCCATTGGAGTAACAAAAATCTGAACAACAGACTATGTTCCTTAATGACAAGGCTACCATCCATTGGAGTAAGGGAAATCTCAATGACAGACTACCTTCCATAATGACAAGGCTACAATCCATTGAAGTAACAAAAATCTCGACAGTAGACTACGTTCAATAATTACAAGGCTACCATCCATTAGAATAACAAAAATATCGACATTAGAATACATTCCATAATGACAAGGCTACCATCCATTGGGGTAACAAAAATATCGACAATAGACTATGTTCCATAATGACAAGGATACCATCCATTGGAGTAATAAAAATTTGACAACAGACTATGTTCCATGATAACAACGCTACCATCCATTAGAGTAACATAATTCTCGACAACAGACAAACTTCCATAATGACAAGGCTACCATCCATTCGAGTACCAAAAATATCGACAATAGACTATGTTCCATAATAACAAGGCTACCATCCAATGGAGTAACAAAAATCTCGACAACAGAATACCTTCCAAAATGAAAAGGTTACCATCCATTGGAATAAAAAAGATATCGACAATAGATTATGTTCCATAATGACAAGGCTACCATCCATTGGAGTAACAAAAATCTCGACAACAGACTACCTTCCATAATGACAAAGCTACCATCCATTGAGTAACAAAAATCTCGACAATAGACTACCTTTAAAAATGACAAGGATACCATCCATTGAGAAACAAAGATATCGACAATAGACTACCTTCCATAATGGAAATTCTACCATCCATTGCAGTAAAAAAAATCTCGAAAACAGACTAGCTTTCATAATGACAAGTTCATCAATTGTTGGAATGACAAAAATATCGACAACAAACTACCTTCCATAATGACAAGGCTACCATCCATTGGAGTAACAAAAATATCGACAACAAACTATGTTCCATAAGGACAAGGCTACCATCCATTGGAGTAACAAAAATATTGACAACAGACTACCTTCCAAAATGACAAGGCTTCCATCCTATGGAGTAATAAAAATCTCTACAACAGACTACCTTCCACAATGAGTAGGCTACCATCCACTGAGTAACAAAGATATCGACAACATACTACCTTTCATAATGACAAGGCTAAAATCCATTGGAGTAACAAAAATATCGTCAATAGACTATGTTCCATAATAACAAGGCTACCATCCATTGGATTAACAAAAATCTATAAAACAGACTACCTTCCATAATGACAATGCTACCATCCATTGAGTAACAAAGATATCGACAACATATTACCTTCCATAATGACAAGGCTACCATCCATTGGAGTAACAAAAATCTCGACCACAGATTACCTTCCATAATGAAAAGGCTAACATCCATTGAAGTACCAAAAATCTCGACAACAAACTAACTTCCATAATAACAAGGCTACCATCAGATGGATTAACAAAAATCTCGACAACAGACTAACTTCCATAATGACAAGGCTACCAGCCATTGAGTAACAAAGATATCGACAAGAGACTACCTTCCAAAATGACAAGGCTACCATCCATTGGAGTAAAAAAAATCTTGATAACAAACTACCTTTCATAATGAAAAGGCTACCATCCATTGGAATAAAAAAAATCTCAACAACAAACTACCTTCCATAATCAAAAGGCTAACATCCATTAGAGTAACAAAAATATCGACAATAGACTACCTTCCATAATGACAAGGCTACCATCCATTGGAATAACAAAAATATCGACAACAGACTATGTTCCATAATGACAAGGCTACCATCCATTGGATTAACAAAAATTTCAACAACAGACTACCTTCAAAAATGAAAAGGCTACCATCCATTGGAGTAACAAAAACCTTTCATAATGACAAGGCTACCATCCATTGGATTAAAAAAAATCTCGACAACAGACTACCTTCCATATTTAGAAGGTTACCATCCTTTGGAATGACAAAAATCTCGACAACGAACTACCTTCCATAATGACAAGTCTACCATCCGTTGGAGTAACAAAAATATTGACAACAGGCTACGTTCTATAATGACAAGGCTACCTTAAAATGGAGTAACAAAAATCTCGACAACAGACTATGTTCCATAATGACAAAGCTACCATCCATTAGAGTAACAAAAATCTCGACAATAGACTACCTTCCATAATGACAAGGCTACCATCCATTGGGGTAACAAAAATATCGAGAACAAACTATGTTCCATAATGATAAGGCTACCATCCATTGGAGTAACAAAAATATCGAGAATAGACTATGTTACTAATGACAAGGCTAACATCCCTTGGAGTAACAAAAATTTCGACAACAGACTACCTTCGAAAATGAAAAGGCTACCATCCATTAGAAGAAAAAAAATCTCTACAACAAACTACCTTCCATAAAGACAAGGCTACCATCCATTGGGGTAACAAATATATCGACAATAGACTATGTTCCATAATGACAAGGATACCATCCATTGGAGTAATAAAAATCTTGACAACAGACTATGTTCCATGATAACAAGGCTACCATCCATTAGAGTAACAAAAATCTCGACAATAGACAACCTTCCAAAATGACAAGGCTACCATCCATTGGAGTACCAAAAATATCGACAATAGACTATGTTCCATAATAACAAGGCTACCATCCATTGGGGTAACAAAAATCTCGACAATAGACTACCTTCCATAATGAAAAGGATACCATCCATTGGAATAAAAAAGATATCGACAATAGACTATGTTCCATAATGACAAGGCTACCATACATTGGAGTAACAAAAATCTCGACATCAGACTACTTTCCATAATGACAAATCTACCATCCATTGGAGTAACAAAAATCTCGACAACAGACTACCTTCCATAATGACAAGGATACCATCCATTGAGAAACAAATATATCGACAAAAGACTACCTTCCATAATTACAAGGCTACCATCCATTAGAGTAAGAAAAATCTGGACAACAGACTACCTTCCATAATGACAACTTCATCATCGGTTGGAATGAAAAAAATATCGACAACAAACTACCTTCCAAAATAACAAGGCTACCATCCATTGGAGTAATAAAAATATCGACAATAGACTATGTTCCATAATGACAAGGCTACCATGCATTGGAGTAAGACAAATCTCGACAACAGACTACCTTAAAAAATGACAAGGCTACCATCATATGGAGTAATAAAAATCTCTACAATAGACTACCTTCAATAATGACAAGGCTACCTTCCATTGAGTAATAAAGATATCGACAAAAAACTACCTTCCATAATGACAAGGCTACAATCCATTGGAGTAAAAAAAATATGGACAAAAGACTACCTTCCTTAACGACAAGGTTACCATCCATTTGAATAACAAAAATCTTGACACCAGACTACCTTCAATAATGACAACGCTACCATCCATTGGAGTAAAAAAATCTCGACAACAGACTACTTTCCATAATGACAAGGCTACCATCCATTGGACTAACAAAAATCTCGACAACAAACTACCTTTCATAATGATAAGGCTACAATCCATAGGAATAACAAAAATCTCGACAACAGACTACCTTCCATAATGACAAGGCTACCATTCAATGGAATAACAAAAATATCGAGAACATACTACCTTTCATAATGACAAGACTACCATCCATTGGAGTAACAAAAATCTTAACAACAGACTATGTTCCTTAATGACAAGGCTACCATCCATTGGAGTAACAAAAATCGCGACAATAGACTACCTTCCATAATGAAAAGGTTACCATCCATTGGAATAAAAAAGATATTGACAATAGACTATGTTCCATAATGACAAGGCTACCGTCCATTGGAGTAACAAAAATCTCGACAACAGACTACTTTCCATAATGACAAAGCTACCATCCATTGGAGTAACAAAAATCTGGACAACAAACTACCTTCCATAATGACATGGATACCATCCATTGAGAAACAAATATATCGACAACAAACTACCTTCCATAATTGCAAGGCTACCATTCATTGGAGTAAGAAAAATCTCGACAACAGACTACCTTCCATAATGACAACTTCATCATCCGTTGGAATGAAAAAAATATCGACAACAAACTACCTTCCATAATGACAAGGCTACCATCCATTGGAGTAACAAAAATATCGACAACAGACTATGTTCCATAATGACAAGGCTACCATCCATTGGAGTAAGACAAATCTCGACAACAGACTACCTTCCAAAATGACATGGCTACCATCCTATGGAGTAATAAAAATCTCTACAACAGACTACCTTCAATAATGACAAGCCTACCATCCATTGAGTAATAATGATATCAACAATAAACTACCTTTTTTGACGACAAGGTTACCATCCATTTGAATAACAAAAATCTCGACAACAGACTACCTTCAATAATGACAAGGCTTCCGTCCATTGGAGAAACAAAAATATCGAAAACAGACTACCTTCCATAATGACAAGGTTACCATCCATTGGAATAACAAAGATATCGACAAAAGACTACCTTCCATAATGAAATGGTTACCATCCATTGGAGTAAAAAAATCTCGACAACAAACTTCTTTCTATAATGACCAGGCTACCATCCATTGGACTAACAAAAATCTCGACAACAGACTACCTTTCATAATGATAAGGCTACAATCCATTGGAATAACAAAAATCTCGACAACAGACTACCTTCCATAATGACAAGGCTACCATCCAATAGAATAACAAAATAATCGAGAACATACTAACTTTCATAATGACAAGACTACCATCCATTTGAGTAACAAAAATCTAAACAACAGACTATGTTCCTTAATGACAAGGCTACCATCCATTGGAGTAAGAGAAATCTCAATGACAGACTACCTTCCATAATGACAAGGCTACAATCCATTGAAGTAACAAAAATCTCGACAGTAGACTACGTTCAATAATGACAAGGCTACCATCCATTAGAATAACAAAAATATCGACATTAGAATACCTTCCATAATGACAAGGCTACCATCTATTGGGGTAACAAAAATATCGACAATAGACTATGTTCCATAATGACAAGGATACCATCCATTGGAGTAATAAAAATTTGACAACAAACTATGTTCCATGATAACAACGCTACCATCCATTAGAGTAACATAATTCCTGACAATAGACAACCTTCCATAATGACAAGGCTACCATCCATTCGAGTACCAAAAATATCGACAATAGACTATGTTCCATAATAACAAGGCTACCATCCAATGGAGTAACAAAAATCTCGACAACAGAATACCTTCCAAAATGAAAAGGTTACCATCCATTGGAATAAAAAAGATATCGACAATAGATTATGTTCCATAATGACAAGGCTACCATCAATTGGAGTAACAAAAATCTCGACAACAGACTACCTTCCATAATGACAAACTACCATCCATTGGAGTAACAAAAATCTCGACAATAGACTACCTTCAAAAATGACAAGGATACCATCCATTGAGAAACAAAGATATCGACAATAGACTACCTTCCATAATGGAAAGGCTACCATCCATTGCAGTAAAAAAAATCTCGACAACAGACTAGCTTTCATAATGACAAGTTCATTAATTGTTGGAATGACAAAAATATCGACAACAAACTACCTTCCATAATGACAAGGCTACCATCCATTGGAGTAACAAAAATATTGACAACAGACTAAGTTCCATAAGGACAAGGCTACCATCCATTGGAGTAAAAAAAATATTGACAACAGACTACCTTTTAAAATCACAAGGCTTCCATCCTATGGAGTAATAAAAATCTCTACAACAGACCACCTTCTATAATGAGAAGGCTGCCATCCACTGAGTAACAAAGATATCGACAACAGACTACCTTTCATAATGACAAGTCTACAATCCATTGGAGTAACAAAAATATCGTCAATAGACTATGTTCCATAATAACAAGGCTACCATCCATTAGAGTAACAAAAATCTCTAAAACACACTACCTTCCATAATGACAATGCTACCATCCATTGAGTAACAAAGATATCGACAACATATTACCTTCCATAATGACAAGGCTAACATCCATTGGAGTAACAAAAATCTCGACCACAGACTACCTTCCATAATGAAAAGGCTAACATCCATTGAAGTACCAAAAATCTCGACAACAAACTAACTTCCATAATGACAAGGCTACCATCAGATGGATTAACAAAAATCTCGACAATAGACCATGTTCCATAATGACAAGGCTCCCATCCATTGGAGCAACAAAAATATCGACAACAGACTACCTTCCATAATGAAAAGTCTACCACACATTGGAGCAACAAAAATCTCGACAACAGACTACCTTCCATAATGATAAGGCTACCATCCATTGAGTAACAAAGATATCGACAAGAGACTACCTTCCAAAATGACAAGGCTACCATCCATTGGAGTAAAAAAAATATCGAGAACAAACTATGTTCCATAATGATAAGGCTAGCATCCATTGGAGTAACAAAATTATCGAGAATAGACTATGTTCCTAATGACAAGGCTACCATCCCTTGGAGTAACAAAAATTTCGACAACTGACTACCTTCGAAAATGAAAAGGCTACCATCCATTAGAGTAAAAAAAATCTCTACAACAAACTACCTTCCATAAAGACAAGGCTACCATCCATTGGGGTAACAAAAATATCGACAATAGACTATGTTCCATAATGACAAGGATACCATCCATTGGAGTAATAAAATTCTTGACAACAGACTATGTTCCATGATAACAAGGCTACCATCCATTAGAGTAACAAAAATCTCGACAATAGACAACCTTCCATAATGACAAGGCTACCATCCATTGGGGTAACAAAAATCTCGACAACAGACTACCTTCCATAATGAAAAGGATACCATCCATTGGAATAAAAAAGATATCGACAATAGACTATGTTCCATAATGACAAGGCTACCATCCATTGGAGTAACAAAAATCTCGACATCAGACTACTTTCCATAATGACAAATCTACCATCCATTGGAGAAACAAAAATCTCGACAACAGACTACCTTCCATAATGACAAGGATACCTTCCATTGAGAAACAAATATATCGACAAAAGACTACCTTCCATAATTGCAAGGCTACCATCCATTAGAGTAAGAAAAATCTGGAGAATAGACTACCTTCCATAATGACAACTTCATCATCCGTTGGAATGAAAAAAATATCGACAACAAACTACCTTCCATAATTACAAGGCTACCATCCATTCGAGTAACAAAAATATCGACAACAGACTATGTTCCATAATGACAAGGCTACCATCCATTGGAGTAAGACAAATCTCGACAACAGACTACCTTCCAAAATGACAAGGCTACCATCCTATGGAGTAATAAAAATCTCTACAATAGACTACCTTCAATAATGACAAGCCTACCATCCATTGAGTAATAAAGATATCGACAACAAACTACCTTCCATAATGACAAGGCTACAATCCATTGGAGTAAAAAAATCTCGACAAAAGACTACCTTCCTTAACGACAAGGTTACCATCCATTTGAATAACAAAAATGTCGAAAACAGACTACCTTCAATAATGACAAGGCTACAATCCTTTGGAGTAACAAAAATCTCGAAAACAGACTACCTTCCACAATGACAAGGTTACCATCCATTGGAATAACAAAGATATCGACAAAAGACTACCTTCCATAATGAAATGGTTACCATCCATTGGAGTAAAAAAATCTCAACAACAGACTTCTTTCCATAATGACAAGGCTACCATCCATTGGAGTAACAAAAATCTCAACGGCATACTACCTTCCATAATGACAAGGCTACCATCCATTAGAGTAACAAAAATCTCAACGACAGACTACCTTCCATAAAGACAAGGCTACCATCCATTTGAGTATCAAATTTCTGAACAACAGACTACCTTGCATAATGACAAGGCTATCATCCATTGGAATAACAAAGATATCAACAACAGGCTAACTTCAATAATGACAAGGCTTCCATCCATTGGAGTAACAAAAATCTCGACAAAAGACTACCTTCTATAATGACAAGGCTATAATCCATTGGAATAACAAAAATCTCGACAATAGACTACCTTCCATAATGACAAGGCTACCATCCATTGGAGTAACAAAAATATTGACAACAGACTACCTTCCATAATGACAAGGCTACCATCCATTGGAATAACAAAAATCTCGACAATAGACTACCTTCCATAATAAGACGGCTATCACCGATTGGAGTAACAAAAATATGAACAACAGACTACCTTCCATAATGACAAGGCTACCATTCATTGGAGTAACAAAAATGTCGACCATAGACTACCTTCCGTAATGACAAGGCTACCATCCATTGGAGTAATAAAAATGTCAACCATAGACTACCTTCCATAATCACAAGGCTACCATCCATTGGGGTAACAAAAATCTGAACAACAGACTACCTTGCATAATGACAAGGCTATCATCCATTGGAATAACAAAGATATCGACAACAGGCTACCTTCAATAATAACAAGGCTTCCATCCATTGGAGTAACAAAAATCTCGACAAAAGACTACCTTCCATAATGACAAGGCTACAATCCATTGGAATAATAAAAATATCGACAATAGACTACCTTCCATAATGACAAGGCTACCATCCATTGGAGTAACAAAAATCTCAACGACATACTACCTTCCATAATGACAAGGCTACCATCCATTGGAGTAACAAAAATCTCAACGACAGACTACCTTCCATAAAGACAAGGTTACCATCCATTTGAGTAACAAATTTCTGAACAACAGACTACCTTGCAAAATGACAAGGCTATCATCCATTGGAATAACAAAGATATCAACAACATGCTAACTTCAATAATGACAAGGCTTCCATCCATTGGAGTAACAAAAATCTCGACAAAAGACTACCTTCTATAATGAAAAGGATACCATCCATTGGAATAAAAAAGATATCGACAATAGACTATGTTCCATAATGACAAGGCTACCATCCATTGGAGTAACAAAAATCTCGACATCAGACTACTTTCCATAATGACAAATCTACCATCCATTGGAGTAACAAAAATTTCGACAACAGACTACCTTCCATAATGACAAGGATACCTTCCATTGAGAAACAAATATATCGACAAAAGACTACCTTCCATAATTGCAAGGCTACCATCCATTAGAGTAAGAAAAATCTGGAGAATAGACTACCTTCCATAATGACAACTTCATCATCCGTAGGAATGAAAAAAATATCGACAACAAACTACCTTCCATAATTACAAGGCTACCATCCATTCGAGTAACAAAAATATCGACAACAGACTATGTTCCATAATGACAAGGCTACCATCCATTGGAGTAAGACAAATCTCGACAACAAACTACCTTCCAAAATGACAAGGCTACCATCCTATGGAGTAATAAAAATCTCTACAATAGACTACCTTCAATAATGACAAGCCTACCATCCATTGAGTAATAAAGATATCGACAACAAACTACCTTCCATAATGACAAGGCTACAATCCATTGGAGTAAAAAAATCTCGACAAAAGACTACCTTCCTTAACGACAAGGTTACCATCCATTTGAATAACAAAAATGTCGAAAACAAACTACCTTCAATAATGACAAGGCTACAATCCTTTGGAGTAACAAAAATCTCGAAAACAGACTACCTTCCACAATGACAAGGTTACCATCCATTGGAATAACAAAGATATCGACAAAAGACTACCTTCCATAATGAAATGGTTACCATCCATTGGAGTAAAAAAATCTCGACAACAGACTTCTTTCCATAATGACAAGGCTACCATCCATTGGAGTAACAAAAATCTCAACGACATACTACCTTCCATAATGACAAGGCTACCATCCATTAGAGTAACAAAAATCTCAACGACATACTACCTTCCATAAAGACAAGGCTACCATCCATTTGAGTATCAAATTTCTGAACA
Source organism: Vicia faba (assembly GCA_948472305.1). Taxonomy (NCBI): domain Eukaryota; kingdom Viridiplantae; phylum Streptophyta; class Magnoliopsida; order Fabales; family Fabaceae; genus Vicia; species Vicia faba. The sequence goes on from OX451738.1 coordinate 746,197,225, forward strand.
ACAGACTACCTTGCATAATGACAAGGCTATCATCCATTGGAATAACAAAGATATCAACAACAGGCTAACTTCAATAATGACAAGGCTTCCATCCATTGGAGTAACAAAAATCTCGACAAAAGACTACCTTCTATAATGACAAGGCTATAATCCATTGGAATAACAAAAATCTCGACAATAGACTACCTTCCATAATGACAAGGCTACCATCCATTGGAGTAACAAAAATATTGACAACAGACTACCTTCCATAATGACAAGGCTACCATCCATTGGAATAACAAAAATCTCGACAATAGACTACCTTCCATAATAAGACGGCTATCACCGATTGGAGTAACAAAAATATGAACAACAGACTACCTTCCATAATGACAAGGCTACCATCCATTGGAGTAACAAAAATGTCGACCATAGACTACCTTCCGTAATGACAAGGCTACCATCCATTGGAGTAATAAAAATGTCAACCATAGACTACCTTCCATAATCACAAGGCTACCATCCATTGGGGTAACAAAAATCTGAACAACAGACTACCTTGCATAATGACAAGGCTATCATCCATTGGAATAACAAAGATATCGACAACAGGCTACCTTCAATAATAACAAGGCTTCCATCCATTGGAGTAACAAAAATCTCGACAAAAGACTACCTTCCATAATGACAAGGCTACAATCCATTGGAATAATAAAAATATCGACAATAGACTACCTTCCATAATGACAAGGCTACCATCCATTGGAGTAACAAAAATCTCAACGACATACTACCTTCCATAATGACAAGGCTACCATCCATTGGAGTAACAAAAATCTCAACGACAGACTACCTTCCATAAAGACAAGGCTACCATCCATTTGAGTAACAAATTTCTGAACAACAGACTACCTTGCAAAATGACAAGGCTATCATCCATTGGAATAACAAAGATATCAACAACATGCTAACTTCAATAATGACAAGGCTTCCATCCATTGGAGTAACAAAAATCTCGACAAAAGACTACCTTCTATAATGAAAAGGATACCATCCATTGGAATAAAAAAGATATCGACAATAGACTATGTTCCATAATGACAAGGCTACCATCCATTGGAGTAACAAAAATCTCGACATCAGACTACTTTCCATAATGACAAATCTACCATCCATTGGAGTAACAAAAATCTCGACAACAGACTACCTTCCATAATGACAAGGATACCTTCCATTGAGAAACAAATATATCGACAAAAGACTACCTTCCATAATTGCAAGGCTACCATCCATTAGAGTAAGAAAAATCTGGAGAATAGACTACCTTCCATAATGACAACTTCATCATCCGTAGGAATGAAAAAAATATCGACAACAAACTACCTTCCATAATTACAAGGCTACCATCCATTCGAGTAACAAAAATATCGACAACAGACTATGTTCCATAATGACAAGGCTACCATCCATTGGAGTAAGACAAATCTCGACAACAGACTACCTTCCAAAATGACAAGGCTACCATCCTATGGAGTAATAAAAATCTCTACAATAGACTACCTTCAATAATGACAAGCCTACCATCCATTGAGTAATAAAGATATCGACAACAAACTACCTTCCATAATGACAAGGCTACAATCCATTGGAGTAAAAAAATCTCGACAAAAGACTACCTTCCTTAACGACAAGGTTACCATCCATTTGAATAACAAAAATGTCGAAAACAGACTACCTTCAATAATGACAAGGCTACAATCCTTTGGAGTAACAAAAATCTCGAAAACAGACTTCCTTCCATAATGACAAGGTTACCATCCATTGGAATAACAAAGATATCGACAAAAGACTACCTTCCATAATGAAATGGTTACCATCCATTGGAGTAAAAAAATCTCGACAACAGACTTCTTTCCATAATGACAAGGCTACCATCCATTAGACTAACAAAAATCTTGACAACAGACTACCTTTCATAATGATAAGGCTACAATACATTGGAATAACAAAAATCTCGACAATGGACTACCTTCCATAATGACAAGGCTACCATCCAATGGAATAACAAAAATATCGAGAACATACTAACTTTCATAATGACAAGACTACCATCCATTGGAGTAACAAAAATCTGAACAATAGACTATGTTCCTTAATGACAAGGCTACCATCCATTGGAGTAACAGAAATCTCAATGACAGACTACCTTCCATAATGACAAGGCTACATTCCATTGAAGTAACAAAAATCTCGACAGTAGACTATGTTCCATAATGACAAGGCTACCATCCATTAGTATAACAAAAATATCGACAACAGACTACCTTACGTAATGACAAGGCTACCATCCATTGGGGTAACAAAAATATCGACAATAGACTACGTTCCATAATGACAAGGATACCATCCATTAGAGTAATAAAAATTTGACAACAGACTATGTTCCATGATAACAAGGCTACCATCCATTAGAGTAATTAAAATCTCGACAATAGACAACCTTCCATAATGACAAGGCTACCATCCATTGGAGTACCAAAAATATCGACAATAGACTATGTTCCGTAATAACAAGGCTACCATCCATTGGAGTAACAAAAATCTCAAAAATAGACTACCTTCCATAATGAAAAGGTTACCATCCATTGGAATAAAAAAGATATCGACAATAGACTATGTTCCATAATGACAAGGCTACCATCCATTGGAGTAACAAAAATCTCGACAACAGACTACTTTCCATAATGACAAAGCTACCATCCATTGGAGTAACAAAAATCTCGACAACAGACTACCTTCCATAATGACAAGGATACTATTCATTGAGAAACAAATATATCGACAACAGACTACCTTCCATAATTGCAAGGCTACCATCCATTGGACTAAGAAAAATCTCGACAACAAACTACCTTCCATAATGGCAAGTTCATCATCCTTTGGAATGACAAAAATATCGACAACAAACTATATTACATAATGACAAGGCTACCATACATTGGAGTAACAAAAATATCGACAACAGACTATGTTCCATAATGATAAGGCGACCATCCATTGGAGTAAGAAAACTCACGACAACAGACTACCTTCCAAAATGACAAGGCTATCATCCTATGGAGTAATAAAAATATCTATCACAGACTACATTCAATAATGACAAGGCTACCATCCATTGAGTAACAAAGATATCGACAACAAATTACCTTCCATAATTACAAGGCTACAATCCATTAGAGTAACGAAAATATCAACAAGAGACTACCTTCCTTAACGACAAGGTTACCATCCATTTGAATAACAAAAATCTCGACAACAGACTACCTTCCATAATGACAAGGCTACCATCCATTGGAGTAACAAAAATCTAGACAACAGACTACATTCCATAATGACAAGGTTACCATCCATTGGAATAACAAAGATATCGACAGAAGACTACCTTCCATAATGACATGGTTACCATCCATTGGAGTACAAAAATCTCGACAACATACTACTTTCCATAATGACAAGGCTACCATCCATTGGACTAACAAAAATCTCGACAACAAACTACCTTTCATAATGATAAGGCTACAATCCATTGGAATAACAAAAATCTCGACAACAGACTACCTTCCATAATGACAAGGCTACCATTCAATGGAATAACAAAAATATCGAGAACATACTACCTTTCATAATGACAAGGCTACCATCCATTGGGGTAACAAAAATATCGACAATAGACTATGTTCCATAATAAAAAGGATACCATCCATTGGTGTAATAAAAATCTTGACAACAGACTACGTTCCATGATAACAAGGCTACCATCCATTAGAGTAACAAAAATCTCGACAATAGACATCCTTCCATAATGACAAGGCTACCATCCATTCGAGTAACAAAAATATCGACAACAGACTATGTTCCATAATGACAAGGCTACCATCCATTGGAGTAAGACAAATCTCGACAACAAACTACCTTCCAAAATGACAAGGCTACCATCCTATGGAGTAATAAAAATCTCTACAATAGACTACCTTCAATAATGACAAGCCTACCATCCATTGAGTAATAAAGATATCGACAACAAACTACCTTCCATAATGACAAGGCTACAATCCATTGGAGTAAAAAAATCTCGACAAAAGACTACCTTCCTTAACGACAAGGTTACCATCCATTTGAATAACAAAAATGTCGAAAACAAACTACCTTCAATAATGACAAGGCTACAATCCTTTGGAGTAACAAAAATCTCGAAAACAGACTACCTTCCACAATGACAAGGTTACCATCCATTGGAATAACAAAGATATCGACAAAAGACTACCTTCCATAATGAAATGGTTACCATCCATTGGAGTAAAAAAATCTCGACAACAGACTTCTTTCCATAATGACAAGGCTACCATCCATTGGAGTAACAAAAATCTCAACGACATACTACCTTCCATAATGACAAGGCTACCATCCATTAGAGTAACAAAAATCTCAACGACATACTACCTTCCATAAAGACAAGGCTACCATCCATTTGAGTATCAAATTTCTGAACAACAGACTACCTTGCATAATGACAAGGCTATCATCCATTGGAATAACAAAGATATCAACAACAGGCTAACTTCAATAATGACAAGGCTTCCATCCATTGGAGTAACAAAAATCTCGACAAAAGACTACCTTCTATAATGACAAGGCTATAATCCATTGGAATAACAAAAATCTCGACAATAGACTACCTTCCATAATGACAAGGCTACCATCCATTGGAGTAACAAAAATATTGACAACAGACTACCTTCCATAATGACAAGGCTACCATCCATTGGAATAACAAAAATCTCGACAATAGACTACCTTCCATAATAAGACGGCTATCACCGATTGGAGTAACAAAAATATGAACAACAGACTACCTTCCATAATGACAAGGCTACCATCCATTGGAGTAACAAAAATGTCGACCATAGACTACCTTCCGTAATGACAAGGCTACCATCCATTGGAGTAATAAAAATGTCAACCATAGACTACCTTCCATAATCACAAGGCTACCATCCATTGGGGTAACAAAAATCTGAACAACAGACTACCTTGCATAATGACAAGGCTATCATCCATTGGAATAACAAAGATATCGACAACAGGCTACCTTCAATAATAACAAGGCTTCCATCCATTGGAGTAACAAAAATCTCGACAAAAGACTACCTTCCATAATGACAAGGCTACAATCCATTGGAATAATAAAAATATCGACAATAGACTACCTTCCATAATGACAAGGCTACCATCCATTGGAGTAACAAAAATCTCAACGACATACTACCTTCCATAATGACAAGGCTACCATCCATTGGAGTAACAAAAATCTCAACGACAGACTACCTTCCATAAAGACAAGGCTACCATCCATTTGAGTAACAAATTTCTGAACAACAGACTACCTTGCAAAATGACAAGGCTATCATCCATTGGAATAACAAAGATATCAACAACATGCTAACTTCAATAATGACAAGGCTTCCATCCATTGGAGTAACAAAAATCTCGACAAAAGACTACCTTCTATAATGAAAAGGATACCATCCATTGGAATAAAAAAGATATCGACAATAGACTATGTTCCATAATGACAAGGCTACCATCCATTGGAGTAACAAAAATCTCGACATCAGACTACTTTCCATAATGACAAATCTACCATCCATTGGAGTAACAAAAATCTCGACAACAGACTACCTTCCATAATGACAAGGATACCTTCCATTGAGAAACAAATATATCGACAAAAGACTACCTTCCATAATTGCAAGGCTACCATCCATTAGAGTAAGAAAAATCTGGAGAATAGACTACCTTCCATAATGACAACTTCATCATCCGTAGGAATGAAAAAAATATCGACAACAAACTACCTTCCATAATTACAAGGCTACCATCCATTCGAGTAACAAAAATATCGACAACAGACTATGTTCCATAATGACAAGGCTACCATCCATTGGAGTAAGACAAATCTCGACAACAGACTACCTTCCAAAATGACAAGGCTACCATCCTATGGAGTAATAAAAATCTCTACAATAGACTACCTTCAATAATGACAAGCCTACCATCCATTGAGTAATAAAGATATCGACAACAAACTACCTTCCATAATGACAAGGCTACAATCCATTGGAGTAAAAAAATCTCGACAAAAGACTACCTTCCTTAACGACAAGGTTACCATCCATTTGAATAACAAAAATGTCGAAAACAGACTACCTTCAATAATGACAAGGCTACAATCCTTTGGAGTAACAAAAATCTCGAAAACAGACTTCCTTCCATAATGACAAGGTTACCATCCATTGGAATAACAAAGATATCGACAAAAGACTACCTTCCATAATGAAATGGTTACCATCCATTGGAGTAAAAAAATCTCGACAACAGACTTCTTTCCATAATGACAAGGCTACCATCCATTAGACTAACAAAAATCTTGACAACAGACTACCTTTCATAATGATAAGGCTACAATACATTGGAATAACAAAAATCTCGACAATGGACTACCTTCCATAATGACAAGGCTACCATCCAATGGAATAACAAAAATATCGAGAACATACTAACTTTCATAATGACAAGACTACCATCCATTGGAGTAACAAAAATCTGAACAATAGACTATGTTCCTTAATGACAAGGCTACCATCCATTGGAGTAACAGAAATCTCAATGACAGACTACCTTCCATAATGACAAGGCTACATTCCATTGAAGTAACAAAAATCTCGACAGTAGACTATGTTCCATAATGACAAGGCTACCATCCATTAGTATAACAAAAATATCGACAACAGACTACCTTACGTAATGACAAGGCTACCATCCATTGGGGTAACAAAAATATCGACAATAGACTACGTTCCATAATGACAAGGATACCATCCATTAGAGTAATAAAAATTTGACAACAGACTATGTTCCATGATAACAAGGCTACCATCCATTAGAGTAATTAAAATCTCGACAATAGACAACCTTCCATAATGACAAGGCTACCATCCATTGGAGTACCAAAAATATCGACAATAGACTATGTTCCGTAATAACAAGGCTACCATCCATTGGAGTAACAAAAATCTCAAAAATAGACTACCTTCCATAATGAAAAGGTTACCATCCATTGGAATAAAAAAGATATCGACAATAGACTATGTTCCATAATGACAAGGCTACCATCCATTGGAGTAACAAAAATCTCGACAACAGACTACTTTCCATAATGACAAAGCTACCATCCATTGGAGTAACAAAAATCTCGACAACAGACTACCTTCCATAATGACAAGGATACTATTCATTGAGAAACAAATATATCGACAACAGACTACCTTCCATAATTGCAAGGCTACCATCCATTGGACTAAGAAAAATCTCGACAACAAACTACCTTCCATAATGGCAAGTTCATCATCCTTTGGAATGACAAAAATATCGACAACAAACTATATTACATAATGACAAGGCTACCATACATTGGAGTAACAAAAATATCGACAACAGACTATGTTCCATAATGATAAGGCGACCATCCATTGGAGTAAGAAAACTCACGACAACAGACTACCTTCCAAAATGACAAGGCTATCATCCTATGGAGTAATAAAAATATCTATCACAGACTACATTCAATAATGACAAGGCTACCATCCATTGAGTAACAAAGATATCGACAACAAATTACCTTCCATAATTACAAGGCTACAATCCATTAGAGTAACGAAAATATCAACAAGAGACTACCTTCCTTAACGACAAGGTTACCATCCATTTGAATAACAAAAATCTCGACAACAGACTACCTTCCATAATGACAAGGCTACCATCCATTGGAGTAACAAAAATCTAGACAACAGACTACATTCCATAATGACAAGGTTACCATCCATTGGAATAACAAAGATATCGACAGAAGACTACCTTCCATAATGACATGGTTACCATCCATTGGAGTACAAAAATCTCGACAACATACTACTTTCCATAATGACAAGGCTACCATCCATTGGACTAACAAAAATCTCGACAACAAACTACCTTTCATAATGATAAGGCTACAATCCATTGGAATAACAAAAATCTCGACAACAGACTACCTTCCATAATGACAAGGCTACCATTCAATGGAATAACAAAAATATCGAGAACATACTACCTTTCATAATGACAAGGCTACCATCCATTGGGGTAACAAAAATATCGACAATAGACTATGTTCCATAATAAAAAGGATACCATCCATTGGTGTAATAAAAATCTTGACAACAGACTACGTTCCATGATAACAAGGCTACCATCCATTAGAGTAACAAAAATCTCGACAATAGACATCCTTCCATAATGACAAGGCTACCATCCATTGGAGTACCAAAAATATCGACAATAGACTATGTTGCATAATAACAAGGCTACCATCCATTGGAGTAACAAAAATCTCGACAATAGACTACCTTCCATAACGAAAAGGTTACCATCCATTGGAATAAAAAAGATATCGACAATAGACTATGTTCCATAATGACAAGGCTACCATCCATTAGAGTAACAAAAATCTCGACAACAGACTACTTTCCATAATGTCAAAGCTACCATCCATTGGAGTAACAAAAATATGGACAACAAACTACCTTCCATAATGACAAGGATACCATCCATTGAGAAACAAATATATCGACAACAGACTACCTTCCATAATGACAACTTCATCATCCGTTGGAATGAAAAAAATATCGACAACAAACTACCTTCCATAATTACAAGGCTACCATCCATTCGAGTAACAAAAATATCGACAACAGACTATGTTCCATAATGACAAGGCTACCATCCGTTGGAGTAAGACAAATCTCGACAACAGAATACCTTCCAAAATGACAAGGCTACCATCCTATGGAGTAATAAAAATCTCTACAATAGACTACCTTCAATAATGACAAGCCTACCATCCATTGAGTAATAAAGATATCGACAACAAACTACCTTCCATAATGACAAGGCTACAATCCATTGGAGTAAAAAAATCTCGACAAAAGACTACCTTCCTTAACGACAAGGTTACCATCCATTTGAATAACAAAAATGTCGAAAACAGACTACCTTCAATAATGACAAGGCTACAATCCTTTGGAGTAACAAAAATCTCGAAAACAGACTACCTTCCACAATGACAAGGTTACCATCCATTGGAATAACAAAGATATCGACAAAAGACTACCTTCCATAATGAAATGGTTACCATCCATTGGAGTAAAAAAATCTCGACAACAGACTTCTTTCCATAATGACAAGGCTACCATCCATTGGAGTAACAAAAATCTCAACGGCATACTACCTTCCATAATGACAAGGCTACCATCCATTAGAGTAACAAAAATCTCAACGACAGACTACCTTCCATAAAGACAAGGCTACCATCCAATGGAATAAGAAAAATATCGAGAACATACTAACTTTCATACTGACAAGACTACCATCCATTGGAGTAACAAAAATCTGAACAACAGACTATGTTCCTTAATGACAAGGCTACCATCCATTGGAGTAAGAGAAATCTCAATGACATACTACCTTCCATAATGACAAGGCTACAATCCATTGAAGTAACAGAAATCTCGATAGAAGACTACGTTCCATAATGACAAGGCTACCATCCATTAGAATAACAAAAATATCGATATTAGAATACCTTCCATAATGACAAGGCTACCATCCATTGGGGTTACAAAAATATCGACAATAGACTATGTTCCATAATGACAAGGATACCATCCATTGGACTAATAAAAATTTCACAACAGACTATGTTCCATGATAACAACGCTACCATCGATTAGAGTAAAATAAATCTCGACAATAGACAACCTTCCATAATGACAAGGCTACCATCCATTCGAGTACCAAAAATATCGAAAATAGACTATGTTCCATAGTAACAAGGCTACCATCCAATGGAGTAACAAAAATCTCGACAACAGAATACCTTCCAAAATGAAAAGGTTACCATCCAATGGAATAAAAAAGATATCGACAATAGATTATGTTCCATAATGACAAGGCTACCATCCATTGGAGTAACAAAAATCTCGACAACAGACTACCTTTCATAATGACAAAGCTACCATCCATTGGAGTAACAAAAATCTCGACAATAGACTACCTTCAATAATGACAAGGATACCATCCATTGAGAAACAAATATATCGACAATAGACTACCTTCCATAATGGAAAGGCTACCATCCATTGGAGTAAAAAAATCTCGACAACAGACTAGCTTTCATAATGACAAGTTCATCAATTGTTGGAATGACAAAAATATCGACAACAAACTACCTTCCATAATGACAAGGCTACCATCCATTGGAGTAACAAAAATATCGACAACAGACTATGTTCCATTAGGACAAGGCTACCATCCATTGGAGTAACAAAAATATTGACAATAGACTACCTTCCAAAATGACAAGGCTTCCATCCTATGGAGTAATAAAAATCTCTACAACAGACTATCTTCCACAATGAGAAGGCTACCATCCACTGAGTAACAAAGATATCGAAAACAGACTACCTTTCAAAATGACAAGGCTACAATCCATTGGAGTAACAAAAATATCGTCAATAGACTATGTTCCATAATGACAAGGCTACCATCCATTGGAGTAAAAAAAATCTCGACCACAGACTACCTTCCATAATGAAAAGGCTAACATCCATTGAAGTACCAAAAATCTCGATAACAAACTAACTTCCATAATGACAAGGCTACCATCAGATGCATTAACAAAAATCTCGATAATAGACCACGTTCCATAATGACAAGGATACCATCCATTGAGAAACAAATATATCGACAAAAGACTACCTTCCATAATTGCAAGGCTACCATCCATTAGAGTAAGAAAAATCTAGAAAACAGACTACCTTCCATAATGACAACTTCATCATCCGTTGGAATGAAAAAAATATCGACAACAAACTACTTTCCATAATGACAAGGCTACCATCCATTGGAGTAACAAAAATATCGACAATAGACTATGTTCCATAATGACAAGGCTACCATGCATTGGAGTAAGACAAATCTCGACAACAGACTACCTTCAAAAATGACAAGGCTACCATCATATGGAGTAATAAAAATCTCTACAATAGACTACCTTCAATAATGACAAGGCTACCATCCATTGAGTGATAAAGATATCGACAAAAAACTACATTCCATAATGACAAGGCTACAATCCATTGGAGTAAAAAAAATCTCGACAAAAGACTACCTTCCTTAACGACAAGGTTACCATCCATTTGAATAACAAAAATCTCGACACCAGACTACCTTCAATAATGACAACGCTACCATCCATTGGAGTAACAAAAATCTCGACAACAAACTATCTTCCATAATGACCAGGTTACCATCCATTGGAATAACAAAGATATCGACAAAAGACTACCTTCCATAATGACATGGTTACTGTTGTACCCCAAAATTTGCCCTCCCATATTTCTCAAAATATTTCAAGAAAAATTCACAAGTCCAACCCGGTGCGTCATATTCAGGTATTCTTTTGCCAAGATATCTCTGATAACGTATTCTCAAATTCAGGTTCGGTTCAAGAGTCAATTCTTTAAAGAAGGTATCCGAATGTGCGAGTTTTCTTGAAGATATATGGTGAAAAAGTGTGCTGAAAGTGCAGTTTTTACGCGCTAAAAAATTCATAATTTGAAGATCGTGACTCGTTTTGAACCCGTTCCGGTGGCAAAACTTCCGTCTTGACATTATCTATGTTTTCATCTCTCACGGCTGGAAGCCAATTTCGAACAGAAGGTCTTCAAAAATGTGGATTTATCAAGTATTTTCGCACAGAAAATTTGTGACAGAAGTTTATTTGCGTCATGTTCAGAAAATCATAACTTGGTCAATTTTCATCGTATCGAGCTGGTTCCGGCGCCAAAATTTCACAAATTGAGTTGACTACATTATCACAGAAGGTATTGAGTTCAAACGGTATTCAAAAGGCCTTCGTTTTTTGCTCAGAGTGCGTGACACGCTGAAAATCCTGAATGCTGAATATTATTTCATCTGGGCCGAAAATTCAAAAATTCATAACTCGGTCAATTTTTATCGGATTGGGCTCATATTTTTACACAAGGTCCCTGACTCATAGATCTACAACTTTGCTTCAAAAGTCGAGACCGGATTATGCTCCGATCAATACCAGTTTTTTATTGAAGAACGTGTCAGAGTCGACACTGGAGCCCAAAATAAGTTTGTCTGAGCTGAAACTTCAAAAATTCATAACTAATCCACCGTTTATCCGATTGAGCCGATTTTCGGACAGGAGTTAGTTATCGATGTCGGCTACATTTTGTTTTCACATTTCAACTTCAAAAATTGCACTTAAGTCCCTGCGATTTAGCCTGGAAAGTGACGAACTCAAGTGAACATTGGAGGCCCAATTGCACATTCAAAGCCCATTTTCTTTACCCTAATTTCCATTATATAATCACCTTCTTTTCACACAAACCAAGGAGGAAAAGAGAGAAAAAACTTTGCCACAACACTGTTAGAATATCAAATTCTTTCAAGAACCCTAAAACTTTGAAATCCTTATTACAAATCCCTCTCTCACTACAAACAAGCCATCACAGTTACAAACCAACATCTCACTACTTCTTCAGTAAGGATAAGGCTGGCTTGATCTCCATGATCCAAAGGGCATAAAAGCATTCAGGTCACTAATTTTCCAGTAAGGGTAAGATTGATTTGATCTCCATGATCAAAAGGGTGTAATCATTCATACATGCCATATTGTGCCTAAACATTAAATTTCTTCATATATTGGCTTTATTTGCATTTTATGATTTCATTTAATGTGTTCGTGAGATTTAACACTGCAGATTTAGACAGGATCCCATGCAGGTTCATTAAGGAACGTTGAGGCCAAAAGCCAAATGGCCAAAAGCCAAATGGCCAAAAGCCAAAAGCCAAATGGCCAAAAGCCAAAAGCCAAAAGCCAAAAGCCAAAAGCCAAATGGCCAAAAGAACAACTTATGCTTGACGAGACAGACATCTTGAGAAGATTAAGGAACGTTGAGGCCAGAACACAAATGGCCATGAAACCCAATCCAATGGCCAAAGAATACAGACCACGGTACTCAGAAGTCAATGAACACGCACGTGACGCCAGAAAGTCAAACAAGGATTTTTGTCTAATGGGCCAGATTTCTCAACAAAAAACCTCCCTTTGGGTCTGAATACCCCCCATGGTTTGCACATTTTTATTTTTTTATTTGATTTTCCTTTTTATTCTTTTAATTGTCTTCAATTGTTTTCTTTAATTTCATAAATTAATTTTCATAAGATAAAAAATCAGAAACTAAAATATATTTAATTATTATTATTATTTCACTATTAATTTATTTTGTAAATAAACTTTAATAATTAGTTTAGTAAATTAGGTTTTAAAACTTTAATATTTTTCTCAATAAATTAAAATATGTAGAAATTAGGTTTTTTAACTTTTTATCACTTTTCTTAATAAATAATTTTTTCTTATTATCATTATTATTAATTACTAATTTATTTTGTAAATAAACATGTACATTAAATATTTAGTAAATTAGGTTAAACTTTAATATTTTTCTTTAATAATTAAAAACAACTTAGAATTAGGGTTTCTCTTGAATTTTAATTTTCTTTATTTCATAAATACAAAAACCATCAAAAAAAAAAACACTTCTTTTCTTTAATTTAATAATTAATTAACTTTTCATTTAATTTAATTTCATGCAAAGGGTCAAAACCCTCGGACGTCCTAATTTTAATTCTTTTCGCGCATTATTTTCTTATCAATTATTATGTAACTGCTTTCCGGATGTAATAGTAATTAGGTTTACCGCATTTATTTACTTTCCGCATTTTTATTAAAACGGGTCTTTGTAATTTGGCGATGTATAGACCCGCGCCTTGTAATAGCGTAGGATTTTACTTTCTGCATTTAAATTTCCGCACTTTTAAATTATAATTGCATGAAAGAATGTATGGCCTAAATTAAAAACAAGCGTAGATCACCATGATACATGTACAAGATAAAACATATCATGAAAATAACACACAAATTCACACACCACTCTTAGGGTACGCCTCACTGTTGCCTTGCCCTCGAAACGTGGTCGTCGAGTATAGGACGTTTTAGTAAGTCCTTATGTCCATGATCTATTGCATAGGGGTAGCTTCTAAGGTGTCCTACTGTTGCTCCGGTGACCACACGGTCCCTACAAACGAATTGACCCGAACACCTCCAACGGTGGTGCTACCTACCTCTCAATGGTGGGATGGCACTACCTTAAGGACATTTACACAGCCTAATTCCTTAGGGTAGGTAGATGACTCATAGATACTTGCTCTATTTCAAAAAAACAATCAAAAACTCTTTTCACACTGACACTTTTCAAAAAGCTTTCAAAACAATTTTTCAAACACTCTTGAGGATTGATACAAGAGTCGATCTGAAATCTTTAAACGAAACTTTTTTCAAACCCACTCACACTTTGAAAAGCAAACACTTTTGAAAACACAATGAGCAAGTATCTAAGAGCCCATGGATAACCATGGATAGAAAGGGTGCTAACACCTTCCCTTTCTATAAATCTACCTCCCGAACCGAGAAAAAATCTCATAAGGAATTTTGTTGTGCATTTGTCCTGTCCATGTTGGAGAAAATAAAAGACGGTGGCGACTCTTGCTTACCGCGACATTTCGCGAACCAGCATTAAACAGTCAGTTCCAGATCCACCGATCACAGAACTGGCGACTCTGCTGGGGAAACTTTATAAAGTAAGGTGTACCTTAGGATAGCTTAGACTTGTGTTTTCAATTGCTGTGTTTGTTTGCTTTATATTTGTGGGCACTGCATCGGAGTTACATAGATCCTAACCCGGATCTGGGGATACCCTGTTAGGTAGCATAAGTTGTGAGGGACCTGTCCGGCGTAGACCGACATGGGTGAAGCAGTGGCTACGTTGGTGTGGCACCTTGGTCTGTACCGATATCCCTTGTGTTACAACGAGGAGAATATGGGTCTTCTGAGGAGTCATTAGGCACAAACCGACCTTAGAACCTTAAATGACCCAACTTGGCCAATAGAACAGTAGCAGTATGCTACGCCCATTGAAGCTAAACTCTCGTGATGGTTCTGGCTGCAAGAAAAGATTGCGATGCTAGAGTTATGACCGATTGAGGGTAGTCAGTGATATTGGGATCCTCTAGAACCCGGTTACTTCTGATAGGACAGGTCTTAACCAACAAACTGAAAGAGGGTAATACCTAGACCCCATGCTGGCCTAAACTCTAAGGGCTTCTCTTGTGTGACTTGTGTGCCTTCCAACTTGACTATTTGCATGCTTGTTATCTGACACTTGAGTTTCTTGCAGGTTTTGTTTATAGTCCTTAATCTGGACTCATAACAGGGTTTACATATACCACTCCATGCATAGCATAACATCATACCATTGCATACATCCTACATAAGGACTAATCCATTTCAAGGATCTCAAGGGTCTGTGATGCAGGTCATGATGAACCAACTGTCCAGCAAGGGGCAAAGAGGATTTATTTTCCTCTAGAAAAGGTTGTCAGGGGCTATGACCCACTCGATATGGTGAGCCTTGACACTTGAAGAAGGACTCTCAACAACATGAAGTTCCTTTAATAAAGCTACAAAATTCAAACTCTAACGGTTTCTTGTTTACCCCGCGAGATCCTTGAAAACATTGCATGCATACATACATGTCATTGCATTACAGGTATCCCTTTTACAGGTTGCTTACCTTCTTTGCTGTTTATTTCAGCCGATCGTCATGAATCCTGAATCATCTACTGAGCAATCCATCAAGGCTCTCCAAGCTCAGAACGCCCAGTTCCAAGAGTTGATCATGAGTTTAGCCCAGGGGCAACAAGATCTGAAGACTCTGCTCTCGAAGAAGAAGAAGAAGAAGAAGAAGAGGACGGTGTTGTTCAACCCGAGACGCAAATCTGGGAATGGGTCACAAAATGAAGTTGAGCTGACTACCCCGTCCGTTGGGAAAGACAATCCCCAAGAAAGGGAGGTTCCTAGTCCAGTGGTCTCCGACAACGAGACCGATTACAATGGTAAGCAGTACCCCCCAGCTGAGGACAGGTACAAACAGCTGGAAGACCGGTTAAGTGCTATGGAAATACAGAAAGTGCCCGGCCTGGACTTCGAAGATCTAGGTCTGTCTTCTGGGGTAGTAATCCCACACAAGTTCAAGGCACCTTCTTTTGCAAAATATGACGGGGCTTCCTGTCCTAAGCTGCATCTCAGGTCTTACACAAGGAGGATCCAGCCCTACACGGATGACAAGAATTTGTGGATTCACTTCTTTCAGGATAGTCTGTCGGGAACTCAACTCGACTGGTTCTATCAACTTAATGGAGCCAACATCCGCAGCTGGGAGGACTTGGCCACTGCATTCTACAAGCAGTACCAGTACAATGCCGACCTCGCTCCTACACGTACCCAACTCCAAGGTATGTCGCTAGGATCAGGAGAAGGTTTTAAGGAGTACGCCCAAAAGTGGAGAGACCTTGCTGGAAGGGTGCAACCACCTCTGACTGATCGTGAACTTGTGGACCTGTTCTTGGGGAACTTGTCTGGTCCATTCTACACCCATCTGATTGGGAATTCTTTTGTTGGATTCACAGATCTGATCTTGACCGGGGAGAGAATTGAAGCTGGTATAAAATCAGGAAAGATTCAAGAAGTTGCACCTGCTGATATCGACAATAGACTATGTTCCATAATGACAAGGCTACCATCCATTGGAGTAACAAAAATCTCGACATCAGACTACTTTCCATAATGACAAATCTACCATCCATTGGAGTAACAAAAATCTCGACAACAGACTACCTTCCATAATGACAAGGATACCTTCCATTGAGAAACAAATATATCGACAAAAGACTACCTTCCATAATTGCAAGGCTACCATCCATTAGAGTAAGAAAAATCTGGAGAATAGACTACCTTCCATAATGACAACTTCATCATCCGTTGGAATGAAAAAAATATCGACAACAAACTACCTTCCATAATGACAAGGCTACCATCCATTGGAGTAACAAAAATATCGACAATAGACTATGTTCCATAATGACAAGGCTACCATGCATTGGAGTAAGACAAATCTCGACAACAGACTACCATCAAAAATGACAAGGCTACCATCATATGGAGTAATAAAAATCTCTACAATAGACTACCTTCAATAATGACAAGGCTACCATCCATTGAGTAATAAAGATATCGACAAAAAACTACCTTCCATAATGACAAGGCTACAATCCATTGGAGTAAAAAAAATCTTGACAAAAGACTACCTTCCTTAACGACAAGGTTACCATCCATTTGAATAACAAAAATCTCGACACCAGACTACCTTCAATAATGACAACGCTACCATCCATTGGAGTAACAAAAATCTCGACAACAGACTACCTTCCATAATGACCAGGTTACCATCCATTGGAATAACAAAGATATCGATAAAAGACTACCTTCCATAATGACATGGTTACCATCCATTGGAGTAAAAAAATATCGACAACAGACTTCTTTCTATAATGACAAGGCTACCATCCATTAGACTAACAAAAATCTTGACAACAGACTACCTTTCATAATGATAAGGCTACAATCCATTGGAATAACAAAAATCTAGACAATGGACTACCTTCCATAATGACAAGGCTACCATCCAATGGAATAACAAAAATATCGAGAACATACTAACTTTCATAATGACAAGACTACCATCCATTGGAGTAACAAAAATCTGAACAATAGACTATGTTCCTTAACGACAAGGCTACCATCCATTGGAGTAACAGAAATCTCAATGACAGACTACCTTCCATAATGACAAGGCTACATTCCATTGAAGTAACAAAAATCTCGACAGTAGACTATGTTCCATAATGACAAGGCTACCATCCATTAGAATAACAAAAATATCGACAACAAACTACCTTACGTAATGACAAGGCTACCATCCATTGGGGTAACAAAAATATCGACAATAGACTACGTTCCATAATGACAAGGATACCATCCATTAGAGTAATAAAAATTTGACAACTGACTATGTTCCATGATAACAAGGCTACCATCCATTAGAGTAACAAAAATCTCGACAATAGACAACCTTCCATAATGACAAGGCTACCATCCATTGGAGTACCAAAAATATCGACAATAGACTATGTTCCGTAATAACAAGGCTACCATCCATTAGAGTAACAAAAATCTCGAAAATAGACTACCTTCCATAATGAAAAGGTTACCATCCATTGGAATAAAAAAGATATCGACAATAGACTATGTTCCATAATGACAAGGCTACCATCCATTGGAGTAACAAAAATCTCGACAACAGACTACTTTCCATAATGACAAGGCTACCATCCATTGGACTAACAAAAATCTCGACAACAAACTACCTTTCATAATGATAAGGCTACAATCCATTGGAATAACAAAAATCTCGACAACAGACTACCTTCCATAATGACAAGGCTACCATTCAATGGAATAACAAAAATATCGAGAACATACTACCTTTCATAATGACAAGGCTACCATCCATTGGGGTAACAAAAATATCGACAATAGACTATGTTCCATAATAAAACGGATACCATCCATTGGTGTAATAAAAATCTTGACAACAGACTACGTTCCATGATAACAAGGCTACCATCCATTAGAGTAATAAAAATCTCGACAATAGACATCCTTCCATAATGACAAGGCGACCATCCATTGGAGTACCAAAAATATCGACAATAGACTATGTTCCATAATAACAAGGCTACCATCCATTGGAGTAACAAAAATCTCGACAATAGACTACCTTCCATAACGAAAAGGTTACCATCCATTGGAATAAAAAAGATATCGACAATAGACTATGTTCCATAATGACAAGGCTACCATCCATTGGAGTAACAAAAATCTCGACAACAGACTACTTTCCATAATGTCAAAGCTACCATCCATTGGAGTAACAAAAATATGGACAACAAACTACCTTCCATAATGACAAGGATACCATCCATTGAGAAACAAATATATCGACAATAGACTACCTTCCATAATGATAACTTCATCATCCGTTGGAATGACAAAAATATCGACAACAAACTACCTTCCATAATTACAAGGCTACCATCCATTCGAGTAACAAAAATATCGACAACAGACTATGTTCCATAATGACAAGGCTACCATCCATTGGAGTAAGACAAATCTCGACAACAGACTACCTTCCAAAATGACAAGGCTACCATCCTATGGAGTAATAAAAATCTCTACAATAGACTACCTTCAATAATCACAAGCCTACCATCCATTGAGTAATAAAGATATCGACAACAAACTACCTTCCATAATGACAAGGCTACAATCCATTGGAGTAAAAAAATCTCGACAAAAGACTACCTTCCTTAACGACAAGGTTACCATCCATTTCAATAACAAAAATGTCGTCAACAGACTACCTTCAATAATGACAAGGCTACCATCCTTTGGAGTAACAAAAATCTCGAAAACAGACTACCTTCCACAATGACAAGGTTACCATCCATTGGAATAACAAAGATATCGACAAAAGACTACCTTCCATAATGAAATGGTTACCATCCATTGGAGTAAAAAAATCTCGACAACAAACTTCTTTCCATAATGAGAAGGCTACCGTCCATTAGACTAACAAAAATCTCGACAACAGACTACCTTTCATAATGATAAGGCTACAATCCATTGGAATAACAAAAATCTCGACCACAGACTACCTTCCATAATGACAAGGCTACCATCCAATGGAATAAGAAAAATATCGAGAACATACTAACTTTCATACTGACAAGACTACCATCCATTGGAGTAACAAAAATCTGAACAACTGACTATGTTCCTTAATGACAAGGCTACCATCCGTTGGAGTAAGAGAAATCTCAATGACATACTACCTTCCATAATGACAAGGCTACAATCCATTGAAGTAACAAAAATCTCGATAGTAGACTACGTTCCATAATGACAAGGCTACCATCCATTAGAATAACAAAAATATCGATATTAGAATACCTTCCATAATGACAAGGCTACCATCCATTGGGGTAACAAAAATATCGACAATAGACTATGTTCCATAATGACAAGGATACCATCCATTGGACTAATAAAAATTTGACAACAGACTATGTTCCATGATAACAACGCTACCATCGATTAGAGTAACATAAATCTCGACAACAAACAACCTTCCATAATGACAAGGCTACCATCCATTCGAGTACCAAAAATATCGACAATAGACTATGTTCCATAGTAACAAGGCTACCATCTAATGGAGTAACAAAAATCTCGACAACAGAATACCTTCCAAAATGAAAAGGTTACCATCCATTGGAATAAAAAAGATATCGACAATAGATTATGTTCCATAATGACAAGGCTACCATCCATTGGAGTAACAAAAATCTCGACAACAGACTACCTTCCATAATGACAAAGCTACCATCCATTGGAGTAACAAAAATCTCGACAATAGACTACCTTCAATAATGACAAGGATACCATCCATTGAGAAACAAAGATATCGACAATAGACTACCTTCCATAATGGAAAGGCTACCATCCATTGGAGTAAAAAAATATCGACAATAGACTAGCTTTCATAATGACAAGTTCATCAATTGTTGGAATGACAAAAATATCGACAACAAACTACCTTCCATAATGACAAGGCTACGATCCATTAGAGTAACAAAAATATCGACAACAGACTATGTTCCATTAGGACAAGGCTACCATCCATTGGAGTAACAAAAATATTGACAATAGACTACCTTCCAAAATGACAAGGCTTCCATCCTATGGAGTAATAAAAATCTCTACAACAGACTACCTTCCACAATGAGAAGGCTACCATCCACTGAGTAACAAAGATATCGAAAACAGACTACCTTTCAAAATGACAAGGCTACAATCCATTGGAGTAACAAAAATATCGTCAATAGACTATGTTCCATAATGACAAGGCTACCATCCATTGGAGTCAAAAAAATCTCGACCATAGACTACCTTCCATAATGAAATGGCTAACATCCATTGAAGTACCAAAAATCTCGACAACAAACTAACTTCCATAATGACAAGGCTACCATCAGATGGATTAACAAAAATCTCGATAATAGACCACGTTCCATAATGACAAGGATACCATCCATTGAGAAACAAATATATCGACAAAAGACTACCTTCCATAATTGCAAGGCTACCATCCATTAGAGTAAGAAAAATATGGAAAACAGACTACCTTCCATAATGACAACTTCATCATCCGTTGGAATGAAAAAAATATCGACAACAAACTACTTTCCATAATGACAAGGCTACCATCCATTGGAGTAACAAAAATATCGACAATAGACTATGTTCCATAATGACAAGGCTACCATGCATTGGAGTAAGACAAATCTCGACAACAGACTACCTTCAAAAATGACAAGGCTACCATCATATGGAGTAATAAAAATCTCTACAATAGACTACCTTCAATAATGACAAGGCTACCATCCATTGAGTGATAAAGATATCGACAAAAAACTACATTCCATAATGACAAGGCTACAATCCATTGGAGTAAAAAAAATCTCGACAAAAGACTACCTTCCTTAACGACAAGGTTACCATCCATTTGAATAACAAAAATCTCGACACCAGACTACCTTCAATAATGACAACGCTACCATCCATTGGAGTAACAAAAATCTCGACAATAGACTACCTTCCATAATGACCAGGTTACCATCCATTGGAATAACAAAGATATCGACAAAAGACTACCTTCCATAATGACATGGTTACTGTTGTACCCCAAAATTTGCCCTCCCATATTTCTCAAAATATTTCAAGAAAAATTCACAAGTCCAACCCGGCGCGTCATATTCAGGTATTCTTTCGCCAAGATATCTCTGATAACGTATTCTCAAATTCAGGTTCGGTTCAAGAGTCAATTCTTTAAAGAAGGTATCCGAATGTGCGAGTTTTCTTGAAGAAATATGGTGAAAAAGTGTGCTGAAAGTGCAGTTTTTACGCGCTAAAAAATTCATAATTTGAAGATCGTGACTCGTTTTGAACCCATTCCGGTGGCAAAACTTCCGTCTTGACATTATCTATGTTTTCATCTCTCACGGCTGGAAGCCAATTTCGATCAGAAGGTCTTCAAAAATGTGGATTTATCAAGTATTTTCGCACAGAAAATTTGTGACAGAAGTTTATTTGCGTCATGTTCAGAAAATCATAACTTGGTCAATTTTCATCGTATCGAGCTGGTTCCGGCGCCAAAATTTCACAAATTGAGTTGACTACATTATCACACAAGGTATTGAGTTCAAACGGTATTCAAAAGGCCTTCGTTTTTTGCTCAGAGTGCGTGACACGCTGAAAATCCTGAATGCTGAATATTATTTCATCTGGGCCGAAAATTCGAAAATTCATAACTCGGTCAATTTTTATCGGATTGGGCTCATATTTTTACACAAGGTCCCTGACGCATAGATCTACAACTTTGCCTCAAAAGTCGAGACCGGATTATGCTCCGATCAATACCAGTTTTTTATTGAAGAACGTGTCAGAGTCGACACTGGAGCCCAAAATAAGTTTGTCTGAGCTGAAACTTCAAAAATTCATAACTAATCCACCGTTTATCCGATTGAGCCGATTTTCGGACAAGAGTTAGTTATCGATGTCGGCTACATTTTGTTTTCACATTTCAACTTCAAAAATTGCACTTAAGTCCCTGCGATTTAGCCTGGAAAGTGACGAACTCAAGTGAACATTGGAGGCCCAATTGCACATTCAAAGCCCATTTTCTTTACCCTAATTTCCATTATATAATCACCTTCTTTTCACACAAACCAAGGAGGAAAAGAGAGAAAAAACTTTGCCACAACACTGTTAGAATATCAAATTCTTTCAAGAACCCTAAAACCTTGAAATCCTTATTACAAATCCCTCTCTCACTACAAACAAGCCATCACAGTTACAAACCAACATCTCACTACTTCTTCAGTAAGGATAAGGCTGGCTTGATCTCCATGATCCAAAGGGCATAAAAGCATTCAGGTCACTAATTTTCCAGTAAGGGTAAGATTGATTTGATCTCCATGATCAAAAGGGTGTAATCATTCATACATGCCATATTGTGCCCAAACATTAAATTTCTTCATATATTGGCTTTATTTGCATTTTATGATTTCATTTAATGTGTTTGTGAGATTTAACACTGCAGATTTAGACAAGATCCCTTGCAGGTTCATTAAGGAACGTTGAGGCCAAAAGCCAAATGGCCAAAAGCCAAAAGCCAAATGGCCAAAAGCCAACAGCCAGAACACAAATGGCCAACAGCCAGAACACAAATGGCCATGAAACCCAATCCAATGGCCAAAGAATACAGACCACGGTACTCAGGAGTCAATGACCACGCACGTGACGCCAGAAAGTCAAACAAGGCTTTTTGTCTAATGGGCCAGATTTCTCACAAAAAACCTCCCTTTGGGTCTGAATACCCCCCATGGTTTGCACATTTTTATTTTTTTATTTAATTTTCCTTTTTATTCTTTTAATTGTCTTCAATTGTTTTCTTTAATTTCATAAATTAATTTTCATAAGATAAAAAATCAGAAACTAAAATATATTTAATTATTATTATTATTTCACTATTAATTTATTTTGTAAATAAACTTTAATAATTAGTTTAGTAAATTAGGTTTTAAAACTTTAATATTTTTCTCAATAAATTAAAATATGTAGAAATTAGGTTTTTTAACTTTTTATCACTTTTCTTAATCAATAATTTTTTCTTATTATCATTATTATTAATTACTAATTTATTTTGTAAATAAACATGTACATTAAATATTTAGTAAATTAGGTTAAACTTTAATATTTTTCTTTAATAATTAAAAACAATTTAGAATTAGGGTTTCTCTTGAATTTTAATTTTCTTTATTTCATAAATACAAAAACCATAAAAAAAAACACTTCTTTTCTTTAATTTAATAATTAATTAACTTTTCATTTAATTTAATTTCATGCAAAGGGTCAAAACCCTCGGACGTCCTAATTTTAATTCTTTTCGCGCATTATTTTCTTATCAATTATTATGTAACTGCTTTCCAGATGTAATAGTAATTAGGTTTACCGCATTTATTTACTTTCCGCATTTTTATTAAAACGGGTCTTTGTAATTTGGCGATGTATAGACCCGCGCCTTGTAATAGAGTAGGATTTTACTTTCCGCATTTAAATTTCCGCACTTTTAAATTATAATTGCATGAAAGAATGTATGGCCTAAATTAAAAACAAGCGTAGATCACCATGATACATGTGCAAGATAAAACATATCACGAAAATAACACACAAATTCACACACCACTCTTAGGGTACGCCTCACTGTTGCCTTGCCCTCGAAACGTGGTCGTCGAGTATAGGACGTTTTAGTAAGTCCTTATGTCCATGATCTATTGCATAGGGGTAGCTTCTAAGGTGTCCTACTGTTGCTCCGGTGACCACACTGTCCCTACAAACGAATTGACCCGAACACCTCCAACGGTGGTGCTACCTACCTCTCAATGGTGGGATGGCACTACCTTAAGGACATTTACACAGCCTAATTCCTTAGGGTAGGTAGATGACTCATAGATACTTGCTCTATTTCAAAAAAACAATCAAAAACTCTTTTCACACTGACACTTTTCAAAAAGCTTTCAAAACAATTTTTCAAACACTCTTGAGGACTGATACAAGAGTCGATCTGAAATCTTTAAACGAAACTTTTTTCAAACCCACTCACACTTTGAAAAGAAAACACTTTTGAAAACACAATGAGCAAGTATCTAAGAGCCCATGGATAACCATCGATAGAAAGGGTGCTAACACCTTCCCTTTCTATAAATCTACCTCCCGAACCGAGAAACAATCTCATAAGGAATTTTGTTGTGCTTTTGTCCTGTCCATGTTGGAGAAAATAAAAGACGGTGGCGACTCTTGCTTACCGCGACATTTCGCGAACCAGCATTAAACAGTCAGTTCCAGATCCACCGATCACAGAACTAGCGACTCTGCTGGGGAAACTTTATAAAGTAAGGTGTACCTTAGGATAACTTAGACTTGTGTTTTCAATTGCTGTGTTTGTTTGCTTTATATTTGTGGGCACTGCATCGGAGTTACATAGATCCTAACCCGGATCTGGGGATACCCTGTTAGGTAGCATAAGTTGTGAGGGACCTGTCCGGCGTAGACCGACATGGGTGAAGCAGTGGCTACGTTGGTGTGGCACCTTGGTCTGTACCGATATCCCTTGTGTTACAACGAGGAGAATATGGGTCTTCTGAGGAGTCATTAAGCACCAACCAACCTTAGAACCTTAAATGACCCAACTTGGCCAATAGAACAGTTGCAGTATGCTATGCCCATTGAAGCTAAACTCTCGTGATGGTTCTGGCTGCAAGAAAAGATTACGATGCTAGAGTTATGACCGATTGAGGGTAGTCAGTGATATTGGGATCCTCTAGAACCTGGTTACTTCTGATAGGACAGGTCTTAACCAACAAACTGAAAGAGGGTAATACCTAGACCCCATGCTGGCCTAAACTCTAAGGGCTTCTCTTGTGTGACTTGTGTGCCTTCCAACTTGACTATTTGCATGCTTGTTATCTGACACTTGAGTTTCTTGCAGGTTTTGTTTATAGTCCTTAATCTGGACTCATAATAGGGTTTACATATACCACTCCATGCATAGCATAACATCATACCATTGCATACATCCTACATAAGGACTAATCCATTTCAAGGATCTCAAGGGTCTGTGATGCAGGTCATGATGAACCAACTGTCCAGCAAGGGGCAAAGAGGATTTATTTTCCTCTAGACAAGGTTGTCAGGGGCTATGACCCACTCGATATGGTGAGCCTTGACACTTGAAGAAGGACTCTCAACAACATGAAGTTCCTTCAATAAAGCTACAAAATTCAAACTCTAACGGTTTCTTGTTTACCCCGCGAGATCCTTGAAAACATTGCATGCATACATACATGTCATTGCATTACAGGTATCCCTTTTACAGGTTGCTTACCTTATTTGCTGTTTATTTCAGCCGATCGTCATGAATCCTGAATCATCTACTGAGCAATCCATCAAGGCTCTCCAAGCTCAGAACGCCCAGTTCCAAGAGTTGATCATGAGTTTGGCCCAGGGGCAACAAGATCTGAAGACTCTGCTCTCAAAGAAGAAGAATAAGAAGAGGACGGTGTTGTTCAACCCGAGACGCAAATCTGGGAATGGGTCACAAAATGAAGTTGAGCTGACTACCCCGTCCGTTGGGAAAGACAGTCCCCAAGAAAGGGAGGTTCCTAGTCCAGTGGTCTCCGACAACGAGACCGATTACAATGGTGAGCAGTACCCCCCAGCTGAGGACAGGTACAAACAGCTGGAAGACCGGTTAAGTGCTATGGAAATACAGAAAGTGCCCGGCCTGGACTTCGAAGATCTAGGTCTGTCTTATGGGGTAGTAATCCCACACAAGTTCAAGGCACCTTCTTTTGCAAAATATGACGTGGCTTCCTGTCCTAAGCTGCATCTCAGGTCTTACACAAGGAGGATCCAGCCCTACACGGATGACAAGAATTTGTGGACTCACTTCTTTCAGGATAGTCTGTCGGGAACTCAACTCGACTGGTTCTATCAACTTAATGGAGCCAACATCCGCAGCTGGGAGGACTTGGCCACTGCATTCTACAAGCAGTACCAGTACAATGCCGACCTCGCTCCTACACGTACCCAACTCCAAGGTATGTCGCTAGGATCAGGAGAAGGTTTTAAGGAGTACGCCCAAAAGTGGAGAGACCTTGCTGGAAGGTTGCAACCACCTCTGACTGATCGTGAACTTGTGGACCTGTTCTTGGGGACCTTGTCTGGTCCATTCTATAACCATCTGATTGGGAATTCTTCTGTTGGGTTCACAGATCTGATCTTGACCGGGGAGAGAATTGAAGCTGGTATAAAATCAGGAAAGATTCAAGAAGCTGCACCTGCTGATGCTCAGAAAAATCCCCACAGTGGGAAGAAAGAGTCCAATGCTATACATGGTAAAAAGGGTCGTCATGATGTAGGGGCAATCCAGATCTCTGATCCCGCGCCTGTTCAACAAAGAAAGAGCAATAGGCGTAGGATAAAGTATCAAGATAGGAAGTATACTGACATCTGCATGCCTTTGTCTCAGGCACTACAACAATTGCTGAAGGCGAAACTGATCACACTAAAGGATCCTCCCAAAAATCCTGATACTTCCTCTCCCAAATACAACCCGGGTGCGAGATGTGCCTACCATTCTGACAGTCCCGGACATGACACCGACGACTGTTGGACCTTGAAGAACAAGATCCAGGATTTGATTAACGCCAAGGAGGTCAAGTTTGAACGCTGATCCTACACCAAGTCATCGAGAATATCTTTTGTTCATTCGAATGTTCAAGTTGTATTTTTCTTTGATCGTTCAAACATTTTATTCATGTCAAACTTTGTTATTTCATTAATGCATTACACGTGTCTGTTTTGAAGTAATTATGTTTACTATGCTTAAAACTGTTTTCATATTTTTGTGATGTTCAACGCTCGGTTAACAATTCTAAGCCTCTTGAGGGAGGATGACGAAAACGATACCACGATCTCTACAGTATGCTTTTGAACGGACCCCGCTGATGAGGTACAGACATTGTTTCAATTCCTAAACACTGGAGTAATAAGGAAGATAATCCCTCGTCAACCCCTTTGAGCCAAAGAAGTAGGAGTTTTTCTTTTCAAAAATTAAAACCCTTAATCATAACCTGGGGAAGGGTAGTTCTCTCTGTTGATCCAAGTGCATAACGAATGGCACCAAAGAGGTCCTTACAAAACAAAAGACAATGATGGTTACGAATAATCATAAAGACAGGAAGTCATTACCAAAACAAAAAAAAACTAAAGCCCAATAAGTCAAAACCTATGAAGGAGACTTACAAAACTGGGGCATCCCGCTGGCTGTAAATACAAAAAGAAACAATTCAGGCAAAAAAATAGGGATAACGAAATCAAAAAGAAAGAGGTCCTACAAACCCTCAACAAAAAAAAAGAAATGACTGCCTATTCAAAATAAACTGTCAACATCCGAACCATCACCGGAATATTAGGATAAAGACTCAAACAAGGTCTAACGCACGATTAGCTGAGTTTAGGTTTGAAGAACATCACGAAGAACGGGTGGGTACAAATAAAATTGGAGCCTTTATCCTTTGTTTCTTAAACCGTGAACCAGGCCACGTTATAACCCTTAAAAGTCCTAGCTGAAGCATGGGTTAGTTCCAAAGCATACTGTTACGAAAGGTATCCTGACTCCTTAAGGCTTGCGGTAAAATAACGAGTTGACATCACATTTTACAAAATTTGCTTGTTTTACTGAAAAATGCATTTTCGCAAAAAAACTTCAAGACATAAATAAGCTTGGAATTTTTAAAATAACATTATTTACATATGACTTTTTGTTTGAACAACATAGAAGTTCGCACGAAGAATATCTAATGAACAAAAGTACTTCCAATCAAGGGGCATGGCCTGATCCTGGTCCATCATCTGGGGAAGTTAAGTCAAGATTCGGAGAACCTCTCAAAAGGCCAACTAGCCTGGGGCAAATCTCCATCTAGATCACTTGGGGCATTGGACACGAATTCCAGCTATGAATCCTGCCTGATCAAACGAAGATCTTCGGGTCACATGGCAACATAACAACAGGGGCACCTCCCTACATTCTTAGAGCATGGACATAGTCGAAAAATACTGCGCATAATCAAAGACCCGCTAGGTTAACACACCTAGGCAAAAATAAGGGCTTCCCGGCGAACCAAAAGAGTTCGGGCAAAAATAAGGGATGAAATTTAAAAAAATTAGTACACCCGGCAAGTCGAAAACCTGAAAAGGCGGCTTGGGCAAAAAAGGGTATCCCGGTGGACTGAAAACCCGAAAGGGCGGTCCAGGCAAAAATTAGGGATCAAAGAGTACGACTATGTCCTGGCATCTCGTCACCTGTCTACCAGAAGATTTGTCAATTACCCCCCACATGTGCCTTCTCCCACTGAAACTGGGGCAATAATGAGTTGTCTAAGCGATCTAGTTGCTCTGCCGTCAAGGTAGCAAGGCGAGTTCAGCTGAAGAATGACCAAGATAGCCTAATTCCCCACAGAATGAGACAAGGTTCAGCCATACTCCCCCCGAGCAGAGAAGGCACAATACATCCAGCAAGTCAGCAACACTCTCCCCAAGCAGAGTTAGCTTACTGTCAGCCTTAAGGAAGTTGGATCATCCCCCGAAGATCTCAATATTCCCCGGCGGAGCACAAACATTCCAAACAAGCGTCCCCGGCAATCTTGATCTTAGATTGTTCCCCGGCGGAATATCGGACATCAAGTGGAGCCATTTCCCAGTCCAATCTCAAAAATTTCCCCAGGAGAGTCCAGTCAGAAGGTTTCCCCAGGAGAGTAGAATCCATCTCCCCAGCAGGAAGCTTATCCCCAGTAGATTCTGGAAGCTTGTCATCCGCATAGTACGAACGCTCCCCCGACTTTATTCAAAGTTTATTTCCCCACCAGGATATAACTGGGTTATCCTCAGCCAATTGCCACGGAGAGACCGTTCTCGGCGAAGTCTTCCTATCCCCAGCGGAGTTCATCAGATCTCCCAACATGACTTACCAGTGGAATCCCCAGCGGAGTTATCATCAACCTCAGCGAAGTATTCCTCTCCCCACAGAGCATTCCCCGCAGAGTAATCTATTCGCCAAGTTTATTCCCCAACGGAGTCATCTTCTCCTACCGGTATCCTTGCAACCATCACCCCCAGCGGAAACAGAGCTCTACTCTTCCATATCAGCCTTGGATTCAACTTCCCGGCACCCGTCAAGGATTTATTTTCCTAGACGAAAATACATTCATAAACATCACATTGTCATACATTATGATACATGCATACACGCATCATATCACCCCAATCTCATTTATTTTTGAGAACATCATGACATCATGCATGTCATACATTATGACATTGCATACAACTAACTCGTTACTTTTCAAGAAAGAACGATCAACAGATGAAAGTCTTTACCTTTTGAAGTAGAAGACGTCCAAGATTCCATCATCATTCTGCTGAGGTTGTAATCGCCTAATATTCCTTCATCATTCTGCTGAGGTTGTAGTCACCTAAGATTCTCTCATCATCGCGTTGAGGTAGTAATCGCCCAAGGTTCTCTCATCGTCCCATTGAGGTAATAATCGCCCAAGGTTCTCTCATCGTCCCGTTGAGGTAGTAATCACCTAAGGTTCTCTCATCGTCCCGTTGAGGTAGTAATCGCCCAAGGTTCTCTCATCGTCCCGTTGAGGTAGTAATCGCCCAAGGTTCTCTCATCGTCCCGTTGAGGTAGTAATCACCCAAGGTTCTCTCATTGTCCCACTGAGGTAGTAATCGCCCAAAATTCTCTCATCGTCCCGTTGAGGTAGTAATCGCCCAAGGTTCTCTCATCGTCCCGTTGAGGTAGTAATCGCCCAAGGTTCTCTCATCGTCCCGTTGAGGTAGTAATCGTCCAAGGTTCTCTCATCGTCCCGTTGAGGTAGTAATCGTCCAAGGTTCTCTCATCTTCCCGCTGAGGTAGTAATCGCCCAAGATTCTCTCATCGTCCCGTTGAGGTAGTAATCACCCAAGGTTCTCTCATCGTCCCGTTGAGGTAGTAATCGTCCAAGGTTCTCTCTTCGTCCCATTGAGGTAGAAATCGTTCAACGTTCTCTCATCGTCCCGTTGAGGTAGTAACCGTCCCTGATTCATTCATCACATCATTATCAACAAAAACCTTTTGAAGTTCCAGACTCGATTCCTGTATCTTGCCAGGGCATGTCTGAAGAGTTCGAAGATCCAATTCCTGTATCTTGCCAGGGTGTATCTGTTGACGACTAACATTACCAGACTCGATTCCTGTATCTTGCCAGGGCACGTCTGAAGAGTTCGAATATCCGATTCTTGTATCTCTCTAGGGTGTATCTGTTGACGACTATATTCTCCGGACTCGATTCCTGTATCTTGCCAGGGCACGTCTGAAGAGTTTAAAGATTCGATACATGTATCCAGCCAGGGCACATCTGCATAAAGAGTTTGAAGATCAACTCCTGTAACAGGCCAGGTAATTATTTTATTTTTCAGGTACGCAAGTTCTCGCTAAGGAATCTCTTACGCGATCGACACCTCCAGATGGCATCTATAAGCCCATCCCCCTATCCATCGTATCTCCAAATTGCATCTATAAGCCCATTCACGCCATCACGCTGCTGATACTTTACTATGTGAGCGCAAATTTCTGGGCACTCTAGTGTTCAATCATCTTCCACCTTCGGATCACGAAAGGCACGCAAGCCAATCTACATCCTCAGGTTTAAGAAGATTGAACAGGGGCAACTGTTGTACCCCAAAATTTGCCCTCCCATATTTCTCAAAATATTTCAAGAAAAATTCAGAAGTCCAACCCGGCGCATCATATTCAGGTATTCTTTCGCCAAGATATCTCTGATAACGTATTCTCAAATTCAGGTTCGGTTCAAGAGTCAATTCTTTAAAGAAGGTATCCGAATGTGCGAGTTTTCTTGAAGAAATATGGTGAAAGTGCAGTTTTTACGCGCTAAAAAATTCATAACTTGAAGATCGTGACTCGTTTTGAACCCGTTCCGGTTGCAAAAATTCCGTCTTGAGATTATCTACGTTTTCGTCTCTCACGGCTGGAAGCCAATTTCGATCAGAAGGTCTTCAAAAATGTGGATTTATCAAGTATTTTCGCACAGAAAATTTGTGACAGAAGTTGATTTGC
This sequence comes from Vicia faba, assembly GCA_948472305.1. NCBI lineage: Eukaryota > Viridiplantae > Streptophyta > Magnoliopsida > Fabales > Fabaceae > Vicia > Vicia faba. Next base: position 746,229,282 of record OX451738.1, read on the forward strand.
GTCATGTTCAGAAAATCATAACTTGGTCAATTTTCATCGTATCGAGCTGGTTTTGGCGCCAAAATTTCACAAATTGAGTTGACTACATTTTCACAGAAGGTATTGAGTTCAAACGGTATTCAAAAGGCCTTCGTTTTTTGCTCAGAATGCGTGACACGCTGAAAATCCTGAATGCTGAATAATATTTCATCTGGGCCGAAAATTCGAAAATTCATAACTCGGTCAATTTTTATCGGATTGGGCTCATATTTTTACACAAGGTCCCTGACTCATAGATCTACAACTTTGTTTCAAAAGTCGAGACCGGATTATGCTCCGATCAATACCAGTTTTTTATTGAAGAACGTGTCAGAGTCGACACTGGAGCCCAAAATAAGTTTGTCTTAGCTGAAACTTCAAAAATTCATAACTAATTCACCGTTTATCCGATTGAGCCGATTTTCGGAAAGGAGTTAGTTATCGATGTCGGCTACATTTTTTTTTCACATTTCAACTTCAAAAATTGCACTTAAGTCCCTGCGATTTAGCCTGGAAAGTGACGAACTCAAGTGAACATTGGAGGCCCAATTGCGCATTCAAGGCCCATTTTCTTTACCCTAATTTCCATTATATAATCACCTTCTTTTCACACAAACCAAGGAGGAAAAGAGAGAAAAAACATTGCCACAACACTGTTAGAATATCAAATTCTTTCAAGAACCCTAAAACCTTGAAATCCTTATTACAAATCCCTCTCTCACTACAAACAAGCCATCACAATTACAAACCAACATCTCACTACTTCTTCAGTAAGGATAAGGCTGGCTTGATCTCCATGATCCAAAGGGCATAAAAGCATTCAGGTCACTAATTTTCCAGTAAGGGTAAGATTGATTTGATCTCCATGATCAAAAGGGTGTAATCATTCATACATGCCATATTGTGCCTAAACATTAAATTTCTTCATATATTGGCTTTATTTGCATTTTATGATTTCATTTAATGTGTTCGTGAGATTCAACACTGCAGATTTAGACAAGATCCCAAGCAGGTTCATTAAGGAACCTTGAGGCCAAAAGCCAAATGGCCAAAAGCCAAAAGCCAAATGGCCAAAAGCCAAAAGCCAAAAGCCAAAAGGCAAAAGCCAAATGGCCAAAAGAACAACTTATGCATGACGAGACAGACATCCTGAGAAGATTAAGGAACGTTGAGGCCAGAACACAAATGGCCAACAGCCAGAACACAAATGGCCATGAAACCCAATCCAATGGCCAAAGAATGCAGACCACGGTACTCATGAGTCAATGAACACGCACGTGATGCCAGAAAGTCAAACAAGGCTTTTTGTCTAATGGGCCAGATTTCTCACAAAAAACCTCCCTTTGGGTCTGAATACCCCCCATGGTTTGCACATTTTTATTTTTTTATTTGATTTTCCTTATTATTCTTTTAATTGTCTTCAATTGTTTTCTTTAATTTCATAAATTAATTTTCATAAGATAAAAAATCAGAAACTAAAATATATTTAATTATTATTATTATTTCACTATTAATTTATTTTGTAAATAAACTTTAATAATTAGTTTAGTAAATTAGGTTTTAAAACTTTAATCTTTTTCTCAATAAATTAAAATATGTAGAAATTAGGTTTTTTAACTTTTTATCACTTTTCTTAATAAATAATTTTTTCTTATTATCATTATTATTAATTACTAATTTATTTTGTAAATTAGGTTAAAGTTTAATATTTTTCTTTAATAATTAAAAACAACTTAGAATTAGGGTTTCTCTTGAATTTTAATTTTCTTTATTTCATAAATACAAAAACCATCAAAAAAAAACATTTCTTTTCTTTAATTTAATAATTAATTAACTTTTCATTTAATTTAATTTCATGCAAAGGGTCAAAACCCTCGGACGTCCTAATTTTAATTCTTTTCGCGCATTATTTTCTTATCAATTATTATGTAACTGTTTTCCGGATGTAATAGTAGTTAGGTTTACCGCATTTATTTACTTTCTGCATTTTTATTAAAACGAGTCTTTGTAATTTGGCGATGTATAGACCCGCGCCTTGTAATAGCGTAGGATTTTACTTTCCGCATTTAAATTTCCGCACTTTTAAATTATAATTGCATGAAAGAATGTATGGCCTAAATTAAAAACAAACGTAGATCACCATGATACATGTGCAAGATAAAACATATCATGAAAATAACACACAAATTCACACACCACTCTTAGGGTACACCTCACTATTGCCTTGCCATCGAAACGTGGTCGTCGAGTATAGGACGTTTTAGTAAGTCCTTATGTCCATGATCTATGGCATAGGGGTAGCTTCTAAGGTTTTCTACTGTTGCTCCGGTGACCACACTGTCCCTACAAACGAATTGACCCGAACACCTCCAACGGTGGTGCTACCTACCTCTCAATGGTGGGATGGCACTACCTTAAGGACATTTACACAACCTAATTCCTTAGGGTAGGTAGATGACTCATAGATACTTGCTCTATTTCAAAAAAACAAATCAAAAACTCTTTTCACACTGACACTTTTCAAAAAGCTTTCAAAACAATTTTTCAAACACTCTTGAGGACTGATACAAGAGTCGATCTGAAATCTTTAAACGAAACTTTTTTTAAACCCACTCACACTTTGAAAAGTAAACACTTTTGAAAACACAATGAGCAAGTATCTAAGAGCCCATGGATAACCATGGATAGAAAGGGTGCTAACACCTTCCCTTTCTATAAATCTACCTCCCGAACCGAGAAACAATCTCATAAGGAATTTTGCTGTGCTTTTGTCCTGTCCATGTTGGAGAAAATAAAAGACGGTGGCGACTCTTGCTTACCGCGACATTTCGCGAACCAGCGTTAAACAGTCAGTTCCAGATCCACCGATCACAATTACCATCCATTGGAGTAAAAAAATCTCGACAACAGACTTCTTTCCATAATGACAAGGCTACCATCCATTAGACTAACAAAAATCTTGACAACAGACTACCTTTCATAAAGATAAGGCTACAATCCATTGGAATAACAAAAATCTCGACAATAGACTACCTTCCATAATGACAAGGCTACCATCCAATGGAATAAAATAAATATCGAGAACATACTAACTTTCATAATGACAAGACTACCATCCATTGGAGTAACAAAAATCTGAACAACAGACTATGTTCCTTAATGACAAGGCTACCATCCATTGGAGTAACAGAAATCTCAATGATAGACTACCTTCCATAATGACAAGGCTACATTCCATTGAAGTAACAAAAATCTCGACAGTAGACTACGTTCCATAATGACAAGGCTACCATCCATTAGAATAACAAAAATATCGACAACAGACTACCTTCCGTAATGACAAGGCTACCATCCATTGGGGTAACAAAAATATCGACAATAGACTATGTTCCGTAATGACAAGGATACCATTCATTAGAGTAATAAAAATTTGACAACAGACTATGTTCCATGATAACAACGCTACCATCCATTAGAGTAACATAAATCTCGACAACAGACAACCTTCCAAAATGACAAGGCTACCATCCATTGGAGTACCAAAAATATCGACAATAGACTATGTTCCATAATAACAAGGCTACCATCCAATGGAGTAACAAAAATCTCGACAACAGACTACCTTCCAAAATGAAAAGGTTACCTTCCATTGGAATAAAAAAGATATCGACAATAGATTATGTTCCATAATGACAAGGCTACCATCCATTGGAGTAACAAAAATCTCGACAACAGACTACCTTCAATAATGACAAGGATACCATCCATTGGAATAACAAAAACATTGACAACAGACTATGTTCCATAATGACAAGGCTACCATCCATTGGATTAACAAAAATTTCAACAACAGACTACCTTGAAAAATGAAAAGGCTACCATCCATTGGAGTAACAAAAACCTCTACAATAGACTACCTTCCATAATGACAAGGCTACCATCTATAGAGTAATCAAATATCGACAATAGACTACCTTTCATAATGACAAGGTTACCCTCCATTGGATTAAAAAAATCACGACAATAGACTACCTTTCATAATGAAAAGGCTACCATCCTTTGGAATGACAAAAATCTAGACAACAGACTACCTTCCATAATGACAAGTCTACCATCTATTGGAGTAACAAAAATATCGACAACAAGCTACGTTCCATAATGACAAGGCTACCATCCAATGAAGTAACAAAAATCTCGACAAAAGACTATGTTCCATAATGACAAAGCTACCATCCATTAGAGTAACAAAAATCTCGACAATAGACTACCTTCCATAATGACAAGGCTACCATCCATTGGGGTAACAAAAATATCGAGAAAAAACTATGTTCCATAATGACAAGGCTACCATCCATTGGAGTAACAAAAATATCGAGAACAAACTATGTTCCTAATGACAAGGCTACCATCCCTTAGAGTAACAAAAATTTTGACAACAGACTACCTTCGAAAATGCAAAGGCTACCTTCCATTAGAGTAAAAAAAATCTCTACAACAAACTACCTTCCATAATGAAAAGGCTACCATCCATTTGGGTAACAAAAATATCCATAATAGACTATGTTCCATAATGACAAGGATACCATCCATTGGAGTAATAAAAATCTTGACAACAGACTCGGTTCCATGATAACAAGGCTACCATCCATTAGAGTAACAAAAATCTCGACAACAGACAACCTTCCATAATGACAAGGCTACCATCCATTGGAGTACCAAAAATATCGACAATAGACTATGTTCCATAATAACAAGGCTACCATCCATTGGGGTAACAAAAATCTTGTCAACAGATTACCTTCCATAATGAAAAGGTTACCATCCATTGGAATAAAAAAGATATCAACAATAGACTATGTTCCATAATGACAAGGCTACCATTCATTGGAGTAACAAAAATCTCGACATCAGACTACTTTCTATAATGACAAAGCTACCATCCATTGGAGTAACAAAAATCTCGACAACATACTACCTTCCATAATGACAAAGATACCATCCATTGAGAAACAAAGATATTGACAATAGGCTACCTTCCATAATTGGAAGGCTACCATCTATTGGAGTAAGAAAAATCTCGACAACAGACTACCTTCCATAATTACAAGTTCATCATTCGTTGGAATGACAAAAATATCGACAACAAACTACCTTCCATAATGACAAGGCTTCCATCCATTGGAGTAACAAAAATCTCGACAACAGACTACCTTCAATAATGAGAAGGTTACCATCCTTTGGAATGACAAGGCTACCATCCATTGGAGTAATAAAAATCTCTACAACAGACTACCTTCAATAATGACAATGCTACCATCCATTGATTAATAAAGATATCGACAACAACCTACCTTCCATAATGACAAGGCTACAATCCATTGGAGTAAAAAAAATCTCGACAAAAGACTATCTTCCTTAACGACAATGTTACCATCCATTTGAATAACAAAAATCTCGACAACAAACTACCTTCAATAATGACAAGGCTACCATCCATTGGAGTAACAAAAATCTCGACAACAGACTGCCTTCCATAATGACAAGGTTACCAACCATTGGAATAACAAAGATATCGACAAAAGACTACCTTCCATAATGACATGGTTACCATCCATTGGAGTAAAAAAATCTCGACAACAGACTACTTTCCATAATGACAAGGCTACCATCCATTAGACTAACAAAAATATCAACAACAGACTACCTTTCATAATGATAAGGCTACAATCCATTGAAATAACAAAAATCTCGACAACAGACTACCTTCCATAATGACAAGGCTACCATCCAATGTAATAACAAAAATATCGAGAACATACTACCTTTCATAATGACAAGACTACCATCCATTGGAGTAACAAAAATCTGAACAATAGACTATGTTCCTTAATGACAAGGCTACCATCCATTGGAGTAACAGAAATCTCAATGATAGACTACCTTCCATAATGACAAGGCTACAATCCATTGAACTAACAAAAATCTCGACAGTAGACAATGTTCCATAATGACAAGGCTACCATCCATTAGAATAACAAAAATATCGACAACAGACTACATTCCATAACGACAAGGCTACCATCCATTGGGGTAAAAAAAATATCGACAATAGACTATGTTCCATAATGACAAGGATACCAACCTTTGGAGTAATAAAAATTTGACAATAGACTATGTTCCATGATAACAATGCTACCATCCATTAGAGTAACAAAAATCTCGACAACAGACAACCTGCCATAATGACAAGGCTACCATCCATTGGAGTACCAAAAATATCGACAATAGACTATGTTCCATAATAACAAGCTTACCATCCATTGGAGTAAGAAAATTCTCGACAACAGACTACCATCCATAATGAAAAGCTTACCATCCATTGGAGTAACGAAAATCTCGACAAGAGACTACCTTCTATAATGACAAAGCTACCATCCATTGGAGTAACAAAAATCTCGACAAAAGATTACCTTCAATAATGACAAGGATACCATCCATTGAGAAACAAAGATATTGACAATAGACTACCTTCCATAATGGAAAGGCTACCATCCATTGGAGTAAAAAAATCTCGACAATAGACTACCTTTCATAATGATAAGTTCATCAATTGTTGGAATGACAAAAATCTCGAAAACAAACTACCTTCCATAATGGCAAGGCTACCATCCATTGGAGTAACAAAAATATCGACAACAAACTATGTTCCATAATGACAAGGCTACCATCCATTGGAGTAACAAAAATCTTGACAATAGACTACCTTATAAAATGACAAGGCTCCCATCCTATGGAGTAACAAAAATATCTACAACAGACTACCTTCAACAATGAGAAGGCTACCATCCACTGAGTAACAAAGATATCGACAACAGACTACCTTCCATAATGACAAGGCTACCATCCATTGGAGTAAAAAAAATCTCGACAAAAGACTACCTTCCTTAACGACAAGGTTACCATCCATTTGAATAACAAAAATCTCGACATCAGACTACCTTCCATAATGTAAAGGCTACCATCAATTGGAGTAAAAAAATATCGACAATAAAATACCTTCCATATTGAAAAGGTTACCATCCATTGGAATAACAAAGATATCGACAAAAGACTACCTTCCATAATGACAGTGTTACCATCCATTGGAGTAAAAAAATCTCGACAACAGACTACCTTCCATAATGACAAGGCTACCATCCATTGGAGTAACAAAAATATTGACAATAGACTATGTTCCATAATAACAAGGCTACCATCCATTGGAGTAACAAAAATCTCTACAACAGACTACCTTCCATAATGACAATGCTACCATCCATTGAGTAACAAAGATATCGACAACATATTACCTTCCATAATGACAAGGCTACCATCCATTGGAGTAACAAAAATCTCGACCACAGACTACCTTCCATAATGAAAAGGCTACCATCCATTGAAGTACCAAAAATCTCGACAACAAACTAACTTCCATAATGACAACGCTACCATCAGATGGAATAACAGAAATCTCGACAATAGACCATGTTCCATAATGACAAGGCTACCATCCATTGGAGTAACAAAAATATCGACAATAGACTACCTTCCATAATGACAAGTCTACCACCCATTGGCGCAACAAAAATCTCGACAATAGACTACCTTCCATAATGACAAGGCTACCATCCATTGAGTAACAAAAATATCGACCAGAGACTACCTTCCATAATGACAAGGCTACCATCCATTGGAGTAATAAATATCTTGATAACAGACTACCTTTCATAATGAAAAGGCTACCATCCATTAGAATAAAAAAAATCTCGACAACAGACTACCTTCCATAATCAAAAGGCTACCATCCATTAGAGTAACAAAAATATCGACAATAGACTACCTTCCATAATGACAAAGCTACCATCCATTGGAATAACAAAAATATCGATAACAGACTATGCTCCATAATGAAAAGGCTACCATCCATTGGATTAACAAAAATCTCGACAACAGACTACCTTCCATAATGAGAAGGTTACCATCCTTTGGAATGACAAAAATGTCGACAACAAACTACCTTCCATAATGACAAGTCTACCATCCGTTGGAGTAACAAAAATATTGACAACAAGCTACGTTCCATAATGACAAGGCTACCATCCAATAGAGTAACAAAAATATCGACAACAGACTATGTTCCATAATGACAAAGCTACCATCCATTAGAGTAACAAAAATCCCGACAATAGACTACCTTCCATAATGACAAGGCTACCATCCATTGTGGTAACAAAAATATCGAGAACAAACTATGTTCCATAATGACAAGGCTACCATCCATTGGAGTAACAATAATCTCGACAACAGACTACCTTCCATAATGAGAAGGTTAACATCATTTGGAATGACATGGCTACCATCCATTGGAGTAATAAAAATCTCTACAACAGACTACCTTCAATAATGACAATGCTACCATCCATTGATTAATAAAGATATCGACAACAAACTACCTTCCATAATGACAAGGCTACAATCCATTGGAGTAAAAAAAATCTCGACAAAAGACTATCTTCCTTAACGACAATGTTACCATCCATTTGAATAACAAAAATCTCGGCAACAAACTACCTTCAATAATGACAAGGCTACCATCCATTGGAGTAACAAAAATCTCGACAACAGACTGCCTTCCATAATGACAAGGTTACCAACCATTGCAATAACAAAGATATCGACAAAAGACTACCTTCCATAATGACATGGTTACCATCCATTGGAGTAAAAAAATCTCGACAACTGACTACTTTACATAATGACAAGGCTACCATCCATTAGACTAACAAAAATATCAACAACAGACTACCTTTCATAATGATAAGGCTACAATCCATTGAAATAACAAAAATCTCGACAACAGACTACATTCCATAATGACAAGGCTACCATCCAATGTAATAACAAAAATATCGAGAACATACTACCTTTCATAATGACAAGACTACCATCCATTGGAGTAACAAAAATATGAACAACAGACTATGTTCCTTAATGACAAGGCTACCATCCATTGGAGTAACAGAAATCTCAATGACAGACTACCTTCCATAATGACAAGGCTACAATCCATTGAACTAACAAAAATCTCGACAGTAGAAAATGTTCCATAATGACAAGGCTACCATCCATTAGAATAACAAAAATATCGACAATAGACTACCTTCCATAACGACAAGGCTACCATCCATTGGGGTAAAAAAAAAATCGACAATAGACTATGTTCCATAATGACAAGGATACCAACCTTTGGAGTAATAAAAATTTGACAATAGACTATGTTCCATGATAACAATGCTACCATCCATTAGAGTAACAAAAATCTCGACAACAGACAACCTGCCATAATGACAAGGCTACCATCCATTGGAGTACCAAAAATATCGACAATAGACTATGTTCCATAATAACAAGCTTACCATCCATTGGAGTAAGAAAAATCTCGACAACAGACTACCATCCATAATGAAAACGTTACCATCCATTGGAATAGAAAAGATATCGACAATAGACTATGTTCCATAATGACAAGGCTACCATCCATTGGAGTAACGAAAATCTCGACAAGAGACTACCTTCCATAATGATAAAGCTACCATCCATTGGAGTAACAAAAATCTCGACAAAAGATTACCTTCAATAATGACAAGGATACCATCCATTGAGAAACAAAGATATTGACAATAGACTACCTTCCATAATGGAAAGGCTACCATCCATTGGAGTAAAAAAATCTCGACAATAGACTACCTTTCATAATGACAAGTTCATCAATTGTTGGAAGGACAAAAATCTCGAAAACAAACTACCTTCCATAATGGCAAGGCTACCATCCATTGGAGTAACAAAACTATCGATAACAGACTATGTTCCATAATGACAAAGCTACCATCCATTAGAGTAACAAAAATCCCGACAATAGACTACCTTCCATAATGACAAGGCTACCATCCATTGGGGTAACAAAAATATCGAGAACAAACTATGTTCCATAATGACAAGGCTACCATCCATTGGAGTAACAAAAAAATCGAGAACATACTATGTTCCTAATGACAAGGCAACCATCCATTGGAGTAACAAAAATTTCGACAACAGACTACCTTCGAAAATGAAAAGGCTACCATCCATTAGAGTAAAAAAAATATCTACAACAAACTACCTTCCATAATGATAAGGCTACCATCCATTGAGTAACAAAGATATCGACAACAGACTACCTTCCATAATAACAAGGCTACCATCCATTGGTGTAAAAAAAATCTCGAGAATAGAATACCTTCCAAAATGACAAGGTTACCATCCATTTGAATAACAAAAATCTCGACAACATAATACCTTCCATAATGATAAGGCTACCATCCATTGAGTAACAAAGATATCGACAACAGACTATGTTCCATAATGAGAAGGCTACTATCCATTGGAGTAACAAAAATCTCGACAACAGACTACCTTCCAAAATGACAAGGCTACCATCCTATGAAGTAACAAAAATCTCTACAACAGACTACCTTCCACAATGACAAGGCTACCATCCAATGAGTAACAAAGATATCAACAACAGACTACCTCCCATAATAGCAAGGAAATCATCCATTTGAATAACAAAAATCTCGACAAAAGACTACCTTCCATAATGACAAGGCTACCATCCATTGGAGTAACAAAAATCTCTACAACAGACTACCTTCAATAATACAAGGCTACCATCCATTGAGTGACAAAGATATCGACAACATATTACCTTCCATAATGACAAGGCTACCATCCATTGGAGTAACAAAAATCTCGACCACAAAGTACCTTCCATAATTAAAAGGCTACCATCCATTGAAGTAACAAAAATCTCGACAACAAACTAACTTCCATAATGACAAGGCTACCATCAGATGGAATAACAAAAATCTCGGCAATAGACCACGTTTCATAATGACAAGGCTACCATCCATTAGAGTAACAAAAATATCAACAACAGACTACCTTCCATAATGACAAGTCTACCAACCATTGGAGCAACAATAATCTCGTCAACAAACTACCTTCCATAATGGCAAGGCTACCATCTATTGAGTAACAAAGATATCGACAAGAGACTACCTTCCATCATGACAAGGCTACAATCCATTGGAGTAAAAAAAATCTTGATAACATAATACCTTTCATAATGAAAAGGCTTCCATCCATAGGAATAAAAAAAATCTCGACAACAGACTACCTTCGATAATGAAAAGTCTACCATCCATTAGAATAACAAAAATCTCGACAATAGACTACCTTCCATAATGACAAGGCTACCATCCATTGGAATAACAAAAACATCGACAACAAAATATGTTCCATAATGACAAGGCTACCATCCATTGGAGTAAAAAAACTTTCAACAACAGACTACCTTCAAAAACAAAAAGGCTACCATCCATTGGAGTAACAAAAACCTCTACAGCAGACTACCTTCCATAATGACAAGACTACCATCCATAGAGTAATAAAGATATAGACAACAAAGTACCTTTCATAATGACAAGGCTACCATCCTTGGAGTAAAAGGAATCTCGACAACAGACTACCTTCGATAATGAAAAGGTTACCATCCTTTGTAATGACAAAAATCTCGACAAAAAACTACCTTTCATAAGGACAAGTCTACCATCCATTGGAGTAACAAAAATATTGACAACAGGCTACGTTCCATAATGACAAGGCTACCATCCATTGGAGTAACAAAAATCTCAACATCAGACTATGTTCCATAATGACAAAGCTACCATCCATTAGAGTAACAAAAATCTCGCAAATAGACTACCTTCCATAATGACAAGGCTACCATCCATTGAGTAACAAAGATATCGACAAGAGACTACCTTGCATAATTACAAGGCTACCATCCATTGGAATAAAAAAAAACATCGACAACAGACTATGTTCCATATTGACAAGGCTACCATCCATTGGAGTAACAAAAATTTCAACAACAAACTACCTTCAAAGATGTAAAGGCTACCATCCATTGGAGTAACAAAAACCTCTACAACAAACTACCTTCCATAATGACAAGGCTACCATCCATAGAGTAATAAAGATATCGACAATAGACTACCTTTCATAATGACAAGGCTACCATCCATTCGAGTAAAAAACTCTCGACCACAGACTACCTTCCATAATGAAAAGGTTACCATCCTTTGGAATGACAAAAATATCGACAACAAACTATCTTCCATAATGACAAGTCTACCATCCATTGGAGTAACAAAAATATTGACAACAGGCTACGTTCCATAACGACAAGGATACCATCCATTGGAATAACAAAAATCTCGACAACAGACTATGTTCCATAATGACAAAGGGTCCATCCATTAGAGTAACGAAAATCTCGCAAATAGACTACCTTCCATAATGACAAGGCTACCATCCATTGAGTAACAAAGATATCGACAAGAGACTACGTTGCATAATTACAAGTCTACCATCCATTGGAGTAAAAAAAATCTTGATAACAGACTACCTTTCATAATAACAAGGCTACCATCCATTGGAATAAAAGAAATCTCGACAATAGACTACCTTCCATAATGAAAAGGCTACCATCCATTAGTGTAACAAAAATCTTGACAATAGACTACCTTCCATAATGATAAGGCTACCATCCATTGGAATAACAAAAATATCGACAACAAACTATGTTCCATATGACAAGGCTACCATCCATTGGAGTAACAAAAATTTCAACAACAGACTACCTTCAAAAATGAAAAGGCTACCATCCATTGGAGTAACAAAAACCTCTAGATCAAACTACCTTCCATAATGACAAGGCTACCATCCATAGAGTAATAAAGATATCGACAACAAACTACCTTTCATAATGACAAGGCTACCATCCATTCGAGTAAAAAAAATCATGACCACAGACTACCTTACATAATGAAAAGGTTACCATCCTTTGGCATGACAAAAATCTCGACAACAAACTACCTTCCATAATGACAAGTCTACCATCCATTGGAGTAACAAAAATATTGACAACCGGCTACACTCCATAATGACAAGGCTACCATCCATTGGAATAACAAAAATCTCGACAACAGACTATGTTCCATAATGACAAAGCTACCATCCATTAGAGTAACAAAAATCTCGCAAATAGACTACCTTCCATAATGACAAGGCTACCATCCATTGAGTAACAAAGATATCGACAAGAGACTACCTTGCATAATTACAAGGCTACCATCCATTGGAGTAAAAAAAATCTTGATAACAGACTACCTTTCATAATGACAAGGCTACCATCCATTGGAATAAAAAAACTCTCGACAATAGACTACCTTCCATAATGAAAAGGCTACCATCCATTAGTGTAACAAAAATATCGACAATAGACTTTCTTAAATAATGACACGGCTACCATGCATTGAAGTAACAAAAATATCGACAACAGACTACGTTCCTAATGAAAAGGCTACCATCCTTTGGAGTAACAAAAATCTCAACAACAGACTACCTTCAAAAATGAAAAGGCTACCATCCATTGGAGTAAGAAAAATCTCTACAACAGACTACCTTCCATAATGACAAGGCTACCATCCATTGAGAAATAAAGATATCAACAACAAACTACCTTCCATAATGACAAGGATACCATCCATTGGAGTAAACAAATTCTTGACAACAGACTACCTTCCATAATGACAAGGTTACCATCCGTTTGAATAACAAAAATCTCGACAACAGAATACCTTCCATAATGACAAGGCTACCATCCATTGGAATAACAAAAATATCGAAAATAGACTACCTTCCATAATGAAAAGGCTACCATCCATTAGTGTAACAAAAATATCGACAATAGACTAACTTCCATAATGACAAGGCTACCATCCATTGGAATAAAAAAAATATCGACAACAGACTATGTTCCATAATGACAAGGCTACCATCCATTGGAGTAACAAAAATTTCAACAACAGACTACCATCAAAGTAGTAAAGGCTACCATCCATTGGAGTAACAAAAACCTCTACAACAAACTACCTTCCATAATTACAAGGCTACCATCCATAGAGTAATAAAGATATCGACAATAGACTACCTTTCATAATGACAAGGCTACCATCCATTCGAGTAAAAAAAATCTCGACCACAGACTACCTTCCATAATGAAAAGGTTACCATCCTTTGGAATGACAAAAATCTCGACAACAAACTATCTTCCATAATGACAAGTCTACCATCCATTGGAGTAACAAAAATATTGACAACAGGCTACGTTCCATAATGACAAGGCTACCATCCATTGGAATAACAAAAATCTCGACAACAGACTATGTTCCATAATGACAAAGCTACCATCCATTAGAGTAACAAAAATTTCGACAATAGACTACCTTCCATAATGACAAGGCTACCGTGCATTGGGGTAACAAAAATATCGAGAACAAACTATGTTCCATAATGACAAGGCTACCATCCATTGGAGTAATAAAAATATCGAGAACACACTATGTTCCTAATGAACAGGCTACCATCCATTGGAGTAAAAAAAATTTCGACAATAGACTACCTTCAAAAATGAAAAGGCTACCATCCATTAGACTAACAAAAATCTCTACAACAAACTACCTTCCATAATGACAAGGCTACAATCCATTGAGTAAGAAAGATATCGACAACAGACTACCTTCCATAATGACAAGGCTACCATCCATTGGAGTAAAAAAAATATCGACAATAGACTACCTTCCAAAATGACAGAGTTACCATCCATTTGAATAACAAAAATCTCGACAATAGACTACCTTCAATAATTACAAGGCTAGAATCCATTGGAGTAACAAAAATCTTGACAACAGACTAACTTCCATAATGACAAGGATACCATCCATTGGAGTAACAAAAATATCGACAACAAACTATGTTCCTAATGACAAGGCTACCATCCATTGGAGTAACAAAAATCTCGACAACAAACTTTCTTCAATAATGACACGGCTACCATGCATTTGAGTAACAAAAATATCGACAACAGACTACGTTCCTAATGAAAAGGCTACCATCCATTGGAGTAACAAAAATCTCAACAACAGACTACCTTCAAAAATGAAAAGGCTACCATCCATTGGAGTAAGAAAAATCTCTACAACAGACTACCTTTCATAACGACAAGGCTACCATCCATTGAGTAACAAAGATATCAACAACAAACTACCTTCCATAATGACAACGATACCATCCATTGGAGTAAACAAATTTTCGACAACAGAGTACCTTCCATAATGAAAAGGTTACCATCCGTTTGAATAACAAAAATCTCGACAACAGAATACCTTCCATAATGACAAGGCTACCATCTATTGGAATAACAAAAATATCGACAACAGACTATGTTCCATAATGACAAAGATACCATCCATTGGAGTAAGAAAAGTCTCAACAACAAACTACCTTCCAAAATGACAAGGCTACCATCCATTGGAGTAACAAAATTCTCTACAACAGACTTCCTTCCATAATGACAAGGTTACCATCCAATGAGTAATAAAGATATCGACAACAGACTACCTTTTATAATGACAAAGCTACCATCCATTAGAGTAACAAAAATCTCGACAACATACTACCTTCAATAATGACAAGGCTACAATCCATTGGAGTAACAAAAATATCGATAATTGACTATCTTCCATAATGACAAGGTTAGCATTCATTGAAATAACAAAGATATCGATAACAGACTACATTCCATAATGACAAGGCTACCATCCATTGAAGTAATAAAAATATCGACAACAGACTACCTTCCATAATGACAAGGCTACCATCCATTGGAGTAACAAAAATCTCTACAACTGACTACCTTCCATAATGAAAAGGATACCATCCTTTGGAGTAACAAAAATATCGACAACAAATTCTATTCCATAATGACAAGGCTACCATCCATGAGGGTAAAAAAAATCTCGACAACAGACTACCTTCCATAATGACAAGGCTACAATCCATTGGAGTAACAAAAATATCGACAACAAATTACCTTCCATAATGACAAGGCTACCATCCATTGGAGTAACAAAAATCTTGACAACAGACTACCTTCCATAATGTAAAGGCTACCATCAATTGGAGTAAAAAAAATCTCGACAATAGAATACCTTCCATAATGACAAGGCTACCATCAATTGCAGTAACAAAAATATGGATAATAGAACACGTTCCATAATGACAAGGCTACCAATCCTTTGGAGTAACAAAAATCTCGACAACAGACTACCTTCCATAATGGCAAGGCTACCATCCATTGGAGTAACAAAAATATCGACAATAGACTATTTTCCATAATAATAAGGCTACCATCCATTGGAGTAACAAAAATCTCTACAACAATCTACCTTCCATAATGACAACGCCACCATCCATTGAGTAACAAAGATATCGACAACATATTACCTTCCATAATGACAAGGCTACTGAAATTCTGGCAACAGATACTTAATGTCACAATGAATGTTATGACACCATATCTGACACACTTCAAGATAATAAAGTAAAAACAATAAAGAACACAATCAAAAATTAACCCAATTCAGTGTGTAACAACACCTACTATGGGGGCTACCAAGCCAGGGAAGAAATTCACTATAAGAGATATTAATTCAGGAATAAACCAACCAGTTTATCTTCTTCACTTATGACCTACCCAATGCAACTTCAATCTAAGTTCAACTTAAACCTGAGTTCCTACTCACTCCCCCTCAATCACAGCAGTGATACTAAACAATTGATTAATGAAATTATGAAGACACTCTTCAGTACATACACTTGATTTTGCTTCACAGCTTTAATCAAGTGACAATCACTCGTGCTTCAAAGCTTTGAGTAATAAACAACCCTAACTTGATTTTGCTTCAAAGCTTTAATCAAGTGACACAAATACTCGTGCTTCAAAGCTTTGAGTAATACACAACCCTTACAATCAAATCCTACTCCAAGTCACTTATCACAATGATAATTGCTTGGCTCACAGTAGTTACAACTATATAATCCCTTATTGATCTTCTGTCTAAGAGTATCTAACCATTAATCTTCAAGACGAATATATAGGCAGACTATTCTTCAGTTAGGGCTTCCATGAAAATAGCTAGGGTTAGTTAACCCAAAAGACTTGGTCTTAGACTTTTATCTTACCAAATTAGGGTTAAGCAAAGTTAACCTAATGTCCACGGGAGCATCTGATCTGGACTATACACATCAACTTAGATAAGCATACAAGATTCCTGAAAAATCTCAGGAATAATAAATCTGCACAAATGTTAGATCAGTAAAGGATGTCTTAACATTGGTTACGACAACAAGAATCCTGCTCACTAATTTTGGTAGAATATACTGTATATGATCATTGTTTAATGATCATGATAAACACTTCAAACTGAGTAGTTCCTGTATGACATTCTTTTCTGCAGAATGTACCTTTATCCCAGAATGTTATGACATCAGTCATGACATTCGCAACTCTGGTTTTACCAAAAAAAATGCCAACAAAAAAACACTTACAAACTCCCCCTTTGGCAAATTTTTGGCTAAAACCCCTAAACAATCAGAGATTAGAATGCAACAGAATTTTTAATAACAGCTACCAAGTCTAATTCTGCCAAAATAACCACAAAAGGAATTAAAAAAACACAGAAATAAATAAGAAGTCATTTGGCAGCAACAAGTTCCTGCAGCAAACTTTTCACCAACACTGACCTTCAGGCATTGTCATCTTCCAAGGAAGCACTATCTTCAGCATTATGCTGGTCTTCATCAGCATCTTCTTCCCTTATTTGTTCTTCATTCTCCTCATGTTCTAGTTTAGCGATCAACTCTTCTAGAGTCCTTTTTCTTGTATCAAGCTCTCTGCAGGTTTCTTTTAGCACAACTATAACATCAGTCTTCTTGGAATGAGATTTGACAGTTGATGTCTCAGTAGATGTCATAACAATGTCAGGGACATGTGTTCCCTGAAACAGCTTATAGTGCAAACCAAGAGCAGGGACTCTTTTGCATACAGAGTCTTTTTCAACCAGAATATCATGATACTGAGCAATGATTATACCACACAGGAGAGAGGGAAAAGCAATAGGGCCTTTAATAGCACAGTTTCCAGCATGTTTCAATGTTTGATCAAAGATGTACTTGCCATAATCAAAGTTTGTCCTTGTTCCAACAGCATAGATAAATCTTCCCAAACTTGTGGAAATGTGGGATTTATGGTTTGTGGGAACCCAGTTAGCTGCACCTATTTTGTGCAGTATGGAAAACTTCATGCTCAGCTTTCTCGCATTTAGCTTCCCTTTCAAGGGCCAGTTCTTGACTTGCTTGGCAGTGATTGTTTGATAAACTTGGTTTTCAGTAACTTCTAGCTCAGGAGAAGCATCATCAGGCATTCCTAGGAATTTGTTTATTACAGAAGGAGAGAAATTTACCTTCCTTCCTCTCACACACACACTCTTAAAATCAGCTGATTTTCCATCAGCACACCCATCAGATAAATTTACTATGAATTCTTTGACAAGAATCTCATAGAAGTTGGTAAACTTGACCACAGTTTTCATTAGACCAACAGTCTTGATTAAATCCATGATTTCCTTACACTCAATAGCATTGTTGTTCAGCTCTCTCTCCAAGGCAATACTCTTCAGAAACGCATACTTCCACCTGTTTGCATTTTCTGGATGGTGAAAGGAGATGTTGTCAATGGCAACTTCAGGGACTTTAGGAATTTTACTAGAAGAGAGTTTCTTCCTGAGAGGAATGTCTGGAACATTGCTCTCAACATCAAACTCAAAGTCTTATTCCTCATCAGATTCAGAGGGTTCAGGGTCCTTCCTTTTCTTGGCTATTAGTTGTCTCAAAGGCTTTGAGAGACTACCAACAGGTACTCTAGTTTTCACCTTCCCCTTCCCTTTTGACAATCCAGCTTTTCGATCCTTCTCAGCTTCTACTCTAGTTTTGTTCTCAGACCTTGTTTTCTTATGAACAACTTTAGTAGCCTTCTCTTTGGAGGGGCTTTTGGTAGCATCCTGCTTTTCGTTTTTGCTCATCATCCCTCTAGCTATGCTAGGGTTGATATTAGCAATTAAATCATTGTCAGAGTATTCTTCATCAACATTAATAACCGGGGGTTCAACAGCCTCATCAGTAGGGTTTTGATGATCATCATGTTTTTCTGGAGATTTCCTAATGTTGTCATCAGGTGTCTCAACATTCTGAGTGACATCTACATTAGGACTAGTAGTTTCTTGGTTCAAAGGTATATAAATGCCAGGTACAGAGTGATTCTCATTAAGAATCCTAGTGACTAGTCTAGCAATAGCTTGATGAACATAAGCAGAACCTTCCCTATTTGCTATTTCTGGAGGAACATAAGATGATGGTTGAGAAGATTTACCAGATGGAGAGGCTTGAGATCTTCTTGCATGTCTGGTTCGCAGCTTCTTGACCTTAGTGGGATCAGCTTCCAGTTCATGAAGAGGAGTTATCTCAAGAACATCAATATCCATGCAGTTTATGATTGCCCTAGGTTCGCTGTCAGAGGATGCG
The DNA here is from genome assembly GCA_948472305.1 of Vicia faba. Taxonomy (NCBI): domain Eukaryota; kingdom Viridiplantae; phylum Streptophyta; class Magnoliopsida; order Fabales; family Fabaceae; genus Vicia; species Vicia faba. The sequence continues at coordinate 746,248,923 of OX451738.1, forward strand.
GAAGAAGCAGTCGCCTTTGAAGAGGATGATGACATGGATTGTTGAGACATTTTGAGAGATTTAGAAAACAAGTAACAGCGAGAGTGAAATCTTCGTTTGAGAGAATGGAGATTGTTACAGAAACGCGAGAGGAGGGAGATATATGAATGTCTATTCAACTTCTTGAAATTTTGGAAATAAATAGGGAAACAGATGATTAACCCAATCAGAATAGACTTAACTAAAATATCTCTTTCATCCCTTGTTTTAAGCAAAATTAATTGCTACATCTATTCATATTGGCAAATACCCAACTTGCCCCTCAAATTTTCAAATTGACTAGCATCAAGTGCCTTGGTAAAAATGTCAGCCAGTTGTAGTTCAATGGCAACGTGTTCCAGTTTAATCACCTTTTCTTCCACAAGATCACTGATGAGGTGATGTCTAATGTTAAAATGCTTGGTCCTGCTATGCTGTATAGGATTCTTGGAAATGTTGATAGTACTCAGATTGTCACAGTACAATGAAATGACATCTTGTGTGACATTATACTCAGTAAGCATTTGGTTCATCCAAATCTTTTGAGAACAGCTGCTACCAGCTGCTATGTGTTCAGCTTCAGTAGTAGATAGAGACACACGGTTATGTTTCTTGCTGAACCAAGAGACAAGATTATTTCCCAAAAAGAATCATCCCCCAGAGGTGCTCTTTCTATCATCAGCACTACCAGCCCAATCAGCATCACAGTATCCAGACAGAATTGGTTCACATCCATGAGAGTACAGCAAGCCGTAGTTATAAGTTCCACTCACATACTTCAGAATTCTTTTCACTTGGTTGATTTGACTTACTTTGGGTTCAGCCTGGTATCTTGCACATACTCCAACTGCAAAAGCAATGTCAGGTCTACTGGTTGTTAAGTATAGCAGGCTTCTTATCATGCTTTTGTATAGGCTTTGATCCATATTTTCCCCACTTGTGTCTTTGGATAATTTTAAATGAGTAGGTGTTGTAGTTCTTTTGTGACTGGCATTCTCCATTCCAAACTTCTTGACAATATTCTTTGCATACTTTCTTTGAGACAGAAAAATTGAGTCTTCCATCTATGTGACTTGCAGTGCAAGAAACTAGGTCAATTCTCCCATGAGGCTCATTTCAAATTCAGCTTGCATCTGGTCAGCAAAATGTTTAACCATTTTATATGACATTCCTCCAAACACTATTTCATCAACATAAATTTGAGCTACCATTATCTTTCCTCCTTCATTTTTGACAAAAAGAGTTTTATCCAAGCCTCCTTTCCTGTATCCTTTGTTAGTGAGGAATTTTGTCAGTCTGTCATACCAGGCTCTAGGAGCTTGTTTCAGACCATATAGAGCTTTCCTCAATTTGTAGACATGATCAGGACAATTTGGATCCACAAACACATTAGGTTGTTCCACATATACTTCCTCATTTAAGTACCCATTTAGGAAGGCATTCATTACATCCATCTGAAATAGCTTAAACTTAAGGAGACAAGCAACTACCAAAAGAAGTCTGATTGTTTCTAGTCTGGCTACAAGAGAAAAAGTTTCATCAAAATCAACCCCTTAAACTTGAGTGTGGCCTTGAGCCACAAGCCTTGCCTTATTCCTGGTGACTACTCCTTCAGCATCTGATTTGTTCTTGTAGATCCATTTTGTGCCAATAATGTTTGTTCCTTATGGTTTAGGAACTAACTCCCATACTTCATGTTGCTTGAATTAGTTCAATTCATCTTGCATTTCTCCAATCCTATATTCATCAGTCAAAGCCTCCTTAACATTTTTTGGTTCAATCTTAGATACAAAGCAAGAGTTTGAGATGATTTCTCTAGATCTTGTAATGACTCCCCTGTTAGGGTCTCCCATGATGAGTTCCTTAGGATGGTCTTTTTGAATTCTGATGGAAGGATCTTTGTTAGCTTCCTTTGATTCAGACTCTGATGAAGTAGTTTTAGGTACATCATCCACTTGAGTAGAAGTCTCATAGAATGTCTCAACATCATATGGGACATTTGTTTCCTCATGGTAATCATCAACTATGACATTTATAGATTCCATCATAGTTTTGGTCCTGGAATTGAATACCCTATATGCTCTGCTGTTGATAGAGTATCCTAGGAATATTCCTTCATCACTTTTAGGATCCATCTTTCTCCTTTGTTCACGATCTGTCAGAATATAGCATTTGCTTCCAAAGAGATGGAAGTACTTTACTGTAGGCTTTCTTCCTTTCCATAGTTCATAAATGGTGGATGATGTTCCCTTTCTCAAGGTGACCCTGTTATGGACATAGCAGGCTGTATTCATAGCTTCAGCCCAAAAATGAAGAGGAAGTCCTTTGGCATGTATCATTGCTCTGGTAGATTCCTATATAGTCCTGTTTTTCCTTTCCAAAACTCCATTTTGTTGAGGAGTTATGGGTGAAGAAAATTCATGATTGATTCCTTCAGAGGAATAGAACTCATCAAACTTACTATTTTCGAATTCCTTGCCATGATCACTTCTGATTCTGACAATGCATCCTTCTTTTTCTCTTTGAATTATTTTACACAGTTCCTTAAATACATCAAATACATCATATTTTTCCTTTATGAAGCTGATCCAGGTGAATCTATAAAAATCATCCACAACAACATAAGCATGACCTTTTTCATCCCTCTTAGGTGTAAATGACCAAGTTTTTGGTGCCACAGTTTCACTTCCTTTTCTTCTTTGTCTATAGAGCATACAAAAGAGTAATTAGTGTTCTCAGACTCCCATAAGTAACAGTTTTCTTTTGATCTCACTCCTCTCATTACAACTTCTTGTTTTTCATTAGTTACAACAGATTCAGACTTGGTGAAGTTGACCTTGAATCATAGATCACATAATTGACTGATACTTATGAGATTAGCAGTTAAGCCATTTACCAACAACACTTCATTTAGGTTTGGAACTCCAGGGCAGTCCAAGTTTCCAACTCCTTTTATTTCTCCTCTAGCACCATCTCCAAAAGTGACATAACTAGTAGTATGAGGTTTAACATTATTCAGAAGATTCTTTATTCCAGTCATGTGTTTAGAGCATCCACTGTCAAAGTACAAGTCTTCCTTGGCAGAAACTCCGAGGGAGGTGTGAGCTATCAGGGCTGCAGACTTTTTCTTCCACTATTGAGTATATGATGCCTTGTTAGACTTGAGTTTGACAACTGGGGTCTGATTAGGATATCCATATAATCTGAAGCAGAATGGCTTTATGTGACCAAACCTTCCACAATGATGACATCTCCATCTTTGATACTTTTTCTTCATATTTCTCTATTCTTGATGTTGAGTGCTGTGTTGTGACATCTGCTTTGAAATTTGTTTATCAGGCCTGATCTTCTTCTTGTTTACAGTAGATTTCTTTGCAGCGACAAATCCTAGACCAGACTTGTCTCCCACATTTTGTCCAGTCTGAAGGATTTCTTCCAAATTGTCAACATCTTAACAGACTTGGTCATCTGATCAAGTTTTGAGTTTAGCATTTGAACTTCGCCTTCGAGATGGTTTATAATATCAGTGTCTGCCTTCTTTTTAGCCTCCAATTTTGCTATAGGTTTTTTCTGTTTCTCATTTTGCTGGAAGACTTCAGCATTTCTGATACAAAGCTTCTTGTAGGTGTCAGCAAGTTCTTCAAATGTCACTTCCTTATCACTAGAGTCACTATCAGAGTTACAAATACCATCTAGTGCAGTGACTAGTTTAGCAGATTCTTCTTTAGAGTTACTTTCTGAGTCACAATCAGACCAAGTAACAGACATTCCTTTCTTTTGTTTCTTAAGAAAGGTAGGACATTCAACTCGAATGTGCCCATATCCTTCACATCCATGACATTGGATTCCACTGCTTTGATTTACCTTTTCTTTAGACTTAGGTCTTCTGCTGGAGTCATAGGTTCTTCTAATGTCAGAGGGAATGTTCTTGACATTTGACCTTGACTTTGGGTCCATTCTCTTGATGATTTTGTTGAACTGTCTTCCAAGCATAGCTATAACTTCTGAAATATTCTCTTCATCACCCTCCTCATCTTCAGTATTGGATACAAGTGCTATGCTCTTATTTTTCTTGTCAACATTGTCATTGATCCCCATCTCAAAAGTATGAAGAGACCCAATGAGTTCATCAACCTTTAAGTTGCAGATATCCTGAGCTTCCTCTATAGCGTCACCTTCATTGCAAATCTTTTAGGCAATGATCTGAGAATCTTTCTCACCAGCTTTTATTCTGACATCTTTTCTCCCAATGCTCCTGAGGTGTTGGCAATTTCCAAGATGTTCATGTGAAACTCATGAATGGTCTCATATTCCATCATCTTTAGATTCTCAAATTTGGTAGTAAGCATATGAAGCCTTGACATTTTTACTTTGGATGTACCCTCATGTGTGGTTTTGAGAGTGTCCCAAACATCCTTGGCCAGTTCACATTAATGTACTAGTCTGAATATGTTTCTATCAATTCCATTGAACAAGGCATTTAATGCTTTGGAGTTACCCAGTGCTAACTCATCTTCTTCTTTTCTCCATTCTTCCTCAGGTTTCAGACTGGTTGACCCATCTTTCCCAGTTATGGTGGGATGGTTCCATCCTTTCTCAGCAACTCTCCAAGCCTTTTTGTCCAGTGACTTCAAGAAGGCAATCCTACGAGGTTTCCAGTAGTCATAGTTTGATCCATCCATAATAGGTGGTATGTTCCCAAATCCTCCTTCCTTGTCCATAGCGCCGGAAAATAATATCCCTAGATCTCACCCAGTAAGACAGGCAGGGTGCCTGCTCTGATGCCAATTGAAATTTTGGCAACAGATACTTAATGTCACAGTGAATGTTATGACACCGTATCTGACACACTTCAAGACAGTAAAGTAAAAACAGTAAAGAACACAATCAATTATTAACCTAGTTCAGTGTGTAACAACACCTACTCTGGGGGCTATCAAGCCAGGGAGGAAATTCACTATAAGAGATATTAATTCAGGAATAAACCAACCAGTTTATCTCCTTCACTTAAGAACTCCCCAATGCAACTTCAATCTAAGTTCAACTTAAATCTGAGTTCCTACTCACTCCCCCTTAATCACAGCAGTGATACTAAACAATTGATTAATGAAATTATGAAGACACTCTTCAGTACATACACTTGATTTTTCTTCACACCTTTAATCAAGTGACAATCACTCGTGCTTCAAAGCTTTGAGGAATAAACAACCCTCACTTGATTTTGCTTCAAAGCTTTAATCAAGTGACACAAATACCCGTGCTTCAAAGCTTTGAGTAATACACAACCCTTACAATCAAATCCTACTCCAAGTCACTTATCACAATGATAATTGCTTGGCTCACAGTAGTTACAACTATATAATCCCTTATTGATCTTCTTTCTAAGAGTATTTAACCATTAATCTTCAAGACGAATATATAGGCAGACTATTCTTCAGTTAGGGCTTCCATGAAAATAGCTAGGGTTCGTTAACCCAAAAGACTTGGTCTTAGACTTTTATCAAACCAAATTAGGGTTAAGCAAAGTTAACCTAATGTCCATGGGAGAATATGATCTGGACTGTACACATCAACTTAGATAAGCGTACCAGATTCCCTGAAAAATCTAAGGAATAATAAATCTGCACAAATGTTAGATCAGTACAGGATGTCTTAACATTGGATATGACAACAAGAATCCTGCTCACTGATTTTGGTAGAATATACTGTATATGATCATTGTTTAATGATCATGATAAACAATTCAAACTGAGTAGTTCCTGTATGACATTATTTTCTGCAGAATGTACCTTTATCCCAGAATGTTATAACATCAGTCATGACATTCGCAACTCTCGTTTTACCAAAAAAATGCCAACAACCAAACACTTACAGCTACAATCCATTGGAGTAACAAAAAACTCGACCACAGACTACCTTCCATAATGAAAAGGCTACCATCCATTGAAGTACCAAAAATCTTGACAACAAACTAACTTCCATAATGACAAGGCTACCATCAGATGGAATAACAAAAATCTCAACAATAGACCATGTTCCATAATGACAAGGCTACCATCCATTGGAGTAACAAAAATATCGAAAACAGACTACCTTCCATAATGACAAGTCTACCACCCATTGGAGCAACAAAAATCTCGAGAACAGACTACCTTCCATAATGACAAGGCTACCATCCATTGAGTAACAAAGATATCGACAAGAGACAACCTTCCATAATGACACGGCTACCATCCATTGGAGTAAAATAAATCTTGATAACAGACTACCTTTCATAATGAAAAGGCTACCATCCATTGGAATAAAAAAAATCTCGACAACAGACTACCTTCGATAATCAAAAGGCTACCATCCATTAGAGTAACAAAAATAACGACAATAGACTACCTTCCATAATAACAAGGCTACCATCCATTGGAATAACAAAAATATCGATAGCAGACTATGTTCCATAATGACAAGGCTACCATCCATTGGATTAACAAAAATTTGAACAACAGACTACCTTCAAAAATGAAAAGGCTACCATCCATTGGAGTAACAAAAACCTCTACAACAGACTACCTTCCATAATGATTAGGCTACCGTCTATAGAGTAATAAAGATATCGACAACAAACTACCGTTAATAATGACAAGGCTACCATCCATTGGAGTAAAAAAAAATCTCGACAACAGACTACCTTCCATAATGAGAAGGTTACCATCCTTTGGAATGACAAAAATCTCGACAACAAACTACCATCCATAATGACAAGTCTACCATCCGTTGGAGTAACAAAAATATTGACAACAGGCTATGTTCCATAATGACAAGGCTACCATCCAATGGAGTAACAAAAATATCGACAACAGACTATGTTCCATAATGACAAAGCTACCATCCATTAGAGTAACAAAAATAACGACTATTGACTACCTTACATAATGACAAGGCTACCATCCATTGGGGTAAAAAAAATATCGAGAACAAACTATGTTTCATAATGACAAGGATAACATCCATTGGAGTAACAAAAATATCGAGAACATACTATGTTCCTAATGACAAGGCTACCATCCATTGGAGTCACAAAGATTTCGACAACACACTACCTTCGAAAATGAAAAGGCTACCATCCGTTAGAGTAAAAAAATATCTACAACAAACTACCTTCCATAATGACAAGGCTACCATCCATTGAGTAACAAAGATATCAATAACAGACAACTTTCCATAATGACAAGGCTACCATCCATTGGAGTAAAAAGAATCTCGACAATAGACTACCTTCCAAAATGACAAGGTTAACATCCAATTAAATAACAAAAATCTCGACAATAGACTACCTTCAATAATTACAAGGCTACAATCCATTGGAGTAACAAAAATCTCGACAACAGACTACCTTCCATAATCACAAGGATACCATCCATTAGAGTAACAAAAAAATCGACAACAAACTATGTTCCTAATGACAAGGCTACAATCCATTGGAGTAACAAAAATATCAACAACAGACTATCTTCAATAATGACACGGCTACCATGCATTGGAGTAAAAAAAATATCGACAACAGACTATGTTCCTAATGAAAAGGCTACCATCCATTGGAGAAACCAATTTCTTGACAACAGACTTCCTTCAAAAATGAAAAGGCTACCATCCATTGGAGTAACAAAATTCTCTACAGCAGACTACCTTCCATAATTACAAGGCTACCATCCAATGAGTAACAAAGATATCGACAACAAACTACCTTCCATAATGACAAGGATACCATCCACTGCAGTAAACAAATTTTCGACAAGAGACTACATTCTATAATGACAAGGTTACCATCCATTTGAATAAAAAATATCTCGACAATAGAATACCTTCCATAATGAAAAGGCTACCATCCATTGGAGTAACAAAAAGATCGACACCAGACCATGTTCCATAATGACAAGGCTACCATCCATTAGAGTAACAATAATTTCGACAACAGACTACCTTCCAAAATGATAAGGCTACCATCCTATGAAGTAACAAAAATGTCTACAACAGACTACATTCCACAATGACAAGGCTACCATCCACTGAGTAAAAAAGATATCGAGAACAGACTACCTTCCATAATGACAAGGCTACCATCCATTGGAGTAAAAAAAATCTCGACAAAAGACTACCTTCCTTAACGACAAGGTTACTATCCATTTGAATAACAAAAATCTCGACAACATACTACCTTCCATAATGACAAGGCTACCATCCATTAGAGTAACAAAAATCTCGACAACAGACTACCTTCCATAATACAAGGCTACTATACATTGAGTAAAAAAGATATCGACAAAATATTACCTTCCATAATGACAAGGCTACCATCCATTGGAGTAACAAAAATCTCGACCACAGACTACCTTCCATAATGAAAAGGCTACCATCCATTGAAGTAACAAAAATCTCGACAACAAACTAACTTCCATAATGGCAAGGCTACCATCAGATGGAATAACAAAAATCTCGACAACAGACCACGTTCCATAATGACAAGGCTACCATCCATTGGAGTAACAAAAATATCGACAATAGACTACCTTCCATAATGGCAAGCCTACCATCCATTGAGTAACAAAGATATCGACAAGAGACTACCTTCCATAATGACAAGGTTACCATCCATTGGAATAAAAAAAATCTTGTTAACAGACTACCTTCATAATGACAAGGCTACCATCCATTGGAATAAATAAAATCTCGACAACAGACTACCTTCCATAATGAAAAGTCTACCATCCATTAGAGTAACAAAAATCTCGATAATAGACTACCTTCCATGATGACAAGGCTAACATACATTGGAATAAAAAAAATATCGACAACAGATTATGTTCCATAATGAAAAGGCTATCATCCATTGGAGTAACAAAAATTTCAACAACAGACTACCTTCAAAAATGAAAAGGCTACCATCCATTGGAGTAACAAAAACCTCTACAACAGACTACCTTCCATAATGACAAGACTACGATCCATATAGTAATAAAGATATCGACAACAGACTACCTTTCATAATGACAAGGCTACCATCCTTGGAGTAAAAAAAATCTCGACAACAGACTACCTTCCATAATGAAAAGGTTACCATCCCTTGGAATGACAAAAATATCGACAGCAAACAACCTTACATAATGACAAGTCTACCATCCATTGGAGTAACAAAATTTTTGACAACCGGCTACGTTCCATAATGACAAGGCTATAATCCATTGGAGTAATAAAAATCCCGACAACAGACTATGTTCCATAATGACAAAGCTACCATCCATTAGAGTAACAAAAATCACGACAATAGACTACCTTCGATAATGACAAGGCTATCATCCATTGGGGTAAAAAAAATATCGAGAACAAACTATGTTCCATAATGACAACGATAACATGCATTGGAGTAACAAAAATATCGAGAACAAACTACCTTCAAAAATGAAAAGGCTACCATCCATTAGAGTAAAAAAAATCTCTACGACAAACTACCTTCCATAATTACAAGGCTACCATCCATTGAGTAACAAAGATATCGACAACACACTACCTTCCATAATGACAAGGCTACCATCCATTGGAGTAAAAAAAATCTCGACAATAGACTACCTTCCAAAATTACAAGGTTACCATCCATTTAAATAACAAAAATCTCGACAATAGACTACCTTCCATAATGACAAGGATACCATCCATTGGAGTAACAAAAAATTCGACAACAAACTATGTTCCTAATGACAAGGCTACCATCCATTGGAGTAACAAAAATCTCGACAACATACTATCTTCAATAATGACACGGCTACCATGCATTGGAGTAACAAAAATATCGACAATAGACTATGTTCCTAATGAAAAGGCTACCATCCATTGGAGAAACAAATTTCTCGACAACAAACTACCTTCAAAAATGAAAAGGCTACCATCCATTGGAGTAACAAAAATCTCGACAACAGACTACCTTCCATAATTACAAGGCTACCATCCATTGAGTAACAAAGATATCGACAACAAACTACCTTCCATAATGACAAGGATACCATCCACTGGAGTAAACAAATTCTCTACAACAGACTACCTTCCATAATGACAAGGTTACCATCCATTTGAATAAAAAAATCTCGACAATAGAATACCTTCCATAATGAAAAGGCTACCATCCATTGGAGTAAAAAAATATCGACAACAGACCATGTTCCATAATGACAAGGATACCATCCATTAGAGTAACAATAATCTCGACAACAGACTACCTTCCAAAATGACAAGGCTACCATCCTATAAAGTAACAAAAATCTCTACAACAGACTACATTCCATAATGACAAGGCTACCATCCACTGAGTAACAAAGATATCGACAACAAACTACCTTCCATAATGACAAGGCTACCATCCATTGGAGTAAAAAAAATCTCGACAAAAGACTACCTTCCTTAATGACAAGGTTACTATCCATTTGAATAACAAAAATCTCGACAACATACTACCATCCATAATGACAAGTCTACCATCCGTTGGAGTAACAAAAATATTGACAACAGGCTACGTTCCATAATGACAAGGCTACCATCCAATGGAGTAACAAAAATATCGACAACAGACTATGTTCCATAATGACAAAGCTACCATCCATTAGAGTAACAAAAATCATGACAATAGACTACTTTCCATAATGACAAGGCTACCATCCATTGGGGTAAAAAAAATATCGAGAACAAACTATGTTCCATAATGACAAGGATAACAACCATTGGAGTAACAAAAATATCGAGAACAGAATATGTTCCTAATGACATGGCTACCATCCATTGGAGTAACAAAAATTTCGACAACAGACTACGTTCGAAAATGAAAAGGCTACCATCCATTAGAGTAAAAAAATCTCTACAACAAACTACCTTCCATAATGACAAGGCTACCATCCATTGAGTAATAAAGATATCGACAACAGACTACCTTCCATAATGACAAGGCTACCATCCATTGGAGTAAAAAAAATCTCGACAATAGACTACCTTCCAAAATGACAAGGTTACCATCCATTTAAATAACAAAAATCTCGACAATAGACTACCTTCAATAATTACAAGGCTAAAATCCATTGGAGTAACAAAAATCTCGACAATAGACTACCTTCCATAATGACAAGGATACCATCCATTAGAGTAACAAAAATATCGACAACAAACTATGTTCCTAATGACAAGGCTACCATCCATTGGAGTAACAAAAATCTCGACAACAGACTATCTTCAATAATGACACGGCTACCATGCATTGGAGTAACAAAAATATCAACAACAGACTATGTTCCTAATGAAAAGGCTACCATCCATTGGAGAAACAAATTTCTCGACAACAGACTACCTTCAAAAATGAAAAGGCTACCATCCATTGGAGTAACAAAAATCTCTACAACAGACTACCTTCCATAATTACAAGGCTACCATCAATTGAGAAACAAAGATACCGACAACAAACTACCTTCCATAATGACAAGGATACCATCCACTGGAGTAAACAAATTCTCGACAACAGACTACCTTCCATAATGAAAAGGCTACCATCCATTGGAGTAAAAAAATATCGACAACAGACTATCTTCCAAAATGACAAGGCTACCATCCTATGAAGTAAGAAAAATCTCTACAACAGACTACATTCCACAATGACAAGGCTACCATCCACTGAGTAACAAAGATATCGACAACAGACTACCTTCCATAATGACAAGGCTACCATCCATTGGAGTAAAAAAAATCTCGACAAAAGACTACCTTCCTTAATGACAAGGTTACTATCCATTTGAATAACAAAAATCTCGACAACACACTACCTTCCATAATGACAAGGCTACCATCCATTGGAGTAACAAAAATCTCGACAACAGACTACCTTCCATAATACAAGGCTACTATACATTGAGTAACAAAGATATCGACAAAATATTACCTTCCATAATGACAAGGCTACCATCCATTGGAGTAACAAAAATCTCGACCACAGACTACCTTCCATAATGACAAGGCTACCATCCATTGGAGTAACAAAAATATCGACAACAGACTATCTTTAATAATGACACGGCTACCATGCATTGGAGTAACAAAAATATCGACAACAAACTATGTTCCTAATGAAAAGGCTACCATCCATTGGAGAAACAAATTTCTCGACAACAGACTACCTTCAAAAATGAAAAGGCTACCATCCATTGGAGTAACAAAAATCTCTACAATAGACTACCTTCCATAATTACAAGGCTACCATCCATTGAGTAACAAAGATATCGACAACAAACTACCTTCAAAAATGACAAGGATACCATCCACTGGAGTAAACAAATTCTCTACAATAGACTACCTTCCATAATGACAAGGTTAGCATCCATTTGAATAAAAAAATCTCGACAATAGAATACCTTCCATAATTAAAAAGGCTACCATCCATTGGAGTAAAAAAATATCAACAACAGACCATGTTCCATAATGACAAGGCTACCATCCATTAGAGTAACAATAATCTCGACAACAGACTACCTTCCAAAATGACAAGGCTACCATCCTATGAAGTAACAAAAATCTCTACAATAGACTACATTCCACAATGACAAGGCTACCATCCACTGAGTAACAAAGATATCGACAATAGACTACCTTCCATAATGACAAGGCTACCATCCATTGGAGTAAAAAAAATCTCGACAAAAGACTACCTTCCTTAACGACAAGGTTACTATCCATCTGAATAACAAAAATCTCGACAACATACTACCTTCCATAATGACAAGGCTACCATCCATTGGAGTAACAAAAATCTCGACAACAGACTACCTTCCATAATACAAGGCTGCTATGCATTGAGTAACAAAGATATCGACAAAATATTACCTTCCATAATGACAAGGCTACCATCGATTGGAGTTACAAAAATCTCGACCACAGACTACCTTCCATAATGAAAAGGCTACCATCCAATGAAGTAACAAAAATCTCGACAACAAACTAACTTCCAAAATGACAAGGCTACCATCAGATGGAATAACAAAAATCTCGACAATAGACCACGTTCCATTATGACAAGGCTACCATCCATTGGAGTAACAAAAATATCGACAACAGACTACCTTCCATAATGGCAAGCCTACCATCCATTGAGTAGCAAAGATATCGACAAGAGACTACCTTCCATAATGACAAGGCTACCATCCATTGGAATAACAAAAATATCGACAACAGACTATGTTCCATAATGACAAGGCTATCATCCGTTGGAGTAACAAAAATTTCAACAACAGACTACCTTCAAAAATGAAAAGGCTACCATCCATTGGAGTAACAAAAACCTCTACAACAGACTACCTTCCATAATGACAAGACTACCATCCATATAGTAACAAAGATATCGACAACAGACTACCTTCCATAATGACAAGGCTACCATCCATTGGAGTAAAAAAAATCTCGACAATAGACTACCTTCCAAAATGACAAGGTTACCATCCATTTAAATAACAAAAATCTCGACAATAGACTACCTTCAATAATTACAAGGCTAAAATCCATTGGATTAACAAAAATCTTGACAATAGACTACCTTCCATAATGACAAGGATACCATCCATTAGAGTAACAAAAATATCGACAACAAACTATGTTCCTAATGACAAGGCTACCATCTATTGGAGTAACAAAAATCTCGACAACAAACTATCTTCAATAATGACACGGCTACCATGCATTGGAGTAACAAAAATATCAACAACAGACTATGTTCCTAATGAAAAGGCTACCATCCATTGGAGAAACAAATTTCTTGACAACAGACTACCTTCAAAAATGAAAAGGCTACCATCCATTGGAGTAACAAAAATCTCTACAACAGAGTACCTTCCATAATTACAAGGCTACCATCAATTGAGTAACAAAGATACCGACAACAAACTACCTTCCATAATGACAAGGATACCATCCACTGGAGTAAACAAATTCTCGACAACAGACTACCTTCCATAATTACAAGGTTACCATCCATTTGAATAATAAAAATCTCGACAATAGAATACCTTCCATAATGAAAAGGCTACCATCCATTGGAGTAAAAAAATATCGACAACAGACTACCTTCCAAAATGACAAGGCTACCATCCTATGAAGTAAGAAAAATCTCTACAACAGACTACATTCCACAATGACAAGGCTACCATCCACTGAGTAACAAAGATATCGACAACAGACTACCTTCCATAATGACAAGGCTACCATCCATTGGAGTAAAAAAATCTCGACAAAAGACTACCTTCCTTAATGACAAGGTTACTATCCATTTGAATAACAAAAATCTCGACAACATACTACCTTCCATAATGACAAGGCTACCATCCATTGGAGTAACAAAAATCTCGACAACAGACTACCTTCCATAATACAAGGCTACTATACATTGAGTAACAAAGATATCGACAAAATATTACCTTCCATAATGACAAGGCTACCATCCATTGGAGTAACAAAAATCTCGACCACAGACTACCTTCCATAATGAAAAGGCTACCATCCATTGAAGTAACAAAAATCTCGACAACACACTAACTTCCATAATGACAAGGCTACCATCCATTGGAGTAACAAAAATATCGACAACAGACTATCTTTAATAATGACACGGCTACCATGCATTGGAGTAACAAAAATATCGACAACAAACTTTGTTCCTAATGAAAAGGCTACCATCCATTGGAGAAACAAATTTCTCGACAACAGACTACCTTCAAAAATGAAAAGGCTACCATCCATTGGAGTAACAAAAATCTCTACAATAGACTACCTTCCATAATTACAAGGCTACCATCCATTGAGTAACAAAGATATCGACAACAAACTACCTTCAAAAATGACAAGGATACCATCCACTGGAGTAAACAAATTCTCTACAATAGACTACCTTCCATAATGACAAGGTTAGCATCCATTTGAATAAAAAAAATCTCGACAATAGAATACCTTCCATAATTAAAAAGGCTACCATCCATTAGAGTAAAAAAATATCAACAACAGACCATGTTCCATAATGACAAGGCTACCATCCATTAGAGTAACAATAATCTCGACAACAGACTACCTTCCAAAATGACAAGGCTACCATCCTATGAAGTAAGAAAAATCTCTACAACAGACTACATTCCACAATGACAAGGCTACCATCCACTGAGTAACAAAGATATCGACAATAGACTACCTTCCATAATGACAAGGCTACCATCCATTGGAGTAAAAAAAATCTCGACAAAAGACTACCTTCCTTAACGACAAGGTTACTATCCATCTGAATAACAAAAATCTCGACAACATACTACCTTCCATAATGACAAGGCTACCATCCATTGGAGTAACAAAAATCTCGACAACAGACTACCTTCCATAATACAAGGCTGCTATGCATTGAGTAACAAAGATATCGACAAAACATTACCTTCCATAATGACAAGGCTACCATCGATTGGAGTTACAAATATCTCGACCACAGACTACCTTCCATAATGAAAAGGCTACCATCCAATGAAGTAACAGAAATCTCGACAACAAACTAACTTCCATAATGACAAGGCTACCATCAGATGGAATAACAAAAATCTCGACAATAGACCACGTTCCATTATGAAAAGGCTACCATCCATTGGAGTAACAAAAATATCGACAACAGACTACCTTCCATAATGGCAAGCCTACCATCCATTGAGTAGCAAAGATATCGACAAGAGACTACCTTCCATAATGACAAGGCTACCATCCATTGGAGTAAAAAAATCTTGGTAACAGACTACCTTTCATAAAGACAAGGCTACCATCCATTGGAATAAAAAAAATCTCGACAACAGACTACCTTCCATAATGAAAAGTCTACCATCCATTAAGTAACAAAAATCTCGACAATAGACTACCTTCCATAATGACAAGGCTACCATCCATTGGAATAACAAAAATATCGACAACAGACTATGTTCCATAATGACAAGGCTATCATCCATTGGAGTAACAAAAATTTCAACAACAGACTACCTTCAAAAATGAAAAGGCTACCATCCATTGGAGTAACAAAAACCTCTACAACAGACTACCTTCCATAATGACAAGACTACCATCCATATAGTAACAAAGATATCGGCAACAGACTACCTTCCATAATGACAAGGCTACCATCCATTGGAGAAAAAAAATCTCGACAATAGACTACCTTCCAAAATGACAAGGTTACCATCCATTTAAATAACAAAAATCTCGACAATAGACTACCTTTAATAATTACAAGGCTAAAATCCATTGGAGTAAAAAAAATCTCGACAATAGACTACCTTCCAGAATGACAAGGATACCATCCATTAGAGTAACAAAAATATCGACAACAAACTATGTTCCTAATGACAAGGCTACCATCCATTGGAGTAACAAAAATCTCGACAACAGACTATCTTCAATAATGACACGGCTACCATGCATTGGAGTAACAAAAATATCAACAACATACTATGTTCCTAATGAAAAGGCTACCATCCATTGGAGAAACAAATTTCTTGACAACAGACTACCTTCAAAAATGAAAAGGCTACCATCCATTGGAGTAACAAAAATCTCTACAACAGAGTACCTTCCATAATTACAAGGCTACCATCAATTGAGTAACAAAGATACCGACAACAAACTACCTTCCATAATGACAAGGATACCATCCACTGGAGTAAACAAACTCTCGACAACAGACTACCTTCCATAATGACAAGGTTACCATCCATTTGAATAATAAAAATCTCGACAATAGAATACCTTCCATAATGAAAAGGCTACCATCCATTGTAGTAAAAAAATATCGACAACAGACTACCTTCCAAAATGACAAGGCTACCATCCTATGAAGTAAGAAAAATCTCTACAACAGACTACATTCCACAATGACAAGGCTACCATCCACTGAGTAACAAAGATATCGACAACAGACTACCTTCCCTAATGACAAGGCTACCATCCATTGGAGTAAAAAAAATCTCGACAAAAGACTACCTTCCTTAATGACAAGGTTACTATCCATTTGAATAACAAAAATCTCGACAACATACTACCTTCCATAATGACAAGGCTACCATCCATTGGAGTAACAAAAATCTCGACAACAGACTACCTTCCATAATACAAGGCTACTATACATTGAGTAACAAAGATATCGACAAAATATTACCTTCCATAATGACAAGGCTACCATCCATTGGAGTAACAAAAATCTCGACCACAGACTACCTTCCATAATGAAAAGGCTACCATCCATTGAAGTAACAAAAATCTCGACAACACACTAACTTCCATAATGACAAGGCTACCATCCATTGGAGAAACAAAAATATCGACAACAGACTATCTTTAATAATGACACGGCTACCATGCATTGGAGTAACAAAAATATCGACAACAAACTATGTTCCTAATGAAAAGGCTACCATCCATTGGAGAAACAAATTTCTCGACAACAGACTACCTTCAAAAATGAAAAGGCTACCATCCATTGGAGTAACAAAAATCTCTACAATAGACTACCTTCCATAATTACAAGGCTACCATCCATTGAGTAACAAAGATATCGACAACAAACTACCTTCAAAAATGACAAGGATACCATCCACTGGAGTAAACAAATTCTCTACAATAGACTACCTTCCATAATGACAAGGTTAGCATCCATTTGAATAAAAAAATCTCGACAATAGAATACCTTCCATAACGAAAAGGCTACCATCCATTGGAGTAAAAAAATATCAACAACAAACCATGTTCCATAATGACAAGGCTACCATCCATTAGAGTAACAATAATCTCAACAACAGACTACCTTCCAAAATGACAAGGCTACCATCCTGTGAAGTAACAAAAATCTCTACAACAGACTACATTCCACAATGACAAGGCTACCATCCACTGAGTAACAAAGATATCGACAATAGACTACCTTCCATAATGACAAGGCTACCATCCATTGGAGTAAAAAAAATCTCGACAAAAGACTACCTTCCTTAACGACAAGGTTACTATCCATCTGAATAACAAAAATCTCGACAACATACTACCTTCCATAATGACAAGGCTACCATCCATCGGAGTAACAAAAATCTCGACAACAGACTACCTTCCATAATACAAGGCTGCTATGCATTGAGTAACAAAGATATCGACAAAATATTACCTTCCATAATGACAAGGCTACCATCGATTGGAGTTACAAAAATCTCGACCACCGACTACCTTCCATAATGAAAAGGCTACCATCCAATGAAGTAACAAAAATCTTGACAACAAACTAACTTCCATAATGACAAGGCTACCATCAGATGGAATAACAAAAATCTCGACAATAGACCATGTTCCGTTATGACAAGGCTACCATCCATTGGAGTAACAAAAATATCGACAACAGACTACCTTCCATAATGGCAAGCCTACCATCCATTGAGTAGCAAAGATATCAACAAGAGACTACCTTCCATAATGACAAGGCTACCATCCATTGGAGTAAAAAAATCTTGGTAACAGACTACCTTTCATAATGACAAGGCTACCATCCATTGGAATAAAAAAAATCTCGACAACAGACTACCTTCCATAATGAAAAGTCTACCATCCATTAAGTAACAAAAATCTCGACAATAGACTACCTTCCATAATGACAAGGCTACCATCCATTGGAATAACAAAAATATCGACAACAGACTATGTTCCATAATGACAAGGCTATCATCCATTGGAGTAACAAAAATTTCAACAACAGACTACCTTCAAAAATGAAAAGGCTACCATCCATTGGAGTAACAAAAACCTCTACAACAGACTACCTTCCATAATGACAAGACTACCATCCATATAGTAACAAAGATATCGACAACAGACTACCTTCCATAATGACAAGGCTACCATCCATTGGAGTAAAAAAAATCTCGACAATAGACTACCTTCCAAAATGACAAGGTTACCATCCATTTAAATAACAAAAATCTCGACAATAGACTACCTTCAATAATTACAACGCTAAAATCCATTGGAGTAAAAAAAATCTCGACAATAGACTACCTTCCAGAATGACAAGGATACCATCCATTAGAGTAACAAAAATATCGACAACAAACTATGTTCCTAATGACAAGGCTACCATCCATTGGAGTAACAAAAATCTCGACAACAGACTATCTTCAATAATGACACGGCTACCATGCATTGGAGTAACAAAAATATCAACAACATACTATGTTCCTAATGAAAAGGCTACCATCCATTGGAGAAACAAATTTCTTGACAACAGACTACCTTCAAAAATGAAAAGGCTACCATCCATTGGAGTAACAAAAATCTCTACAACAGAGTACCTTCCATAATTACAAGGCTACCATCAATTGAGTAACAAAGATACAGACAACAAACTACCTTCCATAATGACAAGGATACCATCCACTGGAGTAAACAAATTCTCGACAACAGACTACCTTTCATAATGACAAGGTTACCATCCATTTGAATAATAAAAATCTCGACAATAGAATACCTTCCATAATGAAAAGGCTACCATCCATTGGAGTAAAAAAATATCGACAACAGACTACCTTCCAAAATGACAAGGCTACCATCCTATGAAGTAAGAAAAATCTCTACAACAGACTACATTCCACAATGACAAGGCTACCATCCACTGAGTAACAAAGATATCGACAACAGACTACCTTCCATAATGACAAGGCTACCATCCATTGGAGTAAAAAAAATCTCGACAAAAGACTACCTTCCTTAATGACAAGGTTACTATCCATTTGAATAACAAAAATCTCGACAACATACTACCTTCCATAATGACAAGGCTACCATCCATTGGAGTAACAAAAATCTCGACAACAGACTACCTTCCATAATACAAGGCTACTATACATTGAGTAACAAAGATATCGACAAAATATTACCTTCCATAATGACAAGGCTACCATCCATTGGAGTAACAAAAATCTCGACCACAGACTACCTTCCATAATGAAAAGGCTACCATCCATTGAAGTAACAAAAATCTCGACAACACACTAACTTCCATAATGACAAGGCTACCATCCATTGGAGAAACAAAAATATCGACAACAGACTATCTTTAATAATGACACGGCTACCATGCATTGGAGTAACAAAAATATCGACAACAAACTATGTTCCTAATGAAAAGGCTACCGTCCATTGGAGAAACAAATTTCTCGACAACAGACTACCTTCAAAAATGAAAAGGCTACCATCCATTGGAGTAACAAAAATCTCTACAATAGACTACCTTCCATAATTACAAGGCTACCATCCATTGAGTAACAAAGATATCGACAACAAACTACCATCAAAAATGACAAGGATACCATCCACTGGAGTAAACAAATTCTCTACAATAGACTACCTTCCATAATGACAAGGTTAGTATCCATTTGAATAAAAAAAATCTCGACAATAGAATACCTTCCATAATGAAAAGGCTACCATCCATTGGAGTAAAAAAATATCAACAACAGACCATGTTCCATAATGACAAGGCTACCATCCATTAGAGTAACAATAATCTCGACAACAGACTACCTTCCAAAATGACAAGGCTACCATCCTATGAAGTAACAAAAATCTCTACAACAGACTACATTCCGCAATGACAAGGCTACCATCCACTGAGTAACAAAGATATCGACAACAGACTACCTTCCATAATGACAAGGCTACCATCCATTGGAGTAAAAAAAATCTCGACAAAAGACTACCTTCCTTAACGACAAGGTTACTATCCATCTGAATAACAAAAATCTCGACAACATACTACCTTCCATAATGACAAGGCTACCATCCATTGGAGTAACAAAAATCTCGACAGCAGACTACCTTCCATAATACAAGGCTGCTATGCATTGAGTAACAAAGATATCGACAAAATATTAGCGTCCATAATGACAAGGATACCATCGATTGGAGTTACAAAAATCTCGACCACAGACTACCTTCCATAATGAAAAGGCTACCATCCAATGAGTAGCAAAGATATCAACAAGAGACTACCTTCCATAATGACAAGGCTACCATCCATTGGAGTAAAAAAATCTTGGTAACAGACTACCTTTCATAATGACAAGGCTACCATCCATTGGAATAAAAAAAATATCAACAACAGACCATGTTCCATAATGACAAGGCTACCATCCATTAGAGTAACAAAAATCTCGACAATAGACTACCTTCCATAATGACAAGGCTACCATCCATTGGAATAACAAAAATATCGACAACAGACTATGTTCCATAATGACAAGGCTATCATCCATTGGAGTAACAAAAATTTCAATAACAGACTACCTTCAAAAATGAAAAGGCTACCATCCATTGGAGTAACAAAAACCTCTACAACAGACTACCTTCCTTAATGACAAGACTACCATCCATATAGTAACAAAGATATCGACAACAGACTACCTTCCATAATGACAAGGCTACCATCCATTGGAGTAAAAAAAATCTCGACAATAGACTACCTTCCAAAATGACAAGGTTACCATCCATTTAAATAACAAAAATCTCGACAATAGACTACCTTCAATAATTACAAGGCTAAAATCCATTGGAGTAACAAAAATCTCGACAATAGACTACCTTCCATATTGACAAGGATACCATCCATTAGAGTAACAAAAATATCGACAACAAACTATGTTCCTAATGACAAGGCTACCATCCATTGGAGTAACAAAAATCTCGACAACAGACTATCTTCAATAATGACACGGCTACCATGCATTGGAGTAACAAAAATATCAACAACAGACTATGTTCCTAATGAAAAGGCTACCATCCATTGGAGAAACAAATTTCTCGACAACAGACTACCTTCAAAAATGAAAAGGCTACCATCCATTGGAGTAACAAAAATCTCTACAACAAACTACCTTCCATAATTACAAGGCTACCATCAATTGAGTAACAAAGATACCAACAACAAACTACCTTCCATAATGACAAGGATACCATCCACTGGAGTAAACAAATTCTCGATAACAGACTACCTTCCATAATGACAAGGTTACCATCCATTTGAATAATAAAAATCTCGACAATAGAATACCTTCCATAATGAAAAGGCTACCATCCATTGGAGTAAAAAAATATCAACAACAGACCATGTTCCATAATGACAAGGCTACCATCCATTAGAGTAACAATAATCTCGACAACAGACTACCTTCCAAAATGACAAGGCTACCATCCTATGAAGTAACAAAAATCTCTACAACAGACTACATTCCGCAATGACAAGGCTACCATCCACTGAGTAACAAAGATATCGACAACAGACTACCTTCCATAATGACAAGGCTACCATCCATTGGAGTAAAAAAAATCTCGACAAAAGACTACCTTCCTTAACGACAAGGTTACTATCCATCTGAATAACAAAAATCTCGACAACATACTACCTTCCATAATGACAAGGCTACCATCCATTGGAGTAACAAAAATCTCGACAGCAGACTACCTTCCATAATACAAGGCTGCTATGCATTGAGTAACAAAGATATCGACAAAATATTAGCGTCCATAATGACAAGGATACCATCGATTGGAGTTACAAAAATCTCGACCACAGACTACCTTCCATAATGAAAAGGCTACCATCCAATGAGTAGCAAAGATATCAACAAGAGACTACCTTCCATAATGACAAGGCTACCATCCATTGGAGTAAAAAAATCTTGGTAACAGACTACCTTTCATAATGACAAGGCTACCATCCATTGGAATAAAAAAAATATCAACAACAGACCATGTTCCATAATGACAAGGCTACCATCCATTAGAGTAACAAAAATCTCGACAATAGACTACCTTCCATAATGACAAGGCTACCATCCATTGGAATAACAAAAATATCGACAACAGACTATGTTCCATAATGACAAGGCTATCATCCATTGGAGTAACAAAAATTTCAATAACAGACTACCTTCAAAAATGAAAAGGCTACCATCCATTGGAGTAACAAAAACCTCTACAACAGACTACCTTCCTTAATGACAAGACTACCATCCATATAGTAACAAAGATATCGACAACAGACTACCTTCCATAATGACAAGGCTACCATCCATTGGAGTAAAAAAAATCTCGACAATAGACTACCTTCCAAAATGACAAGGTTACCATCCATTTAAATAACAAAAATCTCGACAATAGACTACCTTCAATAATTACAAGGCTAAAATCCATTGGAGTAACAAAAATCTCGACAATAGACTACCTTCCATATTGACAAGGATACCATCCATTAGAGTAACAAAAATATCGACAACAAACTATGTTCCTAATGACAAGGCTACCATCCATTGGAGTAACAAAAATCTCGACAACAGACTATCTTCAATAATGACACGGCTACCATGCATTGGAGTAACAAAAATATCAACAACAGACTATGTTCCTAATGAAAAGGCTACCATCCATTGGAGAAACAAATTTCTCGACAACAGACTACCTTCAAAAATGAAAAGGCTACCATCCATTGGAGTAACAAAAATCTCTACAACAAACTACCTTCCATAATTACAAGGCTACCATCAATTGAGTAACAAAGATACCAACAACAAACTACCTTCCATAATGACAAGGATACCATCCACTGGAGTAAACAAATTCTCGATAACAGACTACCTTCCATAATGACAAGGTTACCATCCATTTGAATAATAAAAATCTCGACAATAGAATACCTTCCATAATGAAAAGGCTACCATCCATTGGAGTAAAAAAATATCGACAACAGACTACCTTCCAAAATGACAAGGCTACCATCCTATGAAGTAAGAAAAGTCTCTACAACAGACTACATTCCACAATGACAAGGCTACCATCCACTGAGTAAGAAAGATATCGACAACAGACTACCTTCCATAATGATAAGGCTACCATCCATTGGAGTAAAAAAAATCTTGACAAAAGACTACCTTCCTTAATGACAAGGTTACTATCCATTTGAATAACAAAAATCTCGACAACATACTACCTTCCATAATGACAAGGCTACCATCCATTGGAGTAACAAAAATCTCGACAACAGACTACCTTCCATAATACAAGGCTACTATACATTGAGTAACAAAGATATCGACAAAATATTACCTTCCATAATGACAAGGCTACCATCCATTGGAGTAACAAAAATCTCGACCACAGACTACCTTCCATAATGAAAAGGCTACCATCCATTGAAGTAACAAAAATCTCGACAACACACTAACTTCCATAATGACAAGGCTACCATCCATTGAGGTAACAAAAATATCGACAACAGACTATCTTTAATAATGACACGGCTACCATGCATTGGAGTAACAAAAATATCGACAACAAACTATGTTCCTAATGAAAAGGCTACCATCCATTGGAGAAACAAATTTCTCGACAACAAACTACCTTCAAAAATGAAAAGGCTACCATCCATTGGAGTAACAAAAATCTCTACAATAGACTACCTTCCATAATTACAAGGCTACCATCCATTGAGTAACAAAGATATCGACAACAAACTACCTTCAAAAATGACAAGGATACCATCCACTGGAGTAAACAAATTCTCTACAATAGACTACCTTCCATAATGACAAGGTTAGCATCCATTTCAATAAAAAAAATCTCGACAATAGAATACCTTCCATAATGAAAAGGCTACCATCCATTGGAGTAAAAAAATATCAACAACAGACCATGTTCCATAATGACAAGGCTACCATCCATTAGAGTAACAATAATCTCTACAACAGACTACATTCCATAATGACAAGGCTACCATCCACTGAGTAACAAAGATATCGACAACAGACTACCTTCCATAATGACAAGGCTACCATCCATTGGAGTAAAAAAAATCTCGACAAAAGACTACCTTCCTTAACGACAAGGTTACTATCCATATGAATAACAAAAATCTCGACAACATACTACCTTCCATAATGACAAGGCTACCATCCATTGGAGTAACAAAAATCTCGACAATAGACTACCTTCCATAATACAAGGCTGCTATGCATTGAGTAACAAAGATATCGACAAAATATTACCTTCCATAATGACAAGGCTACCATCGATTGGAGTTACAAAAATCTCGACCCCAGACTACCTTCCATAATGAAAAGGCTACCATCCAATGAAGTAACAAAAATCTCGACAACAAACTAACTTCCATAATGAAAAGGCTACCATCAGATGGAATAACAAAAATCTCGACAATAGACCACGTTCCATTATGACAAGGCTACCATCCATTGGAGTAAAAAAAATATCGAAAACAGACTACCTTCCATAATGGCAAACCTACCATCCATTGAGTAGCAAAGATATCGACAAGAGACTACCTTCCATAATGACAAGGCTACCATCCATTGGAGTAAAAAAATCTTTGTAACAGACTACCTTTCATAATGACAAGGCTACCATCGATTGGAATAAAAAAAATCTCGACAACAGACTACCTTCCATAATGAAAAGTCTACCATCCATTAGAGTAACAAAAATCTCGACAATAGACTACCTTCCATAATGACAAGGCTACCATCCATTGGAATAACAAAAATATCGACAACAGACTATGTTCCATAATGACAAGGCTATCATCCATTGGAGTAACAAAAATTTCAACAACAGACTACCTTCAAAAATGAAAAGGCTACCATCCATTGGAGTAACAAAAACCTCTACAACAGACTACTTTCCATAATGACAAGACTACCATCCTTATAGTAACAAAGATATCGACAACAGACTACCTTCCATAATGACAAGGCTACCATCCATTGGAGTAAAAAAAATCTCGACAATAGACTACCTTCCAAAATGACAAGGTTACCATCCATTTAAATAACAAAAATCTCGACAATAGACTACCTTCAATAATTACAAGGCTAAAATCCATTGGAGTAACAAAAATCTCGACAATAGACTACCTTCCATAATGACAAGGATACCATCCATTAGAGTAACAAAAATATCGACAACAAACTATGTTCCTAATGACAAGGCTACCATCAATTGGAGTAACAAAAATCTCGACAACAGACTATCTTCAATAATGACACGGCTACCATGCATTGGAGTAACAAAAATATCAACAACAGACTATGTTCCTAATGAAAAGGCTACCATCCATTGGAGAAACAAATTTCTTGACAACAGACTACCTTCAAAAATGAAAAGGCTACCATCCATTGGAGTAACAAAAATCTCTACAACAGACTACCTTCCATAATTACAAGGCTACCATCCATTGAGTAACAAAGATACCGACAACAAACTACCTTCCATAATGACAAGGATACCATCCACTGGAGTAAACAAATTCTCGACAACAGACTAACTTCCATAATGACAAGGTTTCCATCCATTTGAATAATAAAAATCTCGACAATAGAATACCTTCCATAATGAAAAGGCTACCATCCATTGGAGTAAAAAAAATCTCGACAAAAGACTACCTTCCTTAACGACAAGGTTACTATCCATCTGAATAACAAAAATCTCGACAACATACTAGCTTCCATAATGACAAGGCTACCATCCATTGGAGTAACAAAAATCTCGACAACAGACTACCTTCCATAATACAAGGCTGCTATGCATTGAGTAACAAAGATATCGACAAAATATTACCTTCCATAATGACAAGGCTACCATCGATTGGAGTTACAAAAATCTCGACCACAGACTACCTTCCATAATGAAAAGGCTACCATCCAATGAAGTAACAAAAATCTCGACAACAAACTAACTTCCATAATGACAAGACTACCATCAGATGGAATAACAAAAATCTCGACAATAGACCACGTTCCATTATGACAAGGCTACCATCCATTGGAGTAACAAAATATCGACAACAGACTACCTTCCAAAATGACAAGGCTACCATCCTATGAAGTAAGAAAAATCTCTACAACAGACTACATTCCACAATGACAAGGCTACCATCCACTGAGTAACAAAGATATCGACAATAGACTACCTTCCATAATGACAAGGCTACCATCCATTGGGGGAAAAAAAGCTCGACAAAAGACTACCTTCCTTAATGACAAGGTTACTATCCATTTGAATAACAAAAACCTCGACAACATACTACCTTCCATAATGACAAGGCTACCATCCATTGGAGTAACAAAAATCTCGACAACAGACTACCTTCCATAATACAAGGCTACTATACATTGAGTAACAAAGATATCGACAAAATATTACCTTCCATAATGAAAAGGCTACCATCCATTGGAGTAAAAAAATCTCGACCACAGACTACCTTTCATAATGAAAAGGCTACCATCCATTAAAGTAACAAAAATCTCGACAACAAACTAACTTCCATAATGACAAGGCTACCATCAGATGGAATAACAAAAATCTCGACAATAGACCATGTTCCATAATGACAAGGCTACCATCCATTGGAGTAACAAAAATATCAACAACAAACTATGTTCCTAATGAAAAGGCTACCATCCATTGGAGTAACAAAAATCTCGACAACAGACTATCTTTAATAATGACACGGCTACCATGCATTGGAGTAACAAAAATATCGACAACAGACTATGTTCCTAATGAAAAGGCTACCATCCATTGGAGAAACAAATTTCTCGACAACAGACTACCTTCAAAAATGAAAAGGCTACCATCCACTGGAGTAACAAAAATCTCTACAACAGACTACCTTCCATAATTACAAGGCTACCATCCATTGAGTAACAAAGATATCAACAACAAACTACCTTCCATAATGACAAGGATACCATCCACTAGAGTAAACAAATTCTCGACAACAGACTACCTTCCATAATGACAAGGTTACCATCCATTTGAATAAAAAAAATCTCGACAATAGAATACCTTCCATAATGAAAAGGCTACCATCCATTGGAGTAAAAAAATATCGACAACAGACCATGTTCCATAATCACAAGGCTACCATTCATTAGAGTAACAATAATCTCGACAACAAACCACCTTCCAAAATGACAAGGCTACCATCCTATGAAGTAACAAAAATCTCTACAACAGACTACATTCCATAATGACAAGGCTACCATCCACTGAGTAACAAAGATATCGACAACAGACTACCTTCCACAATGACAAGGCTACCATCCATTGGAGTAAAAAAAATCTCGACAAAAGACTACCTTCCTTAATGACAGGGTTACTATCCATTTGAATAACAAAAATCTCGACAACATACTACCTTCCATAATGACAAGGCTACCATCCATTGGAGTAACAAAAATCTCGACAACAGACTACCTTCCATAATACAAGGCTACTATACATTGAGTAACAAAGATATCGACACAATATTACCTTCCATAATGACAAGGCTACCATCCATTGAAGTAACAAAAATCTCGACAACAAACTAACTTCCATAATGACAAGGCTACCATCAGATGGAATAACAAAAATCTCGACAATAGACCATGTTCCATAATGACAAGGCTACCATCCATTGGAGTAACAAAAATATAGACAACAAACTATGTTCCTAATGACAAGGATACCATCCATTGGAGTAACAAAAATCTCGACAACAGACTATCTTTTATAATGACATGGCTACCATGCATTGAAGTAACAAAAATATCGACAACAAACTATGTTCCTAATGAAAAGGCAACCATCCATTGGAGAAACAAATTTCTCGACAACAGACTACCTTCAAAAATGAAAAGGCTACCATCCATTGGAGTAACAAAAATCTCTACAATAGACTACCTTCCATAATTACAAGGCTACCATCCATTGAGTAACAAAGATATCGACAACAAACTACCTTCAAAAATGACAAGGATACCATCCACTGGAGTAAATAAATTCTCTACAACGGACTACCTTCCATAATGACAAGGTTAGCATCCATTTGAATAAAAAAAATCTCGACAATAGAATACCTTCCATAATGAAAAGGCTACCATCCATTGGAGTAAAAAAATATCGACAACAGACCATGTTCCATAATGACAAGGCTACCATCCATTAGAGTAACAATAATCTCGACAACAGACTACCTTCCAAAATGACAAGGCTACCATCCTATGAAGTAACAAAAATCTCTACAACAGACTACATTCCACAATGACAAGGCTACCATCCACTGAGTAACAAAGATATCGACAACAGACTACCTTCCATAATGACAAGGCTACCATCCATTGGAGTAAAAAAAATCTCGACAAAAGACTACCTTCCTTAATGAAAAGTCTACCATCCATTAGAGTAACAAAAATCTCGACAATAGACTACCTTCCATAATGACAAGGCTACCATACATTGGAATAACGAAAATATCGACAATAGACTATGTTCCATAATGACAAGGCTACCATCCATTGGAGTAACATAAATTTCAACAACAGACTACCTTCAAAAATGAAAAGGCTACCATCCATTAGAGTAACAAAAACTTCTACAACTGACTACCTTCCATAATGACAAGGCTACCATCCATAGAGTAATAAAGATATCAACAACAGACTACCTTTCATAATGACAAGGCTACCATCCATTGGAGTAAAAAAAATCTCGACCACATACTACCTTCCATAATGAAAAGGTTACCATCCTTTGGAATGACAAAAATCTCGAAAACAAACTACCTTCCATAATGACAAGTCTACCATCCATTGGAGTAACAAAAATATTGACAACAGGCTATGTTCCATAATGACAAGGCTACCATCCATTGGAGTAACAAAAATCTCGACAACAGACTATGTTCCATAATGACAAAGCTACCATCCATTAGATTAACAAAAATTTCGACAATAGACTACCATCCATAATGACAAGGCTACTATGCATTGGGGTAACAAAAATATCGAGAACAAACTATGTTCCATAATGCAAGGCTACCATCCATTGGAGTAACAAATATATCGAGAACATACTATGTTCCTAATAAATAGGCTACCATCCATTGGAGTAACAAAAATTTCGACAACAGACTACCTTCAAAAATGAAAAGGCTACCATCCATTAGAGTAACAAAAATCTCTACAACAAACTACCTTCCATAATGACAAGGCTACCATCCATTGAGTAAGAAAGAAATCGACAACAAACTACCTTCCATAATGACAAGGCTACCATCCATTGGAGTAAAAAATTCCCAACAATAGAGTACCTTCCAAAATGACAAGGTTACCATCCATTTGAATAACCAAAATCTCGACAATAGACTACCTTCAATAATTACAAGGCTACAATCCATTGGAGTAACAAAATTCTCGATAACAGACTACCTTCCATAATGACAAGAATACCATCCATTGGAGTAACAAAAATATCAATAACAAACTATGTTCCTAATGACAAGGCTACCATCCGTTGGAGTAACAAAAATCTCGACAACAGACTATCTTCAATAATGACACGGCTACCTTGCATTGGAGCAACAAAAATATCGACAACAAACTACCTTCCATAATGACAAGGTTACCATCCGTTTGAATAACAAAAATCTCGACAACAGAATACCTTCCATAATGACAAGGCTACCATCCATTGGAGTAAGAAAAATCTCTACAACAGACTACCTTCGATATTGACCAGGCTACCATCCATTGGAGTAACAAAATTCTCTACAACAGACTACCTTCCATAATGACAAGGCTACTATCCAATGAGTAATAAAGATATCGACAACAGACTACCTTCCATAATGACAAGGCTACCATCCATTAGAGTAACAAAAATATCGACAACAGACTACCTTCAATAATGACAAGGCTACAATCCATTGGAGTAACAAAAATATCGACAATTGACTATCTTCAATAATGACAAGGTTAACATTCATTGGAATAACAAAGATATCGACAACAAACTACATTCCATAATGACAAGGCTACCATCCATTGAAGTAATAAAAATATCGGAATCAGACTACCTTCCATAATGACAAGGCTACCATCCATTGGAGTAACAAAAATCTCGACAACTGACTACCTTCCATAATGAAAAGGCTACCATCCTTTGGAGTAACAAAAATATCGACAACAGACTATGTTCCATAATGACAAGTCTACCATCCATGAGAGTAAAAAAAATCTCGACAACTGACTACCTTCTATAATGGCAAGGCTACCATCCATTGGAGTAACAAAAATATCGACAACAATTTACCTTCCATAATGACAAGGCTACAATCCATTGGAGTAACAAAAATCTCGACAACAGACTACCTTCCATAATGTAAAGGCTACCATCAATTGGATTAAAAAAATCTCGACAATAGAATACCTTCCATAATGACAAGGCTACCATCCAACGGAATAACAAAAATATCGATAATAGACCACTTTCCATAATGACAAGGCTACCATCCATTGGAGTAACAAAAATCTCTACAACATACTACCTTCGATAATGACAAGACTACCATCCATTGGAGTAACAAAAATCTCGACAACATACTACCTTCCATAATGAAAAGGCTATCATCCATTAGAGTAAAAAAAATCTCGACAACAAACTACCTTCTATAATGACAATGTTACCATCCATTTGAATAACAAAAATCTCGACAACAGACTACCTTCCATAATGACAAGGTTACCATTCATTAGAATAACAAAGATATCGACAACAGACTACCTTCCATAATGACAAGGCTACCATCCATTGAAGTAATAAAAATATCGACAACATACTACCTTCCATAATGACAAGGCTACCATCCATTGGCGTAACAAAAATTTTGACAACGGACTACCTTCCATAATGAAAAGGCTACCATCCATTGGATTAACAAAAATATCAACAACATACTACGTTCCATAATGACAAGGCTACCATCCATTTGAGAAAAAAAATCTTGACAATAGACTACCTTTCATAATGACAAGGCTACCATCCATTGGAGTAAAAAGAATCTCGACAACAGACTACATTGCAAAATGACAAGGTTACCATCTATTGAAATGACAAAAATATCGACAACAAACTACCTTCCATAATGACAAGGCTACCATCCATGAGAGTAACAAAAATATCGTCAACAGACTATGTTCCATAATGACAAGGCTACCATCCATTGGAGTAATAAACATCTCAACAACAGACTACCTTCCAAAATGACCAGGCTACCATCCATTGGAGTAACAAAATTCTCTACAACAGACTACCTTTCATAATGACAAGGCTACCATCCAATGAGTAATAAAGATATTGACAAAAGACTACCTTCGATAATGACGAGGCTACCATCCATTAGAGTAACAAAAATCTTGACATAAGACTACCTTCAATAATGACAAGGCTACAATCCATTGGAGTAACAAAAATATCGACAATTGACTATGTTCCATAATGACAAGTTTATCATTCATTGGAATAACAACAATATCGACAATAGACTACATTCCATAATGACAAGGCTACCATCCATTGAAGTAATAAAAATATCGACATGAGACTACCTTCCATAATGACAAGGCTAACATCCATTGGAGTAACAAAAATCTCGACAACTGACTACCTATCCATAATGAAAAGACTACCATCCTTTGGAGTAACAAAAATATCGACAACAGACTATGTTTCATAATGACAAGGCTACCATCCATGAGAGTAAAAAAAATCTCGACAACTGACTACCTTCCATAATGACAAGGCTACCATCCATTGGAGTAACAAAAATATCGACAACAAATTACCTTCCATAATGACAAGGCTACCATCCATTGGAGTAACAAAAATATCGACAACAGACTACCTTCCATAATGTAAAGGCTACCATTAATTGGAGTAAAAAAATTCTCGACAATAGAATACCTTCCATAATGACAAGGCTACCATCCATTGGAGTAACAAAAATCTCGACAACAAACTACCTTCCATAATGACAAGGCTACCATCCATTGGTGTAACAAAAATCTCTACAACAGACTACCTTCCATAATGACAAGGCTACCAACCAATGGGTAACAAAGATCTCGACAACAGACTACCTTCCATAATGACAAGGCTACCATCCATTGGAGTAAGAAAAATATAAACAACAAACTACCTTCCATAAAGACAAGGCTTCCATCCATTGGAGTAACAAAAATATCGACAACAAACTACCTTCCATAAAGACAAGGCTACCATCCCTTGGAGTAACAAAAATCTCGACAACAGACTATGTTCCATAATGACAAGGCTACAATCCATTGGAGTAAAAACAAATCTCTACAATAGACTACCTTCCATAATGACAAGGTTACCATCCATTGGAATAACAAAAATCTCGACAACAAACAACCATCCATAATGACAATTCTACCATCAGATGGAATAACAAAAATATCGACAATAGACTACCTTTTATAATGACAAGGCTACCATCCATTGGAGTAACAAAAATCTCGACAACTGACTACCTTACAAAATGAAAAGGCTACCATCCATTGGAGTAACAAAAATATCGACAATAGACTACCTTCTATGATGACATGGCTACCATCCATTGGGGTAACAAAAATATCGAGAACAAACTATGTTCCATAATAACAAGGCTACCATCCATTGGAGTAACAAAAATATTGACAACAGACTATCTTCCATAATGACAAGGCTACCATCCATTGGAGTAAGAAAAATCTCGACAACAGACTACCTTCCAAAGTGAACCGGCTACCATCCATTGGAGTAACAAAATTCTCTATAACAGACTACCTTCCATAATTATAAGGCTACCATCCATTAGAGTAACAAAATTCTTGACAACGGACTACCTTCAATAATGACAAGGCTGCAATTCATTGGAGTAACAAAAATATCGACAATTGATTATCTTCCATAATGACAAGGTTAGCATTCATTGGAATAACAAAGATATCGACAACATACTACATTCCATAATGACAAGGCTACCATCCATTGAAGTAATAAAAATATCGACAACAGACTACCTTCCATAATGACATGGCTACCATCCATTGGAGTAACAATAATCTCGACAACTGACTACCTTCCATAATGAAAAGGCTACCATCCTTTGGAGTAACAAAAATATCGACATTAGACTATGTTCCTTAATGACAAGGCTACCATCCATGAGAGTAAAAAAAATCTCGACAACTAACTACCTTACATAATGACAAGGCTACCATCCATTGGAGTAACAAAAATATCGACAACAAATTTCCTTCCATAATGACAAGGCTACCATCTATTGGAGTAACGAAAATCTCGACAACTGACTACCTTCCATAATGAAAAGGCTACCATCCTTTGGAGTAACAAAAATATCGACAACAGACTATGTTCCATAATGACAAGGCTACCATCCATGAGAGTAAAAAAAATCTCGACAACTGACTACCTTCCATAATGACAAGGCTACCATCCATTGGAGTAACAAAAATATCGACAACAAATTACCTTCCATAATGACAAGGCTACCATCCATTGGAGTAACAAAAATATCGACAACAGACTACTTTCCATAATGTAAAGGCTACCATCCATTGGAGTAAAAAAAATCTCGACAATAGAATACCTTCCATAATGACAAGGCTACCCTTCAATGGAATAACAAAAATATCGATAATAGACCACGTTACATAATGACAAGGCTACGATCCATTGGAGTAACAAAAATGTCGACAACAGACTACCTTCCATAATGACAAGGCTACCATCCATTGAAGTAACAAAAATATATATATCAGACTACCTTCAATAATGACAAGGCTACCATCCATTAGGTAACAAAGATCTCGACAATAGACTACCTTCCATAATGACAAGGCTACCATCCATTGGAGTAAGAAAAATATCGACAACAAATTTCCTTCCATAATGACAAGGCTACCATCCATTGGAGTAACAAAAATCTCGACAACTGACTACCTTCCATAATGAAAAGGCTACCATTCTTTGGAGTAACAAAAATATCGACAACAGACTATGTTCCATAATGACAAGGCTACCATCCATGAGAGTAAAAAAAATATCGACAACTGACTACCTTCTATAATGACAAGGTTACCATCCATTTGAATAACAAATATCTTGAAAATAGACTACGTTCAATAATGACAAGGTTACCATTCATTGGAATAACAAAGATATCGACAACAGTCTACCTTCCATAATGACAAGGCTACCATTTATTGAAGTAATAAAAATATCGACAACATACTACCTTCCATAATGACAAGGCTACCATCCATTGAGTAACAAAAATTTCGAAAACTGTCTACCTTCCATAATGAATAGGATACCATCCATTGGAGTAACAAAAATATCGACAACATACTACGTTCCATAATGACAAGGCTACCATCCATTTGAGAAAAAAAATCTTGACAGCAAACTACATTTCATAATGACAAGGCTACCATCCATTGGAGTAAAAAAAATATCCACAACAGACTACCTTGCATAATGACAAGGTTACCATCCATTGGAATGACAAAAATATCGACAACAAACTACCTTCCATAATGACAAGGCTACCATCCATTGGAGTAAGAAAAATATAAACAACAAACTACCTTCCATAAAGACAAGGCTTCCATCCATTGTAGTAACAAAAAATCTCGACAACGGACTACCTTCCATAATGACAAGGTTACCATCCATTGGAATAACAAAAATATCGACAACAGACAACCATCCATAATGACAATGCAACCATCAAATGGAATAATAAAAATATCGACAACAGACTACCTTTTATAATGACAAGGCTACCATCCATTATAGTAACAAAAATATGAACCATAGACTACCTTCCATAATGACAAGGCTACCATCAATTGGAGTAACATAAATTTCAATGACAAACTACCTTCCACAATGTCAAGGCTACCATCCATTAGAGTAACAAAAATATCAACAATAGACTACCTTCCATAATGACAAGGCTACCATCCTTTGGAGTAATAAAAATCTCTACAACATAGTACCTTCGATAATGACAAGACTACCATCCATTGGAGTAACAAAAATCTCGACAACAGACTACCTTCCAAAATGACAAGGATACCATCCATTGGAGTAAAAAAAATCTCTACAACATACTACCTTCCATAATGAAAAGGCTACCATCCATTGGAGTAACAAAAATCTCGACAACAAACTACCTTCTATAATGACAAGGTTAGCATCCATTTGAATAACAAATTTCTCCACAACCGACTACCTTCAATAATGACAAGGCTAAAATCCATTGGAGTAACAAAAATCTTGAAAACAGACTACCTTCCATAATGACAAGGTTACCATTCATTGGAATAACAAAGATATCGACAACAATCTACCTTCCATAATGACAAGGCTACCATTTATTGAAGTAATAAAAATATCGACAACATACTACCTTCCATAATGACAAGGCTACCATCCATTGAGTAACAAAAATTTCGGCAACTGACTACCTTTCATAATGAATAGGCTACCATCCATTGGAGTAACAAAAATATCGACAACAGACTATGTTCCATAATGACAAGGCTACCATCCATTTGAGAAAAACAATCTTGACAATAGACTACATTTCATAATGATAAGGCTACCATCCATTGGAGTAAAAAAAATCTCCACAACAGACTACTCTACATAATGACAAGGTTACCATCCATTGGAATGACAAAAATATCGACAACAAACTACCTTCAATAATGAAAAGGCTACCATCCATTGGAGTAACAAGAATCTCGACAATCGAATACCTTCCATAATGACAAGGCTACCATCCAATGGAGTAAAAAAACTCTCCACACCAGACTACTTTGCATAATGACAAGGTTACCATCCATTGGAATGACAAAAATATCGACAACAAACTACCTTCAATAATGAAAAGGCTACCATCCATTGGAGTAACAAAAATCTCGACAATAGAATACCTTCCATAATGACAAGGCTACAATCCAATGGAATAACAAAAATCTCCACAATAGACCACGTTCCATAATGACAAGGCTACCATCCATTGGAGTAACAAAAATCTTGACAACACACTACCTACCATAATGACAAGGCTACGATCCATTTGAGTAAAAAAAATATCTACAACAGACTACCTTCCATAATGACAAGGTTACCAGCCATTGGGTAACAACGATCTCGACAACAGACTACCTTCCATAATGACAAGGCTACCATCCATTGGAGTAACAAAAATATCTACAACAAACTACCTTCCATGAAGACAATGCTACCATCCATTAGAGTAACAAATATCTCGACAATAGACTACCTTCCATAATGACAAGACTACCATCCATTGGGGTAACAAAAATATCGAGAACAAACTATGTTCCATAATGACAAGGCTACCATCCATTGGAGTAACAAAAATATCGAGAACAAACTATGTTCCTAATGACAAGGCTACCATCCATTGGAGTAAAAAAAATTTCGACCACAGACTACCTTCAAAAATGAAAAGTATCCATCAATTAGAGTAAAAAAAATCTCTACAACAAATTACCTTCCATAATGACAAGGCTACCATCCATTGGAGTAAGAAAAATCTCGACAACAGACTACCTTCCAAAATTACCAGGCTACCATCCATTGGAGTAACAAAATTCTCTACAACAGACTACCTTCCATAATGACGAGGCAACCATCCAATGAGTAACAAAGATATCGACAAAAAAATACCTTCTATAATGACAAGGCTACCATCCATTAGAGTAACTAAATTCTCGACAACAAACTACCTTCAATAATGACAAGGCTACAATTCATTGGAGTAATAAAAATATCAACAATTGACTATCTTCCATAATGACAAGGTTAGCATTCATTGGAATAACAAAGATATCGACAACAGACTACCTTCCATAATAAAAAGACTACCATCCTTTGGAGTAACAAAAATCTCGACAATTGACTACCTTCCATAATGAAAAGGCTACCATCCTTTGGAGTAACAAAAATATCGACAACAGACTATGTTCCATAATGACAATGCTACCATCCAATGTAATAACAAAAATATCGATAATAGACCACGTTCCATAATGACAAGGCTACCATCCATTGGAGTAACAAAAATCTCGACAACATACCACCTTCCATAATGACAAGGCTACCATCCATTGGAGTAACAAAAATATCTATAACAGACTACCTTCCATAATGACAAGGCTACCATCCATTGGGTAACAAACACCTCGACAATAGACTACCTTCTATAATGACAAGGCTACCATCCATTGGAGTAAGAAAAATATAAACAACAAACTACCTTCCATAAAGATAAGGCTTCCATCCATTGGAGTAACAAAAATATCGACAACAGACTACCTTCCATAAAGACAAGGCTACCATCCCTTGGAGTAACAAAAATCTCAACAACATACTGCGTTCCATAATGACAAGGCTACAATCCATTGGAGTAAAAGAAATCTCGACAACAGACTACCTTCCATAATGACAAGGTTACCATCCATTGGAATAACAAAAATCTCGACAACAGACAACCATCCATAATGACAAATCAACCATCAAATGCAATAACAAAAATATTGACAACATACTACCTTTTATAATGACAAGGCTACCATCCATTGGAGTAAAAAAAATATGAACCATAGACTACATTCCATAATGACAAGGCTGCCATCCATTGGAGTAAGAAAAATCTCGAAAACAGACTACCTTCCAAAATTACCAGGCTACCATCCATTGGAGTAACAAAATTTTGTACAACAGACTACCTTCCATAATGACAAGGCTACCATCCTTTAGAGTAACAAAAATCTCGACAACTGACTACCTTCCATAATGAAAAGGCTACCATCCTTTGGAGTAACAAAAATATCGACAACAGACTATGTTCCATAATGACAAGGCTACCATCCAATGTAATAACAAAAATATTGATAATAGACCATGTTCCATAATGACAAGGCTACCATTCATTGGAGTAACAAAAATCTCGAAAACATACCACCTTCCATAATGACAAGGCTACCATCCATTGGAGTAAAAAAAATATCTATAACAGACTACCTTCCATAATGACAAGGCTACCATCCATTAGAGTAACTAAATTCTCGACAACAAACTACCTTCAATAATGACAAGGCTACAATTCATTGGAGTAACAAAAATATCAACAATTGACTATCTTCCATAATGACAAGGTTAGCATTCATTGGAATAACAAAGATATCGACAACATACTACTTTCCATAATGACAAGGCTACCATCCATTGAAGTAATAAAAATATCGACAACAGAATACCTTCCATAATGACAAGGCTACCATCCTTTGGAGTAACAAAAATCTCGACAACTGACTACCTTCCATAATGAAAAGGCTACCATCCTTTAGAGTAACAAAAATATCGACAACAGACTATGTTCCATAATGACAAGGCTACCATCCAATGTAATAACAAAAATATCGATAATAGACCACGTTCCGTAATGACAAGGCTACCATCCATTGGAGTAACAAAAATCTCGACAACATACCACCTTCCATAATGAAAAGACTACCATCCATTGGAGTAACAAAAATATCTATAACAGACTACCTTCCATAATGACAAGGCTACCATCCATTGGGTAACAAACACCTCGTCAACAGACTACCTTCTATAATGACAAGGCTACCATCCATTGGAGTAAGAAAAATATAAACAACAAACTACCTTCCATAAAGATAAGGCTTCCATCCATTGGAGTAACAAAAATATCGACAACAGACTACCTTCCATAAAGACAAGGCTACCATCCCTCGGAGTAACAAAAATCTCGACAACATACTGCGTTCCATAATGACAAGGCTACAATCCATTGGAGTAAAAGAAATCTCGACAACAGACTACCTTCCATAATGACAAGGTTACCATCCATTGGAATAACCAAAATCTCGACAACAGACAACCATCCATAATGACAAATCAACCATCAAATGGAATAACAAAAATATCGACAACATACTACCTTTTATAATGACAAGGCTACCATCCATTGGAGTAACAAAAATATGAACCATAGACTACCTTCCATAATGACAAGGCTACCAACCATTGGAGTAAGAAAAATCTCGACAACAGACTACCTTCCAAAATTACCAGGCTACCATCCATTGGAGTAACAAAATTCTGTACAACAGACTACCTTCCATAATGACAAGGCTACCATCCTTTGGAGTAACAAAAATCTCGACAACTGACTACCTTCCATAATGAAAAGGCTACCATCCTTTGGAGTAACAAAAATATCGACAACAGACTATGTTCCATAATGACAAGGCTACCATCCAATGTAATAACAAAAATATCGATAATAGACCACGTTCCATAATGACAAGGCTACCATCCATTGGAGTAACAAAAATCTCGACAACATACCACCTTCCATAATGACAAGGCTACCATCCATTGGAGTAACAAAAATATCTATAACAAACTACCTTCCATAATGACAAGGCTACCATCCATTGGGTAACAAACACCTCGACAACAGACTACCTTCTATAATGACAAGGCTACCATCCATTGGAGTAAGAAAAATATAAACAACAAACTACCTTCCATAAAGATAACGCTTCCATCCATTGGAGTAACAAAAATATCGACAACAGACTACCTTCCATAAAGACAAGGCTACCATCCCTTGGAGTAACAAAAATCTTGACAAAATACTGCGTTCCATAATGACAAGGCTACAATCCATTGGAGTAAAAGAAATCTCGACAACAGACTACCTTCCATAATGACAAATCAACCATCAAATGCAATAACAAAAATATCGACAACATACTACCTTTTATAATGACAAGGCTACCATCCATTGGAGTAACAAAAATATGACCCATAGACTACCTTCCATAATGACAAGGCTACCATCCAATGGAGTAAGAAAAATCTCGACAACAGACTACCTTCCAAAATTACCAGGCTACCATCCATTGGAGTAACAAAATTCTGTACAACAGACTACCTTCCATAATGACGAGGCAACCATCCAATGAGTAACAAAGATATCGACAACAGAATACCTTCTATAATGACAAGTCTACCATCCATTAGAGTAACTAAATTCTCGACAACAAACTACCTTCAATAATGACAAGGCTACAATTCATTAGAGTAACAAAAATATCAACAATTGACTATCTTCCATAATGACAAGGTTAGCATTCATTGGAATAACAAAGATATCGACAACAGACTACTTTCCATATGACAAGGCTACCATCCATTGAAGTAATAAAAATATCGACAACAGACTACCTTCCATAATGACAAGGCTACCATCCTTTGGAGTAACAAAAATCTCGACAACAGACAACCATCCATAATGACAAATAAACCATCAAATGGAATAACAAAAATATCGACAACATACTGCGTTCCATAATGACAAGGCTACAATCCATTGGAGTAAAAGAAATCTCGACAACAGACTACCTTCCATAATGACAAGGTTACCATCCATTGGAATAACAAAAATCTCGACAACTGACAACCATCCATAATGACAAATCAACCATCAAATGGAATAACAAAAATATCGACAACATACTACCTTTTATAATGACAAGGATACCATCCATTGGAGTAACAAAAATATGAACCATAGACTACCTTCCATAATGACAAGGCTACCATTAATTGGAGTAACAGAAATCTCAACGACAGACTACCTTCCACAATGCAAAGGCTACCATCCATTAGAGTAACAAAAATATCAACAACAGACTACCTTCCATAATGACAAGGCTACCATCCATTGGAGTAACAAAAATCTCTACAACATACTACCTTCGATAATGACAAGACTACCATCCATTGGAGTAACAAAAATCTCGACAATAGACTACCTTCCAAAATGACAAGGATACCATCCATTGGAGTAAAAAAAATTCTCTACAACATACTACCTTCCATAATAAAAAGGCTACCATCCATTGGAGTAACAAAAATCTTGACAACATACTACCTTCCATAATGACAAGGTTACCATTTATTGGAATAACAAAGATATCGACAACAGTCTACCTTCCATAATGACAAGGCTACCATCCATTGAAGTAATAAAAATATCGACAACATACTACCTTCCATGAGGACAAGGCTACCATCCATTGGAGTAACAAAAATTTCGACAAATGACTACCTTCCATAATGAAAAGGCTACCATCCATTGGAGTAACAAAAATATCGACAACAGACTACGTTCCATAATGACAAGGGTACCATCCATTTGAGAAAAAAAATCTTGACAATAGACTACCTTTCATAATGACAAGGCTACCATCCATTGGAGTAAAAAAAATTTCCACAACAGACTACCTTTCATAATGACAAGGTTACCATCCATTGGAATGACAAGAATATCGACAACAAACTACCTTCCATAATGACAAGGCTATCATCCATGAGAGTAACAAAAATCTTGACAATAGATTACCTACCATAATGACAAGGCTACCATCCAATGGTATAACAGAAATCTCGACAACTGACTACCTTCCATAATGAAAAGGCTACCATCCATTGGAGTAACAAAAATATCGACAACAGACTACCTTCCATAATGACAAGGCTAGCATCCATTTGAGGAAAAAAATCTTGACAACAGGATACCTTTCATAATGACAAGAATACCTTCCATTGGAGTAAAAAAAATCTCGACAATAGACTACCTTGCATAATGACAAGGTTACCATCCATTGGAATGACAAAAATATCAACAACAAACTACATTCCATAATGACAAGGCTACCATCCATGAGAGTAACAAAAATTTCGACTACTGACTACCTTCCATAATGACAAGGCTACCATCCATTAGAGTAGCAAAAATATCGACAACAGATTACCTTGCATAATGACAAGGCTACCATCCATTGGAGTAACAAAAATCTTGACAATAGACTATGTTCCATAATGACAAGGCTACCATCCATGAGAGTAAAAAAAATCTCGACAATTGACTACCTTCCATAATGACAAGGCTACCATCCATTGGAGTAACAAAAATATCGACAACAAATTACCTTCCATAATGACAAGGCAACCATCCATTGGAGTAACAAAAATCTCGACAACAGACTACCTTCCAAAATGTAAAGGCTACCATCCATTGGAGTAAAAAAAATCTCGACAATAAAATACTTTCCATAATGACAAGGCTACCATCCAATTAAATAACAAAAATATCGATAATAGAGCATGTTCCATAATGACAAGGCTACCATCCATTAGAGTAACGAAAATCTATACAATAGACTACCTTCCACGGTGACAAGGCTACCATCCATTGGGTAACAACAATCTCGACAACAGACTACCATCCATAATGACAAGGCTACCATCCATTAGAGTAACAAAATTATCTACAATAGACTACCTTCCATAATTATAAGTTTACCATCCAATGAGTAACAAAGATATCGACAACAGTCTACCTTCCATAATGACAAGGCTACCATCCATTAGAGTAACAAAATTCTTGACAACATACTACCTTCAATAATGATAAGGCTACAATTCATTGGAGTAACAAAAATATCCACAATTGACTATCTTCCATAATGACAAGGTTAGCATTCATTGGAATAACAAAGATATCGATAACAAACTACATTCCATAATGACAAGGCTACCATACATTGAAGTAATAAAAAT
Source organism: Vicia faba (assembly GCA_948472305.1). Classification (NCBI taxonomy): domain Eukaryota; kingdom Viridiplantae; phylum Streptophyta; class Magnoliopsida; order Fabales; family Fabaceae; genus Vicia; species Vicia faba. Next base: position 746,292,672 of record OX451738.1, read on the forward strand.
ATCGACAACAGACTACCTTCCATAATAACAATGCTACCATCCATTAGAGTAACAAAAATCTCGACAACTGACTACCTTCCATAATGAAAAGGCTACCATCCTTTGGAGTAACAAAAATATCGACAACAGACTATGTTCCATAATGACAAGGCTACCATCCATGAGAGTAAAAAAACTCTCGACTACTGACTACCTTCCATAATGACAAGGCTACCATCCATTGGAGTAGCAAAAATATTGATAACAAATTACCTTCCATAATGACAAGGCTACCATCCATTGGAGTAACAAAAATTTCGACAACAGACTACCTTCCATAATGTAAAGGCTACCATTCATTGGAGTAAAAAATATATCGACAATAGAATACCTTCCATAATGACAAGGCTATTATCCAATGGAATAACAAAAATATTGATAATAGACCATGATCCATAATGACAAGGCTACCATCCATTGGAGTAACAAAAATCTCGACAACAGACTATCTTCCATAATGACAAGGCTACCATCCATTGGAGTAACAAAAATATCTACAACAAACTACCTTCCATAATGACAAGGCTACCATCCATTGGGTAACAAAGCTCTCGATAACATATTACCTTCCATAATGACAAGGTTACCATCCATTGGAGTAACAAAAATCTAGACAACAGACTACCTTCCATAATGTAAAGGCTACCATCCATTGGACTAAAAAAAATCTCGACAATAGAATACCTTCCATAATGACAAGGCTACCATCCAATGGACTAAAAAAAATCTCGACAATAGAATACCTTCCATAATGACAAGGCTACAATCCATTGGAGTAACAACAATCTCTACAACAGACTACCTTCCATAATTACAAGGCTACCATCCATTGGGTAACAACGATCTTGACAACAGACTACCTTCCATAATGACAAGGCTACCATCCATTGGAGTAACAAAAATCTCAACAACAGACCTCCTTCCATAATGACAAGGCAACCATCCATTAGAGTAACAAAAATCTGAATAACAGTCTACCTTGCATAATGATAAGGCTGTCATCCATTGGAGTAACAAAGATATTGACAATAGACTACCTTCTATAATGACAAGGATACCATCCATTGGAGTAACAAAAATATCGAGAACAAACTATGTTCCTAATGACAAGGCTACCATCCATTGGAGTAAAATAAATTTCGACAACAGACTACCTTCAAAAATGAAAAGGCTACCATCCATTAGAGTAACAAAAATCTCTACAACAAACTACGTTCCATAATGACAAGGCTACCATCCATTGAGTAACAAAGATATCGACAACAGAATACCTTCCATAATGACAAGGCTACCAACCATTTGAGTAACAAAAATATCGACAACATACTATGTTCCATAATGACAAGGCTACCATCTATTGGAGTAAGAAAAATCTCGACAACAAACTACCTTCCAAAATGACCAGGCTACCATCCATTGGAGTAACAAAATACTCTACAAAAGACTACCTTCCATAATGGCAAGGCTACCATCCAATGAGTAACAAAGATATCGACAAAAGACTACCTTCCATAATGACAAGGCTATCATCCATTAGAGTAACAAAATTCTCGACAATAGACTACCTTCAATAATGACAAGGCTATAATTCATTAGAGTAACAAAAATATCGACAATTGAATATCTTCCATAATGACACGGTTATCATTCATTGGAATAACAAAGATATCGACAACAGACTACATTCCATAATGACAAGGCTACCATCCATTGAAGTAATGAAAATACAGACTACCTTCCATAATGACAAGGCTACCATCCATTGGAGTAACAAAAATCTCAACAATTGACTACCTTCCATAATGACAAGGCTACCATCTATGAGAGTAAAAAAAATATCGACAACTGACTACCTTCCATAATGACAAGGCTACCATCCATTGGAGTATCAATAATAACGACAACAGATTACCTTCCATAATGACAAGGCTACCATCCATTGGAGTAAAAAAAATCTCGACAATATACCATGTACCATAATGACAAGGCTACCATCCATTAGAGTAACAAAAATCTTGACAACAGACTATCTTCCATAATGACAAGGCTACCATCCATTGGAGTAACAAAAATATATACAACAGACTACCTTCCATAATGACAAGGCTACCATTAATTGGGTAACAAAGATCTCGACAACATACTACCTTCCATAATGACAAGGATACCATCCATTGGAGTAAGAAAAATAAAAACAACAATCTACCTTCCATAAAGATATGGCTTCCATCCATTGGAGTAACAAAAATATCGACAACAGACCACCTTCCATAAAGACAAGGCTACCATCCCTTGGAGTAAAAAAAATCTCGACAACAAACTACGTTCCATAATGACAAGGATAAAATCCATTGGAGTAAAAAAAAATCTCGACAACAGACTACCTTCCATAATGACAAGGTTACAATCCATTGGAATAACAAAAATCTCGACAACAGACAACCATCCATAATGACAATGCTACCATCAAATGGAATAACAAAAATATCAACAACAAACTACCTTTTATAATGACAAGGCTACCATCCATTGGAGTAACAAAAATATGAACCATAGACTACCTTCCATAATGACAAGGATACCATCCATTTGAGTAACAGAAATATCAACGACAAACCAATGCCAAGGCTACCATCCATTAGAGTAACAAAAATATCAACAACAGAATACCTTCCATAATGACAAGGATACCATCCATTAGAGTAACAAAAATCTCTACTACAGACTACCTTCGATAATCACAAGACTACCATCCATTGGAGTAACAAAAATCTCGACAACAGACTACCTTCCATAATGACAAGGCTACCATCCATTGGAGTAACAAAAATCTCGACAACAGAATACCTTCCATAATGACAAGGCTACCATCCATTGGGTAACAAAGATCTCGACAACATACTACCTTCCTTAATAACAAGGCTACTATCCATTGGAGTAAGAAAAATATAAACAAAAAACTACCTTTCATAATGACAAGGCTTCCATCCATTGGAGTAACAAAAATATCGACAACAGAATACCTTCCATAAAAACAACGCTACCATTCCTTGGAGTAACAAAAATATGAACCATAGACTACCTTCCATAATGACAAGGCTACCATCCATTGGAGTAACAGAAATCTCTATGACAGACTACCTTCCACAATGCCAAGGCTACCATCCAATAGAGTAACAAAAATATCAACAACAGACTACCTTCCATAATTACAAGGCTACCATCCATTGGAGTAACAAAAATCTCTATAACATACTACCTTCGATAATGACAAGACTACCATCCATTGGAGTAACAAAAATCTCGACAACAGACTACCTTCCATAATTAAAAGTTTACTATCCATTTGAATAACAAAAATCTCGACAACAGACTACCTTCAATAATGACAAGGCTAAAATCCATTGGAGTAACAAAAATCTTGACAACAGACTACTTTGCATAATGACAAGGTTACCATTCATTGGAATAACAAAGATATCGACAATGAACTACGTTCCATAATTAAAAGGCTACCATCCATTGAAGTAATAAAAATATCGACAACATACTACCTTCCATAATGACAAGGCTACCATCCATTGGAGTAACAAAAATATCGACAACAGACTACGTTCTATAATCACAAGGGTACCATCCATTTGAGAAAAAAAATCTTGACAACAGACTACCTTTCATAATGACAAGGCTACCATCCATTGGAGTAAAAAAAATCTCGACAACAGACTACCTTGCATAATGACAAGGTTACCATCCATGAGAGTAACAAGAATCATGACAACATATTACCTTCCATAATGACAAGGCTACTATCCGTTGGAGTAACAAAGATATCGACAACAGACTACCTTCGATAATGACAAGGCTACCATCCATTGGGTAACAATGTTCTGAACAACATACTACCTTCCATAATGACAAGGCTACCATCCATTGGAGTAACAAAAATATTGACAACAAACTACCTTCCATAAAGACAATGCTACCATCCATTGGAATAACAAAAATATCGACAACAAACTACCTTCCATAAAGACAATGCTACCATCCATTGGAGTAACAAAAATATTGACAACAGGATACGTTCAATAATGACCAGGCTACCATCCATTGGAGTAACAAAAATCTCGACAATAGACTATGTTCCATAATAAAAAAGCTACCATCCATTAGTGTAACAAAAACCTCGACAATAGACTACCTTCCATATTGACAAGGCTACCATCCATTGGGGTAACAGAAATATCGAGAACAAACTATGTTCCATAATGACAAGGCTACCATCCATTGGAGTAACAAAAATTTCGACAACAGACTACCTTTAAAAATGAAAAGGCTACCATCCATTAGAGTAACAAAAATCTCTACAACAAACTACCTTCCATAATGACAAGGCTACCATCCATTGAGTAACAAAGATATCGACAACAGACTACCTTCCATAATGATAAGGCTACCATCCATTGGAGTAAAAAAAATCTCGACAACAGACTACCTTCCATAATGACAGGGTTACCATCCATTTGAATAACAAAAAACTTGACAATAGACTACCTTCAATAATTATAAGGCTACAATCCATTGGAGTAACAAAAATCTCGACAACAGTCTACCTTCCATAATGACAAGGATACCATCCATTGGAGTAACCAAAATATAGACAACAAACTATGTTCCTAATGACAAGGCAACCATCCATTGGAGTAACAAAAATCTCGACAACAAACTATCTTCAATAATGACAAGGCTACCATGCATTGGGATAACAAAAATATCGACAACAGACTATGTTCCTAATGAAAAGGCTACCATCCAATGGAGTAACAAAAATCTCGACAACAGACTACCTTCAAAAATGAAAAGGCTACCAACCATTGGAGTAACAAAAATCTCTACAACAGACTACCTTCCATAATGACAAGGCTACCATCCATTGAGTAACAAAGATATCGACAATAAACTACCATCAATAATGACAAGGATACCGTCCATTGGAGTAAACAAATTCTCGACAACAGACTACCTTCCGTAATTACAAGGTTACCATCCATTTGAATAACAAAAATCTCGACAACAAAATACCTTCCATAACGACAAGGCTACCATCCATTGGAGTAACAAAAATATCGACAACAGACTGTGTTCCATAATGACAAGGCTACCAACCATTGGAGTAACTAAATTATGAACCATAGACTACCTTCCATAATGACAACGCTACCATCCATTGGAGTAACAGAAATCTCAACGACAGACTACCTTCCACAATGCCAAGGGTACCACCCATTAGAGTAACAAAAATATCAACAACAGACTACCTTCCATAATGATAAGGATAACATCCATTGTAGTAACAAAAATCTCTACAACATACTACATTAGATAATCACAAGACTACCATCCATTGGAGTAACAAAAATCTCGACAACAGACTATCTTCCATAATGACAAGGCTACCATCCATTGGAATAACAAAAATATCTACAACAGACTACCTTCCATAATGACAAGGCTACCATCCATTGGGTAACCAAGATCTCGACAACATACTACCTTCCTTAATGACAAGGCTACCATACATTGGAGTAAGAAAAATATAAATAACAAACTACTCTCCATAAAGACAAGGCTTCCATCCATTGGAGTAACAAAAATATCGACAACAGACTACCTTCCAAAAAGACAATGCTACCATCCCTTGGAGTAACAAAAATCATGACAACAGACTACGTTACATAATGACAAGGCTACAATCCATTGGAGTAAAAAAAAATCTCGACAACAGACTACCTTCCATAATGACAAGGTTACTATCCATTGGAATAACAAAAATCTCGACAACAGACAACCATCGATAATGACAATGCTACCATCAAATGGAATAACAAAAATATCAAAAACAAACTACCTTTTATAATGACAAGGCTACCATCCATTGGAGTAACAAAAATATGAACCATAGACTACCTTCCATAATGATAAGGCTACCATCCATTGGAGTAATAGAAATCTCAATGACAGACTACCTTCCACAATGCCAAGGCTACCATCCAATAGAGTAACAAAAATATCAACAACAGACTACCTTCCATAATGACAAGGCTACCATCCATTGTAGTAACAAAAATCTCTACAACATACTACCTTCGATAATGACAAGACTACCATCCATTGGAGTAACAAAAATCTCGACAACAGTCTACCTTCCATAATGACAACGATACCATCCATTGGAGTAAAAAAAATCTCGATAACAAACTACCTTCCATTATGACAAGGTTACCATCCATTTGAATAACAAAAATATCGACAACAGAATACCTTCCATAATGACAAGGCTATCATCCATTGGAGTAAAAAAATCTCGACAACAAACTACCTTCCATAATGACAAGGCTACCATCCATTGGAGTAACAAAAATCTCGACAACAGACAACCTTCCATAATGACAAGCTACCATCCATTGGAGTAACAAAAATCTTGACAACAGACTATCTTACATAATGATAAGGCTACCATCCATTGGAGTAACAAAAATATCTACAACAGACTACCTTCCATAATGACAAGGCTACCATCCATTGGGTAACAAAGATCTCGACAACATACTACCTTCCTTAATGACAAGGCTACCATCTATTGGAGTAAGAAAAATATAAACAACAAACTACCTTCCATAAAGACAAGGCTTCCATCCATTGGAGTAACAAAAATATCGACAACAGACAACCTTCCATAAAGACAATGCTACCATCCCTTGGAGTAACAAAAATCACGACAATAGACTACCTTCCATAAAGGCAATGCTAACATCCCTTGGAGTAACAAAAATCACGACAACAGACTATGTTCCATAATGACAAGGCTACAATCCATTGGAGTAAAAAAAAATCTCGACAACAGACTACCTTCCATAATGACAAGGTTACCATCCATTGGAATAACAAAAATCTCGAGAACAGACAACCATCGATAATGACAATGCTACCATCAAATGGAATAAAAGAAATATCAACAACAGACTACCTTTTATAATGACAAGGCTACCATCCATTGGAGTAACAAAAATATGAACCATAGACTACATTCCATAATGTCAAGGCTACCATCCATTGGAGTAACAGATATCTCAATGACAGACTACCTTCCACAATGCCAAGGCTACCATCCAATAGAGTATCAAAAATATCAACAACAGACTACCTTCCATAATGACAAGGCTACCATCCATTGGAGTAACAAAAATCTCTACAACATACTACCTTCGATAATGACAAGACTACCATGCATTGGGATAACAAAAATATCGACAACAGACTATGTTCCTAATGACAAGGCAACCATCCATTGGAGTAACAAAAATCTCGACAACAAACTATCTTCAATAATGACAAGGATACCATCCATTGGAGTAACAAAAATATAGACAACAGACTACCTTCCATAATGACAAGGCTACCATCCAATGGGTAACAAAGATCTCGACAACATACTACCTTCCTTAATGACAAGGCTACCATCTATTGGAGTAAGAAAAATATAAACAACAAACTACCTTCCATAAAGACAAGGCTTCCATCTATTGGAGTAACAAAAATATCGACAACAGACTACCTTCCATAAAGACAATGCTACCATCCCTTGGAGTAACAAAAATCACGACAACAGACTATGTTCCATAATGACAAGGTTACCATCCATTGGAATAACAAAAATCTCGACAACAAAATACCTTCCATAATGACAAGGCTACCATCCATTGGAGTAACAAAAATATCGAAAACAAACTGTGTTCCATAATGACAAGGCTACCATCAATTGGAGTAACTAAATTATGAACCATATACTACCTTCCATAATGACAAGGCTACCATCCATTGGAGTAACAGAAATCTCAACGACAGACTACCTTCCACAATACCAAGGGTACCACCCATTAGAGTAACAAAAATATCAACAACAGACTACCTTCCATAATGACAAGGATAACATCCATTGGAGTAACAAAAATCTCGATAACAGACTACCTTCCATAATGACAAGCTACCATCCATTGGAGTAACAAAAATCTCGACAACAGACTATCTTCCATAATGACAAGGCTACCATCCATTGGAATAACAAAAATATCTACAACAGACTACCTTCCATAATGACAAGGCTACCATCCATTGGGTAACAAAGATCTCGACAACATACTACCTTCCTTAATGACAAGGCTACCATACATTGGAGTAAGAAAAATATAAACAACAAACTACTCTCCATAAAGACAAGGCTTCCATCCATTGGATTAACAAAAATATCGACAACAGACTACCTTCCATAAAGACAATGCTACCATCCCTTGGAGTAACAAAAATCATGACAACAGACTACGTTCCATAATGACAAGGCTACAATCCATTGGAGTAAAAAAAAATCTCGACAACAGACTACCTTCCATAATGACAAGGTTACTATCCATTGGAATAACAAAAATCTTGACAACAGACAACCATCGATAATGACAATGCTACCATCAAATGGAATAACAAAAATATCAAAAACAAACTACCTTTTATAATGACAAGGCTACCATCCATTGGAGTAACAAAAATATGAACCATAGACTACCTTCCATAATGACAAGGCTACCATCCATTGGAGTAATAGAAATCTCAATGACAGACTACCTTCCATAATGCCAAGGCTACCATCCAATAGAGTAACAAAAATATCAACAACAGACTACCTTCCATAATGATAAGGCTACCATCCATTGTAGTAACAAAAATCTCTACAACATACTACCTTCGATAATGACAAGACTACCATCCATTGGAGTAACAAAAATCTCGACAACAGACTACCTTCCATAATGACAACGATACCATCCATTGGAGTAAAAAAAATCTCGACAACAAACTACCTTCCATAATGACAAGGTTACCATCCATTTGAATAACAAAAATATCGACAACAGAATACCTTCCATAATGACAAGGCTATCATCCATTGGAGTAAAAAAATCTCGACAACAAACTACCTTCCATAATAACAAGGCTACCATCCATTGGAGTAACAAAAATCTCGACAACAGACTACCTTCCATAATGACAAGCTACCATCCATTGGAGTAACAAAAATCTCGACAACAGACTATCTTCCATAATGACAAGGCTACCATCCATTGGAATAACAAAAATATCTACAACAGACTACCTTCCATAATGACAAGGCTACCATCCATTGGGTAACAAAGATCTCGACAACATACTACCTTCCTTAATGACAAGGCTACCATACATTGGAGTAAGAAAAATATAAACAACAAACTACTCTCCATAAAGACAAGGCTTCCATCCATTGCAGTAACAAAAATATCGACAACAGACTACCTTCCATAAAGACAATGCTACCATCCCTTGGAGTAACAAAAATCATGACAACAGACTACGTTCCATAATGACAAGGCTACAATCCATTGGAGTAAAAAAAAATCTCGACAACAGACTACCTTTCATAATGACAAGGTTACTATCCATTGGAATAACAAAAATCTCGACAACAGACAACCATCGATAATGACAATGCTACCATCAAATGGAATAACAAAAATATCAAAAACAAACTACCTTTTATAATGACAAGGCTACCATCCATTGGAGTAACAAAAATATGAACCATAGACTACCTTCCATAATGACAAGGCTACCATCCATTGGAGTAATAGAAATCTCAATGACAGACTACCTTCCATAATGCCAAGGCTACCATCCAATAGAGTAACAAAAATATCAACAACAGACTACCTTCCATAATGACAAGGCTACCATCCATTGTAGTAACAAAAATCTCTACAACATACTACCTTCGATAATGACAAGACTACCATCCATTGGAGTAACAAAAATCTCGACAACAAACTACCTTCCATAATGACAACGATACCATCCATTGGAGTAAAAAAAATCTCGACAACAAACTACCTTCCATAATGACAAGGTTACCATCCATTTGAATAACAAAAATATCGACAACATAATACCTTCCATAATGACAAGGCTATCATCCATTGGAGTAAAAAAATCTCGACAACAAACTACCTTCCATAATGACAAGGCTACCATCCATTGGAGTAACAAAAATCTCGACAACAGACTACCTTCCATAATGACAAGCTACCATCCATTGGAGTAACAAAAATCTCGACAACAGACTATCTTCCATAATGACAAGGCTACCATCCATTGGAATAACAAAAATATCTACAACAGACTACCTTCCATAATGACAAGGCTACCATCCATTGGGTAACAAAGATCTCGACAACATACTACCTTCCTTAATGACAAGGCTACCATACATTGGAGTAAGAAAAATATAAACAACAAACTACTCTCCATAAAGACAAGGCTTCCATCCATTGCAGTAACAAAAATATCGACAACAGACTACCTTCCATAAAGACAATGCTACCATCCCTTGGAGTAACAAAAATCATGACAACAGACTACGTTCCATAATGACAAGGCTACAATCCATTGGAGTAAAAAAAAATCTCGACAACAGACTACCTTTCATAATGACAAGGTTACTATCCATTGGAATAACAAAAATCTCGACAACAGACAACCATCGATAATGACAATGCTACCATCAAATGGAATAACAAAAATATCAAAAACAGACTACCTTTTATAATGACAAGGCTACCATCCATTGGAGTAACAAAAATATGAACCATAGACTACCTTCCATAATGACAAGGCTACCATCCATTGGAGTAATAGAAATCTCAATGACAGACTACCTTCCATAATGCCAAGGCTACCATCCAATAGAGTAACAAAAATATCAACAACAGACTACCTTCCATAATGACAAGGCTACCATCCATTGTAGTAACAAAAATCTCTACAACATACTACCTTCGATAATGACAAGACTACCATCCATTGGAGTAACAAAAATCTCGACAACAAACTACCTTCCATAATGACAACGATACCATCCATTGGAGTAAAAAAAATCTCGACAACAAACTACCTTCCATAATGACAAGGTTACCATCCATTTGAATAACAAAAATATCGACAACATAATACCTTCCATAATGACAAGGCTATCATCCATTGGAGTAAAAAAATCTCGACAACAAACTACCTTCCATAATGACAAGGCTACCATCCATTGGAGTAACAAAAATCTCGACAACAGACTACCTTCCATAATGACAAGCTACCATCCATTGGAGTAACAAAAATATTGACAACAGACTATCTTCCATAATGATAAGGCTACCATCCATTGGAGTAACAAAAATATCTACAATAGACTACCTCCCATAATGACAAGGCTATCATCCATTGGGTAACAAAGATCTCGACAACATACTACCTTCCTTAATGACAAGGCTACCATCTATTGGAGTAAGAAAAATATAAACAACAAACTACCTTCCATAAAGACAAGGCTTCCATCCATTGGAGTAACAAAAATATCGACAACAGACTACCTTCCATAAAGACAATGCTACCATCCCTTGGAGTTACAAAAATCACGACAACAGACTATGTTCCATAATGACAAGGCTACAATCCATTGGAGTAAAAAAAATTCTCGACAACAGACTACCTTCCATAATGACAAGGTTAGCATCCATTGGAATAACAAAAATCTCGACAACAGACAACCATCGATAATGACAATGCTACCATCAAATGGAATAAAAAAAATATCAACAACAGACTACCTTTTATAATGACAAGGCTACCATCCATTGGAGTAACAAAAATATGAACCATAGACTACATTCCATAATGTCAAGGCTACCATCCATTGGAGTAACAGATATCTCAATGACAAACTACCTTCCACAATGCCAAGGCTACCATCCAATAGAGTATCAAAAATATCAACAACAGACTACCTTCCATAATGACAAGGCTACCATCCATTGGAGTAACAAAAATCTCTACAACATACTACCTTCGATAATGACAAGACTACCATGCATTGGGATAACAAAAATATCGACAACAGACTATGTTCCTAATGACAAGGCAACCATCCATTGGAGTAACAAAAATATCGACAACAAACTATCTTCAATAATGACAAGGCTACCATGCATTGGGATAACAAAAATATCGACAACAAACTATGTTCCTAATGAAAAGGCTACCATCCAATGGAGTAACAAAAATCTCGACAACAGACTACCTTCAAAAATGAAAAGGCTACCAACCATTGGAGTAACAAAAATCTCTACAACAGACTACCTTCCATAATGACAAGGCTACCATCCATTGAGTAACAAAGATATCGACAATAAACTACCATCCATAATGACAAGGATACCATCCATTGGAGTAAACAAATTTTCGACAACAGACTACCTTCCGTAATTACAAGGTTACCATCCATTTGAATAACAAAAATCTCGACAACAAAATACCTTCCATAATGACAAGGCTACCATCCATTGGAGTAACAAAAATATCGACAACAGACTGTGTTCCATAATGACAAGGCTACCATCCATTGGAGTAACTAAATTATGAACCATAGACTACCTTCCATAATGACAAGGCTACCATCCATTGGAGTAACAGAAATCTCAACGACAGACTACCTTCCACAATGCCAAGGGTACCACCCATTAGAGTAACAAAAATATCAACAACAGACTACCTTCCATAATGACAAGGATAACATCCTGTAGTAACAAAAATCTCTACAACATACTACATTAGATAATCACAAGACTACCATCCATTGGAGTAACAAAAATCTCGACAAAAAACTACCTTCCATAATGACAAGCTACCATCCATTGGAGTAACAAAAATCTCGACAATAGACTATCTTCCATAATGACAAGGCTACCATCCATTGGAATAACAAAAATATCTACAACAGACTACCTTCCATAATGACAAGGCTACCATCCATTGGGTAACAAAGATCTCGACAACATACTACCTTCCTTAATGACAAGGCTACCATACATTGGAGTAAGAAAAATATAAACAACAAACTAATCTCCATAAAGACAAGGCTTCCATCCATTGGAGTAACAAAAATATCGACAACAGACTACCTTCCATAAAGACAATGCTACCATCCCTTGGAGTAACAAAAATCATGACAACAGACTACGTTCCATAATGACAAGGCTACAATCCATTGGAGTAAAAAAAATCTCGACAACAGACTACCTTTCATAATGACAAGGTTACTATCCATTGGAATAACAAAAATCTCGACAACAGACAACCATCGATAATGACAATGCTACCATCAAATGGAATAACAAAAATATCAAAAACAAACTACCTTTTATAATGACAAGGCTACCATCCATTGGAGTAACAAAAATATGAACCATAGACTACCTTCCATAATGACAAGGCTACCATCCATTGGAGTAATAGAAATCTCAATGACAGACTACCTTCCATAATGCCAAGGCTACCATCCAATAGAGTAACAAAAATATCAACAACAGACTACCTTCCATAATGACAAGGCTACCATCCATTGTAGTAACAAAAATCTCTACAACATACTACCTTCGATAATGACAAGACTACCATCCATTGGAGTAACAAAAATCTCGACAACAAACTACCTTCCATAATGACAACGATACCATCCATTGGAGTAAAAAAAATCTCGACAACAAACTACCTTCCATAATGACAAGGTTACCATCCATTTGAATAACAAAAATATCGACAACATAATACCTTCCATAATGACAAGGCTATCATCCATTGGAGTAAAAAAATCTCGACAACAAACTACCTTCCATAATGACAAGGCTACCATCCATTGGAGTAACAAAAATCTCGACAACAGACTACCTTCCATAATGACAAGCTACCATCCATTGGAGTAACAAAAATATTGACAACAGACTATCTTCCATAATGATAAGGCTACCATCCATTGGAGTAACAAAAATATCTACAACAGACTACCTCCCATAATGACAAGGCTATCATCCATTGGGTAACAAAGATCTCGACAACATACTACCTTCCTTAATGACAAGGCTACCATCTATTGGAGTAAGAAAAATATAAACAACAAACTACCTTCCATAAAGACAAGGCTTCCATCCATTGGAGTAACAAAAATATCGACAACAGACTACCTTCCATAAAGACAATGCTACCATCCCTTGGAGTTACAAAAATCACGACAACAGACTATGTTCCATAATGACAAGGCTACAATCCATTGGAGTAAAAAAAATTCTCGACAACAGACTACCTTCCATAATGACAAGGTTAGCATCCATTGGAATAACAAAAATCTCGACAACAGACAACCATCGATAATGACAATGCTACCATCAAATGGAATAAAAAAAATATCAACAACAGACTACCTTTTATAATGACAAGGCTACCATCCATTGGAGTAACAAAAATATGAACCATAGACTACATTCCATAATGTCAAGGCTACCATCCATTGGAGTAACAGATATCTCAATGACAAACTACCTTCCACAATGCCAAGGCTACCATCCAATAGAGTATCAAAAATATCAACAACAGACTACCTTCCATAATGACAAGGCTACCATCCATTGGAGTAACAAAAATCTCTACAACATACTACCTTCGATAATGACAAGACTACCATGCATTGGGATAACAAAAATATCGACAACAGACTATGTTCCTAATGACAAGGCAACCATCCATTGGAGTAACAAAAATATCGACAACAAACTATCTTCAATAATGACAAGGCTACCATGCATTGGGATAACAAAAATATCGACAACAAACTATGTTCCTAATGAAAAGGCTACCATCCAATGGAGTAACAAAAATCTCGACAACAGACTACCTTCAAAAATGAAAAGGCTACCAACCATTGGAGTAACAAAAATCTCTACAACAGACTACCTTCCATAATGACAAGGCTACCATCCATTGAGTAACAAAGATATCGACAATAAACTACCATCCATAATGACAAGGATACCATCCATTGGAGTAAACAAATTTTCGACAACAGACTACCTTCCGTAATTACAAGGTTACCATCCATTTGAATAACAAAAATCTCGACAACAAAATACCTTCCATAATGACAAGGCTACCATCCATTGGAGTAACAAAAATATCGACAACAGACTGTGTTCCATAATGACAAGGCTACCATCCATTGGAGTAACTAAATTATGAACCATAGACTACCTTCCATAATGACAAGGCTACCATCCATTGGAGTAACAGAAATCTCAACGACAGACTACCTTCCACAATGCCAAGGGTACCACCCATTAGAGTAACAAAAATATCAACAACAGACTACCTTCCATAATGACAAGGATAACATCCTGTAGTAACAAAAATCTCTACAACATACTACATTAGATAATCACAAGACTACCATCCATTGGAGTAACAAAAATCTCGACAAAAAACTACCTTCCATAATGACAAGCTACCATCCATTGGAGTAACAAAAATCTCGACAATAGACTATCTTCCATAATGACAAGGCTACCATCCATTGGAATAACAAAAATATCTACAACAGACTACCTTCCATAATGACAAGGCTACCATCCATTGGGTAACAAAGATCTCGACAACATACTACCTTCCTTAATGACAAGGCTACCATACATTGGAGTAAGAAAAATATAAACAACAAACTACTCTCCATAAAGACAAGGCTTCCATCCATTGGAGTAACAAAAATATCGACAACAGACTACCTTCCATAAAGACAATGCTACCATCCCTTGGAGTAACAAAAATCATGACAACAGACTACGTTCCATAATGACAAGGCTACAATCCATTGGAGTAAAAAAAATCTCGACAACAGACTACCTTTCATAATGACAAGGTTACTATCCATTGGAATAACAAAAATCTCGACAACAGACAACCATCGATAATGACAATGCTACCATCAAATGGAATAACAAAAATATCAAAAACAAACTACCTTTTATAATGACAAGGCTACCATCCATTGGAGTAACAAAAATATGAACCATAGACTACCTTCCATAATGACAAGGCTACCATCCATTGGAGTAATAGAAATCTCAATGACAGACTACCTTCCATAATGCCAAGGCTACCATCCAATAGAGTAACAAAAATATCAACAACAGACTACCTTCCATAATGACAAGGCTACCATCCATTGTAGTAACAAAAATCTCTACAACATACTACCTTCGATAATGACAAGACTACCATCCATTGGAGTAACAAAAATCTCGACAACAAACTACCTTCCATAATGACAACGATACCATCCATTGGAGTAAAAAAAATCTCGACAACAAACTACCTTCCATAATGACAAGGTTACCATCCATTTGAATAACAAAAATATCGACAACATAATACCTTCCATAATGACAAGGCTATCATCCATTGGAGTAAAAAAATCTCGACAACAAACTACCTTCCATAATGACAAGGCTACCATCCATTGGAGTAACAAAAATCTCGAAAACAGACTACCTTCCATAATGACAAGCTACCATCCATTGGAGTAACAAAAATATTGACAACAGACTATCTTCCATAATGATAAGGCTACCATCCATTGGAGTAACAAAAATATCTACAACAGACTACCTCCCATAATGACAAGGCTATCATCCATTGGGTAACAAAGATCTCGACAACATACTACCTTCCTTAATGACAAGGCTACCATCTATTGGAGTAAGAAAAATATAAACAACAAACTACCTTCCATAAAGACAAGGCTTCCATCCATTGGAGTAACAAAAATATCGACAACAGACTACCTTCCATAAAGACAATGCTACCATCCCTTGGAGTTACAAAAATCACGACAACAGACTATGTTCCATAATGACAAGGCTACAATCCATTGGAGTAAAAAAAATTCTCGACAACAGACTACCTTCCATAATGACAAGGTTAGCATCCATTGGAATAACAAAAATCTCGACAACAGACAACCATCGATAATGACAATGCTACCATCAAATGGAATAAAAAAAATATCAACAACAGACTACCTTTTATAATGACAAGGCTACCATCCATTGGAGTAACAAAAATATGAACCATAGACTACATTCCATAATGTCAAGGCTACCATCCATTGGAGTAACAGATATCTCAATGACAAACTACCTTCCACAATGCCAAGGCTACCATCCAATAGAGTATCAAAAATATCAACAACAGACTACCTTCCATAATGACAAGGCTACCATCCATTGGAGTAACAAAAATCTCTACAACATACTACCTTCGATAATGACAAGACTACCATGCATTGGGATAACAAAAATATCGACAACAGACTATGTTCCTAATGACAAGGCAACCATCCATTGGAGTAACAAAAATATCGACAACAAACTATCTTCAATAATGACAAGGCTACCATGCATTGGGATAACAAAAATATCGACAACAAACTATGTTCCTAATGAAAAGGCTACCATCCAATGGAGTAACAAAAATCTCGACAACAGACTACCTTCAAAAATGAAAAGGCTACCAACCATTGGAGTAACAAAAATCTCTACAACAGACTACCTTCCATAATGACAAGGCTACCATCCATTGAGTAACAAAGATATCGACAATAAACTACCATCCATAATGACAAGGATACCATCCATTGGAGTAAACAAATTTTCGACAACAGACTACCTTCCGTAATTACAAGGTTACCATCCATTTGAATAACAAAAATCTCGACAACAAAATACCTTCCATAATGACAAGGCTACCATCCATTGGAGTAACAAAAATATCGACAACAGACTGTGTTCCATAATGACAAGGCTACCATCCATTGGAGTAACTAAATTATGAACCATAGACTACCTTCCATAATGACAAGGCTACCATCCATTGGAGTAACAGAAATCTCAACGACAGACTACCTTCCACAATGCCAAGGGTACCACCCATTAGAGTAACAAAAATATCAACAACAGACTACCTTCCATAATGACAAGGATAACATCCTGTAGTAACAAAAATCTCTACAACATACTACATTAGATAATCACAAGACTACCATCCATTGGAGTAACAAAAATCTCGACAAAAAACTACCTTCCATAATGACAAGCTACCATCCATTGGAGTAACAAAAATCTCGACAATAGACTATCTTCCATAATGACAAGGCTACCATCCATTGGAATAACAAAAATATCTACAACAGACTACCTTCCATAATGACAAGGCTACCATCCATTGGGTAACAAAGATCTCGACAACATACTACCTTCCTTAATGACAAGGCTACCATACATTGGAGTAAGAAAAATATAAACAACAAACTACTCTCCATAAAGACAAGGCTTCCATCCATTGGAGTAACAAAAATATCGACAACAGACTACCTTCCATAAAGACAATGCTACCATCCCTTGGAGTAACAAAAATCATGACAACAAACTATGTTCCATAATGACAAGGGTACAATCCATTGGAATAAAAAAAAATCTCGACAGCAGACTACCTTCCATAATGACAAGGTTACTATCCATTGGAATAACAAAAATCTCGACAACAGACAACCATCGATAATGACAATGCTACCATCAAATGGAATAACAAAAATATCAAAAACAAACTACCTTTTATAATGACAAGGCTACCATCCATTGGAGTAACAAAAATATGAACCATAGACTACCTTCCATAATGACAAGGCTACCATCCATTGGAGTAATAGAAATCTCAATGACAGACTACCTTCCACAATGCCAAGGCTACCATCCAATAGAGTAACAAAAATATCAACAACAGACTACCTTCCATAATGACAAGGCTACCATCCATTGTAGTAACAAAAATCTCTACAACATACTACCTTCGATAATGACAAGACTACCATCCATTGGAGTAACAAAAATCTCGACAACAGACTACCTTCCATAATGACAACGATACCATCCATTGGAGTAAAAAAAACTCAACAACAAACTACCTTCCATAATGACAAGGTTACCATCCATTTGAATAACAAAAATATCGACAACAGAATACCTTCCATAATGACAAGGCTATCATCCATTGGAGTAAAAAAATCTCGACAACAAACTACCTTCCATAATGACAAGGCTACCATCCATTGGAGTAACAAAAATCTCGACAACAGACTACCTTCCATAATGACAAGCTACCATCCATTGGAGTAACAAAAATCTTGACAACAGACTTTCTTCCATAATGATAAGGCTACCATCCATTGGAGTAACAAAAATATCTACAACAGACTACCTTCCATAATGACAAGGCTACCATCCATTGGGTAACAAAGATCTCGACAACATACTACCTTCCTTAATGATAAGGCTACCATCTATTGGAGTAAGAAAAATATAAACAACAAACTACCTTCCATAAAGACAAGGCTTCCATCTATTGGAGTAACAAAAATATCGACAACAGACTACCTTCCATAAAGACAATGCTACCATCCCTTGGAGTAACAAAAATCACGACAACAGACTATGTTCCATAATGACAAGGCTACAATCCATTGGAGTAAAAAAAAATCTCGACAACAGACTACCTTCCATAATGACAAGGTTACCATCCATTGGAATAACAAAAATCTCGACAACAGACAACCATCGATAATGACAATGCTACCATCAAATGGAATAAAAAAAATATCAACAACAGACTACCTTTTATAATGATAAGGCTACCATCCATTGGAGTAACAAAAATATGAACCATAGACTACATTCCATAATGTCAAGGCTACCATCCATTGGAGTAACAGATATCTCAATGACAAACTACCTTCCACAATGCCAAGGCTACCATCCAATAGAGTATCAAAAATATCAACAACAGACTACCTTCCATAATGACAAGGCTACCATCCATTGGAGTAACAAAAATCTCTACAACATACTACCTTCGATAATGACAAGACTACCATGCATTGGGATAACAAAAATATCGACAACAGACTATGTTCCTAATGACAAGGCAACCATCCATTGGAGTAACAAAAATCTCGACAACAAACTATCTTCAATAATGACAAGGCTACCATGCATTGGGATAACAAAAATATCGACAACAAACTATGTTCCTAATGAAAAGGCTACCATCCAATGGAGTAACAAAAATCTCGACAACAGACTACCTTCAAAAATGAAAAGGCTACCAACCATTGGAGTAATAAGAATCTCTACAACAGACTACCTTCCATAATGACAAGGCTACCATCCATTGAGTAACAAAGATATCGACAATAAACTACCATCCATAATGACAAGGATACCATCCATTGGAGTAAACAAATTTTCGACAACAGACTACCTTCCGTAATTACAAGGTTACCATTCATTTGAATAACAAAAATCTCGACAACAAAATACCTTCCATAATGACAAGGCTACCATCCATTGGAGTAACAAAAATATCGACAACAGATTGTGTTCCATAATGACAAGGCTACCATCCATTGGAGTAACTAAATTATGAACCATAGACTACCTTCCATAATGACAAGGCTACCATCCATTGGAGTAACAGAAATCTCAACGACAGACTACCTTCCACAATGCCAAGGGTACCACCCATTAGAGTAACAAAAATATCAACAACAGACTACCTTCCATAATGACAAGGATAACATCCATTGTAGTAACAAAAATCTCTACAACATACTACATTAGATAATCACAAGACTACCATACATTGGAGTAACAAAAATCTCGACAAAAAACTACCTTCCATAATGACAAGCTACCATCCATTGGAGTAACAAAAATCTCGACAACAGACTATCTTCCATAATGACAAGGCTACCATCCATTGGAATAAAAAAAATATCTACAACAGACTACCTTCCATAATGACAAGGCTACCATCCATTGGGTAACAAAGATCTCGACAACATACTACCTTCCTTAATGACAAGGCTACCATACATTGGAGTAGGAAAAATATAAACAACAAACTACTCTCCATAAAGACAAGGCTTCCATCCATTGGAGTAACAAAAATATCGACAACAGAATACCTTCCATAAAGACAATGCTACCATCCCTTGGAGTAACAAAAATCATGACAACAAACTATGTTCCATAATGACAAGGCTACAATCCATTGGAATAAAAAAAAATCTCGACAATAGACTACCTTCCATAATGACAAGGTTACTATCCATTGGAATAACAAAAATCTCGACAACAGACAACCATCGATAATGACAATGCTACCATCAAATGGAATAACAAAAATATCAAAAACAAACTACCTTTTATAATGACAAGGCTACCATCCATTGGAGTAACAAAAATATGAACCATAGACTACCTTCCATAATGACAAGGCTACCATCCATTGGAGTAATAGAAATCTCAATGACAGACTACCTTCCATAATGCCAAGGCTACCATCCAATAGAGTAACAAAAATATCAACAACAGACTACCTTCCATAATGACAAGGCTACCATCCATTGTAGTAACAAAAATCTCTACAACATACTACCTTCGATAATGACAAGACTACCATCCATTGGAGTAACAAAAATATCGACAACAGACTACCTTCCATAATGACAACGATACCATCCATTGGAGTAAAAAAAACTCAACAACAAACTACCTTCCATAATGACAAGGTTACCATCCATTTGAATAACAAAAATCTCGACAACAGAATACCTTCCATAATGACAAGGCTATCATCCATTGGAGTAAAAAAATCTCGACAACAAACTACCTTCCATAATGACAAGGCTACCATCCATTGGAGTAACAAAAATCTCGACAACAGACTACCTTCCATAATGACAAGCTACCATCCATTGGAGTAACAAAAATATTGACAACAGACTATCTTCTATAATGATAAGGCTACCATCCATTGGAGTAACAAAAATATCTACAATAGACTACCTTCCATAATGACAAGGCTACCATCCATTGGGTAACAAAGATCTCGACAACATACTACCTTCCTTAATGACAAGGCTACCATCCATTGGAGTAACAAAAATATCTACAATAGACTACCTTCCATAAAGACAAGGCTTCCATCCATTGGAGTAACAAAAATCTCGACAACAGACTACCTTCCATAAAGACAATGCTACCATCCCTTGGAGTAACAAAAATCACGACAACAGACTATGTTCCATAATGACAAGGCTACAATCCATTGGAGTAAAAAAAAATCTCGACAACAGACTACCTTCCATAATGACAAGGTTACCATCCATTGGAATAACAAAAATCTCGACAACAGACAACCATCGATAATGACAATGCTACCATCAAATGGAATAAACAAAATATCAACAACAGACTACCTTTTATAATGACAAGGCTACCATCCATTGGAGTAACAAAAATATGAACCATAGACTACATTCCATAATGTCAAGGCTACCATCCATTGGAGTAACAGATATCTCAATGACATACTACCTTCCATAATGCCAAGGCTACCATCCAATAGAGTATCAAAAATATCAACAACAGACTACCTTCCATAATGACAAGGTTACCGTCCATTGGAGTAACAAAAATCTCTACAACATACAACCTTCTATAATGACAAGACTACCATCCATTGGAGTAACAAAAATCTCGACAACAGACTACCTTCCATAATGACAATGATACCATCCATTGGAGTAAAAAAAATCTCGACAACAAACTACCTTCCATTATGACAAGGTTACCATCCATTTGAATAACAAAAATATCGACAACATAATACCTTCCATAATGACAAGGCTATCATCCATTGGAGTAAAAAAATATCGACATCAACCTATGTTCCATAATTACAAGGCTACCATCCATTGGAGTAACATAAATCTCGACAACAGACTACCTTCCAAAATTACAAGGCTACCATCCATTGGAGTAACAAAAATCTCTATAATAGACTACCTTCCATAATGACAAGGCTACCATCCATTGAGTAAAAAAGATATCGACAACATACAACCTTCAATAATGAAAAGCCTAACATCCATTGGAGTAACAAAAATCTCGACAACAAACTACCTTCTATAATGAAAAGGCTACTATCCATTTGAATAACAAAAATCTCGACAACAGACTACCTTCAATAATGACAAGGCTAAAATCCATTGGAGTAACAAAAATCTTGACAACAGACTACTTTCCATAATGACAAGGTTACAATCCATTGGAGTAACAAAAATCTCGACAACAGTCTACCTTCCATAATGACAAGGATACCATCCATTGGAGTAACCAAAATATAGACAACAAACTATGTTCCTAATGACAAGGCAACCATCCATTGAAGTAACAAAAATCTCGACAACAAACTATCTTCAATAATTACAAGGCTACCATGCATTGGGATAACAAAAATATCGACAACAGACTATGTTCCTAATAAAAAGGCTACCATCCAATGGAGTAACAAAAATCTCGACAACAGACTACCTTCAAAAATGAAAAGGCTTTCGACCATTGGAGTAAGGAAAATCTCTACAACAGACTACCTTCCATAATGACAAGGCTACCATCCATTAAGTAAAAATATATCGACAACAAACTACCATCCATAATGACAAGGATACCATCCATTGGAGTAAACAAATTCTCGACAACAGACTACCTTCCATAATGACAAGGTTACCATCCATTTGAATAACAAAAATCTCGACAACAAAATACCTTCCATAATGACAAGGCTACCATCCATTGGAGTAACAAAAATATCGACAACAGACTGTGTTCCATAATGACAAGGCTACCATCCATTGGAGTAACTAAATTATGAACCATAGACTACCTTCCATAATGACAAGGCTACCATCCATTGGAGTAACAGAAATCTCAACGACAGACTACCTTCCACAATGCCAAGGGTACCACCCATTAGAGTAACAAAAATATCAACAATAGACTACCTTCCATAATGACAAGGATAACATCCATTGTAGTAACAAAAATCTCTACAACATACTACATTAGATAATCACAAGACTACCATCCATTGGAGTAACAAGAATCTTGACAACAAACTACCTTCCATAATGACAAGCTACCATCCATTGGAGTAACAAAAATCTCGACAACAGACTATCTTCCATAATGATAAGGCTACCATCCATTGGAATAACAAAAATATCTACAACAGACTACCTTCCATAATGACAAGGCTACCATCCATTGGGTAACAAAGATCTCGACAACATACTACCTTCCTTAATGACAAGGCTACCATACATTGGAGTAAGAAAAATATAAACAACAAACTACTCTCCATAAAGACAAGGCTTCCATCCATTGGAGTAACAAAAATATCGACAACAGACTACCTTCCATAAAGACAATGCTACCATCCCTTGGAGTAACAAAAATCATGACAACAAACTACGTTCCATAATGACAAGGCTACAATCCATTGGAATAAAAAAAAATCTCGACAACAGACTACCTTCCATAATGACAAGGTTACTATCCATTGGAATAACAAAAATCTCGACAACAGACAACCATCGATAATGACAATGCTACCATCAAATGGAATAAGAAAAATATCAAAAACAAACTACCTTTTATAATGACAAGGCTACCATCCATTGGAGTAACAAAAATATGAACCATAGACTACCTTCCATAATGACAAGGCTACCATCCATTGGAGTAATAGAAATCTCAATGACAGACTACCTTCCACAATGCCAAGGCTACCATCCAATAGAGTAACAAAAATATCAACAACAGACTACTATCCATAATGACAAGGCTACCATCCATTGTAGTAACAAAAATCTCTACAACATACTACCTTCGATAATGACAAGACTACCATCCATTGGAGTAACAAAAATCTCGACAACAGACTACCTTCCATAATGACAACGATACCATCCATTGGAGTAAAAAAAATCTCGACAACAAACTACCTTCCATAATGACAAGGTTACCATCCATTTGAATAACAAAAATATCGACAACAGAATACCTTCCATAATGACAAGGCTATCATCCATTGGAGTAAAAAAATCTCGACAACAAACTACCTTCCATAATGACAAGGCTACCATCCATTGGAGTAACAAAAATCTCGACAACAGACTACCTTCCATAATGACAAGCTACCATCCATTGGAGTAACAAAAATCTTGACAACAGACTATCTTCCATAATGATAAGGCTACCATCCATTGGAGTAACAAAAATATCTACAACATACTACCTTCCATAATGACAAGGCTACCATCCATTGGGTAACAAAGATCTCGACAACATACTACCTTCCTTAATGACAAGGCTACCATCTATTGGAGTAAGAAAAATATAAACAACAAACTACCTTCCATAAAGACAAGGCTTCCATCCATTGGAGTAACAAAAATATCGACAACAGACTACCTTCCATAAAGACAATGCTACCATCCCTTGGAGTAACAAAAATCACGACAACAAACTATGTTCCATAATGACAAGGCTACAATCCATTGGAGTAAAAAAAAATCTCGACAACAGACTTCCTTCCATAATGACAAGGTTACCATCCATTAGAATAACAAAAATCTCGACAACAGACAACCATCGATAATGACAATGCTACCATCAAATGGAATAAAAAAAATATCAACAACAGACTACCTTTTATAATGACAAGGCTACCATCCATTGGAGTAACAAAAATATGAACCATAGACTACATTCCATAATGTCAAGGCTACCATCCATTGGAGTAACAGATATCTCAATGACAGACTACCTTCCACAATGCCAAGGCTACCATCCAATAGAGTAACAAAAATATCAACAACAGACTACCTTCCATAATGACAAGGCTACCATCCATTGGAGTAACAAAAATCTCTACAACATACTACCTTCGATAATGACAAGACTACCATGCATTGGGATAACAAAAATATCGACAACAGACTATGTTCCTAATGACAAGGCAACCATCCATTGGAGTAACAAAAATCTCGACAACAAACTATCTTCAATAATGACAAGGCTACCATGCATTGGGATAACAAAAATATCGACAATAAACTATGTTCCTAATGAAAAGGCTACCATCCAATGGAGTAACAAAAATCTCGACAACAGACTACCTTCAAAAATGAAAAGGCTACCAACCATTGGAGTAACAAAAATCTCTACAACAGACTACCTTCCATAATGACAAGGCTACCATATCCAATGAGTAACAAAGATATCGACAATAAACTACCATCCATAATGACAAGGATACCATCCATTGGAGTAAACAAATTTTCGACAACAGACTACCTTCCGTAATTACAAGGTTACCATTCATTTGAATAACAAAAATCTCGACAACAAAATACCTTCCATAATGACAAGGCTACCATCCATTGGAGTAAAAAAAATATCGACAACAGATTGTGTTCCATAATGACAAGGCTACCATCCATTGGAGTAACTAAATTATGAACCATAGACTACCTTCCATAATGACAAGGCTACCATCCATTGGAGTAACAGAAATCTCAACGACAGACTACCTTCCACAATGCAAAGGGTACCACCCATTAGAGTAACAAAAATATCATCAACAGACTACCTTCCATAATGACAAGGATAACATCCATTGTAGTAACAAAAATCTCTACAACATACTACATTAGATAATCACAAGACTACCATACATTGGAGTAACAAAAATCTCGACAAAAAACTACCTTCCATAATGACAAGCTACCATCCATTGGAGTAACAAAAATCTCGACAACAGACTATCTTCCATAATGACAAGGCTACCATCCATTGGAATAACAAAAATATCTACAACAGACTACCTTCCATAATGACAAGGCTACCATCCATTGGGTAACAAAGATCTCGACAACATACTACCTTCCTTAATGACAAGGCTACCATACATTGGAGTAAGAAAAATATAAACAACAAACTACTCTCCATAAAGACAAGGCTTCCATCCATTGGAGTAACAAAAATATCGACAACAGAATACCTTCCATAAAGACAATGCTACCATCCCTTGGAGTAACAAAAATCATGACAACAAACTATGTTCCATAATGACAAGGCTACAATCCATTGGAATAAAAAAAAATCTCGACAATAGACTACCTTCCATAATGACAAGGTTACTATCCATTGGAATAACAAAAATCTCGACAACAGACAACCATCGATAATGACAATGCTACCATCAAATGGAATAACAAAAATATCAAAAACAAACTACCTTTTATAATGACAAGGCTACCATCCATTGGAGTAACAAAAATATGAACCATAGACTACCTTCCATAATGACAAGGCTACCATCCATTGGAGTAATAGAAATCTCAATGACAGACTACCTTCCACAATGCCAAGGCTACCATCCAATAGAGTAACAAAAATATCAACAACAGACTACCTTCCATAATGACAAGGCTACCATCCATTGTAGTAACAAAAATCTCTACAACATACTACCTTCGATAATGACAAGACTACCATCCATTGGAGTAACAAAAATATCGACAATAGACTACCTTCCATAATGACAACGATACCATCCATTGGAGTAAAAAAAACTCAACAACAAACTACCTTCCATAATGACAAGGTTACCATCCATTTGAATAACAAAAATATCGACAACAGAATACCTTCCATAATGACAAGGCTATCATCCATTGGAGTAAAAAAATCTCGACAACAAACTACCTTCCATAATGACAAGGCTACCATCCATTGGAGTAACAAAAATCTCGACAACAGACTACCTTCCATAATGACAAGCTACCATCCATTGGAGTAACAAAAATATTGACAACAGACTATCTTCCATAATGATAAGGCTACCATCCATTGGAGTAACAAAAATATCTACAATAGACTACCTTCCATAATGACAAGGCTACCATCCATTGGGTAACAAAGATCTCGACAACATACTACCTTCCTTAATGACAAGGCTACCATCTATTGGAGTAAGAAAAATATAAACAACAAACTACCTTCCATAAAGACAAGGCTTCCATCCATTGGAGTAACAATAATATCGACAACAGACTACCTTCCATAAAGACAATGCTACCATCCCTTGGAGTAACAAAAATCACGACAACAGACTATGTTCCATAATGACAAGGCTACAATCCATTGGAGTAAAAAAAAATCTCGACAACAGACTACCTTCCATAATGACAAGGTTACCATCCATTGGAATAACAAAAATCTCGACAACAGACAACCATCGATAATGACAATGCTACCATCAAATGGAATAAAAAAAATATCAACAACAGACTACCTTTTATAATGACAAGGCTACCATCCATTGGAGTAACAAAAATATGAACCATAGACTACATTCCATAATGTCAAGGCTACCATCCATTGGAGTAACAGATATCTCAATGACATACTACCTTCCATAATGCCAAGGCTACCATCCAATAGAGTATCAAAAATATCAACAACAGACTACCTTCCATAATGACAAGGCTACCGTCCATTGGAGTAACAAAAATCTCTACAACATACAACCTTCTATAATGACAAGACTACCATCCATTGGAGTAACAAAAATCTCGACAACAGACTACCTTCCATAATGACAATGATACCATCCATTGGAGTAAAAAAAATCTCGACAACAAACTACCTTCCATTATGACAAGGTTACCATCCATTTGAATAACAAAAATATCGACAACATAATACCTTCCATAATGACAAGGCTATCATCCATTGGAGTAAAAAAATATCGACATCAACCTATGTTCCATAATTACAAGGCTACCATCCATTGGAGTAACATAAATCTCGACAACAGACTACCTTCCAAAATTACAAGGCTACCATCCATTGGAGTAACAAAAATATCTACAATAGACTACCTTCCATAATGACAAGGCTACCATCCATTGAGTAAAAAAGATATCGACAACATACAACCTTCAATAATGAAAAGCCTAACATCCATTGGAGTAACAAAAATCTCGACAACAAACTACCTTCTATAATGAAAAGGCTACTATCCATTTGAATAACAAAAATCTCGACAACAGACTACCTTCAATAATGACAAGGCTAAAATCCATTGGAGTAACAAAAATCTTGACAACAGACTACTTTCCATAATGACAAGGTTACAATCCATTGGAGTAACAAAAATCTCGACAACAGTCTACCTTCCATAATGACAAGGATACCATCCATTGGAGTAACCAAAATATAGACAACAAACTATGTTCCTAATGACAAGGCAACCATCCATTGAAGTAACAAAAATCTCGACAACAAACTATCTTCAATAATGACAAGGCTACCATGCATTGGGATAACAAAAATATCGACAACAGACTATGTTCCTAATAAAAAGGCTACCATCCAATGGAGTAACAAAAATCTCGACAACAGACTACCTTCAAAAATGAAAAGGCTTTCGACCATTGGAGTAAGGAAAATCTCTACAACAGACTACCTTCCATAATGACAAGGCTACCATCCATTAAGTAAAAAATATATCGACAACAAACTACCATCCATAATGACAAGGATACCATCCATTGGAGTAAACAAATTCTCGACAACAGACTACCTTCCATAATGACAAGGTTACCATCCATTTGAATAACAAAAATCTCGACAACAAAATACCTTCCATAATGACAAGGCTACCATCCATTGGAGTAACAAAAATATCGACAACAGATTGTGTTCCATAATGACAAGGCTACCATCCATTGGAGTAACTAAATTATGAACCATAGACTACCTTCAATAATGACAAGGCTACCATCCATTGGAGTAACAGAAATCTCAACGACAGACTACCTTCCACAATGCCAAGGGTACCACCCATTAGAGTAACAAAAATATCAACAATAGACTACCTTCCATAATGAGAAGGATAACATCCATTGTAGTAACAAAAATCTCTACAACATACTACATTAGATAATCACAAGACTACCATCCATTGGAGTAACAAGAATCTTGACAACAAACTACCTTCCATAATGACAAGCTACCATCCATTGGAGTAACAAAAATCTCGACAACAGACTATCTTCCATAATGATAAGGCTACCATCCATTGGAATAACAAAAATATCTACAACAGACTACCTTCCATAATGACAAGGCTACCATCCATTGGGTAACAAAGATCTCGACAACATACTACCTTCCTTAATGACAAGGCTACCATACATTGGAGTAAGAAAAATATAAACAACAAACTACTCTCCATAAAGACAAGGCTTCCATCCATTGGAGTAACAAAAATATCGACAACAGACTACCTTCCATAAAGACAATGCTACCATCCCTTGGAGTAACAAAAATCATGACAACAAACTACGTTCCATAATGACAAGGCTACAATCCATTGGAATAAAAAAAAATCTCGACAACAGACTACCTTCCATAATGACAAGGTTACTATCCATTGGAATAACAAAAATCTCGACAACAGACAACCATCGATAATGACAATGCTACCATCAAATGGAATAAGAAAAATATCAAAAACAAACTACCTTTTATAATGACAAGGCTACCATCCATTGGAGTAACAAAAATATGAACCATAGACTACCTTCCATAATGACAAGGCTACCATCCATTGGAGTAATAGAAATCTCAATGACAGACTACCTTCCACAATGCCAAGGCTACCATCCAATAGAGTAACAAAAATATCAACAACAGACTACTATCCATAATGACAAGGCTACCATCCATTGTAGTAACAAAAATCTCTACAACATACTACCTTCGATAATGACAAGACTACCATCCATTGGAGTAACAAAAATCTCGACAACAGACTACCTTCCATAATGACAACGATACCATCCATTGGAGTAAAAAAAATCTCGACAACAAACTACCTTCCATAATGACAAGGTTACCATCCATTTGAATAACAAAAATATCGACAACAGAATACCTTCCATAATGACAAGGCTATCATCCATTGGAGTAAAAAAATCTCGACAACAAACTACCTTCCATAATGACAAGGCTACCATCCATTGGAGTAACAAAAATCTCGACAACAGACTACCTTCCATAATGACAAGCTACCATCCATTGGAGTAACAAAAATCTTGACAACAGACTATCTTCCATAATGATAAGGCTACCATCCATTGGAGTAACAAAAATATCTACAACAGACTACCTTCCATAATGACAAGGCTACCATCCATTGGGTAACAAAGATCTCGACAACATACTACCTTCCTTAATGACAAGGCTACCATCTATTGGAGTAAGAAAAATATAAACAACAAACTACCTTCCATAAAGACAAGGCTTCCATCCATTGGAGTAACAAAAATATCGACAACAGACTACCTTCCATAAAGACAATGCTACCATCCCTTGGAGTAACAAAAATCACGACAACAAACTATGTTCCATAATGACAAGGCTACAATCCATTGGAGTAAAAAAAAATCTCGACAACAGACTTCCTTCCATAATGACAAGGTTACCATCCATTAGAATAACAAAAATCTCGACAACAGACAACCATCGATAATGACAATGCTACCATCAAATGGAATAAAAAAAATATCAACAACAGACTACCTTTTATAATGACAAGGCTACCATCCATTGGAGTAACAAAAATATGAACCATAGACTACATTCCATAATGTCAAGGCTACCATCCATTGGAGTAACAGATATCTCAATGACAGACTACCTTCCACAATGCCAAGGCTACCATCCAATAGAGTAACAAAAATATCAACAACAGACTACCTTCCATAATGACAAGGCTACCATCCATTGGAGTAACAAAAATCTCTACAACATACTACCTTCGATAATGACAAGACTACCATGCATTGGGATAACAAAAATATCGACAACAGACTATGTTCCTAATGACAAGGCAACCATCCATTGGAGTAACAAAAATCTCGACAACAAACTATCTTCAATAATGACAAGGCTACCATGCATTGGGATAACAAAAATATCGACAATAAACTATGTTCCTAATGAAAAGGCTACCATCCAATGGAGTAACAAAAATCTCGACAACAGACTACCTTCAAAAATGAAAAGGCTACCAACCATTGGAGTAACAAAAATCTCTACAACAGACTACCTTCCATAATGACAAGGCTACCATCCAATGAGTAACAAAGATATCGACAATAAACTACCATCCATAATGACAAGGATACCATCCATTGGAGTAAACAAATTTTCGACAACAGACTACCTTCCGTAATTACAAGGTTACCATTCATTTGAATAACAAAAATCTCGACAACAAAATACCTTCCATAATGACAAGGCTACCATCCATTGGAGTAAAAAAAATATCGACAACAGATTGTGTTCCATAATGACAAGGCTACCATCCATTGGAGTAACTAAATTATGAACCATAGACTACCTTCCATAATGACAAGGCTACCATCCATTGGAGTAACAGAAATCTCAACGACAGACTACCTTCCACAATGCAAAGGGTACCACCCATTAGAGTAACAAAAATATCAACAACAGACTACCTTCCATAATGACAAGGATAACATCCATTGTAGTAACAAAAATCTCTACAACATACTACATTAGATAATCACAAGACTACCATACATTGGAGTAACAAAAATCTCGACAAAAAACTACCTTCCATAATGACAAGCTACCATCCATTGGAGTAACAAAAATCTCGACAACAGACTATCTTCCATAATGACAAGGCTACCATCCATTGGAATAACAAAAATATCTACAACAGACTACCTTCCATAATGACAAGGCTACCATCCATTGGGTAACAAAGATCTCGACAACATACTACCTTCCTTAATGACAAGGCTACCATACATTGGAGTAAGAAAAATATAAACAACAAACTACTCTCCATAAAGACAAGGCTTCCATCCATTGGAGTAACAAAAATATCGACAACAGAATACCTTCCATAAAGACAATGCTACCATCCCTTGGAGTAACAAAAATCATGACAACAAACTATGTTCCATAATGACAAGGCTACAATCCATTGGAATAAAAAAAAATCTCGACAATAGACTACCTTCCATAATGACAAGGTTACTATCCATTGGAATAACAAAAATCTCGACAACAGACAACCATCGATAATGACAATGCTACCATCAAATGGAATAACAAAAATATCAAAAACAAACTACCTTTTATAATGACAAGGCTACCATCCATTGGAGTAACAAAAATATGAACCATAGACTACCTTCCATAATGACAAGGCTACCATCCATTGGAGTAATAGAAATCTCAATGACAGACTACCTTCCACAATGCCAAGGCTACCATCCAATAGCGTAACAAAAATATCAACAACAGACTACCTTCCATAATGACAAGGCTACCATCCATTGTAGTAACAAAAATCTCTACAACATACTACCTTCGATAATGACAAGACTACCATCCATTGGAGTAACAAAAATATCGACAATAGACTACCTTCCATAATGACAACGATACCATCCATTGGAGTAAAAAAAACTCAACAACAAACTACCTTCCATAATGACAAGGTTACCATCCATTTGAATAACAAAAATATCGACAACAGAATACCTTCCATAATGACAAGGCTATCATCCATTGGAGTAAAAAAATCTCGACAACAAACTACCTTCCATAATGACAAGGCTACCATCCATTGGAGTAACAAAAATCTCGACAACAGACTACCTTCCATAATGACAAGCTACCATCCATTGGAGTAACAAAAATATTGACAACAGACTATCTTCCATAATGATAAGGCTACCATCCATTGGAGTAACAAAAATATCTACAATAGACTACCTTCCATAATGACAAGGCTACCATCCATTGGGTAACAAAGATCTCGACAACATACTACCTTCCTTAATGACAAGGCTACCATCTATTGGAGTAAGAAAAATATAAACAACAAACTACCTTCCATAAAGACAAGGCTTCCATCCATTGGAGTAACAATAATATCGACAACAGACTACCTTCCATAAAGACAATGCTACCATCCCTTGGAGTAACAAAAATCACGACAACAGACTATGTTCCATAATGACAAGGCTACAATCCATTGGAGTAAAAAAAAATCTCGACAACAGACTACCTTCCATAATGACAAGGTTACCATCCATTGGAATAACAAAAATCTCGACAACAGACAACCATCGATAATGACAATGCTACCATCAAATGGAATAAAAAAAATATCAACAACAGACTACGTTTTATAATGACAAGGCTACCATCCATTGGAGTAACAAAAATATGAACCATAGACTACATTCCATAATGTCAAGGCTACCATCCATTGGAGTAACAGATATCTCAATGACATACTACCTTCCATCATGCCAAGGCTACCATCCAATAGAGTATCAAAAATATCAACAACAGACTACCTTCCATAATGACAAGGCTACCGTCCATTGGAGTAACAAAAATCTCTACAACATACAACCTTCTATAATGACAAGACTACCATCCATTGGAGTAACAAAAATCTCGACAACAGACTACCTTCCATAATGACAATGATACCATCCATTGGAGTAAAAAAAATCTCGACAACAAACTACCTTCCATTATGACAAGGTTACCATCCATTTGAATAACAAAAATATCGACAACATAATACCTTCCATAATGACAAGGCTATCATCCATTGGAGTAAAAAAATATCGACATCAACCTATGTTCCATAATTACAAGGCTACCATCCATTGGAGTAACATAAATCTCGACAACAGACTACCTTCCAAAATTACAAGGCTACCATCCATTGGAGTAACAAAAATCTCTACAATAGACTACCTTCCATAATGACAAGGCTACCATCCATTGAGTAAAAAAGATATCGACAACATACAACCTTCAATAATGAAAAGCCTAACATCCATTGGAGTAACAAAAATCTCGACAACAAACTACCTTCTATAATGAAAAGGCTACTATCCATTTGAATAACAAAAATCTCGACAACAGACTACCTTCAATAATGACAAGGCTAAAATCCATTGGAGTAACAAAAATCTTGACAACAGACTACTTTCCATAATGACAAGGTTACAATCCATTGGAGTAACAAAAATCTCGACAACAGTCTACCTTCCATAATGACAAGGATACCATCCATTGGAGTAACCAAAATATAGACAACAAACTATGTTCCTAATGACAAGGCAACCATCCATTGAAGTAACAAAAATCTCGACAACAAACTATCTTCAATAATGACAAGGCTACCATGCATTGGGATAACAAAAATATCGACAACAGACTATGTTCCTAATAAAAAGGCTACCATCCAATGGAGTAACAAAAATCTCGACAACAGACTACCTTCAAAAATGAAAAGGCTTTCGACCATTGGAGTAAGGAAAATCTCTACAACAGACTACCTTCCATAATGACAAGGCTACCATCCATTAAGTAAAAAATATATCGACAACAAACTACCATCCATAATGACAAGGATACCATCCATTGGAGTAAACAAATTCTCGACAACAGACTACCTTCCATAATGACAAGGTTACCATCCATTTGAATAACAAAAATCTCGACAACAAAATACCTTCCATAATGACAAGGCTACCATCCATTGGAGTAACAAAAATATCGACAACAGATTGTGTTCCATAATGACAAGGCTACCATCCATTGGAGTAACTAAATTATGAACCATAGACTACCTTCCATAATGACAAGGCTACCATCCATTGGAGTAACAGAAATCTCAACGACAGACTACCTTCCACAATGCCAAGGGTACCACCCATTAGAATAACAAAAATATCAACAATAGACTACCTTCCGTTATGACAAGGATAACATCCATTGTAGTAACAAAAATCTCTACAACATACTACATTAGATAATCACAAGACTACCATCCATTGGAGTAACAAGAATCTCGACAACAAACTACCTTCCATAATGACAAGCTACCATCCATTGGAGTAACAAAAATCTCGACAACAGACTATCTTCCATAATGACAAGGCTACCATCCATTGGAATAACAAAAATATCTATAACAGACTACCTTCCATAATAACAAGGCTACCATCCATTGGGTAACAAAGATCTCGACAACATACTACCTTCCTTAATGACAAGGCTACCATACATTGGAGTAAGAAAAATATAAACAACAAACTACTCTCCATAAAGACAAGGCTTCCATCCATTGGAGTAACAAAAATATCGACAACAGACTACCTTCCATAAAGACAATGCTACCATCCCTTGGAGTAACAAAAATCATGACAACAAACTACGTTCCATAATGACAAGGCTACAATCCATTGGAATAAAAAAAAATCTCGACAACAGACTACCTTCCATAATGACAAGGTTACTATCCATTGGAATAACAAAAATCTCGACAACAGACAACCATCGATAATGACAATGCTACCATCAAATGGAATAACAAAAATATCAAAAACAAACTACCTTTTATAATGACAAGTCTACCATCCATTGGAGTAACAAAAATATGAACCATAGACTACCTTCCATAATGACAAGGCTACCATCCATTGGAGTAATAGAAATCTCAATGACAGACTACCTTCCACAATGCCAAGGCTACCATCCAATAGAGTAACAAAAATATCAACAACAGACTACTATCCATAATGACAAGGCTACCATCCATTGTAGTAACAAAAATCTCTACAACATACTACCTTCGATAATGACAAGACTACCATCCATTGGAGTAACAAAAATCTCGACAACAGACTACCTTCCATAATGACAACGATACCATCCATTGGAGTAAAAAAAATCTCGACAACAAACTACCTTCCATAATGACAAGGTTACCATCCATTTGAATAACAAAAATATCGACAACAGAATACCTTCCATAATGACAAGGCTATCATCCATTGGAGTAAAAAAATCTCGACAACAAACTACCTTCCATAATAACAAGGCTACCATCCATTGGAGTAAAAAAAATCTCGACAACAGACTACCTTCCATAATGACAAGCTACCATCCATTGGAGTAACAAAAATCTTGACAACAGACTATCTTCCATAATGATAAGGCTACCATCCATTGGAGTAACAAAAATATCTACAACAGACTACCTTCCATAATGACAAGGCTACCATCCATTGGGTAACAAAGATCTCGACAACATACTACCTTCCTTAATGACAAGGCTACCATCTATTGGAGTAAGAAAAATATAAACAACAAACTACCTTCCATAAAGACAAGGCTTCCATCCATTGGAGTAACAAAAATATCGACAACAGACTACCTTCCATAAAGACAATGCTACCATCCCTTGGAGTAACAAAAATCACGACAACAGACTATGTTCCATAATGACAAGGCTACAATCCATTGGAGTAAAAAAAAATCTCGACAACAGACTACCTTCCATAATGACAAGGTTACCATCCATTAGAATAACAAAAATCTCGACAACAGACAACCATCGATAATGACAATGCTACCATCAAATGGAATAAAAAAAATATCAACAACAGACTACCTTTTATAATGACAAGGCTACCATCCATTGGAGTAACAAAAATATGAACCATAGACTACATTCCATAATGTCAAGGCTACCATCCATTGGAGTAACAGATATCTCAATGACAGACTACCTTCCACAATGCCAAGGCTACCATCCAATAGAGTATCAAAAATATCAACAACAGACTACCTTCCTTAATGACAAGGCTAACGTCCATTGGAGTAACAAAAATCTCTACAACATACTACCTTCGATAATGACAAGACTACCATCCATTGGAGTAACAAAAATCTCGACAACAGACTACCTTCCATAATGACAATGATACCATCCATTGGAGTAAAAAAAATCTCGACAACAAACTACCTTCCATTATGACAAGGTTACCATCCATTTGAATAACAAAAATATCGACAACATAATACCTTCCATAATGACAAGGCTATCATCCATTGGAGTAAAAAAATATCGACATCAACCTATGTTCCATAATTACAAGGCTACCATCCATTGGAGTAACATAAATCTCGACAACAGACTACCTTCCAAAATTACAAGGCTACCATCCATTGGAGTAACAAAAATCTCTACAATAGACTACCTTCCATAATGACAAGGCTACCATCCATTGAGTAAAAAAGATATCGACAACATACAACCTTCAATAATGAAAAGGCTAACATCCATTGGAGTAACAAAAATCTCGACAACAAACTACCTTCTATAATGAAAAGGCTACTATCCATTTGAATAACAAAAATCTCGACAACAGACTACCTTCAATAATGACAAGGCTAAAATCCATTGGAGTAACAAAAATCTTGACAACAGACTACTTTCCATAATGACAAGGTTACAATCCATTGGAGTAACAAAAATCTCGACAACAGTCTACCTTCCATAATGACAAGGATACCATCCATTGGAGTAACCAAAATATAGACAACAAACTATGTTCCTAATGACAAGGCAACCATCCATTGAAGTAAAAAAAATCTCGACAACAAACTATCTTCAATAATGACAAGGCTACCATGCATTGGGATATAAAAATATCGACAACAGACTATGTTCCTAATAAAAAGGCTACCATCCAATGGAGTAACAAAAATCTCGACAACAGACTACTTTCAAAAATGAAAAGGCTTTCGACCATTGGAGTAAGGAAAATCTCTACAACAGACTACCTTCCATAATGACAAGGCTACATTCCATTAAGTAAAAAATATATCAACAACAAACTACCATCCATAATGACAAGGATACCATCCATTGGAGTAAACAAATTCTCGACAACAGACTACCTTCCATAATGACAAGGTTACCATCCATTTGAATAACAAAAATCTCGACAACAAAATACCTTCCATAATGACAAGGCTACCATCCATTGGAGTAACAAAAATATCGACAACAGACTGTGTTCCATAATGACAAGGCTACCATCCATTGGAGTAACAAAAATATGAACCATAGACTACCTTCCATAATGTCAAGGCTACCATCCATTGGAGTAACAAATATCTCAATGACAGACTACCTTCTACAATGCCAAGGCTACCATCCAATAGAGTAACAAAAATATCAACAACAGACTACCTTCCATAATGACAAGGCTACCATCCATTGGAGTAATAGAAATCTCTACAACATACTACCTTCAATAATGACAAGACTACCATCCATTGGAGTAACAAAAATCTTGACAACAGACTACCTTCCATAATGACAACGATACCATCCATTGGAGTAAAAAAAATCTCGACAAAAAACTACCTTCCATAATGACAAGGTTACCATGCATTTGAATAACAAAAATATCGACAACAGAATACCTTCCATAATGACAAGGCTATCATCCATTGGAGTAAAAAAATATCGACATCAACCTATGTTCCATAATTACAAGGCTACCATCCATTGGAGTAACATAAATCTCGACAACAGACTACCTTCCAAAATTACAAGGCTACCATCCATTGGAGTAACAAAAATCTCTACAATTGACTACCTTCCATAATGACAAGGCTACCATCCATTGAGTAAAAAAGATATCGACAACATACAACCTTCCATAATGAAAAGGCTAACATCCATTGGAGTAACAAAAATCTCGACAACAAACTACCTTCAATAATGACAAGGCTAAAATCCATTGGAGTAACAAAAATCTTGACAACAGACTACTTTCCATAATGACAAGGTTACAATCCATTGGAGTAATAAAAATCTCGACAACATTCTACCTTCCATAATGACAAGGATACCATCCATTGGAGTAACCAAAATATAGACAACAAACTATGTTCCTAATGACAAGGCAACCATCCATTGGAGTAACAAAAATCTCGACAACAAACTATCTTCAATAAGGACAAGGCTACCATGCATTGGGATAACAAAAATATCGACAACAGACTATGTGCCTAATGAAAAGGCTACCATCCAATGGAGTAACAAAAATATCGTCAACAGACTACCTTCAAAAATGAAAAGGCTACCAACCATTGGAGTAAGGAAAATCTCTACAATAGACTACCTTCCATAATGACAAGGCTACCATCCATTGAGTAAATAAAGATATCGACAACAAACTACCATCCATAATGACAAGGATACCATCCATTGGAGTAAGGAAATTCTCGACAACAGACTACCTTCCATAATGAAAAGGTTACCATCCATTTGAATAACAAAAATCTCGACAACAAAATACCTTCCATAATGACAAGGCTACCATCCATTGGAGTAACAAAAATATCGACAACAGACTGTGTTCCATAATGACAAGGCTACCATCCATTGGAGTAACTAAATTATGAACCATAGACTACCTTCCATAATGACAAGGCTACCATCCATTAGGGTAACATAAATCTCAACGAAAGACTACCTTCCACAATGCCAAGGGTACCATCCATTAGAGTAACAAAAATATCAACAATAGACTACCTTCCATAATGACAAGGCTACCATCCATTGAGTAAAAAAGATATCGACAACATACAAACTTCCATAATGAAAAGGCTAACATCCATTGGAGTAACAAAAATCTCGACAACAAACTACCTTCTATAATGAAAAGGTTACTATCCATTTGAATAACAAAAATCTCGACAATAATGACAAGGCTAAAATCCATTGGAGTAACAAAAATCTTGACAACAGACTACTTTCCATAATGACAAGGTTACCATTCATTGGAATAACAAAGATATCGACAATTGATTACCTTCCATAATGACAAGGCTACCATCCATTGAAGTAATAAAAATATCGACAACATACTACCTTCCATAATGAAAAGGCTACCATCCATTGGAACAACAAAAATATCGACAATAGACTATGTTCCATAATCACAAGGGTACCATCCATTTGAGGAAAAAAATCATGACAACTGACTACCTTTCATAATGACAAGGCTACCATCCATTGGAGTAAAAACAATCTCGACAATAGACTACATTGCATAATGACAAGGTTACCATCCATTGGAATGACAAAAATATCGACAACAAACTACCTTCCATAATGACAAGGCTACCATCCATGAGAGTAACAAGAATCATGACAACAAATTACCTTCCATAATGACAAGGCTACTATCCATTGGAGTAACAAAGATTTCGACAATTGACTATCTTCCATAATGAGAAGGTTACCATTCATTGGAATAACAAAGATATCGACAACATACTACATTCCATAATGACAAGGATACCATCCATTGAAGTAATAAAAATATCGACAACAGACTACCTTTCATAATGACAAGGCTACCATCCATTGAAGTAACAAAAATATCGACAACAGACTACCTTCCATAATTACAAGGCTACCATCCTTTGGAGTAACAAAAATATCGACAACGGACTATGTTCCATAATGACAAGGCTACCATCCATGAGTGTAAAAAAAATCTTGACAACTGACTACCTGTCATAATGACAAGGCTTCCATCCATTGGAGTAACAAAAATATTGACAACACATTACCTTCCATAATGACAAGGCTACCATCCATTGGAGTAACAAAAATCTCGACAACATACTACCTTCCATAATGTAAAGGCTACCATCCATTGGAGTAAAAAAAATCTCGACAATAGAATACCTTCCATAATGACAAGGCTACCATCCATTGGAGTAACAAAAATCTCTACAATAGACTACCTTCCATAATGACAAGGCTACCATCCATTGGGTAACAAAGATCTCAACAACAGACTACCTTCCATAATGATAAGGCTACAATCCATTGGATTAAAAAAAATTCTCGACAACAGACTACCTTCAATAATGACAAGGTTACCATCAATTGGAATAACAAAAATATCGACAACAGACAACCATCTATAATGACAATGCTACCATCAAATGGAATAACAAAAATATCGACAACAGACTACCTTTTATAATGACAAGGCTACCATCCATTGGAGTAACAAAAATATGAACCATAGACTACCTTCCATAATGACAAGGCTACCATCCATTGGAGTAACAGAAATCTCGACGACAAACTACCTTCCATAATGCCAAGGCTACCATCCATTGGAGTAACAAAAATATCAACAACAAACTACCTTCCATAATGACAAGGCTACCATCCCTTGGAGTAACAAAAATCTCTACAACATACTACCTTCGATAATGACAAGACTACCATCCATTGGAGTAACAAAAATATCGACAACAAACTATGTTCCTAATGACAAGGCAACCATCCATTGGAGTAACAAAAATATCGATAACAGACTGTCTTTAATAATGACAAGGCTACCATGCATTGGGATAACAAAAATTTCGGCAACCGACTATGTTCCTAATGAAAAGGCTACCATCCAATGCAGTAACAAAAATCTCAAAAACAGACTACCTTCAAAAATGAAAAGGCTACCAACAATTGGAGTAACAAAAATCTCTACAACAGACTACCTTCCATAATAACAAGGCTACCATCCATTGAGTAACAAAGATATCTACAACAAACTACCTTCCATAATGAAAAGGATACCATTCATTGGAGTAAACAAATTCTCGACAACAGACTATCTTCCATAATGACAAGGTTACCATCCATTTGAATAACAAAAATCTCGACAACAAAATACCTTCCTTAATGACAAGGCCACCATCCATTGGAGTAACAAAAATATTGACAACAGACTGTGTTCCATAATGACAAGGCTCCCATCAATTAGAGTAAGAAAAATATCGACAATAGACTACCTTCCAAAATGACCAGGCTACCATCCATTGGAGTAACAAAAATCTCTACAATAGACTACCTTCCATAATGACAAGGCTACCATCGATTGAGTAACAAAGATATCGATAACACACTACCTTCCATAATGACAAGGCTACCATCCATTAGAGTAACAAAAATCTCGACAACAGACTACCTTCAATAATGACAAGGCTACAATCTATTAGAGTAACAAAAATCTCGACAATTGACTATCTTCCATAATGAAAAGGTTACCATTCATTGGAATAACAAAGATATCGACAACAGACTACATTCCATAATGACAAGGATACCATCCATTGAAGTAATAAAAATATAGACAACAGACTACCTTTCATAATGACAAGGCTATCATGCATTGGAGTAACAAAA
Source organism: Vicia faba (assembly GCA_948472305.1). Lineage (NCBI taxonomy): Eukaryota > Viridiplantae > Streptophyta > Magnoliopsida > Fabales > Fabaceae > Vicia > Vicia faba. The sequence continues at coordinate 746,335,836 of OX451738.1, forward strand.
ATATCGACAATAGATTACCTTCCATAATGACAAGGCTACCATCCATTGGAGTAACAAAAATCTCGACAATAGACTACCTTTCATAATGTAAAGGCTACCATCCATCGGAGTAAAAAAAATCTCGACAGTAGAATACCTTCCATAATGACAAGGTTACCATCCAACGGAATAACAAAAATATCGATAATAGACCATGTTCCATAATGACAAGGCTACAATCCATTGGAGTTACAAAAATCACGACTACAAACTACCTTCCATAATGACAAGGCTACCATCCTTTGGAGTAACAAAAATATCGACAACAGACTATGTTCCATAATGACAAGGCTACCATCCATGAGAGTAAAAAAAATCTCGACAACTGACTACCTTCCATAATGACAAGGCTTCCATCCATTGGAGTAACAAAAATATCGACAACAGATTACCTTCCATAATGACAAGGCTACCATCCATTGGAGTAACAAAAATCTCGACAACAGACTACCTTCCATAATGTAAAGGCTACCATCCATTTGAGTAAAAAAAATCTCGACAATAGAATAACTTCCATAATGACAAGGCTACCATCCATTGGAGTAACAAAAATCTCTACAATAGACTACCTTCCATAATAACAAGGCTACCATCCATTGGGTAACAAAGATCTCGACAACAGACTACCTTCCATAATGATAAGGCTACAATCCATTGGATTAAAAAAAATTCTCGACAACAGACTACCTTCCATAATGACAAGGTTACCATCCATTGGAATAATAAATATATCGACAACAGACAACCATCCATAATGACAATGCTACCATCAAATGGAATAACAAAAATATCGACAACAGACTACCTTTTATAATGACAAGGCTACCCTCCATTGGAGTAACAAAAATATGAACCATAGACTACCTTCCATAATGACAAGGCTACCATCCATTGGAGTAACAGAAATCTCAACGACAGACTACCTTCCATAATGCCAAGGATACCATCCATTGGAGTAACAAAAATATCAACAACAAACTACCTTCCATAATGACAAGGCTACCATCCCTTGGAGTAGCAAAAATCTCTACAACATACTACCTTCGATAATGACAAGACTACCATCCATTGGTATAACAAAAATATCGACAACAAACTATGTTCCTAATGACAAGGCAACCATCCATTGGGTTAACAAAAATCTCGATAACAGACTGTCTTTAATAATGACAAGGCTACCATGCATTGGGATAACAATAATATCGACAACCGACTATGTTCCTAATGAAAAGGCTACCATCCAATGGAGTAACAAAAATCTCGACAACAGACTACCTTCAAAAATGAAAAGGCTACCAACAATTGGAGTAACAAAAATCTCTACAACAGACTACCTTCCATAATGACAAGGCTCCCATCCATTGAGTAACAAAGATATCGACAACAAACTAGCTTCCATAATGACAAGGATACCATCCATTGGAGTAAACAAATTCTCGACAACAGACTATCTTCCATAATGACAAGGTTACCATCAATTTGAATAACAAAAATTTCGACAACAAAATACCTTCCTTAATGACAAGGCCACCATCCATTGGAGTAACAAAAATATTGACAACAGACTGTGTTCCATAATGACAAGGCTACCGTCAATTAGAGTAAGAAAAATATCGACAATAGACTACCTTCCAAAATGACCAGGCTACCATCCATTGTAGTAACAAAAATCTCTACAATAGACTAACTTCCATAATGACAAGGCTACCATCCATTGAGTAACAAAGATATCGATAACACACTACCTTCCATAATTACAAGGCTACCATCCATTAGAGTAACAAAAATCTCGACAACAGACTACCTTCAATAATGACAAGGCTACAATCCGTTGGAGTAACAAAAATTTCGACAATTGACTATCTTCCATAATGACAAGGCTACCATCCTTTGGAGTAACAAAAATATTGACAACAGACTATGTTCCATAATGACAATGCTACCATCCATGAGAGTAAAAAAAATCTCGACAACTGACTACCTTCCATAATGACAAGGCTTCCATCCAGTGGAGTAACAAAAATATCGACAACAAATTACCTTCCATAATGACAAGGCTACCATCCATTGGAGTATCAAAAATCTCGACAACAGACTACCTTCCATAATGTAAAGGCTACCATCCATTGGAGTAAAAAAAATCTCGACAATAGAATACCTTCCATAATGACAAGGCTACCATCCATTGGAGTAACAAAAATCTCTACAATACACTACCTTCCATAATGACAAGGCTACCATCCATTGGGTAACAAAGATCTCAACAACAGACTACCTTCCATAATGACAAGGCTACAATCCATTGGATTAAAAAAAATTCTCGACAATAGACTACCTTCCATAATGACAAGGTTACCATCCATTGGAATTACAAAAATATCGAAAACAGACAACCATCCATAATGACAATGCTACCATCCATTGGAGTAACAAAAATATGAACCATAGACTACCTTCCATAATGACAAGGTTACCATCCATTGGAGTAACAGGAATCTCAACGACAGACTACCTTCCATAATGCCAATGCTACCATCCATTGGACTAACAAAAATATCAACAACAAACTACCTTCCATAATGACAAGGCTACCATCCCTTGGAGTAACAAAAATCTCTACAACATACTACCTTCGATAATGACAAGACTACCTTCCATTGGAGTAACAAAAATATCGACAACAAACTATGTTCCTAATGACAAGGCAACCATCCATTGGAGTAACAAAAATCTCGACAACAAACTATCTTCAATAATGACAAGGCTACCATGCATTGGGATAACAAAAATATCGACAACAGACTATGTTCCTAATGAAAAGGCTACCATCCAATGGAGTAACAAAAATTTCGACAACAGACTACCTTCAAAAATGAAAAGGCTACCAACCATTGGAGTAACAAAAATCTCTACAAAAGACTACCTTCCATAATGACAAGGCTACCATCCATTGAGTAACAAAGATATCGGCAACAAACTACCTTCTATAATGACAAGGTTACCATCCATTTGAATAACAAAAATATCGACAACAGAATACCTTCAATAATGACAAGGCTAAAATCCATTAGAGTAACAAAAATCTTGACAACAGACTACCTTCCATTATGACAAGGTTACCATTCATTGGAATAACAAAGATATCGACAACAGACTACCTTCCATAATGACAAGGCTACCATCCATTGAAGTAATAAAAATATCGACAACAGACTACCTTCCATAATGACAAGGCTACCATCCATTGGAGTAACAAAAATCTCGACAATAGACTATGTTCCATAATAACAAGGCTACCATCCATTAGAGTAACAAAAATCTCGACAATAGACTACCTTCAAAAATGAAAAGGCTACCAACCATTGGAGTAAGTAAAATCTCTACAACAGACTACCTTCCATAATGACAAGGCTACCATCCATTGAGTAAAAAAGATATCAACAACAAACTACCATCCATAATGACAAGGATACCATCCATTGGAGTAAGGAAATTCTCGACAAAGACTACCTTCCATATGACAAGGTTACCATCCATTTGAATAACAAAAATCTCGACAACAAAATACCTTCCATAATGACAAGGCTACCATCCATTGGAGTAACAAAAATATCGACAACAGACTGTGTTCCATAATGACAAGGCTACCATCCATTGGAGTAACTAAATTATGAACCATAGACTACCTTCCATAATGACAAGGCTACCATCCATTGGAGTAATATAAATCTCAACGAAAGACTACCTTCCACAATGCCAAGGGTACCATCCATTAGAGTAACAAAAATATCAACAATAGACTACCTTCCATAATGACAAGGCTACCATCCATTGAGTAAAAAAGATATCGACAACATACAACCTTCCATAATGAAAAGGCTAACATCCATTGGAGTAACAAAAATCTCGACAACAAACTACCTTTTATAATGAAAAGGTTACTATTCATTTGAATAACAAAAATCTCGACAATAGACTACTCTCAATAATGACAAGGCTAAAATCCATTGGAGTAACAAAAATCTTGACAACAGACTACTTTCCATAATGACAAGGTTACCATTCATTGGAATAACAAAGATATCGACAACTGATTACCTTCCATAATGACAAGGCTACCATCCATTGAAGTAATAAAAATATCGACAACATACTACCTTCCATAATGACAAGGCTACCATCCATTGGAGTAACAAAAATTTCGACAACTGACTACATTCCATAATGACAAGGATACCATCCATTGAAGTAATAAAAATATCGACAACAGACTACCTTTCATAATGACAAGGCTACCATCCATTGAAGTAACAAAAATATCGACAACAGACTACCTTCCATAATAAAAAGGCTACCATCCTTTGGAGTAACAAAAATATCGACAACGGACTATGTTCCATAATGACAAGGCTACCATCCATGAGTGTAAAAAAAATCTTGACAACGGACTACCTGTCATAATGACAAGGCTTCCATCCATTGGAGTAACAAAAATATTGACAACACATTACCTTCCATAATGACAAGGCTACCATCCATTGGAGTAACAAAAATCTCGACAACATACTACCTTCCATAATGTAAAGGCTACCATCCATTGGAGTAAAAAAAATTTCGACAATAGAATACCTTCCATAATGACAAGGCTACCATCCATTGGAGTAACAAAAATCTCTACAATAGACTACCTTCCATAATGACAAGGCTACCATCCATTGGGTAACAAAGATCTCAACAACAGACTACCTTCCATAATGATAAGGCTACAATCCATTGGATTAAAAAAAATTCTCGACAACAGACTACCTTCAATAATGACAAGGTTACCATCAATTGGAATAACAAAAATATCGACAACAGACAACCATCTATAATGACAATGCTACCATCAAATGGAATAACAAAAATATCGACAACAGACTACCTTTTATAATGACAAGGCTACCATCCATTGGAGTAACAAAAATATGAACCATAGACTACCTTCCATAATGACAAGGCTACCATCCATTGGAGTAACAGAAATCTCAACGACAAACTACCTTCCATAATGCCAAGGCTACCATCCATTGGAGTAACAAAAATATCAACAACAAACTACCTTCCATAATGACAAGGCTACCATCCCTTGGAGTAACAAAAATCTCTACAACATACTACCTTCGATAATGACAAGACTACCATCCATTGGAGTAACAAAAATATCGACAACAAACTATGTTCCTAATGACAAGGCAACCATCCATTGGATTAACAAAAATCTCGATAACAGACTGTCTTTAATAATGACAAGGCTACCATGCATTGGGATAACAAAAATTTCGACAACCGACTATGTTCCTAATGAAAAGGCTACCATCCAATGCAGTAACAAAAATCTCGAAAACAGACTACCTTCAAAAATGAAAAGGCTACCAACAATTGGAGTAACAAAAATCTCTACAACAGACTACCTTCCATAATGACAAGGCTACCATCCATTGAGTAACAAAGATATCTACAACAAACTACCTTCCATAATGAAAAGGATACCATTCATTGGAGTAAACAAATTCTCGACAACAGACTATCTTCCATAATGACAAGGTTACCATCCATTTGAATAACAAAAATCTCGACAACAAAATACCTTCCTTAATGACAAGGCCACCATCCATTGGAGTAACAAAAATATTGACAACAGACTGTGTTCCATAATGACAAGGCTCCCATCAATTATAGTAAGAAAAATATCGACAATAGACTACCTTCCAAAATGACCAGGCTACCATCCATTGGAGTAACAAAAATCTCTACAACAGACTACCTTCCATAATGACAAGGCTACTATCGATTGAGTAACAAAGATATCGATAACACACTACCTTCCATAATGACAAGGCTGCCATCCATTAGAGTAACAAAAATCTCGACAACAGACTACCTTCAATAATGACAAGGCTACAATCTATTAGAGTAACAAAAATCTCGACAATTGACTATCTTCCATAATGAAAATTTTACCATTCATTGGAATAACAAAGATATCGACAACAGACTACATTCCATAATGACAAGGATACCATCCATTGAAGTAATAAAAATATCGACAACAGACTACCTTTCATAATGACAAGGCTATCATGCATTGGAGTAACAAAAATATCGACAATAGAATACCTTCCATAATGACAAGGCTACCATCCATTGGAGTAACAAAAATCTCGACAATAGACTACCTTTCATAATGTAAAGGCTACCATCCATCGGAGTAAAAAAAATCTCGACAGTAGAATACCTTCCATAATGACAAGGTTACCATCCAACGGAATAACAAAAATATCGATAATAGACCATGTTCCATAATGACAAGGCTACAATCCATTGGAGTTACAAAAATCTCGACTACAAACTACCTTCCATAATGACAAGGCTACCATCCTTTGGAGTAACAAAAATATCGACAACAGACTATGTTCCATAATGACAAGGCTACCATCCATGAGAGTAAAAAAAATCTCGACAACTGACTACCTTCCATAATGACAAGGCTTCCATCCATTGGAGTAACAAAAATATCGACAACAGATTACCTTCCATAATGACAAGGCTACCATCCATTGGAGTAACAAAAATCTCGACAACAGACTACCTTCCATAATGTAAAGGCTACCATCCATTGGAGTAAAAAAAATCTCGACAATAGAATAACTTCCATAATGACAAGGCTACCATCCATTGGAGTAACAAAAATCTCTACAATAGACTACCTTCCATAATAACAAGGCTACCATCCATTAGGTAACAAAGATCTCGACAACAGACTACCTTCCATAATGATAAGGCTACAATCCATTGGATTAAAAAAAATTCTCGACAACAGACTACCTTCCATAATGACAAGGTTACCATCCATTGGAATAATAAATATATCGACAACAGACAACCATCCATAATGACAATGCTACCATCAAATGGAATAACAAAAATATCGACAACAGACTACCTTTTATAATGACAAGGCTACCCTCCATTGGAGTAACAAAAATATGAACCATAGACTACCTTCCATAATGACAAGGCTACCATCCATTGGAGTAACAGAAATCTCAACGACAGACTACCTTCCATAATGCCAAGGATACCATCCATTGGAGTAACAAAAATATCAACAACAAACTTCCTTCCATAATTACAAGGCTACCATCCCTTGGAGTAGCAAAAATCTCTACAACATACTACCTTCGATAATGACAAGACTACCATCCATTGGAGTAACAAAAATATCGACAACAAACTATGTTCCTAATGACAAGGCAACCATCCATTGGAGTAACAAAAATCTCGATAACAGACTGTCTTTAATAATGACAAGGCTACCATGCATTGGGATAACAATAATATCGACAACCGACTATGTTCCTAATGAAAAGGCTACCATCCAATGGAGTAACAAAAATCTCGACAACAGACTACCTTCAAAAATGAAAAGGCTACCAACAATTGGAGTAACAAAAATCTCTACAACAGACTACCTTCCATAATGACAAGGCTCCCATCCATTGAGTAACAAAGATATCGACAACAAACTACCTTCCATAATGACAAGGATACCATCCATTGGAGTAAACAAATTCTCGACAACAGACTATCTTCCATAATGACAAGGTTACCATCAATTTGAATAACAAAAATTTCGACAACAAATTACCTTCCTTAATGACAAGGCCACCATCCATTGGAGTAACAAAAATATTGACAACAGACTGTGTTCCATAATGACAAGGCTACCGTCAATTAGAGTAAGAAAAATATCGACAATAGACTACCTTCCAAAATGACCAGGCTACCATCCATTGTAGTAACAAAAATCTCTACAATAGACTAACTTCCATAATGACAAGGCTACCATCCATTGAGTAACAAAGATATCGATAACACACTACCTTCCATAATTACAAGGCTACCATCCATTAGAGTAACAAAAATCTCGACAACAGACTACCTTCAATAATGACAAGGCTACAATCCATTGGAGTAACAAAAATTTCGACAATTGACTATCTTCCATAATGACAAGGCTACCATCCTTTGGAGTAATAAAAATATTGACAACAGACTATGTTCCATAATAACAATGCTACCATCCATGAGAGTAAAAAAAATCTCGACAACTGACTACCTTCCATAATGACAAGGCATCCATCTAGTGGAGTAACAAAAATATCGACAACAAATTACCTTCCATAATGACAAGGCTACCATCCATTGGAGTAACAAAAATCTCGACAACAGACTACCTTCCATAATGTAAAGGCTACCATCCATTGGAGTAAAAAAAATCTCGACAATAGAATACCTTCCATAATGACAAGGCTACCATCCATTGGAGTAACAAAAATCTCTACAATACACTACCTTCCATAATGACAAGGCTACCATCCATTGGGTAACAAAGATCTCAACAACAGACTACCTTCCATAATGACAAGGCTACAATCCATTGGATTAAAAAAAATTCTCGACAATAGACTACCTTCCATAATGACAAGGTTACCATCCATTGGAATTACAAAAATATCGAAAACAGACAACCATCCATAATGACAATGCTACCATCAAATGGAATAACAAAAATATCGACAACAGACTACCTTTTATAATGACAAGGCTACCATCCATTGGAGTAACAAAAATATGAACCATAGACTACCTTCCATAATGACAAGGTTACCAACCATTGGAGTAACAGGAATCTCAACGACAGACTACCTTCCATAATGCCAAGGATACCATCCATTGGAGTAACAAAAATATCAACAACGAACTACCTTCCATAATGAAAAGGCTACCATCCCTTGGAGTAGCAAAAATCTCTACAACATACTACCTTCGATAATGACAAGACTACCATCCATTGGAGTAACAAAAATATCGACAACAAACTATGTTCCTAATGACAAGGCAACCATCCATTGGAGTAACAAAAATCTCGATAACAGACTGTCTTTAATAATGACAAGGCTACCATGCATTGGGATAACAATAATATCGACAACCGACTATGTTCCTAATGAAAAGGCTACCATCCAATGGAGTAACAAAAATCTCGACAACGGACTACCTTCAAAAATGAAAAGGCTACCAACAATTGGAGTAACAAAAATCTCTACAACAGACTACCTTCCATAATGACAAGGCTCCCATCCATTGAGTAACAAAGATATCGACAACAAACTACCTTCCATAATGACAAGGATACCATCCATTGGAGTAAACAAATTCTCGACAACAGACTATCTTCCATAATGACAAGGTTACCATCAATTTGAATAACAAAAATTTCGACAACAAAATACCTTCCTTAATGACAAGGACACCATCCATTGGAGTAACAAAAATATTGACAACAGACTGTGTTCCATAATGACAAGGCTACCGTCAATTAGAGTAAGAAAAATATCGACAATAGACTACCTTCCAAAATGACCAGGCTACCATCTATTGTAGTAACAAAAATCTCTACAATAGACTAACTTCCATAATGACAAGGCTACCATCCATTGAGTAACAAAGATATCGATAACACACTACCTTCCATAATTACAAGGCTACCATCCATTAGAGTAACAAAATTCTCGACAACAGACTACCTTCAATAATGACAAGGCTACAATCCATTGGAGTAACAAAAATTTCGACAATTGACTATCTTCCATAATGACAAGGCTACCATCCTTTGGAGTAACAAAAATATTGACAACAGACTATGTTCCATAATGACAATGCTACCATCCATGAGAGTAAAAAAAATCTCGACAACTGACTACCTTCCATAATGACAAGGCTTCCATCCAGTGGAGTAACAAAAATATCGACAACAAATTACCTTCCATAATGACAAGGCTACCATCCATTGGAGTATCAAAAATCTCGACAACAGACTACCTTCCATAATGTAAAGGCTACCATCCATTGGAGTAAAAAAAATCTCGACAATAGAATACCTTCCATAATGACAAGGCTACCATCCATTGGAGTAACAAAAATCTCTACAATACACTACCTTCCATAATGACAAGGCTACCATCCATTGGGTAACAAAGATCTCAACAACAGACTACCTTCCATAATGACAAGGCTACAATCCATTGGATTAAAAAAAATTCTCGACAATAGACTACCTTCCATAATGACAAGGTTACCATCAATTGGAATTACAAAAATATCGAAAACAGACAACCATCCATAATGACAATGCTACCATCCATTGGAGTAACAAAAATATGAACCATAGACTAACTTCCATAATGACAAGGTTACCATCCATTGGAGTAACAGGAATCTCAACGACAGACTACCTTCCATAATGCCAATGCTACCATCCATTGGACTAACAAAAATATCAACAACAAACTACCTTCCATAATGACAAGGCTACCATCCCTTGGAGTAACAAAAATCTCTACAACATACTACCTTCGATAATGACAAGACTACCTTCCATTGGAGTAACAAAAATATTGACAACAAACTATGTTCCTAATGACAAGGCAACCATCCATTGGAGTAACAAAAATCTCGACAACAAACTATCTTCAATAATGACAAGGCTACCATGCATTGGGATAACAAAAATATCGACAACAGACTATGTTCCTAATGAAAAGGCTACCATCCAATGGAGTAACAAAAATTTCGACAACAGACTACCTTCAAAAATGAAAAGGCTACCAACCATTGGAGTAACAAAAATCTCTACAAAAGACTACCTTCCATAATGACAAGGCTACCATCCATTGAGTAACAAAGATATCGACAACAAACTACCTTCTATAATGACAAGGTTACCATCCATTTGAATAACAAAAATATCGACAACAGAATACCTTCAATAATGACAAGGCTAAAATCCATTGGAGTAACAAAAATCTTGACAACAGACTACCTTCCATTATGACAAGGTTACCATTCATTGGAATAACAAAGATATCGACAACAGACTACCTTCCATAATGACAAGGCTACCATCCATTGAAGTAATAATAATATCGACAACAGACTACCTTCCATAATGACAAGGCTACCATCCATTGGAGTAACAAAAATCTCGACAATAGACTATGTTCCATAATAACAAGGCTACCATCCATTAGAGTAACAAAAATCTCGACAATAGACTACCTTCAAAAATGAAAAGGCTACCAACCATTGGAGTAAGTAAAATCTCTACAACAGACTACCTTCCATAATGACAAGGCTACCATCCATTGAGTAAAAAAGATATCAACAACAAACTACCATCCATAATGACAAGGATACCATCCATTGGAGTAAGGAAATTCTCGACAACAGACTACCTTCCATATGACAAGGTTACCATCCATTTGAATAACAAAAATCTCGACAACAAAATACCTTCCATAATGACAAGGCTACCATCCATTGGAGTAACAAAAATATCGACAACAGACTGTGTTCCATAATGACAAGGCTACCATCCATTGGAGTAACTAAATTATGAACCATAGACTACCTTCCATAATGACAAGGCTACCATCCATTGGAGTAATATAAATCTCAACGAAAGACTACCTTCCACAATGCCAAGGGTACCATCCATTAGAGTAACAAAAATATCAACAATAGACTACCTTCCATAATGACAAGGCTACCATCCATTGAGTAAAAAAGATATCGACAACATACAACCTTCCATAATGAAAAGGCTAACATCCATTGGAGTAACAAAAATCTCGACAACAAACTACCTTTTATAATGAAAAGGTTACTATCCATTTGAATAACAAAAATCTCGACAATAGACTACTCTCAATAATGACAAGGCTAAAATCCATTGGAGTAACAAAAATCTTGACAACAGACTACTTTCCATAATGACAAGGTTACCATTCATTGGAATAACAAAGATATCGACAACTGATTACCTTCCATAATGACAAGGCTACCATCCATTGGAGTAACAAAAATTTCGACAACATACTACCTTCCATAATGACAAGGCTACCATCCATTGGAGTAACAAAAATTTCGACAACTGACTACCTTCCATAATGAAAAGGCTACCATCCATTGGAGTAACAAAAATATCGACAATAGACTATGTTCCATAATCACAAGGGTACCATCCATTTGAGGAAAAAAATCATGACAACTGACTACCTTTCATAATGACAAGGCTACCATCCATTGGAGTAAAAACAATCTCGACAATAGACTACCTTGCATAATGACAAGGTTACCATCCATTGGAATGACTAAAATATCGACAACAAACTACCTTCCATAATGACAAGGCTACCATCCTTTGGAGTAGCAAAAATCTCTACAACATACTACCTTCGATAATGACAAGACTACCATCCATTGGAGTAACAAAAATATCGACAACAAACTATGTTCCTAATGACAAGGCAACCATCCATTGGAGTAACAAAAATCTCGACAACAGACTATCTTCAATAATGACAAGGCTACCATGCATTGGGATACTAAAAATATCGACAACCGACTATGTTCCTAATGAAAAGGCTATCATCCAATGGAGTAACAAAAATCTCGACAACAGACTACCTTCAAAAATGAAAAGGCTACCAACAATTGGAGTAACAAAAATCTCTACAACAGACTACCTTCCATAATGACAAGGCTACCATCCATTAAGTAACAAAGAAATCGACAACAAACTACCTTCCATAATGACAAGGATACCATCCATTGGAGTAAACAAATTCTCGACAACAGACTATCTTCCATAATGACAAGGTTACCATCCATTTGAATAACAAAAATCTCGACAACAAAATACCTTCCTTAATGACAAGGCCACCGTCCATTGGAGTAACAAAAATATTGACAATAAACTGTGTTCCATAATGACAAGGCTACCATCAATTAGAGTAAGAAAAATATCGACAATAGACTACCTTCCAAAATGACCAGGCTACCATCCATTGTAGTAACAAAAATCTCTACAACAGACTAACTTCCATAATGACAAGGCTACCATCCATTAAGTAACAAAGATATCGATAACACACTACCTTCCATAATGACAAGGCTACCATCCATTAGAGTAACAAAAATCTCGACAACAGACTACCTTCAATAATGACAAGGCTACAATCCATTGGAGTAACAAAAATTTCGACAATTGACTATCTTCCATAATGAAAAGGTTACCATTCATTGGAATAACAAAGATATCGACAACAGACTACATTCCATAATGACAAGGATACAATCCATTGAAGTAATAAAAATTTCGACAACAGACTACCTTTCATAATGACAAGGCTACCATCCATTAGAGTAACAAAAATATCGACAGTAGAATACCTTCCATAATGACAAGGTTACCATCCAATGGAATAACAAAAATATCGATAATAGACCAGGTTCCGTAATGACAAGGCTACCATCCATTGGAGTAACAAAAATCACGACAACAAACTACCTTCCATAATGATAAGGCTACCATCCTTTGGAGTAACAAAAATATTGACAACAGACTATGTTCCATAATGACAATGCAACGATCCATGAGAGTAAAAAAAATCTCGACATTTGACTACCTTCCATAATGACAAGGCTTCCATCCAGTGGAGTAACAAAAATATCGACAACAGATTACCTTCCATAATGACAAGGCAACCATCCATTGGAGTAACCAAAATCTCGACAACAGACTACCTTCCATAATGTAAAGGCTACCATCCATTGGAGTAAAAAAAATCTCGACAATAGAATACCTTCCATAATGACAAGGCTACCATCCATTGGAGTAACAAAAATCTCTACAATAGACTACCTTCCATAATGACAAGGCTACCATCCATTGGGTAACAAAGATCTCGACAACAGACTACCTTCCATAATGACAAGGCTACAATCCATTGGATTAAAAAAAATTCTCGACAATAGACTACCTTCCATAATGACAAGGTTACCATCCATTGGAATTACAAAAATATCAAAAACAGACAACCATCCATAATGACAAGGCTACCATCAAATGGAATAACAAAAATATCGACAACAGACTACCTTTTATAATGACAAGGCTACCATCCATTGGAATAACAAAAATATGAACCATAGACTACCTTCCATAATGACAAGGTTACCATCCATTGGAGTAACAGGAATCTCAACGACAGACTACCTTCCATAATGCCAAGGATACCATCCATTGGAGTAACAAAAATATCAACAACGAACTACCTTCCATAATGAAAAGGCTACCATCCCTTGGAGTAGCAAAAATCTCTACAACATACTACCTTCGATAATGACAAGACTACCATCCATTGGAGTAACAAAAATATCGACAACAAACTATGTTCCTAATGACAAGGCAACCATCCATTGGAGTAACAAAAATCTCGATAACAGACTGTCTTTAATAATGACAAGGCTACCATGCATTGGGATAACAATAATATCGACAACCGACTATGTTCCTAATGAAAAGGCTACCATCCAATGGAGTAACAAAAATCTCGACAACGGACTACCTTCAAAAATGAAAAGGCTACCAACAATTGGAGTAACAAAAATCTCTACAACAGACTACCTTCCATAATGACAAGGCTCCCATCCATTGAGTAACAAAGATATCGACAACAAACTACCTTCCATAATGACAAGGATACCATCCATTGGAGTAAACAAATTCTCGACAACAGACTATCTTCCATAATGACAAGGTTACCATCAATTTGAATAACAAAAAATTCGACAACAAAATACCTTCCTTAATGACAAGGCCACCATCCATTGGAGTAACAAAAATATTGACAACAGACTGTGTTCCATAATGACAAGGCTACCGTCAATTAGAGTAAGAAAAATATCGACAATAGACTACCTTCCAAAATGACCAGGCTACCATCTATTGTAGTAACAAAAATCTCTACAATAGACTAACTTCCATAATGACAAGGCTACCATCCATTGAGTAACAAAGATATCGATAACACACTACCTTCCATAATTACAAGGCTACCATCCATTAGAGTAACAAAAATCTCGACAACAGACTACCTTCAATAATGACAAGGCTACAATCCATTGGAGTAACAAAAATTTCGACAATTGACTATCTTCCATAATGACAAGGCTACCATCCTTTGGAGTAACAAAAATATTGACAACAGACTATGTTCCATAATGACAATGCTACCATCCATGAGAGTAAAAAAATCTCGACAACTGACTACCTTCCATAATGACAAGGCTTCCATCCAGTGGAGTAACAAAAATATCGACAACAAATTACCTTCCATAATGACAAGGCTACCATCCATTGGAGTATCAAAAATCTCGACAACAGACTACCTTCCATAATGTAAAGGCTACCATCCATTGGAGTAAAAAAAATCTCGACAATAGAATACCTTCCATAATGACAAGGCTACCATCCATTGGAGTAACAAAAATCTCTACAATACACTACCTTCCATAATGACAAGGCTACCATCCATTGGGTAACAAAGATCTCAACAACAGACTACCTTCCATAATGACAAGGCTACAATCCATTGGATTAAAAAAAATTCTCGACAATAGACTACCTTCCATAATGACAAGGTTACCATCAATTGGAATTACAAAAATATCGAAAACAGACAACCATCCATAATGACAATGCTACCATCCATTGGAGTAACAAAAATATGAACCATAGACTACCTTCCATAATGACAAGGTTACCATCCATTGGAGTAACAGGAATCTCAACGACAGACTACCTTCCATAATGCCAATGCTACCATCCATTGGACTAACAAAAATATCAACAACAAACTACCTTCCATAATGACAAGGCTACCATCCCTTGGAGTAACAAAAATCTCTACAACATACTACCTTCGATAATGACAAGACTACCTTCCATTGGAGTAACAAAAATATCGACAACAAACTATGTTCCTAATGACAAGGCAACCATCCATTGGAGTAACAAAAATCTCGACAACAAACTATCTTCAATAATGACAAGGCTACCATGCATTGGGATAACAAAAATATCGACAACAGACTATGTTCCTAATGAAAAGGCTACCATCCAATGGAGTAACAAAAATTTCGACAACAGACTACCTTCAAAAATGAAAAGGCTACCAACCATTGGAGTAACAAAAATCTCTACAAAAGACTACCTTCCATAATGACAAGGCTACCATCCATTGAGTAACAAAGATATCGACAACAAACTACCTTCTATAATGACAAGGTTACCATCCATTTGAATAACAAAAATATCGACAACAGAATACCTTCAATAATGACAAGGCTAAAATCCATTGGAGTAACAAAAATCTTGACAACAGACTACCTTCCATTATGACAAGGTTATCATTCATTGGAATAACAAAGATATCGACAACAGACTACCTTCCATAATGACAAGGCTACCATCCATTGAAGTAATAAAAATATCGACAACAGACTACCTTCCATAATGACAAGGCTACCATCCATTGGAGTAACAAAAATCTCGACAATAGACTATGTTCCATAATAACAAGGCTACCATCCATTAGAGTAACAAAAATCTCGACAATAGACTACCTTCAAAAATGAAAAGGCTACCAACCATTGGAGTAAGTAAAATCTCTACAACAGACTACCTTCCATAATGACAAGGCTACCATCCATTGAGTAAAAAAGATATCAACAACTAACTACCATCCATAATGACAAGGATACCATCCATTGGAGTAAGGAAATTCTCGACAACAGACTACCTTCCATATGACAAGGTTACCATCCATTTGAATAACAAAAATCTCGACAACAAAATACCTTCCATAATGACAAGGCTACCATCCATTGGAGTAACAAAAATATCGACAACAGACTGTGTTCCATAATGACAAGGCTACCATCCATTGGAGTAACTAAATTATGAACCATAGACTACCTTCCATAATGACAAGGCTACCATCCATTGGAGTAATATAAATCTCAACGAAAGACTACCTTCCACAATGCCAAGGGTACCATCCATTAGAGTAACAAAAATATCAACAATAGACTACCTTCCATAATGACAAGGCTACCATCCATTGAGTAAAAAAGATATCGACAACATACAACCTTCCATAATGAAAAGGCTAACATCCATTGGAGTAACAAAAATCTCGACAACAAACTACCTTTTATAATGAAAAGGTTACTATCCATTTGAATAACAAAAATCTCGACAATAGACTACTCTCAATAATGACAAGGCTAAAATCCATTGGAGTAACAAAAATCTTGACAACAGACTACTTTCCATAATGACAAGGTTACCATTCATTGGAATAACAAAGATATCGACAACTGATTACCTTCCATAATGACAAGGCTACCATCCATTGAAGTAATAAAAATATCGACAACATACTACCTTCCATAATGACAAGGCTACCATCCATTGGAGTAACAAAAATTTCGACAACTGACTACCTTCCATAATGAAAAGGCTACCATCCATTGGAGTAACAAAAATATCGACAATAGACTACGTTCCATAATCACAAGGGTACCATCCATTTGAGGAAAAAAATCATGACAACTGACTACCTTTCATAATGACAAGGCTACCATCCATTGGAGTAAAAACAATCTCGACAATAGACTACCTTGCATAATGACAAGGTTACCATCCATTGGAATGACTAAAATATCGACAACAAACTACCTTCCATAATGACAAGGCTACCATCCTTTGGAGTAGCAAAAATCTCTACAACATACTACCTTCGATAATGACAAGACTACCATCCATTGGAGTAACAAAAATATCGACAACAAACTATGTTCCTAATGACAAGGCAACCATCCATTGGAGTAACAAAAATCTCGACAACAGACTATCTTCAATAATGACAAGGCTACCATGTATTGGGATACTAAAAATATCGACAACCGACTATGTTCCTAATGAAAAGGCTATCATCCAATGGAGTAACAAAAATCTCGACAACAGACTACCTTCAAAAATGAAAAGGCTACCAACCATTGGAGTAACAAAAATCTCTACAACAGACTACCTTCCATAATGACAAGGCTACCATCCATTAAGTAACAAAGAAATCGACAACAAACTACCTTCCATAATGACAAGGATACCATCCATTGGAGTAAACAAATTCTCGACAACAGACTATCTTCCATAATGACAAGGTTACCATCCATTTGAATAACAAAAATCTCGACAACAAAATACCTTCCTTAATGACAAGGCCACCGTCCATTGGAGTAACAAAAATATTGACAATAAACTGTGTTCCATAATGACAAGGCTACCATCAATTAGAGTAAGAAAAATATCGACAATAGACTACCTTCCAAAATGACCAGGCTACCATCCATTGTAGTAACAAAAATCTCTACAACAAACTAACTTCCATAATGACAAGGCTACCATCCATTGAGTAACAAAGATATCGATAACACACTACCTTCCATAATGACAAGGCTACCATCCATTAGAGTAACAAAAATCTCGACAACAGACTACCTTCAATAATGACAAGGCTACAATCCATTGGAGTAACAAAAATTTCGACAATTGACTATCTTCCATAATGAAAAGGTTACCATTCATTGGAATAACAAAGATATCGACAACAGATTACCTTCCATAATGACAAGGCTACAATCCATTGGAGTAACAAAAATTTCGACAACAGACTACCTTCCGTAATGTAAAGGCTACCATCCATCGGAGTAAAAAAAATCTTGACAGTAGAATACCTTACATAATGACAAGGTTACCATCCAATGGAATAACAAAAATATCGATAATAGACCAGGTTCCATAATGACAAGGCTACCATCCATTGGAGTAACAAAAATCACGACAACAAACTACCTTCCATAATGATAAGGCTACCATCCTTTGGAGTAACAAAAATATTGACAACAGACTATGTTCCATAATGACAATGCAACGATCCATGAGAGTAAAAAAAATCTCGACATTTGACTACCTTCCATAATGACAAGGCTTCCATCCAGTGGAGTAACAAAAATATCGACAACAGATTACCTTCCATAATGACAAGGCTACCATCCATTGGAGTAACCAAAATCTCGACAACAGACTACCTTCCATAATGTAAAGGCTACCATCCATTGGAGTAAAAAAAATCTCGACAATAGAATACCTTCCATAATGACAAGGCTACCATCCATTGGAGTAACAAAAATCTCTACAATAGACTACCTTCCATAATGACAAGGCTACCATCCATTGGGTAACAAAGATCTCGACAACAGACTACCTTCCATAATGACAAGGCTACAATCCATTGGATTAAAAAAAATTCTCGACAATAGACTACCTTCCATAATGACAAGGTTACCATCCATTGGAATTACAAAAATATGGAAAACAGACAACCATCCATAATGACAAGGCTACCATCAAATGGAATAACAAAAATATCGACAACAGACTACCTTTTATAATGACAAGGCTACCATCCATTGGAATAACAAAAAAATGAACCATAGACTACCTTCCATAATGACAAGGTTACCATCCATTGGAGTAACAGGAATCTCAACGACAGACTACCTTCCATAATGCCAATGCTACCATCCATTGGAGTAACAAAAATATCAACAACAAACTACCTTCCATAATGACAAGGCTACCATCCCTTGGAGTAACAAAAATCTCTACAACATACTACCTTCGATAATGACAAGACTACCTTCCATTGGAGTAACAAAAATATCGACAACAAACTATGTTCCTAATGACAAGGCAACCATCCATTGGAGTAACAAAAATCTCGACAACAAACTATCTTCAATAATGACAAGGCTACCATGCATTGGGATAACAAAAATATCGACAACAGACTATGTTCCTAATGAAAAGGCTACCATCCAATGGAGTAACAAAAATTTCGACAACAAACTACCTTCAAAAATGAAATAGCTACAAACCATTGGAGTAACAAAAATCTCTACAAAAGACTACCTTCCATAATGACAAGGCTACCATCCATTGAGTAACAAAGATATCGACAACAAACTACCTTCTATAATGACAAGGTTACCATCCATTTGAATAACAAAAATATCGACAACAGAATACCTTCAATAATGACAAGGCTAAAATCCATTGGAGTAACAAAAATCTTGACAACAGACTACCTTCCATTATGACAAGGTTACCATTCATTGGAATAACAAAGATATCGACAACAGACTACCTTCCATAATGACAAGGCTACCATCCATTGAAGTACTAAAAATATCGACAACAGACTACCTTCCATAATGACAAGGCTACCATCCATTAGAGTAACAAAAATATCGACAATAGACTACCTTCAAAAATGAAAAGGCTACCAACCATTGGAGTAAGTAAAATCTCTACAACAGACTACCTTCCATAAAGACAAGGCTACCATCCATTGAGTAAAAAAGATATCGACAACAAACTACCATCCATAATGACAAGGATACCATCCATTGGAGTAAGGAAATTCTCGATAACATACTACCTTCCATAATGACAAGGTTACCATCCATTTGAATAACAAAAATGTCGACAACAAAATACCTTCCATAATGACAAGGCTACCATCCATTGGAGTAACAAAAATATCGACAACAGACTGTGTTCCATAATGACAAGGCTACCATCCATTGGAGTAACTAAATTATGAACCATAGACTACCTTCCATAATGACAAGGCTACCATCCATTGGAGTAACATAAATCTCAACGAAAGACTACCTTCCACAATGCCAAGGGTACCATCCATTAGAGTAACAAAAATATCAACAATAGACTACCTTCCATAATGACAAGGCTACCATCCATTGAGTAAAAAAGATATCGACAACATACAACCTTCCATAATGAAAAGGCTAACATCCATTGGAGTAACAAAAATATCGACAACAAACTACCTTCTATAATGAAAAGGTTACCATCCATTTGAATAACAAAAATCTCGACAATAGACTACCTTCAATAATGACAAGGCTAAAATCCATTGGAGTAACAAAAATCTTGACAACAGACTACTTTCCATAATGACAAGGTTACCATTCATTGGAATAACAAAGATATCGACAACTGATTACCTTCCATAATGACAAGGCTACCATCCATTGAAGTAATAAAAATATCGACAACATACTACCTTCCATAATGACAAGGCTACCATCCCTTGGAGTAACAAAAATTTCGACAACTGACTCCCTTCCATAATGAAAAGGCTACCATCCATTGGAGTAACAAAAATATCGACAATAGACTACGTTCCATAATCACAAGGGTACCATCCATTTGAGGAAAAAAATCATGACAACTGACTACCTTTCATAATGACAAGGCTACCATCCATTGGAGTAAAAACAATCTCGACAATAGACTACCTTGCATAATGACAAGGTTACCATCCATTTGAATGACAAAAATATCGACAATAAACTACCTTCCATAATGACAAGCCTACCATCCATGAGAGTAACAAGAATCATGACAACAAATTACCTTCCATAATGACAAGGCTACTATCCATTGGAGTAACAAAGATTTTGACAATTGACTATTTCCATAATGAGAAGGTTACCATTCATTGGAATAACAAAGATATCGACAACAGACTACATTCCATAATGACAAGGATACCATCCATTGAAGTAATAAAAATATTGACAACAGAATACCTTTCATAATGACAAGGCTACCATCCATTGGAGTAACAAAAATATCGACAACAGACTACCTTCCATAATGACAAGGCTACCATCCTTTGGAGTAACAAAAATATCGACAACAGACTATGTTCCATAATGACAAGGCTACCATCCATGAGTGTAAAAAAAATCTCGACAATTGACTACCTTCCATAATAAAAAGGCTTCCATCCATTGGAGTAACAAAAATATTGACAACAGATTACATTCCATAATGACAAGGCTACCATCCATTGGAGTAACAAAAATCTCGACAACATACTACCTTCCATAATGTAAAGGCTACCATCCATTAGAGTAAAAAAAATCTCGACATTAGAATACCTTCCATAATGACAAGGCTACCATCCATTGGGGTAACAAAAATCTCTACAATAGACTACCTTCCATAATGACAAGGCTACCATCCATTGGGTATCAAAGATCTCGACAATAGACTACCTTCCATAATGATAAGGCTACAATCCATTGGATTAAAAAAAATTCTCGACAACAGACTACCTTCCATAATGACAAGGTTACCATCCATTGGAATAACAAAAATATCGACAACAGACAACCATCCATAATGACAATGCTACCATCAAATGGAATAACAAAAATATCGACAACGGACTACCTTCCATAATGTAAAGGCTACCATCCATCGGAGTAAAAAAAATCTCGACAGTAGAATACCTTCCATAATGACAAGGTTACCATCCAATGGAATAACAAAAATATCGATAACAGACCACTTTCCATAATGACAAGGCTACCATCCATTGGAGTAACAAAAATATCGACAACAGACTACCTTCCATAATGACAAGGCTACCATCCTTTGGAGTAACAAAAATATCGACAACAGACTATGTTCCATAATGACAAGGCTACCATCCATGAGAGTAAAAAAAATCTCGACAACTGACTACCTTCCATAATGACAAGGCTTCCATCCATTGGAGTAACAAAAATATCGACAACAGATTACCTTCCATAATGACAAGGCTACCATCCATTGGAGTAACAAAAATCTCGACAACAGACTACCTTCCATAATGTAAAGGCTACCATCCATTGGAGTAAAAAAAATATCGACAATAGAATACCTTCCATAATGACAAGGCTACCATCCATTGGAGTAACAAAAATCTCTACAATAGACTACCTTCCATAATGACAAGGCTACCATCCATTGGGTAACAAAGATCTCGACAACAGACTACCTTCCATAATGATAAGGCTACAATCCCTTGGATTAAAAAAAATTCTCGACAACAGACAACCATCCATAATGACAATGCTACCATCAAATGGAATAACAAAAATATCGACAACAGACTACCTTTTATAATGACAAGGCTACCATCCATTGGACTAACAAAAATATGAACCATAGACTACCTTCCGTAATGACAAGGCTACCATCCATTGGAGTAACAGAAATCTCAACGACAAACTACCTTCCATAATGCCAAGGAGACCATCCATTGGAGTAACAAAAATATCAACAACAAAATACCTTCCATAATGACAAGGCTACCATCCCTTGGAGTAACAAAAATCACTACAACATACTACCTTCGATAATGACAAGACTACCATCCATTGGAGTAACAAAAATATCGACAACAAACTATGTTCCTAATGACAAGGCAACCATCCATTGGAGTAACAAAAATCTCGACAACAGACTATCTTCAATAATGACAAGGCTACCATGCATTGGGATAACAAAAATATCGACAACCGACTATGTTCCTAATGAAAAGGCTACCATCCAATGGAGTAACAAAAATCTCGACAACAGACTACCTTCAAAAATGAAAAGGCTACCAACCATTGAGGTAACAAAAATCTCTACAACAGACTACCTTCCATAATGACAAGGCTACCATCCATTGAGTAACAAATATATCGACAACAAACTACCTTCCATAATGACAAGGATACCATCCATTGGAGTAAACAAATTCTCGACAACAGACTATCTTCCATAATGACAAGGTTACCATCCATTTGAATAACAAAAATCTTGACAACAAAATACCTTCCTTAATGACAAGGCCACCATCCTTTGGAGTAACAAAAATATTGACAATAAACTGTGTTCCATAATGACAAGGCTACCATCAATTAGAGTAAGAAAAATATCGACAATAGACTACCTTCCAAAATGACCAGGCTACCATCCATTGTAGTAACAAAAATCTCTACAACAGACTAACTTCCATAATGACAAGGCTACCATCCATTGAGTAACAAAGATATCGATAACACACTACCTTCCATAATGACAAGGCTACCATCCATTAGAGTAACAAAAATCTCGACAACAGACTACCTGCAATAATGACAAGGCTACAATCTATTGGAGTAACAAAAATTTCGACAATTGACTATCTTCCATAATGAAAAGGTTACCATTCATTGGAATAACAAAGATATCGACAACAGACTACATTCCATAATGACAAGGATACCATCCATTGAAGTAATAAAAATTTCGACAACAGACTACCTTCCATAATGTAAAGGCTACCATCCATTAGAGTAAAAAAAATCTCGACATTAGAATACCTTCCATAATGACAAGGCTACCATCCATTGGGGTAACAAAAATCTCTACAATAGACTACCTTCCATAATGACAAGGTTACCATCCAATGGAATAACAAAAATATCGATAATAGACCAGGTTCCATAATGACAAGGCTACCATCCATTGGAGTAACAAAAATCACGACAACAAACTACCTTCCATAATGATAAGGCTACCATCCTTTGGAGTAACAAAAATATTGACAACAGACTATGTTCCATAATGACAATGCAACGATCCATGAGAGTAAAAAAAATCTCGACATTTGACTACCTTCCATAATGACAAGGCTTCCATCCATTGGAGTAAAAAAAATCTCGACAATAGAATACCTTCCATAATGACAAGGCTACCATCCATTGGAGTAACAAAAATCTCTACAATAGACTACCTTCCATAATGACAAGGCTACCATCCATTGGGTAACAAAGATTTCGACAACAGACTACCTTCCATAATGATAAGGCTACAATCCATTGGATTAAAAAAAATTCTCGACAACAGACTACCTTCCATAATGAAAAGGTTACCATGCATTGGAATAACAAAAATATTGACAACAGACAACCATCCATAATGACAATGCTACCATCAAATGGAATAACAAAAATATCGACAACAGACTACCTTCCATAATGTAAAGGCTACCATCCATCGGAGTAAAAAAAATCTCGACAGTAGAATACCTTCCATAATGACAAGGTTACCATCCAATGGAATAACAAAAATATCGATAATAGCCCACGTTCCATAATGACAAGGCTACCATCCATTGGAGTAATAAAAATCTCGACAACAAACTACCTTCCATAATGACAAGGCTACCATCCTTTGGAGTAACAAAAATATCGACAACAGACTATGTTCCATAATGACAAGGCTACCATCCATGAGAGTAAAAAAAATCTCGACAACTGACTACCTTCCATAATGACAAGGCTTCCATCCATTGGAGTAACAAAAATATCGACAACAGATTACCTTCCATAATGACAAGGCTACCATCCATTGGAGTAAAAAAAATCTCGACAACAGACTACCTTCCATAATGTAAAGGCTACCATCCATTGGAGTAAAAAAAATCTCGACAATAGAATACCTTCCATAATGACAAGGCTACCATCCATTGGAGTAACAAAAATCTCTACAATAGACTACCTTCCATAATGACAAGGCTACCATCCATTGGGTAACAAAGATCTCGACAACAGACTACCTTCCATAATGATAAGGCTAGAACCCATTGGATTAAAAAAAATTCTCGACAACAGACAACCATCCATAATGACAATGCTACCATCAAATGGAATAACAAAAATATCGACGACAGACTACCTTTTATAATGACAAGGCTACCATCCATTGGAGTAACAAAAATATGAACCATAGACTACCTTCCATAATGACAAGGCTACCATCCATTTGAGTAATAGAAATCTCAACGACAGACTACCTTCCATAATGCCAAGGATACCATCCATTGGAGTAACAAAAATATCAACAACAAAATACCTTCCATAATGGCAAGGCTACCATCCATTGGAGTAACAAAAATATCTACAACATACTACCTTCGATAATGACAAGACTACCATCCATTGGAGTAACAAAAATATCGACAACAAACTATGTTCCTAATGACAAGGCAACCATCCATTAGAGTAACAAAAATCTCGACAACAGACTATCTTCAATAATGACAAGGCTACCATGCATTGGGATAACAAAAATATCGACAACCGACTATGTTCCTAATGAAAAGGCTACCATCCAATGGAGTAACAAAAATCTCGACAACAGACTACCTTCAAAAATGAAAAGGCTACCAACCATTGAGGTAACAAAAATCTCCCTAACAGACTACCTTCCATAATGACAAGGCTACCATCCATTGAGTAACAAAGAAATCGACAACAAACTACCTTCCATAATGACAAGGATATCATCCATTGGAGTAAACAAATTCTCGACAACAGACTATCTTCCATAATGACAAGGTTACCATCCATTTGAATAACAAAAATCTCGACAACAAAATACTTTCCTTAATGACAAGGCCACCGTCCATTGGAGTAACAAAAATATTGACAATAAACTGTGTTCCATAATGACAAGGCTACCATCAATTAGAGTAAGAAAAATATCGACAATAGACTACCTTCCAAAATGACCAGGCTACCATCCATTG
Organism: Vicia faba; assembly: GCA_948472305.1. NCBI lineage: Eukaryota > Viridiplantae > Streptophyta > Magnoliopsida > Fabales > Fabaceae > Vicia > Vicia faba. The sequence continues at coordinate 746,362,370 of OX451738.1, forward strand.
TAGTATCAAAAATCTCTACAACAGACTAACTTCCATAATCACAAGGCTACCATCCATTGAGTAACAAAGATATCGATAACACACTACCTTCCATAATGACAAGGCTACCATCCATTAGAGTAACAAAAATCTCGACAACAGACTACCTTCAATAATTACAAGGCTACAATCCATTGGAGTAACAAAAATTTTGACAATTGACTATCTTCCATAATGAAAAGGTTACCATTCATTGGAATAACAAAGATATCGACAACAGACTACATTCCATAATGACAAGGATACCATCCATTGAAGTAATAAAAATTTCGACAACAGACTACCTTCCGTAATGTAAAGGCTACCATCCATCGGAGTAAAAAAAATCTCGAGAACATACTACCTTCCATAATGACAAGGCTACCATCCATTGGAGTAACAAAAATCTCGACAACAGACTACCTTCCATAATGACTAGTCTACCATCCATTGGAGTAACAAAGTTATCGACAACAAACTACCTTCCATAATTACAAGACTACCATCCATTGTAGTATCAAAAATCTCGACAACAGACTACCTTCCATACTGACAAGGCTACCATCCATTGGAGTAAAACAAATCTAGAAAACAGACTACCTTCCATAATGACAAGGCTACCATCCATTGGAGTAACAAAAATATCGACAACAGACTACCTTCCATAATGACAAGGCTACCATCCAATGGAATAACCAAAATATCGACAACAAACTACCTTCCATAATGACAAGGATACCATCCATTAGAGTAACAAAAATATCAACAACAGACTACCTTCAATAATGACAAGGCTACCATCCAATGGAGTAACAAATATCTCGTCAACAAACTACCATCAATAATGATTACGCTACGATTCATTGGAGTAACAAAGATATCGACAACAAACTACCTTCCATAATGACAAGACTACCATCCATTGTAGCAACAAAAATCTCGACAACAAACTACCTTCCATAATGACTAGGCTACCATCCATTGGAGTAACAAAGATATCGACAACAGACTACCTTCCATAATGACCAGACTACCATCCATTGTAGTAAAAAAAATCTCGACAACAGACTACCTTCCATAATGACAAGGCTACCATCCATTAGAGTAACAAAAATCTCGACAATAGACTACCTTCCATAATGATAAGGCTACCATCTATTGGAATAACAAAAATCTCGAAAACAGACTACCTTCCATAATGACATGGCTACCATCCAATGGAATAGCAGAAATATGGAGAACAGACTATCTTCCATAAGGACAAGGCTACCATCCATTGTAGTGACAAAAATCACAACGACAGACTACCTTTCATAATGACAAGGCTACCATCCAATGGAGTAACAAAGATCTCAACAACAAACTACCTTCCATAACAACAAGGAAACCATCCATTGGAGTAATAAAAATCTCGAAAACATACTACCTTCCATAATGACAAGGCTACAATCAATTGGAGTAACAAAAATCTCGACAAGACACTACCTTCCCTAATAACTAGGCCACCATCCATTGGAGTAACAAAGATATCGACAATAGACTACCTTCCATAATGACAAGACTACCATCCATTGTAGTTACAAAAATCTTGATAACAAACTACCTTCCATAATGAGGCTACCATCCATTGGAGTAACAAAGATATCAACAACAGACTACCTTCCATAATGACAAGACTACTATCCATTGTAGTAACAAAAATCTCGACAACAGACTACCTTCCATAATGACAAGGCTACCATCCATTGTAGTAAAAAAAATCTCGACAACATACTACCTTTTAAAATGACATGGCTACCATCCACTGGAGTAATAATAATCTTGGGAACATACTACGTTCCACAATGACAAGGCTACCATCCACCAGAGTAACAAAAATCTCGACAACAGACTACCTTCCATAATGACAAGGCTACCATCCATTTTAGTAACAAAAATCTCAACAACAGACTACCTTCCATAATGACTAGGCTACCATCCATTGGAGTAACAACGATATCAATAACAGACTACCTTCCATAATGACAAGACTACCATCCATTGGAGTAACAAAAATCTCGACAATAGACTACCTTCAATAATGACAAGGCTACCATCAGTTACAGTAACAAAAATATCGACAACAGACTACCTTCCATAATGACAAGGCTACCATCTATTGGAATAACAAAAATCTCGATAACAGACTACCTTCTATAACGACTAGGCTACCATCCAATGGAATAACAAAAATCTAGATAACAGACTACCTTCCATAGTGATAAGGCTACCATCCATTGGAGTGACAGAATACCTTCCATAATGACAAGGCTACCATCCATTGGAGTAACAATGGTCGCGACAATAAACTACCTTCCATAATGACAAGGCTACCATCCATTGGAGTAACAAAAATATCAACAATAGACTACCTTCCGTAATGATTAAGCTAACATCCATTGGATTAACCAAGATATCGACAACAGACAACCTTCCATAATGACAAGACTACCATCCATTGTAGCAAAAAAAATCTCGACAACAAACTACCTTCCATAATGACTAGGCTACCATCCATTGGAGTAACAAAGATATCGACAACAGACTACCTTCCATAATGACAAGACTACCATCCATTGTAGTAACAAAAATCTCGACAATAGACTACCTTCCATAATGACAAGGCTACCATCCATTAGAGTAACAAAAATCTCGACAACAGACTACCTTCCATAATGATAACGGTACCATCTATTGGAATAACAAAAATCTCGAGAACATAATACCTTCCATAATGACAAGGCTACCATCCAATGGAATAGCAAAAATATCTAGAACAAACTATCTTCCATAGTGACAAGGCTACCATCCATTGGAGTGACAGAAATCACAATGACAGAAAACCTTCCTTAATGACAAGGCTACCATCCATTGGAGTAACAATGATCTCGACAACAAACTACCTTCCATAACGACAAGGCTACCATCCATTGGAGAAACCAAAATCTCGACAACAGACTACCTTCCATAATGACAAGGCTACCATCCATTGGAGTAACAAAAATCTCGACAACAAACTACCTTCCATAATGATTAAGCTACCATCCATTGGATTAACAAAGATATCGACAACAGATAACCTTCCAGAATGACAAGACTACCATCCATTGTTGCAACTAAAATCTCGACAACAGACTACCTTCCATAATGACTAGGCTACCATCCATTGGAGTAACAAAGATATCGACAACAGACTACCTTCCATAATGACAAGGCTACCATCCATTGGAGTGACAGAAATCACAATGACAGAATACCTTCCTTAATGACAAGGCTACCATCCATTGGAGTAACAATGATCTCGACAACAAACTACCTTCTATAACGACAAGGCTACCATCCATTGGAGAAACAAAAATCTCGAAAACATACTACCTTCCATAATGACAAGGCTACCATCCATTGGAGTAACAAAAATCTCGACAACAGACTACCTTCCATAATGCTTATGCTACCATCCATTGGATTAACAAAGATATCGACATCAGATAACCTTCCATAATGACAAGACTACCATCCATTGTTGCAACAAAAATCTCGACAACAAACTACCTTCCATAATGACTAGGCTACCATCCATTGGAGTAACAAAGATATCGACAACAGACTACCTTCCATAATGACAAGACTACCATCCATTGTAGTAAGAAAAATCTCGACAACAAACTACCTTCCATAATGACAAGGCTACCATCCATTAGAGTAACAAAAATCTCTACAACAGACTATCTTCCATAATTATAAGGCTACCATCTATTGGAAAAACAAAAATCTCGAGAACATAATACCTTCCATAATGACAAGGCTACCATCAAATGGAATAGCAGAAATATCGAGAACAAACTATCTTCCATAGTGACAAGGCTACCATCCATTGGAGTGACAGAAATCACAACGACAGACTACCTTCCCAAATGACAAGGCTACCATCCAATGGAGTAACAATGATTTCGACAACAAACTACCTTCCATAACAACAAGGATACCATCCATTGGAGTAATAAAAATCTCGACAATATACTACCTTCCATAATGACAAGGCTACCATCCATTGGTGTAACAAAGATATCGACAACAGACTACCTTCCATAATGACAAGAATACCATCCATTATAGTAACAAAAATCTCGACAACAGACTATCTTCCATAATTATAAGGCTACCATCTATTGGAAAAAGAAAAATCTCGAGAACATAATACCTTCCATAATGACAAGGCTACCATCCAATGAAATAGCAGAAATATCGAGAACAAACTATCTTCCATAGTGACAAGGCTACCATCCATTGGAGTGACAGAAATCACAACGACAGACTACCTTCCCAAATGACAAGGCTACCATCCAATGGAGTAACAATGATTTCGACAACAAACTACCTTCCATAACAACAAGGATACCATCCATTGGAGTAATAAAAATCTCGACAATATTCTACCTTCCATAATGACAAGGCTACCATCCATTGGAGTAACAAAGATATCGACAACAGACTACCTTCCATAATGACAAGAATACCATCCATTATAGTAACAAAAATCTCGACAACAAACTACCTTCCATAATGAGGCTACCATCCATTGGAGTAACAAAGATATCAACAATAGATTACCTTCCATAATGACAAGACTACTATCCATTGTAGTAACAAAAACTCGACAACAGACTACCTTCCATAATGACTAGGCTACCATCCATTGGAGTAACAAAGATATCGACAAAAGACTACCTTCCATAATGATAAGACTACCTTCAATTGTACTAAAAAAAATCTCGACAACAGACTACCTTCCATAATGACAAGGCTACCATCCATTAGAGTAACAAAAATCTCAAGAACAGACTACCTTCCAAAATGACAAGGCTACCATCCAATGGAATAACAAAAATCTAGATAACAGACTACCTTCCATAGTGACAAGGCTACCATCCATTGGAGTGACAGAAATCACAATGACAGAAAACCTTCCTTAATGACAAGGCTACCATCCATTGGAGTAACAATGATCTCGACAACAAACTACCTTCCATAACGACAAGGCTACCATCCATTGGAGAAACCAAAATCTCGACAACAGACTACCTTCCATAATGACAAGGCTACCATCCATTGGAGTAACAAAAATCTCGACAACAAACTACCTTCCATAATGATTAAGCTACCATCCATTGGATTAATAAAGATATCGACAATAGATAACCTTCCAGAATGACAAGACTACCATCCATTGTTGCAACTAAAATCTCGACAACAGACTACCTTCCATAATGACTAGGCTACCATCCATTGGAGTAACAAAGATATCGACAACAGACTACCTTCCATAATGACAAGACTACCATCCATTGTAGTAAGAAAAATCTCGACAACAAACTACCTTCCATAATGACAAGGCTACCATCCATTAGAGTAACAAAAATCTCTATAATAGACTACCTTCCATAATGATAAGGCTACCATCTATTGGAATAACAAAAATCACGAGAACATAATACCTTCCATAATGACAAGGCTACCATCCAATGGAATAGCAGAAATATCGAGAACAAACTATCTTCCATAGTGACAAGGCTACCATCCATTGGAGTGACAGAAATCACAAGGACAGACTACCTTCCCAAATGACAAGGCTACCATCCAATAGAGTAACAAAGATCTCGACAACATACTACCTTCCATAATGACAAGGCTACCATCCATCAGAGTAACAAAAATCTCGACAACAGACTACCTTCCATAATGACAAGGCTACCATCCATTGGAGTAACAACGATATCGACAACAGACTACCTTCCATAATGACAAGGCTACCATCCATTGTAGTAACAAAAATCTCGACAATAGACTACCTTCCATAATGACAAGGCTACCATCCATTAGAGTAACAAAAATCTCGACAACAGACTACCTTCCATAATGATAACGGTACCATCTATTGGAATAACAAAAATCTCGAGAACATAATACCTTCCATAATGACAAGGCTACCATCCAATGGAATAGCAAAAATATCGAGAACAAACTATCTTCCATAGTGACAAGGCTACCATCCATTGGAGTGACAGAAATCACAACGACAAACTACCTTCCATAATGACAAGGCTACCATCCAATTAATTAACAAAGATCTCGACAACAAACTACCTTCCATAACAACAAGGCTACCATCCATTGGAGTAATAAAAATCTTGACAACATACCACCTTCCATAATGACAAGGATACCATCCATTCGAGTAACAAAACTCTCGACCACAGACTACCTTCCATAATGACTAGGATACCATCCATTGGAGTAACAAAGATATCGACAACAGACTACCTTCCATAATGACAAGACTACAATCCATTGTAGTAACAAAAATCTCGACAACAGACTACCTTCCATAATGACAAGGCTACCATCCTTTAGAGTAACAAAAATCTCCACAACAGACTACCTTCCACAATGATAAGGCTACCATCTATTGGAATAACAAAAATCTTGAGAACAGACTACCTTCCATAATGATAAGGCTACCATCCAATGGAATAGCAGAAATATCGAGAATAGAGTATCTTCCATAAGGACAAGGCTACCATCCATTAGAGTGACAAAAATCACAACGATAGACTACCTTTCATAATGACAAGGCTACCATCCAATGGAGTAAAAAATATCTCGACAACAAACTACCTTCCATAACAACAAGGCTACCATCCATTGGAGTAATAAAAATCTTGACAACATACTACCTTCCATAATGACAAGGCTACAATCCATTGGAGTAACAAAAATCTCGACAACACACTACCTTCCATAATAACTAGGCTACCATCCATTGGAGTAACAAAGATATCGACAACAGACTACCTTCCATAATGACAAGAATACCATCCATTGTAGTAACAAAAATCTCGACAACAAACTACCTTCCATAATGAGGCAACCATCCATTGGAGTAACAAAGATATCAACAGCAGATTACCTTCCATAATGACAAGACTACTATCCATTATAGTAACAAAAATCTCGACAACAGACTACCTTCCATAATGACTAGGCTACCATCCATTGGAGTAACAAATATATCGATAAAAGACTACCTTCCATAATGACAAGACTACCATCAATTGTACTAACAAAAATCTCGACAACAGACTACCTTCCATAATGACAATGCTACCATCCATTAGAGTAACAAAAATCTCAAGAACAAACTACCTTCCATAATGACAAGGCTACCATCCAATGGAATAACAAAAATCTAGATAACAGACTACCTTCCATAGTGACAAGGCTACCATCCATTGGAGTGACAGAAATCACAATGACAGAAAACCTTCCTTAATGACAAGGCTACCATCCATTGGAGTAACAAAAATATCGACAATAGATTACCTTCCATAATGACAAGGCTACCATCCATTGGAGTAACAAAAATCTTGACAACAGACTACCTTCCATAATGTAAAGGCTACCATCCATCGGAGTAAAAAAAATCTCGAGAACATACTACCTTCCATAATGACAAGGCTACCATCCATTGGAGTAACAAAAATCTCGACAACAGACTACCTTCCATAATGACTAGTCTACCATCCATTGGAGTAACAAAGTTATCGACAACAAACTACCTTCCATAATTACAAGACTACCATCCATTGTAGTATCAAAAATCTCGACAACAGACTACCTTCCATACTGACAAGGCTACCATCCATTGGAGTAAAACAAATCTAGAAAACAGACTACCTTCCATAATGACAAGGCTACCATCCATTGGAGTAACAAAAATATCGACACAAGACTACCTTCCATAATGACAAGGCTACCATCCAATGGAATAACCAAAATATCGACAACAAACTACCTTCCATAATGACAAGGATACCATCCATTAGAGTAACAAAAATATCAACAACAGACTACCTTCAATAATGACAAGGCTACCATCCAATGGAGTAACAAATATCTCGTCAACAAACTACCATCAATAATGATTACGCTACGATTCATTGGAGTAACAAAGATATCGACAACAGACTACCTTCCATAATGACAAGACTACCATCCATTGTAGCAACAAAAATCTCGACAACAAACTACCTTCCATAATGACTAGGCTACCATCCATTGGAGTAACAAAGATATCAACAACAGACTACCTTCCATAATAACCAGACTATCATCCATTGTAGTAAAAAAAATCTCGACAACAGACTACCTTCCATAATGACAAGGCTACCATCCATTAGAGTAACAAAAATCTCGACAATAGACTACCTTCCATAATGATAAGGCTACCATCTATCGGAATAACAAAAATCTCGAAAACAGACTACCTTCCATAATGACATGGCTACCATCCAATGGAATAGCAGAAATATAGAGAACAGACTATCTTCCATAAGGACAAGGCTACCATCCATTGTAGTGACAAAAATCACAACGACAGACTACCTTTCATAATGACAAGGCTACCATCCAATGGAGTAACAAAGATCTCAACAACAAACTACCTTCCATAACAACAAGGAAACCATCCATTGGAGTAATAAAAATCTCGAAAACATACTACCTTCCATAATGACAAGGCTACAATCAATTGGAGTAACAAAAATCTCGACAAGACACTACCTTCCCTAATAACTAGGCCACCATCCATTGGAGTAACAAAGATATCGACAATAGACTACCTTCCATAATGACAAGACTACCATCCATTGTAGTAACAAAAATCTTGATAACAAACTACCTTCCATAATGAGGCTACCATCCATTGGAGTAACAAAGATATCAACAACAGACTACCTTCCATAATGACAAGACTACTATCCATTGTAGTAACAAAAATCTCGACAACAGACTACCTTCCATAATGACAAGGCTACCATCCATTTTAGTAACAAAAATCTCAACAACAGACTACCTTTTAAAATGACATGGCTACCATCCACTAGAGTAATAATAATCTTGGGAACATACTACGTTCCACAATGACAAGGCTACCATCCACCAGAGTAACAAAAATCTCGACAACAGACTACCTTCCATAATGACAAGGCTACCATCCATTTTAGTAACAAAAATCTCAACAACAGACTACCTTCCATAATGACTAGGCTACCATCCATTGGAGTAACAACGATATCAATAACAGACTACCTTCCATAATGACAAGACTACCATCCATTGGAGTAACAAAAATCTCGACAATAGACTACCTTCAATAATGACAAGGCTACCATCAGTTACAGTAACAAAAATATCGACAACAGACTACCTTCCATAATGACAAGGCTACCATCTATTGGAATAACAAAAATCTCGATAACAGACTACCTTCTATAACGACAAGGCTACCATCCAATGGAATAACAAAAATCTAGATAACAGACTACCTTCCATAGTGATAAGGCTACCATCCATTGGAGTGACAGAATACCTTCCATAATGACAAGGCTACCATCCATTGGAGTAACAATGGTCGCGACAATAAACTACCTTCCATAATGACAAGGCTACCATCCATTGGAGTAACAAAAATATCAACAACAGACTACCTTCCATAATGATTAAGCTAACATCCATTGGATTAACAAAGATATCGACAACAGACAACCTTCCATAATGACAAGACTACCATCCATGGTAGCAAAAAAAATCTCGACAACAAACTACCTTCCATAATGACTAGGCTACCATCCATTGGAGTAACAAAGATATCGACAACAGACTACCTTCCATAATGACAAGACTACCATCCATTGTAGTAACAAAAATCTCGACAATAGACTACCTTCGATAATGACAAGGCTACCATCCATTAGAGTAACAAAAATCTCGACAACAGACTACCTTCCATAATGATAACAGTACCATCTATTAGAATAACAAAAATCTCGAGAACATAATACCTTCCATAATGACAAGGCTACCATCCAATGGAATAGCAAAAATATCGAGAACAAACTATCTTCCATAGTGACAAGGCTACCATCCATTGGAGTGACAGAAATCACAACGACAAACTACCTTCCATAATGACAAGGCTACCATCCAATTAAGTAACAAAGATCTCGACAACAAACTACCTTCCATAACAACAAGGCTACCATCCATTGGAGTAATAAAAATCTAGACAACATACCACCTTCCATAATGACAAGGATACCATCCATTTGAGTAACAAAACTCTCGACCACAGACTACCTTCCATAATGACTAGGATACCATCCATTGGAGTAACAAAGATATCGACAACAGACTACCTTCTATAATGACAAGACTACAATCCATTGTAGTAACAAAAATCTCGACAATAGACTACCTTCCATAATGACAAGGCTACCATCCATTAGAGTAACAAAAATCTCCACAACAGACTACCTTCCACAATGATAAGGCTACCATCTATTGGAATAACAAAAATCTTGAGAACAGACTACCTTCCATAATGATAAGGCTACCATCCAATGGAATAGCAGAAATATCGAGAATAGAGTATCTTCCATAAGGACAAGGCTACCATCCATTAGAGTGACAAAAATCACAACGATAGACTACCTTTCATAATGACAAGGCTACCATCCAATGGAGTAAAAAATATCTCGACAACAAACTACCTTCCATAACAACAAGGCTACCATCCATTGGAGTAATAAAAATCTTGACAACATACTACCTTCCATAATGACAAGGCTACAATCCATTGGAGTAACAAAAATCTCGACAACACACTACCTTCCATAATAACTAGGCTACCATCCATTGGAGTAACAAAGATATCGACAACAGACTACCTTCCATAATGACAAGAATACCATCCATTGTAGTAACAAAAATCTCGACAACAAACTACCTTCCATAATGAGGCAACCATCCATTGGAGTAACAAAGATATCAACAACAGATTACCTTCCATAATGACAAGACTACTATCCATTATAGTAACAAAAATCTCGACAACAGACTACCTTCCATAATGACTAGGCTACCATCCATTGGAGTAACAAATATATCGATAAAAGACTACCTTCCATAATGACAAGACTACCATCAATTGTACTAACAAAAATCTCGACAACAGACTACCTTCCATAATGACAATGCTACCATCCATTAGAGTAACAAAAATCTCAAGAACAAACTACCTTCCATAATGACAAGGCTACCATCCAATGGAATAACAAAAATCTAGATAACAGACTACCTTCCATAGTGACAAGGCTACCATCCATTGGAGTGACAGAAATCACAATGACAAAAAACCTTCCTTAATGACAAGGCTACCATCCATTGGAGTAACAATGATCTCGACAACAAACTACCTTCCATAACGACAAGGCTACCATCCATTGGAGAAACCAAAATCTCGACAACAGACTACCTTCCATAATGACAAGGCTACCATCCATTGGAGTAACAAAAATCTCGACAACAAACTACCTTCCATAATGATTAAGCTACCATCCATTGGATTAACAAAGATATCGACAACAGATAACCTTCCAGAATGACAAGACTACCATCCATTGTTGCAACTAAAATCTCGACAACAGACTACCTTCCATAATGACTAGGCTACCATCCATTGGAGTAACAAAGATATCGACAACAGACTACCTTCCATAATGACAAGGCTACCATCCATTGGAGTGACAGAAATCACAATGACAGAATACCTTCCTTAATGACAAGGCTACCATCCATTGGAGTAACAATGATCTCGACAACAAACTACCTTCCATAACGACAAGGCTACCATCCATTGGAGAAACAAAAATCTCGAAAACATACTACCTTCCATAATGACAAGGCTACCATCCATTGGAGTAACAAAAATCTCGACAACAGACTACCTTCCATAATGCTTATGCTACCATCCATTGGATTAACAAAGATATCGACAACAGATAACCTTCCATAATGACAAGACTACCATCCATTGTTGCAACAAAAATCTCGACAACAAACTACCTTCCATAATGACTAGGCTACCATCCATTGGAGTAACAAAGATATCGACAACAGACTACCTTCCATAATGACCAGACTACCATCCATTGTAGTAAGAAAAATCTCGACAATAAACTACCTTCCATAATGACAAGGCTACCATCCATTAGAGTAACAAAAATCTCTACAACAGACTATCTTCCATAATTATAAGGCTACCATCTATTGGAAAAACAAAAATCTCGAGAACATAATACCTTCCATAATGACAAGGCGACCATCCAATGGAATAGGAGAAATATCGAGAACAAACTATCTTCCATAGTGACAAGGCTAACATCCATTGGAGTGAAAGAAATCACAACGACAGACTACCTTCCCAAATGACAAGGCTACCATCCAATGGAGTAACAATGATTTCGACAACAAACTACCTTCCATAACAACAAGGATACCATCCATTGGAGTAATAAAAATCTCGACAATATACTACCTTCCATAATGACAAGGCTACCATCCATTGGTGTAACAAAGATATCGACAACAGACTACCTTCCATAATGACAAGAATACCATCCATTATAGTAACAAAAATCTCGACAACAGACTATCTTCCATAATTATAAGGCTACCATCTATTGGAAAAACAAAAATCTCGAGAACATAATACCTTCCATAATGACAAGGCTACCATTCAATGGAATAGCAGAAATATCGAGAACAAACTATCTTCCATAGTGACAAGGCTACCATCCATTGGAGTGACAGAAATCACAACGACAGACTACCTTCCCAAATGACAAGGCTACCATCCAATGGAGTAACAATGATTTCGACAACAAACTACCTTCCATAACAACAAGGATACCATCCATTGGAGTAATAAAAATCTCGACAATATACTACCTTCCATAATGACAAGGCTACCATCCATTGGAGTAACAAAGATATCGACAACAGACTACCTTCCATAATGACAAGAATACCATCCATTATAGTAACAAAAATCTCGACAACAAACTACCTTCCATAATGAGGCTACCATCCATTGGAGTAACAAAGATATCAACAACAGATTACCTTCTATAATGACAAGACTACTATCCATTGTAGTAACAAAAATCTCGACAACAGACTACCTTCCATAATGACTAGGCTACCATCCATTGGAGTAACAAAGATATCGACAAAAGACTACCTTCCATAATGATAAGACTACCTTCAATTGTACTAAAAAAAATCTCGACAACAGACTACATTCCATAATGACAAGGCTACCATCCATTAGAGTAACAAAAATCTCAAGAACAGACTACCTTCCAAAATGACAAGGCTACCATCCAATGGAATAACAAAAATCTAGATAAAAGACTACCTTCCATAGTGACAAGGCTACCATCCATTGGAGTGACAGAAATCACAATGACAGAAAACCTTCCTTAATGACAAGGCTACCATCCATTGGAGTAACAATGATCTCGACAACAAACTACCTTCCATAACGACAAGGCTACCATCCATTGGAGAAACCAAAATCTCGACAACAGACTACCTTCCATAATGACAAGGCTACCATCCATTGGAGTAACAAAAATCTCGACAACAAACTACCTTCCATAATGATTAAGCTACCATCCATTGGATTAACAAAGATATCGACAACAGATAACCTTCTAGAATGACAAGACTACCATCCATTGTTGCAACTAAAATCTCGACAACAGACTACCTTCCATAATGACTAGGCTACCATCCATTGGAGTAACAAAGATATCGACAACAGACTACCTTCCATAATGAAAAGACTACCATCCATTGTAGTAAGAAAAATCTCGACAACAAACTACCTTCCATAATGACAAGGATACCATCCATTAGAGTAACAAAAATCTCTAAAATAGACTACCTTCCATAATGATAAGGCTACCATCTATTGGAATAACAAAAATCTCGAGAACATAATACCTTCCATAATGACAAGGCTACCATCCAATGGAATAGCAGAAATATCGAGAACAAACTATCTTCCATAGTGACAAGGCTACCATCCATTGGAGTGACAGAAATCACAAGGACAGACTACCTTCCCAAATAACAAGGCTACCATCCAATAGAGTAACAAAGATCTCGACAACATACTACCTTCCATAATGACAAGGCTACCATCCATCAGAGTAACAAAAATCTCGACAACAGACTACCTTCCATAATGACAAGGCTACCATCCATTGGAGTAACAACGATATCGACAACAGACTACCTTCCATAATGACAAGGCTACCATCCATTGTAGTAACAAAAATCTCGACAACAGACTACCTTCCAAAATGATAAGGCTACCATCCATTAGAGTAACAAAAATATCGACAACAGACTACCTTCCATAATGACAAGGCTACCGTCTATTGGAATAACAAAAATCATGATAACAAACTACCTTCCATAATGACAAGGCTACCATCCAATGGAATAACAAAAATATCGAGAACAGACTACCTTCCATAGTGATAAGGATACCATCCATTGGAGTGACAAAAATCACAACGATAGAATACCTTCCATAATGACAAGGCTACCATCCATTGGAGTAACAAAGATCTCGACAACAAACTACCTTCCATAACGACAAGGCTACAATCCATTGGAGTAACAGAAATCTCGACAACAGACTACCTTCCATAATGACAAGGCTACCATCCATTCGAGTAAAACAATCTCGACAACAGACTACCTTTCATAATGATTAGGCTACCATCCATTGGAGTAACAAAGATATTGACAACAGACTACCTTCCATAATGACAAGACTACCATCCAGTGTAGCAACCAAAATCTCGACAATAAACTACGTTCCATAATGACTAGGCTACCATCCATTGGAGTAACAAAGATATCGACAACAAACTACCTTCCATAATGACAAGACTACCATCCATTGTAGTAACAAAAATCTGGACAACAGACTACCTTCCATAATGAAAAGGCTACCATCCATTAGAGTAACAAAAATCTCGATAATAGACTACCTTCCATAATGACAAGGATACCATCTATTGGAATAACAAAAATCTCGAGAATAGACTACCTTCCATAATGACAAGGCTACCATCCAATGGAATAACAAAAATATCGAGAATAGACTACCTTCCATAGTTACAAGGCTACCATCCATTTGAGTGACAGAAATAACAATGAAAGACTACCTTCTATAATGACAAGGCTACCATCCAATGGAGTAACAAAGATCTCTTCCACAAACTACCTTCCATAACAACAAGGCTACCATTCATTGAAGTAATAAAAATCTCGACAACATCCTACCTTCCAAAATGACAAGGCTACCATCCATTGGAGTAACAAAAATCTAGACAACAGACTACCTTCCTTAATGACTAGGCTACCATCCATTGGAGTAACAAATATATCGACAAGATACTACCTTCCATAATGAAAAGACTACCATCCATTGTAGTAACAAAAATCTCGACTACAAACTACCTTCCATAATGACAAGGCTACCATCCATTAGAGTAACAAAAATCTCGACAACAGACTACCTTCCATAATGACAAGGCTACCATCCAATGGAATAGCAGAAATATCGAGAGCAGACTATCTTCCATAGTAACAAGGCTACCATCCATTGGAGTGACAGAAATCACAACGACAGACTACCTTCCATAATGACAAGGCTACCATCCAATGGAGTAACAAAGATCTCGACAACAAACTACCTTCCATAACAACAAGGCTATTATCCATTGGAGTAATAAAAATCTCGACAACATACTACCTTCCATATTGACAAGGCTACCATCCATTGGAGTAACCAAAATCTAGACAACAGACAACCTTCCATAATGATTAGGCTACCATCCATTAGAGTAACAAAGATATCGACAACAGACTACTTTCCTTAATGACAAGACTACCATCCATTGTAGTTACAAAAATCTCGACAATAAACTACCTTCCATAATGACTAGGCTACCATCCATTGGAGCTAAAAAGATATCAACAACAAACTACCTTCCATAATGACAAGACTATTATCCATTGTAGTAACAAAAATCTCGACAACAAACTACCTTCCATAATGACAAGGCCACCATCCATTGTAGTAAAAAAAATCTCGACAACAGACTACCTTTTAAAATGAAAAGGCTACCATCCACTGGAGTAATAATAATCTTGGCAACATACTATCTTCCATAATGACAAGGCTACCATCCATCAGAGTAACAAAAATCCGACAACAGACTACCTTCCATACTGACAAGGCTACCATCCATTATAGTAACAAAGATCTCGACAACAGACTAATTTCCATAATGACTAGGCTACCATCCATTGAAGAAACAAAGATATCGACAATAGACTAAGTTCCATAATGACAAGACTACCATCCATTGTAGTAACAAAAATCTCGATAACAGACTACCTTCCATAATGACAAGGCTACCATCCATTAGAGTAACAAAAATCTCGACAACAGACTACGTTCCATAATGAAAAGGCTACCATCCATTATAATAAAAAAATATCTCGCCAACAGACTACCTTTTAAAATGACAAGGCTACCATCCACTGCAAAAATGATAATCTTGGCAACATACTACCTTCCATAATGACAAGGCTACCATCCATCAGAGTAACAAAAATATCGACAACAGACTACCTTCCATAATGACAAGGCTACCATCCATTATAGTAACAAAAATCTCGACAACAGACTACCTTCCATAATGACAAGGCTATCATCCATTAGAGTCACAAAAATATCGACAATAGACTACCTTCCTTAATGACAAGGCTACCGTCTATTGGAATAACAAAAATCTCGATAATAGACTACCTTACATAATGACAAGGCTACCATCCAATGGAATAACAAAAATATCGAGAACAGACTACCTTCCATAGTGATAAGGCTACCATCCATTGGAGTGACAGAAATCACAACGATAGAATACCTTCCATAATGACAAGGCTACCATCCATTGGAGTAACAAAGATCTCGACAACAAACTACCTTCCATAACGACAAGGCTACCATCCATTATAGTAACAAAAATCTCGAAAACAGACTACCTTCCATAATGAGTAGGCTACCATCCATTGGAGTAACAACGATATCGACAACAGACTACCTTCCATAATGACAAGACTACCATCCATTGTAGTAACAAAAATCTCGACAACAGACTACCTTCCATAATGAGAAGGCTACCATCCATTAGAGTAACAAAAATCTCGACAACAGAGTACCTTCCATAATGACAAGGCTACCATTTATTGGAATAACAAAAATCTCGATAACAGACTACCTTCCACAATGACAAGGCTACCATCCAATGGAATAACAAAAATATCGAGAACAAACTACATCCCATAGTGACAAGGCTACCATCCATTAGAGTGACAGAAATCACAACGACATAATACCTACAATAATGACAAGGCTACCATCCATTAGAGTAACAATGATCTCGATAACAAACCATCTTCCATAACGACAAGGCTACCATCCATTAGAGTAACAAAAATCTCGACAACAGACTACCTTCCATAATGACAAGGCTACCTTCCATTGGAGTAACAAAAATCTTGACAACATACTACCTTTCATAATGATTAGGCTACCATCCATTGGAGTAACAAAGATATCGACAACAGACAACCTTCCATAATGACAAGGCTACCATCCTTTAGAGTAACAAAAATCTCGACAATAGACTACCTTCCATAATGACCAGGCTACCATCTATTGGAATAACAAAAATCTCGAGAATAGACTACCTTCCATAATAACAAGGCTACCATCCATTGGAATAACAGAAATATCAAGAACAGACTACCTTCCATAGTGACAAGGCTACCATCCATTTGAGTGACAAAAATAACAATGAAAGACTACCTTCCATAATGACAAGGCTACCATCCAATGGAGTAACAAAGATCTCTACCAAAAAACTACCTTCCATAACAACAAGGCTACCATTCATTGGAGTAATAAAAATCTCGACAACATCCTACCTTCCAAAATGATAAGGCTACCATCCATTGGAGTAACAAAAATCTAGACAAAACACTACCTTCCATAATGACTAGGCTACCATCCATTAGAGTAACAAATATATCGACAAGATACTACCTTCCATAATGAAAAGACTACCATTTATTGTAGTAACAAAAATATCGACAACAAACTACCTTCCATAATGACAAGGCTACCATCCATAAGAGTAACAAAAATCTCGACAACGGACTACCTTCTATAATGGTAAGGCTACCATCTATTAGAATAACAAAACTCTCAAGAACATAATACCTTCCATAATGATAAGGCTACCATCCAATGGAATAGCAGAAATATCGAGAACATACTATCTTCCATATTGACAAGGCTACCATCCATTGGAGTGACAGAAATCACAACGACAGACTACCTTCTGTAATGACAAGGCTACCATCCAATGGAGTCACAAAGATCTCGACAACAAACTACTTTCCATAACAACAAGGCTACTATCCATTGGAGTAATAAAAATCTCGACAACATACTACCTTCCATAATGACAAGGCTACCATCCATTGGAGTAATAAAAATCTCGACAACAGACTACCTTCCATAAGGACTAGGCTACCATCCATTGGAGTAACAAAGATATCGACAACAGACTACCTTCCATAATGACAAGGCTACCATCCATCATAGTAACAAAAATATCGACAACAGACTACCTTCCATAATGACAAGGCTACCATCCATTATAGTAACAAAGATCTCGACAACAGACTACCTTCCATAATGACTAGGCTACCATCCATTAGAGTAACAACGATATCGCCAACAGACTACCTTCCAAAATGACAAGGCTACCATCTATTGGAATAACAAAAATCTCAATAACAGACTACCTTCCATAATGACAAGGCTACCATCCAATGGAATAACAAAAATATCGAGAACAAACTACCTTCGATAGTGACAAGGCTACCATCCATTGGAGTGACAGAAATCACAACGACAAAATACCTTCCATAATGACAAGGCTACCATCCATTGGAGTAACAATGATCTCGACAACAAACCACCTTCCATAACGACAAGGCTACCATCCATTAGAGTAACAAAAATCTCGACAACAGACTACCTTCCATAATGACAAGGCTACCTTCCAATGGAGTAACAAAAATCTCGACAACAGACTACCTTTCATAATGACAAGGCTACCATCTATTGGAATAACAAAAATCTCGAGAATAGACTACCTTCCATAATGACAAGGCTACCATCCAATGGAATAACAGAAATGTTGAGAACTAACTACCTTCCGTAGTGACAAGGCTACCATCTAATAGAGTAACATAGTTCTCGACCACAAACTACCATCCATAAAAACAAGGCTACCATCCATTGGAGTAATAAAAATCTCGACAACATACTACCTTCCATAATGACAAGGCTAGAATCCATTGGAGTAACAATGATCTCGACAACAAACTACCTTCAATAACGACAAGGCTACCATCCATTGGAGTAACAAAAATCTCGACAATAGACTACCTTCCATAATGACAAGGCTACCTTCCGTTGGAGTAACAAAAATCTCGACAACAGACTACCTTCCATAAGGACTAGGCTACCATCTAGTGGAGTTAGAAAGATATCGACAACAGACTACTTTCCATAATCACAAGACTACCATCCATTATTGTTACAAAAATCTCGACAACAAACTACCTTCCATAATGACTAGGATACCATCCATTGGAGTAACAAAGATATCAACAACACACTACCTTCCATAATGACAAGACTACTATCCATTGTAGTAACAAAAATCTCGACAACAAACTACCTTCCATAATGACAAGGCTACCATCCATTGTAGTAAAAAAAATCTCGACAAGAGACTACCTTTTAAAATGAAAAGGCTACCATCCACTGGAGTAATAATAATCTTGGCAACATACTACCTTCCATAATGACAACGCTACCATCCATCAGAGTAACAAAAATCTCGACAACAGACTACCTTACATAATGACAAGGCTACCATCCATTATAGTAACAAAAATCTAGACAACAAACTACCTTCCATAATGACTAGGCTACAATCCATTGGGGTAACAACGATATCGACAACAGACTACCTTCCACAATGACAAGACTACCATCCATTGTAGTAACAAAAATCTCGACAACAGACTACCTTCCATAATGACAAGGCTACCATCCATTAGAGTAACAAACATCTCGACAACAGACTACCTTCCATAATGACAAGGCTACCGTCTATTGGAATAAAAAAAATCTCGATAACAGACTACCTTCCATAATGACAAGGCTACCATCCAATGGAATAACAAAAATATCGAGAACAAACTACCTTCCATAGTGACAAGGCTACCATCCATTGGAGTAATAAAAATCTCGACAACATACTACCTTCCATAATGACAAGGCTACCATCCATTGGAGTAGCAATGATCTCGACAACAAACTAACTTCCATAACGACAAGGCTACCATCCATTGGAGTAACAAAAATCTCGACAACAGACTACCTTCCATAATGACAAGGCTACCTTCCATTGGAGTAACAAAAATCTTGACAACATACTACCTTTCATAATGATTAGGCTACCATCCATTGGAGTAACAAAGATACCGACAACAGACTACCTTCCATAATGACAAGACTACCATCCATTGTAGTAACAAAAATCTCGACAACAGACTACCTTCCATAATGACAAGGCTACCATCCATTAGAGTAACAAAAATCTCGACAACATACTACCTTTCATAATGACAAGGCTACCATCTACTGGAATAACAAAAATCTATAGAATAGACTACCTTCCATAATGACAAGGCTACCATCCAATGGAATAACAGAAATGTCGAGAACTGACTACCTTCCGTAGTGACAAGGCTACCATCTAATAGAGTAACAAAGTTCTCGACCACAAACTACCATCCATAAAAACAAGGCTACCATCCATTGGAGTAATAAAAATCTCGACAACATACTACATTCCATAATGACAAGGCTACCATCCATTGGAGTAACAATGATCTCGACAACACACTACCTTCCAAAACGACAAGGCTACCATCCATTGGAGTAACAAAAATCTCGACAATAGACTACCTTCCATAATGACAAGGCTACCTTCCATTGGAGTAACAAAAATCTCGACAACAGACTACCTTCCATAATGACTAGGCTACCATCCATTGGAGTAACAAAGATATCGACAACAGACTACCTTCTATAATGACAAGGCTACCATCCATTGGAGTAACAAAAATCTCGACAACAAACTACCTTCCATAATGACTAGGCTACCATCCATTGGAGTAAAAAAGATGTCAAAAACAGACTACCTTCCATAATGACAAGACTACTATCCATTGTAGTAAAAAATATCTCGACAACAAACTACCTTCCATAATGACAAGGCTACCATCCATTGTAGTAAAAAAAATCTCGACAACAGACTACCTTTTAAAATGAAAAGGCTACAATCCACTGGAGTAATAATAATATTGGCAACATACTACCTTCCATAATGACAAGGCTACCATCCATCAGAGTAACAAAAATCTCGACAAGAGACTACCTTCCATAATGACAAGGATACCATCCATTATAGTAACAAAAATCTAGACAACAGACTACCTTCCATAATGACTAGGCTACCATCCATTGGAGTAACAACGATATGGACAACAGACTACCTTCCATAATGACAAGACTACCATCCATTGTAGTAACAAAAATCTCGACAACAGACTACCTTCCATAATGACAAGGCTACCATCCATTAGAGTAACAAAAATCTCGACAACAGACTATCTTCCATAATGACAAGGCTACCATCTATTGGAATAACAAAAATCTCGATAACAGACTACCTTCCATAATGACAAGGCTACCATCCAATGGAATAACAAAAATAACGAGAACAAACTACCTTCCATAGTG
This sequence comes from Vicia faba, assembly GCA_948472305.1. Lineage (NCBI taxonomy): Eukaryota > Viridiplantae > Streptophyta > Magnoliopsida > Fabales > Fabaceae > Vicia > Vicia faba. The sequence continues at coordinate 746,384,367 of OX451738.1, forward strand.
ACAAGGCTACCATCCATTGGAGTGACATAAATCACAACGACATAATACCTTCCATAATGACAAGGCTACAATCCATTGGAGTAACAATGATCTCGACAACAAACCACATTCCATAACGACAAGGCTACCATCCATTAGAGTAACAAAAATCTCGACAACAGACTACCTTCCATAATGACAAGGCTACCATCTATTGGAATAACAAAAATCTCGATAACAGACTACCTTCCATAATGACAAGGCTACCATCCAATGGAATAACAAAAATATCGAGAACAAATTACCTTCCATAGTGACAAGGCTACCATCCATTGGAGTGACATAAATCACAACGAAAGAATACCTTCCATAATGACAAGGCTACCATCCATTGGAGTAACAATGATCTCGACAACAAACCACATTCCATAACGACAAGGCTACCATCCGTTAGAGTAACAAAAATCTCGACAACAGACTACCTTCCATAATTATAAGGCTACCTTCCATTGGAGTAACAAAAATCTTGACAACATACTACCTTTCATAATGATTAGGCCACCATTCATTGGAGTAACAAAGATATCAACAACAGACTACCTTCCATAATGACAAGACTACCATCCATTGTAGTAACAAAAATCTCAACAACAGACTACCTTCCATAATGACAAGGCTACCATCTATTAAAGTAACAAAAATCTCGACAATAGACTACCTTTCATAATGACAAGGCTACCATCTATTGGAATAACAAAAATCTCGAGAATAGACTACCTTCCATAATGACAAGGCTACCATCCAATGGAATAACAGAAATGTTGAGAACTGACTACCTTCCGTAGTGACAAGGCTACCATCCAATGGAATAACAAAGTTCTCGACCACAAACTACCATCCATAAAAACAAGGCTACCATCCATTGGAGTAATAAAAATCTCGACAACATACTACCTTCCATAATGACAAGGCTACCATCCATTGGAGTAACAATGATCTCGACAACAAACTACCTTCCATAACGACAAGGCTACCATCCATTGGAGTAACAAAGATCTCGACAACATACTACCTTCCATAATGACAAGGCTACCATCCATTGGAGTAACAAAAATATAGACAACGGTCTACCTTCTATAATGACTAGGCTACCATCCATTGGAGTAACAAAGTTATCGACAACAGACTACCTTCTATAATGACAAGGCTACCATCCATTGGAGTAACAAAAATCTCGACAACAAACTACCTTCCATAATGACTAGGCTACCATCCATTGGAGTAACAAAGATGTCAAAAACAGACTACCTTCCATAATGACAAGACTACCATCCATTGTAGTAAAAAAAATCTCGACAACAGACTACCTTTTAAAATGAAAAGGCTACCATCCACTAGAGTAATAATAATATTGGCAACATACTACCTTCCATAATGACAAGGCTACCATCCATCAGAGTAACAAAAATCTCGACAACAGACTACCTTCCATAATGACAAGGCTACCATCCATTATAGTAACAAAAATCTAGACAACAGACTACCTTCCATAATGACTAGGCTACCATCCATTGGAGTAACAACGATATCGACAACAGACTACCTTCCATAATGACAAGACTACCATCCATTGTAGTAACAAAAATCTCAACAACAGACTACCTTCCATAATGACAAGGCTACCATCCTTTAGAGTACCAAAAACCTCGACAACAGACTACCTTTCATAATGACAAGGCTACCATCTATTGGAATAACAAAAATCTCGAGAATAGACTACCTTCCATAATGACAAGGCTACCATCCAATGGAATAACAGAAATTTCGAGAACTGACTACCTTCCGTAGTGACAAGGATACCATCCAATGGAGTAACAAAGTTCTCGACCACAAACTACCATCCATTGGAGTAATAAAAATCTCGACAACATACTACCTTCCATAATGACAAGGCTATCATCCATTGGAGTAACAAAAATATAGACAATGCTCTACCTTCCATAATGACTAGGCTACCATCCATTGGAGTAACAAAGATATCGACAACAGACTACCTTCTATAATGACAAGGCTACCATCCATTGGAGTAACAAAAATCTTAACAACAAACTACATTCCATAATGACTAGGCTACCATCCATTCAAGTAACAAAGATGTCAAAAACAGACTACCTTCCATAATGACAAGACTATTATCCATTGTAGTAAAAAAAATCTCGACAACAGACTACCTTCCATAATGACAAGGCTACCATCCAATGGAATAGCAGAAATATCGAGAACAAACTATCTTCCATAATAACAAGGCTACCATCCATTGGAGTGACAGAAATCACAACGACAGACTACCTTCCATAATGACAAGGGTACCATCCATTGGAGTAACAAAGATCTCGACAACAAACTACCTTCCATAACAACAAGGCTACTATCCATTGGAGTAATAAAAATCTCGACAACATACTACCTTCCATAATGACAAGGCTACCATCCATTGGAGTAACCAAAATCTGGACAACAGACAACCTTCCATAATGATTAGGCTTCCATCCATTAGAGTAACAAAGATATCAACAACATACTACTTTCCATAATGACAAGACTACCATCCATTGTAGTTACAAAAATCTCGACAACAAACTACCTTCCATAATGACTAGGCTACCATCCGTTGGAGTAAAAAAGATATCAACAACAAACTACCTTCCATAATGACAAGAATATTATCCATTGTAGTAACAAAAATCTCGACAACAAACTACCTTCCATAATGACAAGGCTACCATCCATTGTAGTAAAAAAAATCTCGACAACAGACTACCTTTTAAAATGAAAAGGCTACCATCCACTGGAGTAATAATAATCTTGGCAACATAATATTTTCCATAATGACAAGGCTACCATCCATCAGAGTAACAAAAATCTCGACAACAGACTACCTTCCATAATGACAAGGCTACCATCCATTATAGTAACAAATATCTTGACAACAGACTAATTTCCATAATGATTAGGCTACCATTCATTGAAGAAACAAAGATATCGACAACAGACTAACTTCCATAATGACAAGACTACCATCCATTGTAGTAACAAAAATCTCGATAACAGACTACCTTCCATAATGACAAGGCTACCATCCATTAGAGTAACAAAAATCTCGACAACAGACTACCTTACATAATGAAAAGGCTACCATCCATTATAATAAAAAAACATCTCGACAACAGACTACCTTTTAAAATGACAAGGCTACCATCCACTGCAGTAATGATAATCTTGGCAACATACTACCTTCCATAATGACAAGGCTACCATCCATCAGAGGAACAAAAATATCGACAACAGACTACCTTCCATAATGACAAGGCTACCATCGATTATAGTAACAAAAATCTCGACAATAGACTACCTTCCATAATGACTAGGCTACCATCCATTGGAGTAACAACGATATCGACAACAGACTACCTTCCATAATGACAAGGCTACCATCCATTGTAGTAACAAAAATCTCGACAACAGACTACCTTCCATAATGACAAGGCTATCATCCATTAGAGTAACCAAAATATCGACAACAGACTACCTTCCATAATGTCAAGGCTACCGTCTATTGGAATAACAAAAATCATGATAACAGACTACCTTCCATAATGACAAGGCTACCATCCAATGGAATAACAAAAATATCGAGAACAGACTACCTTCCATAGTGATAAGGATACCATCCATTGGAGTGACAGAAATCACAACGATAGAATACCTTCCATAATGACAAGGCTACCATCCATTCGAGTAACAAAGATCTCGACAACAAACTACCTTCCATAACGACAAGGCTACAATCCATTGGAGTAACAGAAATCTCGACAACAGACTACCTTCCATAATGACTAGGCTACCATCCATTCGAGTAACAAAAATCTCGACAACAGACTACCTTTCATAATGATTAGGCTACCATCCATTGGAGTAACAAAGATATCGACAATAGACTACCTTCCATAATGACAAGACTACCATCCAGTGTAGCAACCAAAATCTCGACAACAAACTACGTTCCATAATGACTAGGCTACCATCCATTGGAGTAACAAAGATATCGACAACAAACTACCTTCCATAATGACAAGACTACCATCCATTGTAGTAACAAAAATCTCGACAACAGACTACCTTCCATAATGACAAGGCTACCATCCATTAGAGTAACAAAAATCTCGATAATAGACTACCTTCCATAATGACAAGGATACCATCTATTGGAATAACAAAAATCTCGAGAATAGACTACCTTCCATAATGACAAGGCTACCATCCAATGGAATAACAAAAATATCGAGAATAGACTACCTTCCATAGTGACAAGGCTACCATCCATTTGAGTGACAGAAATAACAACGAAAGACTACCTTCTATAATGACAAGGCTACCATCCAATGGAGTAACAAAGATCTCTTCCACAAACTATCTTCCATAACAACAAGGCTTCCATTCATTGGAGTAATAAAAATCTCGACAACATCCTACCTTCCAAAATGACAAGGCTACCATCCATTGGAGTAACAAAAATCTAGACAACAGACTACCTTCCTTAATGACTAGGCTACCATCCATTGGAGTAACAAATATATCGACAAGATACTACCTTCCATAATGAAAAGACTACCATCCATTGTAGTAACAAAAATCTCGACAACAAACTACCTTCCATAATGACAAGGCTACCATCCATTAGAGTAACAAAAATCTCGACAACAGACTACCTTACATAATGGTAAGGCTGCCATCTATTGGAATAACAAAACTCTCAAGAACATAATACCTTCCATAATGACAAGGCTACCATCCAATGGAATAGCAGAAATATCGAGAACAGACTATCTTCCATAGTAACAAAGCTACCATCCATTGGAGTGACAGAAATCACAACGACAGACTACCTTCCATAATGACAAGGCTACCATCCAATGGAGTAACAAAGATCTCGACAACAAACTACCTTCCATAACAATAAGGCTACTATCCATTGGAGTAATAAAAATCTCGACAACATACTACCTTCCATAATGACAAGGCTACCATCCATTGGAGTAACCAAAATCTAGACAACAGACAACCATCCATAATGATTAGGTTACCATCCATTAGAGTAACAAAGATATCGACAACAGACTACTTTCCATAATGACAAGACTACCATCCATTGTAGTTACAAAAATCTCGACAACAAACTACCTTCCATAATGACTAGGCTACCATCCATTGGAGCTAAAAAGGTATCAACAACAAACTACCTTCCATAATGACAAGACTATTATCCATTGTAGTAACAAAAATCTCGACAACAAACTCCCTTCCATAATGACAAGGCTACCATCCATTGTAGTAAAAAAAATCTCGACAACAGACTACCTTTTAAAATGAAAAGGCTACCATCCACTGGAGTAATAATAATCTTGGCAACATACTATCTTCCATAATGACAAGGCTACCATCCATCAGAGTAACAAAAATCTCGACAACAGACTACCTTCCATAATGACAAGGCTACCATCCATTATAGTAACAAAGATCTCGACAACAGACTAATTTCCATAATGACTAGGCTACCAACCATTGAAGAAACAAAGATATCGACAACAGACTAAGTTCCATAATGACAAGACTACCATCCATTGTAGTAACAAAAATCTCGATAACAGACTACCTTCCATAATGACAAGGCTACCATCCATTAGAGTAACAAAAATCTCGACAACAGACTACCTTCCATAATGAAAGAGCTACCATCCATTATAATAAAAAAATATCTCGACAACAGACTACCTTTTAAAATGACAAGGCTACCATCCACTGCAGTAATGATAATCTTGGCAACATACTACCTTCCATAATGACAAGGCTACCATCCATTATAGTAACAAAAATCTCGACAACAGACTACCTTCCATAATGACAAGGCTACCATCCATTAGAGTAAGAAAAATATCGACAATAGACTACCTTCCATAATGACAAGGCTACCGTCTATTGGAATAACAAAAATCTCGATAATAGACTACCTTACATAATGACAAGGCTACCATCCAATGTAATAACAAAAATATCGAGAACAGACTACCTTCCATAGTGATAAGGCTACCATCCATTGGAGTGACAGAAATCACAACGATAGAATACCTTCCATAATGACAAGGCTACCATCCATTGGAGTAACAAAGATCTCGACAACAAACTACCTTCCATAACGACAAGGCTACCATCCATTAGTAACAAAAATCTCGACAACAGACTACCTTCCATAATGACTAGGCTACCATCCATTGGAGTAACAACGATATCGACAACAGACTACCTTCCATAATGACAAGACTACCATCCATTGTAGTAACAAAATCTCGACAACAGACTACCTTCCATAATGAGAAGGCTACCATCCATTAGAGTAACAAAAATCTCGACAACAGAGTACCTTCCATAATGACAAGGCTACCATTTATTGGAATAACAAAAATCTCGATAACAGACTACCTTCCACAATGACAAGGCTACCATCCAATGGAATAACAAAAATATCGAGAACAAACTACATCCCATAGTGACAAGGCTACCATCCATTAGAGTGACAGAAATCACAACGACATAATACCTACAATAATGACAAGGCTACCATCCATTGGAGTAACAATGATCTCGATAACAAACCATCTTCCATAACGACAAGGCTACCATCCATTAGAGTAACAAAAATCTCGACAACAGACTACCTTCCATAATGACAAGGCTACCTTCCATTGGAGTAACAAAAATCTTGACAACATACTACCTTTCATAATGATTAGGCTACCATCCATTGGAGTAACAAATATATCGACAACAGACAACCTTCCATAATGACAAGGCTACCATCCTTTAGAGTAACAAAAATCTCGACAATAGACTACCTTGCATAATGACCAGGCTACCATCTATTGGAATAACAAAAATCTCGAGAATAAACTACCTTCCATAATAACAAGGTTACCATCCATTGGAATAACATAAATATCAAGAACAGACTACCTTCCATAGTGATAAGGCTACCATCCATTTGAGTGACAAAAATAAAAATGAAAGACTACCTTCCATAATGACAAGGCTACCATCCAATGGAGTAACAAAGATCTCTACCAAAAAACTACCTTCCATAACAACAAGGCTACCATTCATTGGAGTAATAAAAATCTCGACAACATCCTACCTTCCAAAATGATAAGGCTAACATCCATTGGAGTAATAAAAATCTAGACAAAACACTACCTTCCATAATGACTAGGTTACCATCCATTGGAGCAACAAATATATCGACAAGATACTACCTTCCATAATGAAAAGACTACCATCCATTGTAGTAACAAAAATCTCGACAACAAACTACCTTCCATAATGACAAGGCTACCATCCATAAGAGTAACAAAAATCTCGACAACGGACTACCATCTATAATGGTAAGGCTACCATCTATTAGAATAACAAAACTCTCAAGAACATAATACCTTCCATAATGATAAGGCTACCATCCAATGGAATAGCAGAAATATCGAGAACAGACTATCTTCCATAGTGACAAGGCTGCCATCCATTGGAGTGACAGAAATCACAACGACAGACTACCTTCGGTAATGACAAGGCTACCATCCAATGGAGTCACAAAGATCTCGACAACAAACTACCTTCCATAACAACAAGGCTACTATCCATTGGAGTAATAAAAATCTCGACAACATACTACCTTCCATAATGACAAGGCTACCATCCATTGGAGTAATAAAAATCTCGACAACAGACTACCTTCCATAAGGACTAGGCTACCATCCATTGGAGTAACAAAGATATCGACAACAGACTACCTTCCATAATGACAAGGCTACCATCCATCATAGTAACAAAAATCTCGACAACAGACTACCTTCCATAATGACAAGGCTACCATCCATTATATTAACAAAGATCTCGACAACAGACTACCTTCCATAATGACTAGGCTACCATCCATTAGAGTAACAACGATATCGACAACAGACTACCTTCCAAAATGACAAGGCTACCATCTATTGGAATAACAAAAATCTCGATAACAGACTACCTTCCATAATGACAAGGCTACCATCCAATGGAATAACAAAAATATCGAGAACAAATTACCTTCCATAGTGACAAGGCTACCATCCATTGGAGTGACATAAATCACAACGAAAGAATACCTTCCATAATGACAAGGCTACCATCCATTGGAGTAACAATGATGTTGACAACAAACCACATTCCATAACGACAAGGCTACCATCCATTAGAGTAACAAAAATCTCGACAACAGACTACCTTCCATAATGACAAGGCTACCTTCCATTGGAGTAACAAAAATCTTGACAACATACTATCTTTCATAATGATTAGGCTACCATTCATTGGAGTAACAAAGATATCGACAACAGACTACCTTCGATAATGACAAGACTACCATCCATTGTAGTAACAAAAATCTCAACAACAGACTACCTTCCATAATGACAAGGCTACCATCCATTAGAGTAACAAAAATCTCGACAACAGACTACCTTTCATAATGACAAGGCTACCATCTATTGGAATAACAAAAATCTCGAGAATAGACTACCTTCCATAATGACAAGGCTACCATCCAATGGAATAATAGAAATGTTGAGAACTGACTACCTTCCGTAGTGACAAGGCTACCATCCAATGGAATAACATAGTTCTCGACCACAAACTACCATCCATAAAAACAAGGCTACCATCCATTGGAGTAATAAAAATCTCGACAACATACTACCTTCCATAATGACAAGGCTACAATCCATTGGAGTAACAATGATCTCGACAACAAACTACCTTCCATAACGACAAGGCTACCATCCATTGGAGTAACAAAAATCTCGACAATAGACTACCTTCCATAATGACAAGGCTACCTTCCATTGGAGTAACAAAAATCTCGACAACAGACTACCTTCCATAAGGACTAGGCTACCATCCAGTGGAGTTAGAAAGATATTGACAACAGACTACTTTCCATAATCACAAGACTACCATCCATTATAGTTAAAAAAATCTCGACAACAGACTACCTTCCATAATGACAAGGCTACCAACCATTAGAGTAACAAAAATCTCGACAACATACTACCTTTCAAAATGACAAGGCTACCATCTATTGGAATAACAAAAATCTAAAGAATAGACTACCTTCCATAATGACAAGGCTACCATCCAATGGAATAACAGAAATGTCGAGAACTGACTACCTTCCGTAGTGACAAGGCTACCATCTAATAGAGTAACAAAGTTCTCGACCACAAACTACCATCCATAAAAACAAGGCTACCATCCATTGGAGTAATAAAAATCTCGACAACATACTACCTTCCATAATGACAAGGCTACCATCCATTGGAGAACAATGATCTCGACAATAAACTACCTTCCATAACGACAAGGCTACCATCCATTGGAGTAACAAAAATCTCGACAACATACTACGTTCCATAATGACAAGGCTACCATCCATTGGAGTAACAAAAATATAGACAACGGTCTACCTTCCATAATGACTAGGCTACCATCCATGGGAGTAACAAAGATATCGACAACAGACTACCTTCTATAATGACAAGGCTACCATCCATTGGAGTAACAAAAATCTCGACAACAAACTACCTTCCATAATGACTAGGCTACCATCCATTGGAGTAACAAAGATGTCAAAAAAAGACTACCTTCCATAATGACAAGACTATTATCCGTTGTAGTAAAAAAAATCTCGACAACAGGCTACCTTCCATAATGACAAGGCTACCATCCATTGTAGTAAAAAAAATCTCGACAACAGACTACCTTCCATAATGACAAGGCTACCATCGATTAGAGTACCAAAAATCTCGACAACAGACTACCTTTCATAATGACAAGGCTACCATCTATTGGAATAACAAAAATCTCGAGAATAGACTACCTTTCATAATGACAAGGCTACCATCCAATGGAATAACAGAAATGTTGAGAACTGACTACCTTCCGTAGTGACAAGGCTACCATCCAATGGAATAACAAAGTTCTCGACCACAAACTACCATCCATAAAAACAAGGCTACCATCCATTGGAGTAATAAAAATCTCGACAACATACTACCTTCCATAATGACAAGGCTACCATCCATTGGAGTAACAATGATCTCGACAACAAACTACCTTCCATAACGACAAGCCTACCATCCATTGGAGTAACAAAAATCTCGACAACAGACTACCTTCCATAATGACAAGGCTACCTTCCATTGGAGTAACAAAAATCTTGACAACATACTACCTTTCATAATGATTAGGCTACTATCCGTTGGAGTAACAAAGATATCGACAACAGACTACCTTCCATAATGACAAGACTACCATCCATTGTAGTAACAAAAATCTCGACAACAGACTACCTTTCATAATGACAAGGCTACCATCCATTAGAGTAACAAAAATCTCGACAACAAACTACCTTTCATAATGACAAGGCTACCATCTATTGGAATAACAAAAATCTAGAGAATAGACTACCTTCCATAATGACAAGGCTACCATCCAATGGAATAACAGAAATTTCGAGAACTAACTACCTTCCGTAGTGACAAGGATACCATCCAATGGAGTAACAAAGTTCTCGACCACAAACTACCATCCATTGGAGTAATAAAAATCTCGACAACATACTACCTTCCATAATGACAAGGCTATCATCCATTGGAGTAACAAAAATATAGACAACGGTCTACCTTCCATAATGACTAGGCTACCATCCATTGGAGTAACAAAGATATCGACAACAGACTACCTTCTATAATGACAAGGCTACCATCCATTGGAGTAACAAAAATCTCAACAACAAACTACCTTCCATAATGACTAGGCTACCATCCATTCAAGTAACAAAGATGTCAAAAACAGACTACCTTCCATAATGACAAGACTACTATCCATTGTAGTAAAAAAAATCTCGACAACAGACTACCTTCCATAATGACAAGGCTACCATCCATTGTAGTAAAAAAAATATCGACAACAGACTACCTTTTAAAATGAAAAGGCTACCATCCACTGGAGTAATAATAATCTTGGCAACATACTACCTTCCATAATGACAAGGCTACCATCCATCAGAGTAACAAAAATCTCGAAAATAGACTACCTTCCATAATGACAAGTCTACCATCCATTATAGTAACAAAAATCTCGACAACAGACTACCTTCCATAATGACTAGGCTACCATCCATTGGTGTAAAAAAATCTCGACAACAGACTACATTCCATAATGACAAGACTGCCATCCATTGTAGTAACAAAAATTTCGACAACAGACTACCTTCCATAATGATAAGGCTACCATCTATTGGAATAACAAAAATCTTGATAACAGACTACCTTCCATAATGACAAGGCTACCATCCAATGGAATAACAAAAATATCGAGAACATACTACCTTCCATAGTGACAAGGCTACCATCAATTGGAGTGACAGAAATCACAATGACACAATACCTTCCATAATGACAAAGCTACCATCCATTGGGGTAACAATGATCTCGACAACAAACTACCTTCCATAACAATAAGGCTACCATCCATTGGACTAACAAAAATCTCGACAAAAGTCTACCTTCCATAATAACAAGGCTACCTTCCATTGGAGTAACAAAAATCTTGACAACATACTACCTTTTATAATGATTAGGATACCATCGATTGGAGTAACAAAGATATCGACAACAGACTACCATCCATAATGACAAGACTACCATCCATTGTAGTACCAAAAATCTCGAAAAAAGACTACCTTCCATAATGACAAGGCTACCATCCATTAGAGTAACAAAAATCTCGACAACAGACTACCTTTCATAATGACAAGGCTACCATCTATTAGAATAAGAAAAATCTCAAGAATAGACTACCTTCCATAATGACTAGGCTAACATCCATTGGAGTAACAAAGATATCGACAACAGACTACTTTCCATAATGACAAGACTACCATCCATTGTAGTTACAAAAATCTCGACAACAAACTACCTTCCATAATGACTAGGCTACCATCCACTGGAGTAACAAAGATATCAACAACAGACTACTATCCATTGTAGTAACAAAAATCTTGACAACAGACTACCTTCCATAATGACAAGGCTACCATCCATTGTATTAAAAAAAATCTCTTCAACAGACTACCTTTTAAAATGAAAAGGCTACCATCCACTGGAATAATAATAATCTTGGCAACATACTACCTTCCATAATGACAAGGCTACCATCCATCAGAGTAACAAAAATCTCGACAACAGACTACCTTCCAAAATGACAAGGCTACCATCCATTATAGTAACAAAAATCTCGACAACAGACTACCATCCATTGGAGTAATAATGATCTCGACAATAAACTACCTTTTATAACGACAAGGCTACCATCCATTGGAGTAACAAAAATGTCGACAACAGACTACCTTCCATAATGACAAGGCTACCTTCCATTGGAGTAACAAAAATCTTGACAACATACTACCTTTCATAATGATTAGGCTACCATCCGTTGGAGTAACAAAGATATAAACAACAGACTACCTTCCATAATGATAAGACTGCCATCCATTGTAGTAACAAAAATTTCGACAACAGACTACCTTCCATAATGACAAGGCTACCATCCATTAGAGTAACAAAAATCTCGACAACAGACAACCTTTCATAATGACAAGGCTACCATCTATTGGAATAACAAAAATCTCGAGAATAGACTACCTTCCATAATGACAAGGCTACCATCCAATGGAATAACAGAAATGTCGAGAAGTGACTACCTTCCGTAGTGACAAGGCTACCATCCAATGGAGTAACAAAGTTCTCGACCACAAACTACCATCCATAAAAACAAAGCTACCATCCATTGGAGTAATAAAAATCTCGACAACATACTACCTTCCATAATGACAAGGCTACCATCCATTGGAGTAACAAAAATATAGACAACGGACTACCTTCCATAATGACTAGGCTACCATCCATTGGAGTAACAAAAATCTCGACAACAGACTACCTTCCATAATGACAAGGCTACCTTCCATTGGAGTAACAAAAATCTTGACAACATACTACCTTTCATAATGATTAGGCTACCATCCATTGGAGTAACAAAGATATCGACAACAGACTACCTTCCATAATGACAAGACTACCATCCATTGTAGTAACAAAAATCTCGACAACAGACTACCTCCCATAATGACAAGGCTACCATCCATTAGAGTAACAAAAGTCTCGACAACAGACTACCTTTCATAATGACAAGGCTACGATCTATTGGAATAACAAAAATCTAGAGAATAGACTACCTTCCATAATGACAAGGCTACCATCCAATGGAAAAACAGAAATGTCGAGAACTGACTACCTTCCGTAGTGACAAGGCTACCATCCAATGGAGTAACAAAGTTCTCGACCACAAACTACCATCCATAAAAACAAAGCTACCATCCATTGGAGTAATAAAAATCTCGACAACATACTACCTTCCATAATGACAAGGCTACCATCCATTGGAGTAACAATGATCTCGACAACAAACTACCTTCCATAACGACAAGGCTACCATCCATTGGAGTAACAAAAATCTCGACAATAGACTACCTTCCATAATGACAAGGCTACCTTCCATTGGAGTAACAAAAATCTTGACAACATACTACCTTTCATAATGATTAGGCTACCATCCATTGGAGTAACAAAGATATCGACAACAGACTACCTTCCATAATGACAAGACTACCATCCATTGTAGTAACAAAAATCTCGACAACAGACTACCTTCCATAATGACAAGGCTACCATCCATTAGAGTAACAAAAGTCTCGACAACAGACTACCTTTCATAATGACAAGGCTACGATCTATTGGAATAACAAAAATCTAGAGAATAGACTACCTTCCATAATGACAAGGCTACCATCCAATGGAAAAATAGAAATGTCGAGAACTGACTACCTTCCGTAGTGACAAGGCTACCATCCAATGGAGTAACAAAGTTCTCGACCACAAACTACCATCCATAAAAACAAGGCTACCATCCATTGGAGTAATAAAAATCTCGACAACATACTACCTTCAATAATGACAAGGCTACCATCCATTGGAGTAACAAAAATATAGACAACGGACTACCTTCCATAATGACTAGGCTACCATCCATTGGAGTAACAAAAATCTCGACAACAGACTACCTTCCATAATGACAAGGCTACCTTCCATTGGAGTAACAAAAATCTTGACAACATACTACCTTTCATAATGATTAGGCTACCATCCATTGGAGTAACAAAGATATCGACAACAGACTACCTTCCATAATGACAAGACTACCATCCATTGTAGTAACAAAAATCTCGACAACAGACTACCTCCCATAATGACAAGGCTACCATCCATTAGAGTAACAAAAGTCTCGACAACAGACTACCTTTCATAATGACAAGGCTACGATCTATTGGAATAACAAAAATCTAGAGAATAGACTACCTTCCATAATGACAAGGCTACCATCCAATGGAAAAACAGAAATGTCGAGAACTGACTACCTTCCGTAGTGACAAGGCTACCATCCAATGGAGTAACAAAGTTCTCGACCACCAACTACCATCCATAAAAACAAGGCTACCATCCATTGGAGTAATAAAAATCTCGACAACATACTACCTTCCATAATGACAAGGCTACCATCCATTGGAGTAACAAAAATATAGACAATGGACTACCTTCTATAATGACAAGGCTACCATCCATTGGAGTAACAAAAATCTCGACAACAAACTACCTTCCGTAATGACTAGGCTTCCATCCCTTGGAGTAACAAAGATATCAACAACAGACTACCTTCCATAATGACAAGACTACTATCCATTGTGGTAACTAAAATCTCGACAACAGACTACCTTCCATAATGACAAGGCTAGCATCCATTGTAGTAAAAAAAATCTCGACAACAGACTACCTTTTAAAATGAAAAGGCTACCATCCACTGGAGTAATAATAATCTTGGTAACATACTACCTTCCATAATGACAAGGCTACCATCAGTCAGAGTAACAAAAATCTCGACAACAGACTACCTTCCATAATGACAAGGCTGCCATCCATTATAGTAACAAAAATCTCGACAACAGACTACCTTCCATAATGACTAGGCTACCATCCATTGGAGTAACAAAGATATCGACAACAAACTACCTTCCATAATGACAAGACTACCATCCATCGTAGTAACAAAAATCTCGACAACATACTACCTTCCATAATGACAAGGCTACCATCCTTTAGAGTAACAATAATCTCGACAACAGACTACCTTCCATAATGACAAGGCTACCATCTATTGGAATAACAAAAATCTCGAGAACAGACTACCTTCCATAGTGACAAGGCTACCATCCATTGGAGTGACAAAAATCACAACGACAGAATACCTTCTATAATGACAAGGCTACCATCCATTGGAGTAATAATGATCTCGACAATAAACTACCTTCTATAACGACAAGGCTACCATCCATTGGAGTAACAAAAATCTCGACAACAGACTACCTTCCATAATGACAAGGCTACCTTCCATGGGAGTAACAAAAATCTTGAAAACATACTACCTTTCATAATGATTAGGCTACCATCCGTTGGAGTAACAAAGATATCGACAACATACTACCTTCCATAATGACAAGACTACCATCCATTGTAGTAACAAAAATCTCGACAACAGACTACCTTCCATAATGACAAGGCTACCATCCATTAGAGTAACAAAAATCTCGACAACAGACTACCTCTCATAATGACAAGGCTACCATCCAATGGAATAACACAAATGTCGAGAACTGACTACCTTCCGTAGTGACAAGGCTACCATCCAATGGAGTAACAAAGTTCTCGACCACAAACTACCATCCATAAAAACAAGGCTACCATCCATTGGAGTAACAAAAATATAGACAACGGATACCTTCCATAATGACTAGGCTACCATCCATTGGAGTAACAAAGATTTCGACAATAGACTACCTTCTATAATGACAAGGCTACCATCCATTGGAGTGACAAAAATCTCAACGACAAACTATCTTCCATAATCACAAGGCTACCATCCATTGTAGTAACAAAAATATCAACAATATACTACCTTCCATAATGACAAGGCTACCATCCATTGGAGTAACAAAAATCTTGACAACAGACAGCCTTCCATACTGATAAGGATAAAATCCATTGGAGTAACAAAAATATCGACAACAGACTACCTTTTGTATTGACAAGGCTTCCATCCATTGGAATAACAAAAATCTCGACAACAAACTTGCTTCCATAATGACAAGGCTACCATCCATTGGAGTAACAAAAATATCGAAAACAGACTTTGTTCCATAATAACAAGGCTACCATCCATTAGAGTAACAAAAATCTCGACATCAAACTACCTTCCATAATGACAAGGCTACCATCTATTGGAATAACAAAAATCTCGAGAACAAACTACCTTCCATAATGATAAGGCTACCATCCAATGGATTAACAAAGATATCGACAACATACTACCTTCCATAATGAAAAGGCTACCACCCATTAGAGTAACAAAAATATCGACAATAGACTACCTTTCAGAATGATTAGGCTACCATCCATAGGAGTAACAAAGATATCGACAACAGACTACCTTCCATAATGACAATACTACAATCCATTGTAGCAACAAAAATCTCGACAACAAACTACCTTCCATAATGATTAGGCTACCATCCATTGGAATAACAAAGATATCGACAACAGACTACCTTCCATAATGACAAGACTACCATCCATTGTAGTAACAAAAATCTCGACAACAGACTACCTTCCATAATGACAAGGCTACCATCCATTAGAGTAACAAAAATCTTGACAATAGACTACCTTCCATAATGACAAGGCTACCATCTATTGGTATAACAAAAATCTCGAGAATAGACTAACTTCCATAATGACAAGGCTACCATCCAATAGAATAACAGAATTATCGAGAACAGACTACCTTCCATAGTGACAAGGCTACCATCCATTTGAGTGATAGAAATAACAACGAAAGACTACCTTCCATAATGACAAGGCTACAATCCAATGGAGTAACAAAGATCTCGACCACAAACTACCTTCCATAACAACAAGGCTACCATTCTTTGGAGTAATAAAAATCTCGACAATATCCTACCTTCCAAAAATGATAAGGCTACCAACCATTGGAGTAACAAAAATATCGACAACAGACTACCTTTCATAATGATTAGGCTACCATCCATTTGAGTAACAAAGATATCGACAACAGACTACCTTCCATAATGACAAGACTACCATCCATTGTAGTAACAAAAATCTCGACAACAGAATACCTTCCATAATGACAAGGCTACCATCCATTAGAGTAACAAAAGTCTCGAAAACAGACTACCTTTCATAATGACAAGGCTACCATCTATTGGAATAACAAAAATCTAGAGAATAGACTACCTTCCATAATGACAAGTCTACCATCCAATGGAATAACACAAATGTCGAGAACTGACTACCTTTCGTAGTGACAAGGCTACCATCCAATGGAGTAACAAAGTTCTCGACCACAAACTACCATCCATAAAAACAAGGCTACCATCCATTGGAGTAATAAAAATCTCGACAACATACTACCTTCCATAATGACAAGGCTACCAACCATTGGAGTAACAAAAATATAGACAACGGACTACCTTCCATAATGACTAGGCTACCATCCATTGGAGTAACAAAGATATCGACAACAGACTACCTTCTATAATGACAAGGCTACCATCCATTGGAGTAAAAAAAATCTCGGCAATAGACTACCTTCCATAATGACAAGGCTACCATCCATTGGAGTGACAAAAATCTCAACGACAAACTATATTCCATAATCAGAAGGCTACCATCCATTGTAGTAACAAAAATATCAACAATAGACTACCTTCCGTAATGACAAGGCTACCATCCATTGGAGTAACAAAAATCTTGACAACAGACAGCCTTCCATACTGACAAGGATAAAATCCATTGGATTAACAAAAATATCGACAACAGACTACCTTCTGAATTGACAAGGCTTCCATCCATTGGAATAAAAAAAATCTCGACAACAAACTTGCTTCCATAATGACAAGGCTACCATCCATTGGAGTAAAAAAAATATCGAAAACAGACTTTGTTCCATAATGACAAGGCTACCATCCAGTAGAGTAACAAAAATCTCGACAACAAACTACCTTCCATAATGACAAGGCTACCATCTATTGGAATAACAAAAATCTCGAGAACAAACTACCTTCCATAATGACAAGGCTACCATCCAATGGAGTAACAAAGATATCGACAACATACTACCTTCCATAATTGCAAGGCTACCATCCATTAGAGTAACAAAAATATCGACAACAGACTACCTTTCATAATGATTAGGCTACCATCCATTGGAGTAACAAAGATATCGACAACAGACTACCTTCCATAATGACAATACTAAATCCATTGTAGCAACAAAAATCTCGACAACAAACTACCTTCCATAATGATTAGGCTACCATCCATTGGAATAACAAAGATATCGACAACAGACTACCTTCCATAATGACAAGACTACCATCCATTGTAGTAACAAAAATCTCGACAACAGACTACCTTCCATAATGACAAGGCTACCATCCATTAGAGTAACAAAAATCTCGACAATAGACTACCTTCCATAATGACAAGGCTACCATCTATTGGTATAACAAAAATCTCGAGAATAGACTAACTTCCATAATGACAAGGCTACCAATTAATGGAATAACAGAATTATCGAGAACAGACTACCTTCCATAGTGACAAGGCTACCATCCATTTGAGTGACAGAAATAACAACGAAAGACTACCTTCCATAATGACAAGGCTACAATCTAATGGAGTAACAAAGATCTCGTCCGCAAACTACCTTCCATAACAACAAGGCTACCATTCTTTGGAGTAATAAAAATCTCGACACCTACCTTCCAAAAATGATAAGGCTACCATCCATTGGAGTAACAAAAATCTAGACAATGGACTTCCTTCCATAATGACTAGGCTACCATCCATTGGAGTAACAAAGATATCGACAACAGACTACCTTCCATAATGAAAAGACTACCATCCATTGTAGTAACAAAAATCTCGACAACAATCTACCTTCCATAATGACAAGGCTACCATCCATTAGAGTAACAAAAATCTCGACAACAGACTACCTTCCATAATAATAAGGCTACCATCTATTGGAATAAAAAAAATCTCGAGAACATAATACGTTCCATAATGACAAGGCTACCATCCAATGGAATAGAAGAAATATCGAGAACAAACTATCTTCCATAGTGACAAGGCTACCATCCATTGGAGTGAAAGAAATCACAACGACAGACTACCTTCCATAATGACAAGGCTACCATCCAATGGAGTAACAAAGATCTCGACAACAAACTACCTTCCATAACAACAAGCCTACCATCCATTGGAGTAATAAAAATCTCGACAACATACTACCTTCCATAATGACAAGGCTACCATCCATTGGAGTAACAAAAATCTCGACAACAGACTACCTTCCATAATGACTAGGCTATCATCCATTGGAGTAACAAAGATATCGACAACAGACTACTTTCCATAATGACAAGACTACCATCCATTGTAGTTACAAAAATCTCGACAACGAACTACCTTCCATAATGACTAGGCTACCATCCATTGGAGTAACAAAGATATCAACAATAGACTACCTTCCATAATGACAAGACTGCTATCCATTGTAGTAATAAAAATCTCGACAACAAATACCTTGCATAATGACAAGGCTACCATCCATTGTAGTAAAAAAATCTCGACAACAGACTACCTTTTAAAATGAAAAGGCTACCATCCACTGGAGTAATAATAATCTTGGCAACATACTACCTTCCATAATGACAAGGCTACTATCCATCAGAGTAACAAAAATCTCAACAACAGACTACCTTCCATAATGACAAGGCTACAATCCATTATAGTAACAAAAATCTCGACAACAGACTACCTTCCATAATGACAAGGCTACCATCCATTGGAGTAACAACGATATCGACAACAGACTACCTTCCATAATGATAAGACTACCATCCATTGTAGTAACAAAAATCTCGACAACAGACTACCTTCCATAATGACAAGGCTACCATCCATTAGAGTAAAAAAAATCTCGACAACAGACTACCTTCCATAATGACAAGGCTACCATCTATTAGAATAACAAAAATCTCGATAACAGACTACCTTCCATAATGACAAGGCTACCATCAAATGGAATAACAAAAATATCGACAACAGAATACCTTCCATAGTGACAAGGATACCATCCATTGGAGTGACAGAAATCACAACGAAAGAATACCTTCCATAATGACAAGGCTACCATCCATCGGAGTAACAAAAATCTCGCCAACAGACTACCTTCCATAATGACAAGGCTACCATCCATTGGAGTGACAAAAATCTCAACGACAAACTACCTTCCATAATGACAAGTCTACCATCCAATGGAATAACAGAAATGTCGAGAACTGACTACCTTCCGTAGTGACAAGGCTACCATCCAATGGAGTAATAAAAATCTCGACAACATCCTACCTTCCAAAATGACAAGGCTACCATCCATTGGAGTAACAAAAATCTAGACAATGGACTTCCTTCCATAATGAGAAGGCTACCATCCATTAGAGTAACAAAAATCTCGACAACAGACTACCTTCCATAATGATAAGGCTACCGTCTATTGGAATAACAAAAATCTCGAGAACATAATACCTTCCATAATGACAAGGCTACCATCCAATGGAATAACAGAAATATCGAGAACAAACTATCTTCCATAGTGACAAGGCTACCATCCATTGGAGTGATAGAAATCACAACGACAGACTACCTTCCATAATGACAAGGCTACCATCCAATGGAGTAACAAAGATCTTGACAACAAACTACCTTCCATAACAACAAGGCTACCATCCATTGGAGTAATAAAAATCTCGACAACATACTACCTTCCATAATGACAAGGCTACCATCCATTGGAGTAACAAAAATCTCGACAACAGACTACCTTCCATAATGACTAGGCTACCAACCATTGGAGTAACAAAGATATCGACAACAGACTACTTTCCATAATGACAAGACTACCATCCATTGTAGTTACAAAAATCTCGACAACAAACTACCTTCCATAATGACTAGGCTACCATCCATTGGAGTAACAAAGATATCAACAACAGACTACCTTCCATAATGACAAGACTATTATCCATTGTAGTAACAAAAATCTCTACAACAGACTACCTTCCATAATGACAAGGCTACCATCCATTGTAGTAAAAAAAATCTCGACAACAAACTACCTTTTAAAATGAAAAGGCTACCATCCACTAGAGTAATAATAATCTTGGCAACATACTACCTTCCATAATGAGAACGCTACCATCCATCAGAGTAACAAAAATATGGACAACAGACTACCTTCCATAATGACAAGGCTACCATCCATTATAGTAACAAAAATCTCGACAACAACTACCTTCCATAATGACTAGGCTACCATCCATTGGAGCAACAACGATATCGACAACAGACTACCTTCCATAATGACAAGACTACCATCCATTGTAGTACCAAAAATCTCGACAACAGACTACCTTCCATAATGACAAGGCTACCATCCATTAGAGTAACAAAAATCTCGACAACAGACTACCTTCCATAATGACAAGGCTACCATCTATTGGAATAACAAAAATCTCGATAACAGACTACCTTCCATAATGACAAGGCTACCATCCAATGGAATAACAAAAATATCGAGAACATACTACTTTCCATGGTGACAAGGCTACAATCCTACCATCCATTGGAGTGACAGAAATCACAACGACAGAATACCTTCCATAATGACAAGGCTACCATCCATTGGAGTAACAATGATCTCAAAAACAAACTACCTTTCATAACGACAAGGCTACCATCCATTGGAATAACAAAAATCTCGACAACAGACTACCTTCCATAATGAAAAGGCTACCTTCCATTGGGATAACAAAAATCTTGACAACATACTACCTTTCATAATGATTAGGCTACCATCCATTGGAGTAACAAAAATCTCGACAACAGACTACCTTCCATAATGACAAGGCTACCATCCATTAGAGTAACAAAAATCTCGACAACAGACTACCTTTCATAATGACAAGGCTACCATCTATTGGAATAACAAAAATCTCAAGAATAGACTACCTTCCATAGTGACAAGGCTACCATCCAATGGAGTAACAAAGTTCACGACCACAAACTACCATCCGTAAAAACAAGGCTACCATCCATTGGAGTAATAAAAATCTCAACAACATACTACCTTCCATAATGACATGGCTACCATCAATTTGAGTAACAATGATCTCGACAACAAACTACCTTCCATAACGACTAGGCTACCATCCATTGGGGTAACAAAAATCTCGACAACAGACTACCTTCCATTGGAGTAACAAAAATCATGGCAACATACTACCTTTCATAATGATTAGGCTACCATCCATTGGAGTAACAAAGATATCGACAACAGACTACCTTCCATAATGACAAGACTACCATCCATTGTAGTAAGAAAAATATCGACAACAGACTACCTTCCATAATGACAAGGCTACCATCCATTAGAGTAACAAAAATCTCAACAACAGACTACCTTTCACAATGACAAGGCTACCATCTATTGGAATCACAAAAATCTAGAGAATAGACTACCTTCCATAATGACAAGGCTACCATCCAATGGAATAACAGAAATGTCGAGAACTGACTACCTTCCGTAGTGACAAGGCTACCATCCAATGGAGTAACCAAGTTCTCAACCACAAACTACCATCCATAAAAACAAGGCTACCATCCACTGGAGTAATAAAAATCTCGACAACTTACTACCTTCCATAATGACAAGGCTACCATCCATTGAAGTAACAAAAATATAGACAACGGACTACCTTCCATAATGACTAGGCTACCATCCATTGGAGTAACAAATATATCGACAACAGACTACCTTCTATAATGACAAGGCTACCATCCATTGGAGTAACAAAAATCTCGCCAACAGACTACCTTCCATAATGACAAGGCTACCATCCATTGGAGTGACAAAAATATCAACGACAAACTACCTTCCAAAATCACAAGGCTACCATCCATTGTAGTAACAAAAATATCAATAATAGACTACCTTCCGTAATGACAAGGCTACCATCCATTGGAGTAACAAAAATCTTGACAACAGACAGCCTTCCATACTAAGAAGGATAAAATCCATTGGAGTAACAAAAATATCGACAACAGACTACCTTCTGTATTGACAAGGCTTCCATCCATTGGAGGTACAAAAATATCGAAAACAGACTTTGTTCCATAATGACAAGGCTACCATCCAGTAGAGTAACAAAAATCTCGATAACAAACTACCTTCCATAATGACAAGGCTACCTTCTATTGGAATAACAAAAATCTCGAGAACAAACTACCTTTCATTATGACAAGGCTACCATCTAATGGAATAAAAAAAATCTCGCGAATAGACTACCTTCCATAATGACAAGGCTACCATCCAATGGAATAACAGAAATGTCGACAACTGACTACCTTCCATAGTGACAAGGCTACCATCCAATGGAGTAACAAAGTTCACGACCACAAACTACCATCCATAAAAACAAGGCTACCATCCATTGGAGTAATAAAAATCTCGACAACATACTACCTTCCATAATGACAAGGCTACCATCTATTGGAATAACAAAAATCTCGAGAACAAACTACCTTCCATAATGATAAGGTTACCATCCAATGGAGTAACAAAGATATCGACAACAGACTACCTTCCATAATGACAAGGCTACCATCCATTGGAGTAACGAAAATCTCGACAACAGACTACCTTCCATAATGACAAGGCTACCATCCATTAGAGTAACAAAAATCTCGACAACAGACTACCTTTCATAATGACAAGGCTACCATCTATTGGAATAACAAAAATCTTGAGAATAGACTACCGTCCATAGTGACAAGGCTACCATCCAATGGAGTAACAAAGTTCACGACCACAAACTACCATCCATAAAACCAAGGCTACCATCCATTGGAGTAATAAAAATCTCAACAACATACTACCTTCCATAATGACATGGCTACCATCAATTTGAGTAACAATGATCTCGACAACAAACTACCTTCCATAACGACAAGGCTACCATGATTGGGGTAACAAAAATCTCGACAACAGACTACCTTCCATTGGAGTAACAAAAATCACGGCAACATACTACCTTTCATAATGATTAGGCTACCATCCATTGGAGTAACCAAGATATCGACAACAGACTACCTTCCATAATGACAAGACTACCATCCATTGTAGTAAGAAAAATATCGACAATAGACTACCTTCCATAATGACAAGGCTACCATCCATTAGAGTAACAAAAATCTCAACAACAGACTACCTTTCACAATGACAAGGCTACCATCTATTGGAATAACAAAAATCTAGAGAATAGACTACCTTCCATAATGACAAGGCTACCATCCAATGGAATAACAGAAATGTCGAGAACTGACTACCTTCCGTAGTGACAAGGCTATCATCCAATGGAGTAACAAAGTTCTCAACCACAAACTACCATCCATAAAAACAAGGCTACCATCCACTGGAGTAATAAAAATCTCGACAACTTACTACCTTCCATAATGACAAGGCTACCATCCATTGAAGTAACAAAAATATAGACAACGGACTACCTTCCATAATGACTAGGCTACCATCCATTGGAGTAACAAAGATATCGACAACAGACTACCTTCTATAATGACAAGGCTACCATCCATTGGAGTAACAAAAATCTCGCCAACAGACTACCTTCCATAATGACAAGGATACCATCCATTGGAGTGACAAAAATATCAACGACAAACTAGCTTCCAAAATCACAAGGCTACCATCCATTGTAGTACCAAAAATATCAATAATAGACTACCTTCCGTAATGACAAGGCTACCATCCATTGGAGTAACAAAAATCTTGACAACAGACAGCCTTCCATACTAAGAAGGATAAAATCCATTGGAGTAACAAAAATATCGACAACAGTCTACCTTCTGTATTGACAAGGCTTCCATCCATTGGAGGTACAATAATATCGAAAACAGACTTTGTTCCATAATGACAAGGCTACCATCCAGTAGAGTAACAAAAATCTCGACAACAAACTACCTTCCATAATGACAAGGCTACCTACTATTGGAATAACAAAAATCTCGAGAACAAACTACCTTTCATTATGACAAGGCTACCATCTAATGGAATAAAACAAATCTCGCGAATAGACTACCTTCCATAATGACAAGGCTACCATCCAATGGAATAACAGAAATGTCGACAACTGACTACCTTCCATAGTGACAAGGCTACCATCCAATGGAGTAACAAAGTTCACGACCACAAACTACCATCCATAAAAACAAGGCTACCATCCATTGGAGTAATAAAAATCTCGACAACAAACTACCTTCCATAATGACAAGTCTACCATCTATTGGAATAACAAAAATCTCGAGAACAAACTACCTTCCATAATGATAAGGTTACCATCCAATGGAGTAACAAAGATATCGACAACAGACTACCTTCCATAATGACAAGACTACCATCCATTGTAGTAACAAAAATCTCGACAACAGACTACCTTCCATAATGACAAGGCTACCATCCATTAGAGTAACAAAAATCTCGACAACAGACTACCTTTTAAAATGACAAGGCTACCATCCACTAGAGTAATAATAATCCTGGAAACATACTACCTTCCATAATGACAAGGCTACCATCCATCAGAGTAACAAAAATCTCGACAACAGACTACCTTCCTTAATGACAACCCTACCATCCATTATAGTAACAAAAATCTCGACAACAGACTAACTTCCATAATGACTAGGCTACCATCCATTGGAGTAACAACGATATCGACAACAGACTACCTTCCATAATGACAAGACTACCATCCATTTTAGTAAAAAAAATCTCGACAACAGACTAACTTCCATAATGACAAGGCTACCATCCATTAGAGTAAAAAAAACCTCGACAACAGACTACCTTTCATAATGACAAGGCTACCATCTATTGGAATAACAAAAATCTCGATAACAGACTACCTTCCGTAATGACAAGGCTACCATCCTTTGGAATAACAAAAATATCGAGAACATACTACCTTCCATAGTGATAAGGCTACCATCCATTGGAGTGACAGAAATCACAACGACATAATACATTCCATAATGACAAGACTACCATCCATTGTAGTAACAAAAATCTCGACCACAAACTACCTTCCATAACAACAAGGCGACCATTCATTGGAGTAATAAAAATTTCGACAACATCCTACCTTCAAAAATGACAAGGCTACCATCCATTTTAGTAACAAAAATCTAGACAATGGACTTTCTTCCATAATGACTAGGCTACCATCCATTGGAGTAACAAAGATATCGACAACTGACTACCTTCCATAATGAAAAGACTACCATCCATTATAGTAACAAAAATCTCGACAACAAACTACCTTCCATAATGACAAGGCTACCATCCATTAGAGTAACAAAAATCTCGACAACAGACTACCTTCCATAATGATAAGGCTACCATTTATTGGAATAACAAAAATCTCGAGATCATAATACCTTCCGAAATGACAAGGCTACCATCCAATGGAATAGCAGAAATATCAAGAACAAACTATCTTCCATAGTGATAAGGCTACCATCCATTGGAGTGAAAGAAATCACAATGACAGACTACCTTCCATAATGACAAGGCTACCATCCAATGGAGTAACAAAGATCTCGACAACAAACTACCTTCCATAACAACAAGGCTACCATCCATTGGAGTAATAAAAATCTCGACAACATACTACCTTCCATAATGACAAGGATACCATCCATTGGAGTAACAAAAATCTCGACAACAGTCTACCTTCCATAATGACTAGGCTACCAACCATTAGAGTAACAAAGATATCGACAACAGACTACTTTCCATAATGACAAGACTACCATCCATTGTAGTTACAAAAATCTCGAAACAAACTACCTTCCATAATGACTAGGCTACCATCCATTGGAGTAACAAAGATATCAACAACAAATTACCTTCCATAATGACAAGAATATTATCCATTATAGTAACAAAAATCTCGACAACAGACTACCTTCCATAATGACAAGGGTACCATCCATTGTAGTATAAAAAATCTCGACAACAAACTACGTTTTAAAATTAAAAGGCTACCATCCACTGGAGTAATAGTAATCTTGGCAACATACTACCTTCCATAATGACAAGGCTACCATCCATCAGAGTAACAAAAATCTCGACAACAAACTACCTTCCATAATGACAAGGCTATCATCCATTATTGTAACAAAAATCTCGACAACAGACTACCTTCCATAATGACTGGGCTACCATCCATTGGAGTAACAACGATATCGACAACAGACTACCTTCCATAATGACAAGACTACCATCCATTGTAGTAACAAAAATCTCGACAACAGACTACCTTCCATAATGACAAGGCTACCATCCATTAGATTAACAAAAATCTCGACAACATACTACCTTCCATAATGACAAGGCTACCATCTATCGGAATAACAAAAATCTCGATAACAGACTACCTTCCATAATGACAAGGCTACCATCCAATGGAATAACAAAAATATCGAGAACAGAGCACCTTCCATAGTGACAAGGCTACCATCCATTGGAGTGACAAAAATTACAACGACAGAATACCTTCCATAATGACAAGGCTACCATCCATTGGAGTAACAATGATCTCGACAACATACTACGTTCCATAATGACAAGACTACCATCCATTGTAGTAACAAAAAACTCGACAACAGACTACCTTCCATAATGACAAGGCTACCATCCATTAGAGTAACAAAAATCTCGAAAACAGACTACCTTTCATAATGACAAGGATACCATCTATTGGAATAACAAAAATCTCGAGAATAGACTACCTTCCATAATGACAAGGCTACCATCCAATGGAATAACAGAAATGTCGAGAACTGACTACCTTCTGTAGTGACAAGGCTACCATCCAATGGAGTAACAAAGTTCTCGACCACAAACTACCTTCCATAAAAACAAGGCTACCGTCCATTGGAGTAATAAAAATCTCAACAACATACTACCTTCCATAATGACAAGGCTACCATCCATTGGAGTAACAAAAATATAGAAAACAGACTACCTTCCATAATGACTAGGCAAACATCCATTGGAGTAACAAAGATATCGACAACAAACTACCTTCTATAATGACAAGGCTACCATCCATTGGAGTAACAAAAATCTCGCCAACATACTACCTTCCATAATCACAAGGCTACCATCCTTTGTAGTAACCAAAATATCAACAATAGACTACCTTCCGTAATGACAAGGCTACCATCCAATGGAGTAACAAAAATCTTGACAACAGACAGCCTTCCATACTGACAAGGATAAAATCCATTAGAGTAACAAAAATATCGACAACAGACTACCTACTGTATTGACAAGGCTTCCATCCATTGGAATAACAAAAATATCGACAACAAACTAGCTTCCATAATGACAAGGCTACCATCCATTGGAGTAACAAAAATATAGAAAACATACTTTGTTCCATAATGACAAGGCTACCATCGAGTAGAGTAACAAAAATCTCAACAACAAACTACCTTCCATAATGACACGGCTACCATCTATTGGAATAACAAAAATCTCGAGAACAAACTACCTTCGATAATGACAAGGCTACCATCCAATGGAGTAACAAAGATATCGACAACATACTACCTTTCATAATGACAAGACTACCATCTATTGTAGCAACAAAGATATCGACAAAAGACTAACTTCCATAATGACAAGACTACCATCCATTGTAGTAACAAAAATATCGAAAACAAACTACCTTCGATAATGACAAGGCTACCATATATTAGAGTAACAAAAATATCGACAACAGACTACCTTCCATAATGACAAGGCTACCATCTATTAAAATAAAAAAAATATCGAGAATAGTCTACCTTCCATAGTGACAAGGCTACCATCCATTGGAGTGACAACAATAACAACGACACACTAACTTCTATAATGACAAGGCTACCATCCAAGGGAGTAACAAAGATCTCGACCACAAACTACCTTCCATAACAACAAGGCTACCATCCATTGGAGTAATAAAGATATCGACAACAGACTACATTCCATAATGATTAAGATACCATCCATTGGAGTAACAAAGATATCGACAACATACTACCTTCCATAATGACAAGGCTCCCATCTATTGGAATGACAAAAATCTGGAGATTATACTACCTTCCATAATGACAAGGCTACCATCCAATGGAATAACAGAAATAGCGAGAACAAACTACCTTCCATAGTGACAAGGCTAACATCCATTGGAGTGACAGAAATAACAACGACAGACTACCTTCCATAACAACTAGGCTACCATCCATTGGAGTAATAAAGAACTCGACAACATACTACCTTCCATAATGACAAGGCTACCATCCATTGGAGTAACAAAAATATAGACACCAGACTACCTGCCATAATGATTAGGCTACCATCCATTGGAGTAACAAAGATATCGGCAAAAGACTACCTTCCATAATGACAAGGCTACCATCTATTGGAGTAACAAAAATCTCGCCAACAGACTACCTTCCATAATGACAAGTCTACCATCCATTGGAGTAACAAAATCTCGACAACATACTACCTTCCATAATGACAAGGCTATCATCCTATGGAATAACAGAGATCTCGATAACAAACTACCTTCCATAACAACAAGGCTACCATCCATTGGAGTAATAAAAATCTCGACAACGTACTACCTTACATAATGACAAGGCTACCATCCATCAGAGTAACAAAAATCTCGACAACAGACTACCTTCCATAATGACAAGGCTACCATCCATAATAGTAACAAAAATCTCGACAACAGACTACCTTCCATAATGGCTAGGCTACCATCCATTGGAGTAACAACGATATCGACAACAGACTACCTTCCATAATCATAAGACTACCATCCATTGTAGTAACAAAAATCTCGACAACAGACTACCTTCCATAATGACAAGGCTACCATCCATTAGAGTATCAAAAATCTCGACAACAAACTACCTTCCATAATGACAAGGCTACCATCTATTGGAATAACAAAAATCTCGATAACAGACTACCTTCCATAAAGACAAGGCTACCATCTAATGGAATAACAAAAATATCGAGAACAGACTACCTTCCATAGTGACAAGGCTACCATCCATTGGAGTGACTGAAATTACAACGACAGAATACCTTCCATAATGACAAGGCTACCATCCATTGGAGTAACAATGATCTCAACAACAAACTACCTTCCATAATGGCAAGGCTACCATCCATTGGAGTAACAAAAATATAGACAACGGACTACCTTCCATAATGACTAGGCAACCATCCATTGGAGTAACAAAGATATCAACAACAAACTACCTTCTATAATGACAAGGCTACCATCCATTGGAGTAACAAAAATCTCGCCAACATACTACCTTCCATAATGACAAGGCTACGATCCATTGGAGTGACAAAAATCTCAACGACAAACTACCTTCCAAAATCACAAGGCTACCATCCATTGTAGTAACAAAAATATCAACAATAGACTACCTTCCATACTGACAAGGATAAAATCCATTGGAGTAACAAAAATATCGACAACAGACTACCTTCTATATTGACAAGGCTTCCATCCATTGGAATAACAAAAATCTCGACAACAAACTAGATTCCATAATGACAAGGCTACCAACCATTGGAGTAACAAAAATATCGAAAACATACTTTGTTCCATAATGACAAGGCTACCATCCATTGGATTAACAAAAATCTCGACAACAGACTACCTTCCATAATGACAAGGCTACCTTCCATTGGAGTAACAAAAACCTTGACAACATATTACCTTTCATAATGATTAGGCTACCATCCATTAGACTAACAAAGATATCGACAACAGACTACCTTCCATAATGACAAGGCTACCATCCATTGGAGTAACAAAAATCTCGACAATAGACTACCTTTCATAATGACAAGGCTACCATCCATTGTAGTAACAAAAATATCGACAACAGAGTACCTTCCATAATGACAAGGCTACCATCCATTAGAGTAACAAAAATCTCGACAACAGACTACCTTCCATAATGACAAGGCTACCATCTATTGGAATAAAAAAAATATCGAGAATAGTCTACCTTCCATAGTGACAAAGCTACCACCCAATGGAATAACAGAAATATCGAGAACAAACTACCTTCCATAGTGAAAAGGCTACCATCCATTGGAGTGACAGCAATAACAACGACACACTACCTTCTATAATGACAAGGCTACCATCCAATGGAGTAACAAAGATCTCGACCACAAACTACCTTCCATAACAACAAGGCTACCATCCATTGGAGTAACAAAAATCTCGACAACATACTACCTTCCATAATGACAAGGTTACCATCCATTGGAGTGACAACAATCTCAACAATAGACTACGTTCCATAATTACAAGGCTACCATCCATTAGAGTAACAGAAATGTCAACGACAAACTACCTTCCAAAATGACAAGGCTACCATCCATTGTAGTAAAAAAAATATCAACAATAGACTATCTTCCATAATGACAAGGCTACCATCCAGTAGAGTAATAAAAATCTCGACAACAGACTACCTTCCATAATGACAAGGCTACCATCTATTGGAATAACAAAAATCTCGAGAACAAACTACCTTCCATAATGACAAGGCTACCATCTATTGGAATAACAAAAATCTCGAGAACAAACTACCTTCCATAAGGACAAGGCTACCATCCAATGGAATAACAAAAATATCGAGAACAAACTACCTTCCATAGTGACAAGGCTATAATCCATTGGAGTGATAGAAATCATAACAACAAAATACCTTCCATAATGACAAGGCTACCATCCATTGGAGTAACAAAGATCTCGACAACAAACTACTTTCGATATTGACAAGGCTACCATCCAATTGAGTAATAAAAATCTCGACAATAGACTACCATCCATAATGTCAAGGCTACCATTCATTGGAGTAACAAAAATCTCGACAACAGACTACCTTCCATAATGATTAAGATACCATCCATTGGAGTAACAAAGATATCGACAACATACTACCTTCCATAATGACAAGGCTACCATCCATTAGAGTATCAAAAATCTCGACAACAGACTACCTTCCATAATGACAAGGCTCCCATCTATTGGAATAACAAAAATCTGGAGAATATACTACCTTCCATAATGACAAAGCTACCATCCAATAAAATAACAGAAATAGCGAGAACAGACTACCTTTCATAGTGACAAGGCTAACATCCATTGGAGTGACAGAAATAACAATGACAGACTACCTTCCTTTGACAAGGCTACCATCCAATGGAGTAACAAAGAACTCGACCACAAACTACCTTCCATAACAACTAGGCTACCATCCATTGGAGTAATAAAAATCTCGACAACATAATACCTTCCATAATGACAAGGCTACCGTCCATTGGAGTAACAAAAATCTAGACACCAGACTACCTGCCATAATGACTAGGCTACCATCCATTGGAGTAACAAAGATATCGGCAACAGACTACCTTCCATAATGACAAGTCTACCATCTATTGGAATAAAAAAAATATCGAGAATAGTCTACCTTCCATAATGACAAAGCTACCACCCAATGGAATAACAGAAATATCGAGAACAAACTACCTTCCATAGTGAAAAGGCTACCATCCATTTGAGTGACAGCAATAACAACGACACACTACCTTCTATAATGACAAGGCTACCATCCAATGGAGTAACAAAGATCTCGACAACAAACTACCTTCCATAACAACAAGGCTACCATCCATTGGAGTAACAAAAATCTCGACAACATACTACCTTCCATAATGACAAGGTTACCATCCATTGGAGTGACAACAATCTCAACAATAGACTACGTTCCATAATTACAAGGCTACCATCCATTAGAGTAACAGAAATGTCAACGACAAACTACCTTCCAAAATGACAAGGCTACCATCCATTGTAGTAAAAAAAATATCAACAATAGACTATCTTCCATAATGACAAGGCTACCATCCAGTAGAGTAATAAAAATCTCGACAACAGACTACCTTCCATAATGACAAGGCTACCATCTATTGGAATAACAAAAATCTCGAGAACAAACTACCTTCCATAATGACAAGGCTACCATCTATTGGAATAACAAAAATCTCGAGAACAAACTAACTTCCATAAGGACAAGGCTACCATCCAATGGAATAACAAAAATATCGAGAACAAACTACCTTCCATAGTGACAAGGCTACAATCCATTGGAGTGATAGAAATCATAACAACAGAATACCTTCCATAATGACAAGGCTACCATCCATTGGAGTAACAAAGATCTCGACAACAAACTACTTTCGATATTGACAAGGCTACCATCCATTGGAGTAATAAAAATCTCGACAATAGACTACCATCCATAATGTCAAGGCTACCATTCATTGGAGTAACAAAAATCTCGACAACAGACTACCTTCCATAATGATTAAGATACCATCCATTGGAGTAACAAAGATATCGACAACATACTACCTTCCATAATGACAAGGCTACCATCCATTAGAGTATCAAAAATCTCGACAACAGACTACCTTCCATAATGACAAGGCTCCCATCTATTGGAATAACAAAAATCTGGAGAATATACTACCTTCCATAATGACAAGGCTACCATCCAATAAAATAACAGAAATAGCGAGAACAGACTACCTTTCATAGTGACAAGGCTAACATCCATTGGAGTGACAGAAATAACAATGACAGACTACCTTCCTTTGACAAGGCTACCATCCAATGGAGTAACAAAGAACTCGACCACAAACTACCTTCCATAACAACTAGGCTACCATCCATTGGAGTAATAAAAATCTCGACAACATACTACCTTCCATAATGACAAGGCTACCGTCCATTGGAGTAACAAAAATCTAGACACCAGACTACCTGCCATAATGACTAGGCTACCATCCATTGGAGTAACAAAGATATCGGCAACAGACTACCTTCCATAATGACAAGGCTACCATCTATTGGAGTAACACAAATCTCGCCAATAGACTACCTTCCATAATGACAAGTCTACCATCCATTGGAGTAACAAAATCTCGACAACATACTACCTTCCATAATGACAAGGCTATCATCCTATGGAATAACAGAAATATCGAGAACAGATTATCTTCCATAGTGACATGGCTACCATCCATTGGAGTGACGGAAATCACAACGACAGACTACCTTCCATAATGACAAGGCTACCATCCAATGGAGTAACAAAGATCTCGATAACAAACTACCTTCCATAACAACAAGGCTACCATCCATTGGAGTAATAAAAATCTCGACAACATACTACCTTCCATAATGACAAGGCTACCATCCATTGGAGTAACAAAAATCTCGACAACAGACTACCTTCCATAATGACTAGGCTACCATCCATTGGAGTAACAAAGATATCGACAATAGACTACCTTCCATAATGACAAGACTACCATCCATTGTTGTAACAAAAATGTCGACAACAAACTACCTTCCATAATGACTAGGCTACCATCCATTGGAGTAACAAAGATATCAACAACAGACTACATTCCATAATGACAAGACTACTATCCATTGTAGTAACAAAAATCTCGACAACATACTACCTTCCATAATGACAAGGCTACCATCCATTATAGTAAGAAAAATCTCGACAACAAACTACCTTCCATAATGAGTAGGCTACCATCCATTGGAGTAACAAAGATATCGACAACAAACTACGTTCCATAATGACAAGACTACCATCCATTGTAGTAACAAAAATCTCGACAACAGACTATCTTCCATAATTACAAGGCTACCGTCCATTAGAGTAACAAAAATCTCGACAACAGACTACCTTCCATAATGACAATGCTACCATCCATTGGAGTAACAAAAATCTGGACAATAGACTACCTTCCATACTGACAAGGCTAACATCCATTAGAGTAACAAAAATCTCGACAACAGACTAGCTTCTATAATGATAAGGCTACCATCTATTGGAATAACAAAAATCTCGAGAACATACTACCTTGCATAATGACAAGGCTACCATCCAATGGAATAACAGAAATATCGAGAATAGACTATCTTCCATAGTGACAAGGCTACCATCCATTGGAGTGACAGAAATCACAACGACAGACTACCTTCTATAATGACAAGGCTACCATCCAATAGAGTAACAAAGATCTCGACACCAAACTACCTTCCATAACAACAAGGCTACCATCCATTGGAGTAATAAAAATCTCGACAACATACTACCTTCCATAATGACAAGGCTACCATCCATTGGAGTAGCAAGAATCTCGACAACAAACTACATTCCATAATGACTAGGCTAACATCCATTGGAGTAACAAAGATATCGACAATAGACTACCTTCCATAATGACAAGGCTACCATCCATTGTAGTAAAAAAATATTGACATTAGACTACCTTTTCAAATGACAAGGCTACCATCCACTAGAGTAATAATAATCTTGGCATCATACTACCTTCCATAATGACAAGGCTACCATCCATCAGAGTAACAAAAATCTCGACAACAGACTACCTTTCATAATGACAAGGCTACCATCCATTATAGTAACAAAAATCTCGACAACAAACTAACTTCCATAATGACTAAGCTACCATCCATTGGACTAACAAAGATATCGACAACAAACTACCTTCCATAATGACAAGACTACCATCCATTGTAGTAACAAAAATCTCGACAATAGACTACTTTCCATAATGACAAGGCTACCATCCATCAGAGTAACAAAAATCTCGACCACATACTACCTTCCATAATGACAAGGCTAACATCCATTATTGTAACACAAATCTCGACAACAAACTACCTTCCATAATGACTAGGCTACCATCCATTGGAGTAACAAAGATATCGACAACAGACTACCTTCCATAATGACAAGACTACCATCCATTGTAGTAACAAAAATCTCGACAACAGACTACCTTCCATAATGACAAGGCTACCATCCATTAGAGTAACAAAAATCTCGACAACAGACTACCTTCCATAATTACAAGGCTACCATCCATTGGAGTAAAAAAATCTGGACAACAGACTACCTTCCATAATGACAAGGCTATCATCCATTGGAGTAACAAAAATCTCGACAACAGACTACCTTCCATAATGATTAGGCTACCATCCATTGGAGTAACAAAGATATCAACAACAAACTACCTTCCATAATGACAAGACTACCATCCATTATAGCAACAAAAAACTCGACAACAAACTGCCTTCCATAATGACTAGGCTACCTTCCATTGGTGTACTAAAGATATCGACAACAGACTACCTTCCATAATGATAAGACTACCATCCATTGTAGTAACAAAAATCTCGACAACATACTACCTTCCATAATGACAAGGCTACCATTCATTGGAGTAACAAAGATATCGACAATAGACTACCTTCCATAATGACAAGGCTCCCATCTATTGGAATAACAAAAATCTGGAGAATATACTACCTTCCATAATGTCAAGGCTACCATCCAATGGAATAACAGAAATATCGAGAAAAGACTACCTTCCATAGTGATAAGGCTAACATCCATTGGAGTGACAGAAATAACAACGACAGACTACCTTCCATAATGACAGGGCTACCATCCAATGGAGTAACAAAGATCTCGACCACAAACTACCTTCCATAAAAACAAGGCTACCATCCATTGGAGTAATAAAAATCTCAACAACATACTACCTTCCATAATGACAAGGCTACCATCCATTGGAGTAACAAAAATCTAGACAATAGACTACCTTCCATAATGACTAGGCTACCATCCATTGGAGTAACAAAGATATCGGCAAAAGACTACCTTCCATAATGACAAGGCTACCATCTATTGGAGTAACAAAAGTATCGCCAACAAACTACCTTCCATAATGACAAGTCTACCATCCATTGGAGTAACAAAATATCGACAACATACTACCTTCCGTAATGACAAGGCTATCATCCTATGGAATAACAAATATCGAGAACAAACTATCCTCCATAGTGACATGGCTACCATCCAATGGAGTGACAAAGATCCCGATAACAAACTACCTTCCATAACAACAAGGCTACCATCCATTGGAGTAATAAAAATCTCGACAACATACTACCTTCCATAATGACAAGGCTACCATCCATTGGAGTAACAAAAATCTCGACAACAGACTACCTTCCATAATGACTAGGCTACCATCCATTGGCGTAACAAAGATATCGACAATAGACTACCTTCCATAATGACAAGACTACCATCCATTGTTGTAACAAAAATGTCGACAACAAGCTACCTTCCATAATGACTAGGATACCATCCATTGGAGTAACAAAGATATCAACAATAGACTACCTTCCATAGTGACAAGACTACTATCCATTGTAGTAACAAAAATCTCGACAACAGACTACCTTCCATAATGACAAGGCTACCATCCATTGTAGTAAGAAATATCTCGACAACAAACTACCTTTTAAAATGACAAGGCTACCATCCACTAGAGTAATAATAATCTTGGCAACATACTACCTTCCATAATGACAAGGCTACCATCCATCAGAGTAACAAAAATCTCGACAACAGACTACCTTCCATAATGACAAGGCTACCATCCATTATAGTAACAAAAATATCGACAACAAACTACCTTCCATAATGAGTAGGCTACCATCCATTGGAGTAACAAAGATATCGACAACAGACTACCTTCCATAATGATAAGACTACCATCCATTATAGCAACAAAAAACTCGACAACAAACTGCCTTCCATAATGACTAGGCTACCTTCCATTGGTGTACTAAAGATATCGACAACAGACTACCTTCCATAATGATAAGACTACTATCCATTGTAGTAACAAAAATCTCGACAACATACTACCTTCCATAATGACAAGGCTACCATCCATTGTAGTAAAAAATATCTCGACAACAAACTACCTTTTAAAATGACAAGGCTACCATCCACTAGAGTAATAATAATCTTGGCAACATACTACCTTCCATAATGACAAGGCTACCATCCATCAGAGTAACAAAAATCTCGACAACAGACTACCTTCCATAATGACAAGGCTACCATCCGTTATAGTAACAAAAATATCGACAACAAACTACCTTCCTTAATGAGTAGGCTACCATCCATTGGAGTAACAAAGATATCGACAACAGACTACCTTCCATAATGATAAGACTACCATCCATTGTAGTAGCAAAAATCTCGACAACAGACTACCTTCCATAATGATAAGGCTACCATCCATTAGAGTAACAAAAATCTCGACAACAGATTACCTTCCATAATGACAAGGCCACCATTTATAGGAATAACAAAAATCTCGATAATAGACTACCTTCCATAATGACAAGGCTACCATCCAATGGAATAACAAAAATATTGAGAACAAACTACCTTCCATAGTGACAAGGCTACCATCCATTGGAGTGACAGAAATCACAACGACAAAATACCTTCCATAATGAGAAGGCTACCATCCATTGGAGTAACAAAAATCTCGACAACAGACTACCTTCCATAATGACAAGGCTACCAGCCATTGGAGTAACAAAAATCTCGACAACAGACTACCTTCCATAATGATTAGGCTACCATCCATTGGAGTAACAAAGATATCGACAACAAACTACCATCCATTGTAGCAACAATAATCTCGAAAACAAACTACCTTCCATAATAACTAGGCTACCATCCATTGGAGTAACAAAGATATCAACAACAGACTACCTTCCATAATGATAAGACTACCATCCATTGTAGTAGGAAAAATCACGACAACAGACTACCTTCCATAATGACAAGGCTACCATCCATTAGAGTAACAAAAATCTCGACAACAGAGTACCTTCCATAATGACAAGGCTACCATCTATTGGAATAACAAAAATCTCGAGAATAGACTACCTTCCATAATGATAAGGCTACCATCCAATGGAATAGCAGAAATATCGAGAACAAATTATCTTCCAATGTGACAAGGCTACCATCCATTGGAGTGACAGAAATCACAACGCCGGACTACCTTCCATAATGACAAGGCTACCATCCAATGGAGTAAGAAAGATCTCGACAACAAATTACCTTTCATAACAACAAGGCTATCATCCATTGGAGTAATAAAAATCTCGACAACATACTACCTTCCATAATGACAAGGCCACCATCCATTGGAGTAACAAAAATATCGACAACAGACTACCTTCATTAATGACTAGGCTACCATCCATTGGAGTAACAAAAATCTTGACAACAAACTACTTTCCATAATGACAAGCCTACTATCCATTGTAGTAAAAAAAATATCGACAACAGACTACCTACCATAATGACAATGCTACCATCCATTGGAGTAACAAAAATATCTACAATAGACTACCTTCCATAATGACAAGGCTACCATCCATTGGAGTAACAAAAATATCGACAACAGACTACCTTCCATAATGAAAAGCCTACCATCCATTGGAGTAACAAAAATCTTGACAACAGAATACCTTCCATAATAACAAGGCTACCATACATTAGAGTAACAAAAATCTCGACAACAGACTACCTTCCATAATGACAAGGCTATAATGCATTGGAGTAATGAAAATATCAAGAAGAGACTACCTTCGATAATGACAAGACTACCATCCATTGGAGTAACAAAATCTCGCCAACATACTACCTTCCATAATGACAAGGCTACCATCCATTGAAATGACAAAAATCTCGACAATAGACTACCTTCGATAATGACAAGGCTACCATCCATTGGAGTAACAAAAATCTCGTAAATAGACTACCTTCTATAATGACAATGCTACCATCCATTGGAGTGACAAAAATCTTGACAATAGACTACCTTCCATAATGACTATGCTACCATCCATTTAAGTGACAAAAATGTCGACAACAGACTACCTTCCATAATGACAAGGCTACCATCCATTGGAGTAACGAAAATGTCGACAACAGACTACCTTCCATAATGAGAAGGCTACCATCTATTGGAATTACAAAAATCTCGAGAACAAAATGCCTTCCATAATGACAAGGCTACCATTCATTGGAGTAACAAAAATCTCGACAACAGACTACCTTCCATAATGACAAGGCTACCATCCATTGGAGTAACAAAAATCTTGACAACAAACTACCTTCCATAATGACAAGGCTACTATCCATTGTAGTAACAAAAATATCGACAACAGACTACCTTCCATAATGACAAGGCTACCACCCATTGGAGTAAAAAAAATATCGACAACAGATTACCTTCCATAATGAAAAGCCTACCATCCATTAGAGTAACAAAAATATTGACAACAGAATACCTTCCATAATGACAAGGCTACCATACATTGTAGTAACAAAAATCTCGACAATAGTCTACCTTCCATAATGACAAGGCTACCATCCATTGAAGTAACAAAATTTCTCGACAACAGACTACCTTCCATAATGATAAGGCTACGATCCACTAGAGTAACAAAAATCTCGACAATAGACTACCTTCCATAATGACAAGGCTACCATCCATTGCAATAACAAAAATCTCGCCAACAGACTACCTTCCATTGAAGTGACAAAAATATCGACAACAGACTACCTTCCATAATGACAAGGCTACCATCCATTGGAGTAACGAAAATCTCGACAACAGACTACCTTCCATAATGACAAGGCTACCATCCATTGGAGTAACAAAAATCTCGACAACAAACTACCTTCCATAATGACAAGGCTACCATCCATTATAGTAACAAAAATATCGACAACAGACTACCTTCCATAATGACAATGCTACCATCCATTGGAGTAACAAAAATATCTACAATAGACTACCTTCCATAATGACAAGGCTACCATCCATTGGAGTAACAAAAATATCGACAACAGACTACCTTCCATAATGAAAAGCCTACCATCCATTGGAGTAACAAAAATCTTGACAA
This sequence comes from Vicia faba, assembly GCA_948472305.1. Taxonomy (NCBI): domain Eukaryota; kingdom Viridiplantae; phylum Streptophyta; class Magnoliopsida; order Fabales; family Fabaceae; genus Vicia; species Vicia faba. Next base: position 746,425,879 of record OX451738.1, read on the forward strand.
CAGAATACCTTCCATAATAACAAGGCTACCATACATTAGAGTAACAAAAATCTCGACAACAGACTACCTTCCATAATGACAAGGCTATAATGCATTGGAGTAATGAAAATATCAAGAAGAGACTACCTTCGATAATGACAAGACTACCATCCATTGGAGTAACAAAATCTCGCCAACATACTACCTTCCATAATGACAAGGCTACCATCCATTGAAATGACAAAAATCTCGACAATAGACTACCTTCGATAATGACAAGGCTACCATCCATTGGAGTAACAAAAATCTCGTAAATAGACTACCTTCTATAATGACAATGCTACCATCCATTGGAGTGACAAAAATCTTGACAATAGACTACCTTCCATAATGACTATGCTACCATCCATTTAAGTGACAAAAATGTCGACAACAGACTACCTTCCATAATGACAAGGCTACCATCCATTGGAGTAACGAAAATGTCGACAACAGACTACCTTCCATAATGAGAAGGCTACCATCTATTGGAATTACAAAAATCTCGAGAACAAAATGCCTTCCATAATGACAAGGCTACCATTCATTGGAGTAACAAAAATCTCGACAACAGACTACCTTCCATAATGACAAGGCTACCATCCATTGGAGTAACAAAAATCTTGACAACAAACTACCTTCCATAATGACAAGGCTACTATCCATTGTAGTAACAAAAATATCGACAACAGACTACCTTCCATAATGACAAGGCTACCACCCATTGGAGTAAAAAAAATATCGACAACAGATTACCTTCCATAATGAAAAGCCTACCATCCATTAGAGTAACAAAAATATTGACAACAGAATACCTTCCATAATGACAAGGCTACCATACATTGTAGTAACAAAAATCTCGACAATAGTCTACCTTCCATAATGACAAGGCTACCATCCATTGAAGTAACAAAATTTCTCGACAACAGACTACCTTCCATAATGATAAGGCTACGATCCACTAGAGTAACAAAAATCTCGACAATAGACTACCTTCCATAATGACAAGGCTACCATCCATTGCAATAACAAAAATCTCGCCAACAGACTACCTTCCATTGAAGTGACAAAAATATCGACAACAGACTACCTTCCATAATGACAAGGCTACCATCCATTGGAGTAACGAAAATCTCGACAACAGACTACCTTCCATAATGACAAGGCTACCATCCATTGGAGTAACAAAAATCTCGACAACAAACTACCTTCCATAATGACAAGGCTACCATCCATTATAGTAACAAAAATATCGACAACAGACTACCTTCCATAATGACAATGCTACCATCCATTGGAGTATCAAAAATATCGACAACAGACTACCTTCCATAATGAAAAGGCTACCATCCATTGGAGTAACAAAAGAATCGACAACAGACTTCCTTCCATAATTAAAAGCATACCATCCATTGGAGTAACAAAAATATCGACAACATAATTCCTTCCATAATGACGAGGCTACCTTCCATTGGAGTAATAAAGATATCGATAATAGACTACCTTTCATAATGACTAGGTTACCATCCATTGAAGTGACAAAAATGTCGACAACAGACTACCTTCCATAATGACAAGGCTACCATCCATTGGAATAACGAAAATCTCGAGAACAGACTACCTTCCATAATGACAAGGCTACCATCCATTGGAGTAACAAAAATCTTGACAACAGAATACCTTCCATAATGACAAGGCAACTATCCATTGTAGTAACAAAAACATCGACAACAGACTACCTTCCATAATGACAATGCTACCATCCATTAGAGTAACAAAAATATCAACAACAGACTACCTTCAATAATGACAAGGCTACCATCCATTGGAGTAACAAAAATATCGACAACAGACTACCTTCCATAATGAAAAGCCTACCATCCATTGGAGTAACCAAAATCTTGACAACAGAATACCTTCCATAATGACAAGGCTACCATAATTTGTAGTACCAAAAATCTCGACAATAGTCTACCTTCCTTAATGACAAAGCTACCATCGATTGTAGTAACAAAATTTCTCGACAATAGACTACCTTCCATAATGACAAGGCTATGATCCATTAGAGTAACAAAATTCTCGACAACAGACTACCTTCCATAATGATAAGGCTATAATGCATTGGAGTAATGAAAATACCAAGAAGAGACTGCCTTCCATAATGACAAGGCTACCATCCATTGGAGTAACAAAAATCTTGCCAACAGACTACCTTCCATAATGACAAGGCTACCATCCATTGAAGTGACAAAAATCTCGACAATAGACTACCTTCCATAATGACAAGGCTACCATCCATTGGAGTAACAAAAATCTCGTAAATCGACTACCTTTCATAATGACAATGCTACCATCCATTGGAGTGACAAAAATCTCGAACATAGACTACCTTCCATAAGGACTATGCTACCATCCATTTAAGTTACAAAAATGTCGACAACAGACTACCTTCCATAATGACAAGGCTACCATCCATTGGAGTAACGAAAATGTCGACAACAGACTACCTTCCATAATGACAAGGCTACCATCTATTGGAATTACAAAAATCTCGAGAACAAAATGCCTTCCATAATGACAAGGCTACCATCCATTGGAGTAACAAAAATCTCGACAACAGACTACCTTCCATAATGACAAGGCTACCATCCATTGGAGTAACAAAAATCTTGACAACAAACTACCTTCCATAATGACAAGGCTACTATCCATTGTAGTAACAAAAATATCGACAACAGACTACCTTCCATAATGACAAGGCTACCACCCATTGGAGTAAAAAAAATATCGACAACAGATTACCTTCCATAATGAAAAGCCTACCATCCATTAGAGTAACAAAAATATTGACAACAGAATACCTTCCATAATGACAAGGCTACCATACATTGTAGTGACAAAAATCTCGACAATAGTCTACCTTCCATAATGACAAGGCTACCATCCATTGAAGTAACAAAATTTCTCGACAACAGACTACCTTCCATAATGATAAGGCTACGATCCACTAGAGTAACAAAAATCTCGACAATAGACTACCTTCCATAATGACAAGGCTACCATCCATTGGAATACAAAAAATCTCGCCAACAGACTACCTTCCATAATTACAAGGCTACCATCCATTGAAGTGATAAAAATATCGACAACAGACTACCTTCCATAATGACAAGGCTACCATCCATTGGAGTAACGAAAATCTCGACAACAGACTACCTTCCATAATGACAAGGCTACCATCCATTGGAGTAACAAAAATCTCGACAACAAACTACCTTCCATAATTTCAAGGCTACCATCCATTGTAGTAACAAAAATATCGACAACAGACTACCTTCCATAATGACAATGCTACCATCCATTGGAGTATCAAAAATATCGACAACAGACTACCTTCCATGATGAAAAGGCTACCATCCATTGGAGTAACAAAAGAATCGACAACAGACTTCCTTCCATAATTAAAAGCATACCATCCATTGGAGTAACAAAAATATCGACAACATAATTCCTTCCATAATGACGAGGCTACCTTCCATTGGAGTAATAAAGATATCGATAATAGACTACCTTTCATAATGACTAGGTTACCATCCATTGAAGTGACAAAAATGTCGACACTAGATTACCTTCCATAATGACAAGGCTACCATCCATTGGAATAACGAAAATCTCGACAACAGACTACCTTCCATAATGACAAGGCTACCATCCATTGGAGTAACAAAAATCTTGACAACAGAATACCTTCCATAATGACAAGGCAACTATCCATTGTAGTAACAAAAACATCGACAACAGACTACCTTCCATAATGACAATGCTACCATCCATTAGAGTAACAAAAATATCAACAACAGACTACCTTCAATAATGACAAGGCTACCATCCATTGGAGTAACAAAAATATCGACAACAGACTACCTTCCATAATGAAAAGCCTACCATCCATTGGAGTAACCAAAATCTTGACAACAGAATACCTTCCATAATGACAAGGCTACCATAATTTGTAGTACCAAAAATCTCGACAATAGTCTACCTTCCTTAATGACAAAGCTACCATCGATTGTAGTAACAAAATTTCTCGACAATAGACTACCTTCCATAATGACAAGGCTATGATCCATTAGAGTAACAAAAATATCGACAACAGACTACCTTCCATAATGATAAGGCTATAATGCATTGGAGTAATGAAAATATCAAGAAGAGACTGCCTTCCATAATGACAAGGCTACCATCCATTGGAGTAACAAAAATCTTGCCAACAGACTACCTTCCATAATGACAAGGCTACCATCCATTGAAGTGACAAATAACTCGACAATAGACTACCTTCCATAATGACAAGGCTACCATCCATTGGAGTAACAAAAATCTCGTAAATCGACTACCTTTCATAATGACAATGCTACCATCCATTGGAGTGACAAAAATCTCGAACATAGACTACCTTCCATAAGGACTATGCTACCATCCATTTAAGTTACAAAAATGTCGACAACAGACTACCTTCCATAATGACAAGGCTACCATCCATTGGAGTAACGAAAATGTCGACAACAGACTACCTTCCATAATGAAAAAGCTACCATCTATTGGAATTACAAAAATCTCGAGAACAAAATGCCTTCCATAATGACAAGGCTACCATCCATTGGAGTAACAAAAATCTCGACAACAGACTACCTTCCATAATGACAAGGCTACCATCCATTGGAGTAACAAAAATCTTGACAACAAACTACCTTCCATAATGACAAGGCTACTATCCATTGTAGTAACAAAAATATCGACAACAGACTACCTTCCATAATGACAAGGCTACCACCCATTGGAGTAAAAAAAATATCGACAACAGATTACCTTCCATAATGAAAAGCCTACCATCCATTAGAGTAACAAAAATATTGACAACAGAATACCTTCCATAATGACAAGGCTACCATACATTGTAGTAACAAAAATCTCGACAATAGTCTACCTTCCATAATGACAAGGCTACCATCCATTGAAGTAACAAAATTTCTCGACAACAGACTACCTTCCATAATGATAAGGCTACGATCCACTAGAGTAACAAAAATCTCGACAATAGACTACCTTCCATAATGACAAGGCTACCATCCATTGGAATAACAAAAATCTCGCCAACAGACTACCTTCCATAATTACAAGGCTACCATCCATTGAAGTGACAAAAATATCGACAACAGACTACCTTCCATAATGACAAGGCTACCATCCATTGGAGTAACGAAAATCTCGACAACAGACTACCTTCCATAATGACAAGGCTACCATCCATTGGAGTAACAAAAATCTCGACAACAAACTACCTTCCATAATGACAAGGCTACCATCCATTGTAGTAACAAAAATATCGACAACAGACTACCTTCCATAATGACAATGCTACCATCCATTGGAGTATCAAAAATATCGACAACAGACTACCTTCCATAATGAAAAGGCTACCATCCATTGGAGTAACAAAAGAATCGACAACAGACTTCCTTCCATAATTAAAAGCATACCATCCATTGGAGTAACAAAAATATCGACAACAAATTCCTTCCATAATGACGAGGCTACCTTCCATTGGAGTAATAAAGATATCGATAATAGACTACCTTTCATAATGACTAGGTTACCATCCATTGAAGTGACAAAAATGTCGACAACAGACTACCTTCCATAATGACAAGGCTACCATCCATTGGAATAACGAAAATCTCGACAACAGACTACCTTCCATAATGACAAGGCTACCATCCATTGGAGTAACAAAAATCTTGACAACAGAATACCTTCCATAATGACAAGGCAACTATCCATTGTAGTAACAAAAACATCGACAACAGACTACCTTCCATAATGACAATGCTACCATCCATTAGAGTAACAAAAATATCAACAACATACTACCTTCAATAATGACAAGGCTACCATCCATTGGAGTAACAAAAATATCGACAACAGACTACCTTCCATAATGAAAAGCCTACCATCCATTGGAGTAACCAAAATCTTGACAACAGAATACCTTCCATAATGACAAGGCTACCATACATTGTAGTACCAAAAATCTCGACAATAGTCTACCTTCCTTAATGACAAAGCTACCATCGATTGTAGTAACAAAATTTCTCGACAATAGACTACCTTCCATAATGACAAGGCTATGATCCATTAGAGTAACAAAAATCTCGACAACAGAATACCTTCCATAATGATAAGGCTATAATGCATTGGAGTAATGAAAATATCAAGAAGAGACTGCCTTCCATAATGACAAGGCTACCATCCATTGGAGTAACAAAAGTCTTGCCAACAGACTACCTTCCATAATGACAAGGCTACCATCCATTAAAGTGACAAAAATCTCGACAATAGACTACCTTCCATAATGACAAGGCTACCATCCATTGGAGTAACAAAAATCTCGTAAATCGACTACCTTTCATAATGACAATGCTACCATCCATTGGAGTGACAAAAATCTCGAACATAGACTACCTTCCATAAGGACTATGCTACCATCCATTTAAGTTACAAATATGTCGACAACAGACTACCTTCCATAATGACAAGGCTACCATCCATTGGAGTAACGAAAATGTCGACAACAGACTACCTTCCATAATGACAAGGCTACCATCTATTGGAATTACAAAAATCTCGAGAACAAAATGCCTTCCATAATGACAAGGCTACCATCCATTGGAGTAACGAAAATCTCGACAACAGACTACCTTCCATAATGACAAGGCTACCATCCATTGGAGTAACAAAAATCTTGACAACAAACTACCTTCCATAATGACAAGGCTACTATCCATTGTAGTAACAAAAATATCGACAACAAACTACCTTCCATAATGACAAGGCTACCACCCATTGGAGTAAAAAAAAAATCGACAACAGATTACCTTCCATAATGAAAAGCCTACTATCCATTGGAGTAACAAAAATCTTTACAACAGAATACCTTCCATAATGACAAGGCTACCATACATTGTAGTAACAAATATATCGACAATAGTCTACCTTCCATAATGACAAGGCTACCATCCATTGAAGTAACAAAATTTATCGACAACAGACTACCTTCCATAATGATAAGGCTACGATCCATTAGAGTAACAAAAATCTCGACAATAGACTACCTTCCATAATGACAAGGCTACCATCCATTGGAATAACAAAAATCTCACCAACAGACTACCTTCCATAATGAGAAGACTACCATCCATTGAAGTGACAAAAATCTCGACAACAGACTACCTTCCATAATGACAAGGCTACCATCCATTGGAGTAACGAAAATTTCGACAATAGACTACCTTCCATAATGACAAGGCTACCATCCATTGGAGTAACGAAAATCTCGACAACAGACTACCTTCCATAATGACAAGGCTACCATCCATTGGAGTAACAAAAATCTCGACAACAAACTACCTTCCATAATGACAAGCCTACCATCCATTGTAGTAACAAAAATATCGACAACATACTACCTTCCATAATGACAATGCTACCATCCATTGGAGTATCAAAAATATCGACAACAGACTACCTTCCATAATGAAAAGGCTACCATCAATTGGAGTAACAAAAATATCGACAACAGACTTCCTTCCATAATTAAAAGCATACCATCCATTGGAGTAACAAAAATATCGACAACAAAATTCCTTCCATAATGACTAGGCTACCTTCCATTGGAGTAATAAATATATCGACAATAGACTACCTTTCATAATGACTAGGTTACCATCCATTGAAGTGACAAAAATGTCGGCAACAGACTACCTTCCATAATGACAAGGCTACCATCCATTGGAGTAACGAAAATTTCGACAATAGACTACCTTCCATAATGACAAGGCTACCATCCATTGGAGTAACAAAAATCTTGACAACAGAATACCTTCCATAATGACAAGGCAACTATCCATTGTAGTAACAAAAACATCGACAACAGACTACCTTCCATAATGACAATGCTACCATCCATTGGAGTAACAAAAATATTAACAACAGACTACCTTCAATAATGACAAGACTACCATCCATTGGAGTAACAAAAATATAGACAACAGACTACTTTCCATAATGAAAAGCCTACCATCCATTGGAGTAACCAAAATCTTGACAACAGAATACCTTCCATAATGACAAGGCTACCATACATTGTAGTACCAAAAATCTCGACAATAGTCTACCTTCCATAATGACAAAGCTACCATCGATTGAAGTAACAAAATTTCTCGACAACAGACTACCTTCCATAATGACAAGGCTACGATCCATTATAGTAACAAAAATCTAGACAACAGACTACCTTCCATAATGATAAGGCTATAATGCATTGGAGTAATGAAAATATCAAGAAGAGACTACCTTCCATAATGACAAGGCTACCATCCATTGGAGTAACAAAAATCTCGCCAACAGACTACCTTCCATAATGACAAGGCTACCATCCATTGAAGTGACAAAAATCTCGACAATAGACTACCTTCCATAATGACAAGGCTACCATCCATTGGAGTAACAAAAATCTCGTAAATAGACTACCTTCCATAATGACAATGCTACCATCCATTGCAGTGACAAAAATCTCGACAATAGACTACCTTCCATAATGACTATGCTACCATCCATTTAAGTGAGAAAAATGTCGACAACAGACTACCTTCCATAATGACAAGGCTACCATCCATTGGAGTAACGAAAATGTCGAAAACAGACTACCTTACATAATGACAAGGCTACCATCTATTGGAATTACAAAAATCTCGAGAACAAAATGCCATCCATAATGACAAGGCTACCATCCATTGGAGTAACGAAAATCTCGACAACAAACTACCTTCCATAATGACAAGGCTACCATCCATTGGAGTAACAAAAATCTTGACAACAAACTACCTTCCATAATGACAAGGCTACTATCCATTGTAGTAACAAAAATATCGACAACAGACTACCTTCCATAATGACAAGGCTACCACCCATTGGAGTAAAAAAAATATCGACAACAGATTACCGTCCATAATGAAAAGCCTACCATCCATTGAAGTAACAAAAATCTTGACAAGAAAATACCTTCCATAATGACAAGGCTACCATACATTGTAGTAACAAAAATCTCGACAATAGTCTACCTTCCATAATGACAAGGCTACCATCCATTGAAGTAACAAAATTTCTCGACAACAGACTACCTTCCATAATGATAAGGCTACGATCCATTAGAGTAACAAAAATCTCGACAATAGACTACCTTCCATAATGACAAGGCTACCATCCATTGGAATAACAAAAATCTCACCAACAGACTACCTTCCATAATGACAAGGCTACCATCCATTGAAGTGACAAAAATCTCGACAATAGACTACCTTCCATAATGACAAGGCTACCATCCATTGGAGTAACGAAAATTTCTACAATAGACTACCTTCCATAATGACAAGGCTACCATCCATTGGAGTAACGAAAATCTCGACAACAGACTACCTTCCATAATGACAAGGCTACCATCCATTGGAGTAACAAAAATCTCGACAACAAACTACCTTCCATAATGACAAGGCTACCATCCGTTGTAGTAACAAAAATATCGACAACAGACTACCTTCCATAATGACAATGCTACCATCCATTGGAGTATCAAAAATATCGACAACAGACTACCTTCCATAATGAAAAGGCTACCATCCATTGGAGTAACAAAAATATCGACAACAGACTTCCTTCCATAACGACAAGGCTACGATCCATTAGAGTAACAAAAATCTCGACAACAGACTACCTTCCATAATGACAAGGCTATAATGCATTGGAGTAATGAAAATATCAAGAAGAGACTACCTTCCATAATGACAAGGCTACCATCCATTGGAGTAACAAAAATCTTGCCAACAGACTACCTTCCATAATGACAAGGCTACCATCCATTGAAGTGACAAAAATCTCGACAATAGACTACCTTCCATAATGACAAGGCTACCATCCGTTGGAGTAACAAAAATCTCGTAAATCGACTACCTTTCATAATGACAATGCTACCATCCATTGGAGTGACAAAAATCTCGAACATAGACTACCTTCCATAAGGACTATGCTACCATCCATTTAAGTGACAAAAATGTCGACAACAGACTACCTTCCATAATGACAAGGCTACCATCCATTGGAGTAACGAAAATGTCGACAACAGACTACCTTCCATAATGACAAGGCTACCATCTATTGGAATTACAAAAATCTCGAGAACAAAATGCCTTCCATAATGACAAGGCTACCATCCATTGGAGTAACGAAAATCTCGACAACAGACTACCTTCCATAATGACAAGGCTACCATCCATTGGACTAACAAAAATCTTGACAACAAACTACCTTCCATAATGACAAGGCTACTATCCATTGTAGTAACAAAAATATCGACAACAGACTACCTTCCATAATGACAAGGCTACCACCCATTGGAGTAAAAAAAAATCGACAACAGATTACCTTCCATAATGAAAAGCCTACTATCCATTGGAGTAACAAAAATCTTTACAACAGAATACCTTCCATAATGACAAGGCTACCATACATTGTAGTAACAAAAATATCGACAATAGTCTACCTTCCATAATGACAAGGCTACCATCCATTGAAGTAACAAAATTTATCGACAACAGACTACCTTCCATAATGATAAGGCTACGATCCATTAGAGTAACAAAAATCTCGACAATAGACTACCTTCCATAATGACAAGGCTACCATCCATTGGAATAACAAAAATCTCACCAACAGACTACCTTCCATAATGAGAAGACTACCATCCATTGAAGTGACAAAAATCTCGACAATAGACTACCTTCCATAATGACTAGGCTACCATCCATTGGAGTAACGAAAATTTCGACAATAGACTACCTTCCATAATGACAAGGCTACCATCCATTGGAGTAACGAAAATCTCGACAACAGACTACCTTCCATAATGACAAGGCTACCATCCATTGGAGTAACAAAAATCTCGACAACAAACTACCTTCCATAATGACAAGCCTACCATCCATTGTAGTAACAAAAATATCGACAACATACTACCTTCCATAATGACAATGCTACCATCCATTGGAGTATCAAAAATATCGACAACAGACTACCTTCCATAATGAAAAGGCTACCATCCATTGGAGTAACAAAAATATCGACAACAGACTTCCTTCCATAATTAAAAGCATACCATCCATTGGAGTAACAAAAATATCGACAACAAAATTCCTTCCATAATGACTAGGCTACCTTCCATTGGAGTAATAAATATATCGATAATAGACTACCTTTCATAATGACTAGGTTACCATCCATTGAAGTGACAAAAATGTCGGCAACAGACTACCTTCCATAATGACAAGGCTACCATCCATTGGAGTAACGAAAATTTCGACAATAGACTACCTTCCATAATGACAAGGCTACCATCCATTGGAGTAACAAAAATTTTGACAACAGAATACCTTCCATAATGACAAGGCAACTATCCATTGTAGTAACAAAAACATCGACAACAGACTACCTTCCATAATGACAATGCTACCATCCATTGGAGTAACAAAAATATCAACAACAGACTACCTTCAATAATGACAAGACTACCATCCATTGGAGTAACAAAAATATAGACAACAGACTACTTTCCATAATGAAAAGCCTACCATCCATTGGAGTAACCAAAATCTTGACAACAGAATACCTTCCATAATGACAAGGCTACCATACATTGTAGTACCAAAAATCTCGACAATAGTCTACCTTCCATAATGACAAAGCTACCATCGATTCAAGTAACAAAATTTCTCGACAACAGACTACCTTCCATAATGACAAGGCTACGATCCATTAGAGTAACAAAAATCTAGACAACAGACTACCTTCCATAATGATAAGGCTATAATGCATTGGAGTAATGAAAATATCAAGAAGAGACTACCTTCCATAATGACAAGGCTACCATCCATTGGAGTAACAAAAATCTCGCCAACAGACTACCTTCCATAATGACAAGGCTACCATCCATTGAAGTGACAAAAATCTTGACAATAGACTACCTTCCATAATGACAAGGCTACCATCCATTGGAGTAACAAAAATCTCGTAAATAGACTACCTTCCATAATGACAATGCTACCATCCATGGTAGTGACAAAAATCTCGACAATAGACTACCTTCCATAATGACTATGCTACCATCCATTTAAGTGACAAAAATGTCGACAACAGACTACCTTCCATAATGACAAGGCTACCATCCATTGGAGTAACGAAAATGTCGAAAACAGACTACCTTACATAATGACAAGGCTACCATCTATTGGAATTACAAAAATCTCGAGAACAAAATGCCTTCCATAATGACAAGGCTACCATCCATTGGAGTAACGAAAATCTCGACAACAAACTACCTTCCATAATGACAAGGCTACCATCCATTGGAGTAAAAAAAATTTGACAACAAACTACCTTCCATAATGACAAGGCTACTATCCATTGTAGTAACAAAAATATCGACAACAGACTACCTTCCATAATGACAAGGCTACCACCCATTGGAGTAAAAAAAATATCGACAACAGATTACCGTCCATAATGAAAAGCCTACCATCCATTGAAGTAACAAAAATCTTGACAACAAAATACCTTCCATAATGACAAGGCTACCATACATTGTAGTAACAAAAATCTCGACAATAGTCTACCTTCCATAATGACAAGGCTACCATCCATTGAAGTAACAAAATTTCTCGACAACAGACTACCTTCCATAATGATAAGGCTACGATCCATTAGAGTAACAAAAATCTCGACAATAGACTACCTTCCATAATGACAAGGCTACCATCCATTGGAATAACAAAAATCTCACCAACAGACTACCTTCCATAATGACAAGGCTACCATCCATTGAAGTGACAAAAATCTCGACAATAGACTACCTTCCATAATGACAAGGCTACCATCCATTGGAGTAACGAAAATTTCTACAATAGACTACCTTCCATAATGACAAGGCTACCATCCATTGGAGTAACGAAAATCTCGACAACAGACTACCTTCCATAATGACAAGGCTACCATCCATTGGAGTAACAAAAATCTCGACAACAAACTACCTTCCATAATGACAAGGCTACCATCCGTTGTAGTAACAAAAATATCGACAACAGACTACCTTCCATAATGACAATGCTACCATCCATTGGAGTATCAAAAATATCGACAACAGACTACCTTCCATAATGAAAAGGCTACCATCCATTGGAGTAACAAAAATATCGACAACAGACTTCCTTCCATAACGACAAGGCTACGATCCATTAAAGTAACAAAAATCTCGACAACAGACTACCTTCCATAATGACAACGCTATAATGCATTGGAGTAATGAAAATATCAAGAAGAGACTACCTTCCATAATGACAAGGCTACCATCCATTGGAGTAACAAAAATCTCGCCAACAGACTACCTTCCATAACGAAAAGGCTACCATCCATTGAAGTGACAAAAATCTCGACAACAGACTACCTTCCATAATGACAAGGCTACCATCCATTAGAGTAACGAAAATCGCGACAACAAAGTACCTTCCATAATGACAATGCTACCATCCATTGGAGTAACAAAAATCTCGACAACATACTACCTTCCATAATGACAAGGCTACCATCAATTGTAGTAACCAAAATCTGGACAACCGACTACCTTCCATAATGACAAGGCTACCTTCCATTATAGTAACAAAAATCTCGACAACTGACTACCTTCCATAATGACAAGGCTACCGTCCATTGGAGTAACAAAAATCTCGTAAACAGACTACCTTCCATAATTACAATGCTACCATCCATTGGAGTGACAAAAATCTCGACAATAGACTACCTTCCATAATGACTAGGCTACCATCCATTTAAGTGACAAAAATTTCAACAACAGACTACCTTCCATAATGATAAGGCTACCATCCATTGGAGTAACGCAAATATCGACAACAGACTACCTTCCAAAATGACAAGAGTACCATCCATTGGAGTAACAAAAATCTTGACAACAAACTACCTTCGATAATGACAAGGCTACTATCCATTGTAGTAACAAAAATATCGACAACAGACTACCTTCCATAATGACAATGCTACCATCCATTGGAGTAACAAAAATATCAACAACAGACTACCTTCCATAATGACAAGGCTACCATCCATTGGAGTAACAAAAATATCGACAATAGACTACCTTCCATAATGAAAAGCCTACCATCCACTGGAGTAACAAAAATCTTGACAACAGAATACCTTCCATAATGACAAGGCTACCATACATTGTTATAACAAAAATCTCGACAATAGTCTACCTTCCATAATGACAAGGCTACCATCCATTGAAGTAACAAAATTTCTCGACAACATACTACCTTCCATAATGACAAGGCTATTATCCATTAGAGTAACAAAAATCTCGACAATAGACTACCTTCCATAATGACAAGGCTATAATGCATTGGAGTAATGAAAATATCAAGAAGAGACTACCTTCCATAATGACAAGGCTACCATCCATTGGAGTAACAAAAATCTCGCCAACAGACTACCTTCCATAATGACAAGGCTACCGTCCATTGAAGTGACAAAAATCTCGACAACAGACTACCTTCCATAATGACAAGGCTACAATCCATTGGAATAACAAAAATCTCACCAACAGACTACCTTCCATAATGACAAGGCTACCATCCATTAAAGTGACAAAAATCTCGACAACAGACTATCTTCCATAATGACAAGGCTACCATCCATTGGAGTTACGAAAATTTCTACAATAGACTACCTTCCATAATGACAAGGCTACCATCCATTGGAGTAACAAAAATCTCGACAACAGACTACCTTCCATAATGACAAGGCTACCATCCATTGGAGTAACAAAAATCTCGACAACAAACTACCTTCCATAATGACAAGGCTACCATCCGTTGTAGTAACAAAAATATCGACAACAGACTACCTTCCATAATGACAATGCTACCATCCATTGGAGTATCAAAAATATCGACAACAGACTACCTTCCATAATGAAAAGGCTACCATCCATTGGAGTAACAAAAATATCGACAACAGACTTCCTTCCATAACGACAAGGCTACGATCCATTAACGTAACAAAAATCTCGACAACAGACTACCTTCCATAATGACAAGGCTATAATGCATTGGAGTAATGAAAATATCAAGAAGAGACTACCTTCCATAATGACAAGGCTACCATCCATTGGAGTAACAAAAATCTCGCCAACAGACTACCTTCCATAACGAAAAGGCTACCATCCATTGAAGTGACAAAAATCTCGACAACAGACTACCTTCCATAATGACAAGGCTACCATCCATTAGAGTAACGAAAATCGCGACAACAAAGTACCTTCCATAATGACAATGCTACCATCCATTGGAGTAACAAAAATCTCGACAACATACTACCTTCCATAATGACAAGGCTACCATCAATTGTAGTAACCAAAATCTGGACAACCGACTACCTTCCATAATGACAAGGCTACCTTCCATTATAGTAACAAAAATCTCGACAACTGACTACCTTCCATAATGACAAGGCTACCGTCCATTGGAGTAACAAAAATCTCGTAAACAGACTACCTTCCATAATTACAATGCTACCATCCATTGGAGTGACAAAAATCTCGACAATAGACTACCTTCCATAATGACTAGGCTACCATCCATTTAAATGACAAAAATTTCAACAACAGACTACCTTCCATAATGATAAGGCTACCATCCATTGGAGTAACGCAAATATCGACAACAGACTACCTTCCATAATGACAAGAGTACCATCCATTGGAGTAACAAAAATCTTGACAACAAACTACCTTCGATAATGACAAGGCTACTATCCATTGTAGTAACAAAAATATCGACAACAGACTACCTTCCATAATGACAATGCTACCATCCATTGGAGTAACAAAAATATCAACAACAGACTACCTTCCATAATGACAAGGCTACCATCCATTGGAGTAACAAAAATATCGACAATAGACTACCTTCCATAATGAAAAGCCTACCATCCACTGGAGTAACAAAAATCTTGACAACAGAATACCTTCCATAATGACAAGGCTACCATACATTGTTATAACAAAAATCTCGACAATAGTCTACCTTCCATAATGACAAGGCTACCATCCATTGAAGTAACAAAATTTCTCGACAACATACTACCTTCCATAATGACAAGGCTATTATCCATTAGAGTAACAAAAATCTCGACAATAGACTACCTTCCATAATGACAAGGCTACCGTCCATTGAAGTGACAAAAATCTCAACAACAGACTACCTTCCATAATGACAAGGCTACAATCCATTGGAATAACAAAAATCTCACCAACAGACTACCTTCCATAATGACAAGGCTACCCTCCATTAAAGTGACAAAAATCTCGACAACAGACTATCTTCCATAATGACAAGGCTACCATCCATTGGAGTTACGAAAATTTCGACAATAGACTACCTTCCATAATGACAAGGCTACCATCCATTGGAGTAACGAAAATCTCGACAACAGACTACCTTCCATAATGACAAGGCTACCATCAATTGTAGTAACCAAAATCTGGACAACCGACTACCTTCCATAATGACAAGGCTACCGTCCATTATAGTAACAAAAATCTCGACAACAAACTACCTTCCATAATGACAAGGCTACCATCCATTGGAGTAACAAAAATCTCGCCAACAGACTACCTTCCATAACGAAAAGGCTACCATCCATTGAAGTGACAAAAATCTTGACAACAGACTACCTTCCATAATGACAAGGCTACCATCCATTGGAGGAACGAAAATCTCGACAACAAAGTACCTTCCATAATGACAAGGCTACCATCCATTGGAGTAACAAAAATCTCGACAACATACTACCTTCCATAATGACAAGGCTACCATCAATTGTAGTAACCAAAATCTGGACAATCGACTACCTTCCATAATGACAAGGCTACCGTCCATTATAGTAACAAAAATCTCGACAACTGACTACCTTCCATAATGACAATGCTACCATCCATTGGAGTGACAAAAATCTCGACAATAGACTACCTTCCATAATGACTAGGCAACCATCCATTTAAGTGACAAAAATTTCAACAACAGACTACCTTCCATAATGACAAGGCTACCATCCATTGGAGTAACGCAAATATCGACAACATACTAACTTCCATAATGACAAGAGTACCATCCATTGGAGTAACAAAAATCTTGACAACAAACTACCTTCGATAATGACAAGGCTACTATCCATTGTAGTAACAAAAATATCGACAACAGACTACCTTCCATAATAACAATGCTACCATCCATTGGAGTAACAAAAATATCAACAACAGACTACCTTCCATAATGACAAGGCTACCATCCATTGGAGTAACAAAAATATCGACAATAGACTACCTTCCATAATGAAAAGCCTACCATCCACTGGAGTAACAAAAATCTTGACAACAGAATACCTTCCATAATGACAAGGCTACCATACATTGTTATAACAAAAATCTCGACAATAGTCTACCTTCCATAATGACAAGGCTACCATCCATTGAAGTAACAAAATTTCTCGACAACATACTACCTTCCATAATGACAAGGCTATTATCCATTAGAGTAACAAAAATCTCGACAATAGACTACCTTCCATAATGACAAGGCTACCGTCCATTGAAGTGACAAAAATCTCAACAACAGACTACCTTCCATAATGACAAGGCTACAATCCATTGGAATAACAAAAATCTCACCAACAGACTACCTTCCATAATGACAAGGCTACCCTCCATTAAAGTGACAAAAATCTCGACAACAGACTATCTTCCATAATGACAAGGCTACCATCCATTGGAGTTACGAAAATTTCGACAATAGACTACCTTCCATAATGACAAGGCTACCATCCATTGGAGTAACGAAAATCTCGACAACAGACTACCTTCCATAATGACAAGGCTACCATCAATTGTAGTAACCAAAATCTGGACAACCGACTACCTTCCATAATGACAAGGCTACCGTCCATTATAGTAACAAAAATCTCGACAACAAACTACCTTCCATAATGACAAGGCTACCATCCATTGGAGTAACAAAAATCTCGCCAACAGACTACCTTCCATAACGAAAAGGCTACCATCCATTGAAGTGACAAAAATCTTGACAACAGACTACCTTCCATAATGACAAGGCTACCATCCATTGGAGGAACGAAAATCTCGACAACAAAGTACCTTCCATAATGACAAGGCTACCATCCATTGGAGTAACAAAAATCTCGACAACATACTACCTTCCATAATGACAAGGCTACCATCAATTGTAGTAACCAAAATCTGGACAATCGACTACCTTCCATAATGACAAGGCTACCGTCCATTATAGTAACAAAAATCTCGACAACTGACTACCTTCCATAATGACAATGCTACCATCCATTGGAGTGACAAAAATCTCGACAATAGACTACCTTCCATAATGACTAGGCAACCATCCATTTAAGTGACAAAAATTTCAACAACAGACTACCTTCCATAATGACAAGGCTACCATCCATTGGAGTAACGCAAATATCGACAACATACTAACTTCCATAATGACAAGAGTACCATCCATTGGAGTAACAAAAATCTTGACAACAAACTACCTTCGATAATGACAAGGCTACTATCCATTGTAGTAACAAAAATATCGACAACAGACTACCTTCCATAATAACAATGCTACCATCCATTGGAGTAACAAAAATATCAACAACAGACTACCTTCCATAATGACAAGGCTACCATCCATTGGAGTAACAAAAATATCGACAATAGACTACCTTCCATAATGAAAATCCTACCATCCATTGGAGTAACAAAAATCTTGACAACAGAATACCTTCCATAATGACAAGGCTACCATACATTGTTATACCAAAAATCTCGACAATAGTCTACCTTCCATAATGACAAGGCTACCATCCATTGAAGTAACAAAATTTCTCGACAACAGACTACCTTCCATAATGACAAGGCTATTATCCATTAGAGTAACAAAAATCTCGACAATAGACTACCTTCCATAATGACAAGGCTATAATGCATTGGAGTAATGAAAATATCAAGAAGAGACTACCTTCCATAATGACAAGGCTACCATCCATTGGAGTAACAAAAATCTCGCCAACAGACTACCTTCCATAATGACAAGGCTACCGTCCATTGAAGTGACAAAAATCTCGACAACAGACTACCTTCCATAATGACAAGGCTACCATCCATTGGAGTAACGAAAATCTCGACAATAGACTACCTTCCATAATGACAAGGCTACCATCCATTGGAATAACAAAAATCTCACCAACAGACTACCTTCCATAATGACAAGGCTACCATCCATTGAAGTGACAAAAATCTCGACAACAGACTACCTTCCATAACGACAAGGCTACCATCCATTGGAGTTACGAAAATTTCGACAATAGACTACCTTCCATAATGACAAGGCTACCATCCATTGGAGTAACGAAAATCTCGACAACAGACTACCTTCCAAATTGACAAGGCTACCATCAATTGTAGTAACCAAAATCTGGACAACCGACTACCTTCCATAATGACAAGGCTACCGTCCATTATAGTAACAAAAATCTCGACAACAAACTACCTTCCATAATGACAAGGCTACCATCCATTGGAGTAACCAAAATCTCGTAAACAGACTACCTTCCATAATGACAATGCTACCATCCATTGGAGTGACAAAAATCTCGACAACAGACTACCTTCCATAATGACAAGGCTACCATCCATTGGAGTAACAAAAATATCGACAATAGACTACCTTCCATAATGAAAAGCCTACCATCCATTGGAGTAACAAAAATCTTGACAACAAAATACCTTCCATAATGACAAGGCTACCATACATTGTAGTAACAAAAATCTCGACAATAGTCTACCTTCCATAATGACAAGGCTACCATCCATTGAAGTAACAAAATTTCTCGACAACAGACTACCATCCATAACGACAAGGCTACGATCCATTAGAGTAACAAAAATCTCGACAACAGACTACCTTCCATAATGACAAGGCTATAATGCATTAGAGTAATGAAAATATCAAGAAGAGACTACCTTCCATAATGACAAGGCTACCTTCAATTGTGGTAACCAAAATCTGGACAACCGACTACCTTCCATAATGACAAGGCTACCGTCCATTATAGTAACAAAAATCTCGACAACTGACTACCTTCCATAATGACAAGGCTACCGTCCATTGGAGTAACAAAAATCTCGTAAACAGACTACCTTCCATAATGACAATGCTACCATCCATTGGAGTGACAAAAATCTCGACAATAGACTACCTTCCATAATGACTAGGCTACCATCCATTTAAGTGACAAAAATTTCAACAACAGACTACCTTCCATAATGATAAGGCTACCATCCATTGGAGTAACGCAAATATCGACAACAGACTACCTTCCATAATGACAAGAGTACCATCCATTGGAGTAACAAAAATCTTGACAACAAACTACCTTCGATAATGACAAGGCTACTATCCATTGTAGTAACAAAAATATCGACAACAGACTACCTTCCATAATGACAATGCTACCATCCATTGGAGTAACAAAAATATCAACAACAGACTACCTTCCATAATGACAAGGCTACCATCCATTGGAGTAACAAAAATATCGACAATAGACTACCTTCCATAATGAAAAGCCTACCATCCACTGGAGTAACAAAAATCTTGACAACAGAATACCTTCCATAATGACAAGGCTACCATACATTGTTATAACAAAAATCTCGACAATAGTCTACCTTCCATAATGACAAGGCTACCATCCATTGAAGTAACAAAATTTCTCGACAACATACTACCTTCCATAATGACAAGGCTATTATCCATTAGAGTAACAAAAATCTCGACAATAGACTACCTTCCATAATGACAAGGCTATAATGCATTGGAGTAATGAAAATATCAAGAAGAGACTACCTTCCATAATGACAAGGCTACCATCCATTGGAGTAACAAAAATCTCGCCAACAGACTACCTTCCATAATGACAAGGCTACCGTCCATTGAAGTGACAAAAATCTCGACAACAGACTATCTTCCATAATGACAAGGCTTCCATCCATTGGAATAACAAAAATCTCACCAACAGACTACCTTCCATAATGACAAGGCTACCATCCATTGAAGTGACAAAAATCTCGACAACAGACTACCTTCCATAATGACAAGGCTACCATCCATTGGAGTTACGAAAATTTCGACAATAGACTACCTTCCATAATGACAAGGCTACCATCCATTGGAGTAACGAAAATCTCGACAACAGACTACCTTCCATAATGACAAGGCTACCATCAATTGTGGTAACCAAAATCTGGACAACCGACTACCTTCCATAATGACAAGGCTACCGTCCATTATAGTAACAAAAATCTCGACAACTGACTACCTTCCATAATGACAAGGCTACCGTCCATTGGAGTAAAAAAAATCTCGTAAACAGACTACCTTCCATAATGACAATGCTACCATCCATTGGAGTGACAAAAATCTCGACAATAGACTACCTTCCATAATGACTAGGCTACCATCCATTTAAGTGACAAAAATTTCAACAACAGACTACCTTCCATAATGATAAGGCTACCATTCATTGGAGTAACGCAAATATCGACAACAGACTACCTTCCATAATGACAAGAGTACCATCCATTGGAGTAACAAAAATCTTGACAACAAACTACCTTCGATAATGACAAGGCTACTATCCATTGTAGTAACAAAAATATCGACAACAGACTACCTTCCATAATGACAATGCTACCATCCATTGGAGTAACAAAAATATCAACAACAGACTACCTTCCATAATGACAAGGCTACCATCCATTGGAGTAACAAAAATATCGATAATAGACTACCTTCTATAATGAAAAGCCTACCATCCACTGGAGTAACAAAAATCTTGACAACAGAATACCTTCCATAATGACAAGGCTACCATACATTGTTATAACAAAAATCTCGACAATAGTCTACCTTCCATAATGACAAGGCTACCATCCATTGAAGTAACAAAATTTCTCGACAACATACTACCTTCCATAATGACAAGGCTATTATCCATTAGAGTAACAAAAATCTCGACAATAGACTACCTTCCATAATGACAAGGCTATAATGCATTGGAGTAATGAAAATATCAAGAAGAGACTACCTTCCATAATGACAAGGCTACCATCCATTGGAGTAACAAAAATCTCGCCAACAGACTACCTTCCATAATGACAAGGCTACCGTCCATTGAAGTGACAAAAATCTCGACAACAGACTATCTTCCATAATGACATGGCTACCATCCATTGGAATAACAGAAATCTCACCAACAGACTACCTTCCATAATGACAAGGCTACCATCCATTGAAGTGACAAAAATCTCGACAACAGACTACCTTCCATAATGACAAGGCTACCATCCATTGGAGTTACGAAAATTTCGACAATAGACTACCTTCCATAATAACAAGGCTACCATCCATTGGAGTAACGAAAATCTCGACAACAGACTACCTTCCATAAAGACAAGGCTACCATCAATTCTAGTAACCAAAATCTCGACAACCGACTACCTTCCATAATGACAAGGCTACCGTCCATTATAGTAACAAAAATCTCGACAACAAACTACCTTCCATAATGACAAGGCTACCATCCATTGGAGTAACAAAAATCTCGGCAACAGACTACCTTCCATAACGAAAAGGCTACCATCCATTGAAGTGACAAAAATCTCGACAACAGACTACCTTCCATAATGACAAGGCTACCATCCATTGGAGGAACGAAAATCTCGACAACAAAGTACCTTCCATAATGACAAGGCTACCATCCATTGGAGTAACAAAAATCTCGACAACATACTACCTTCCATAATGACAAGGCTACCATCAATTGTAGTAACCAAAATCTGGACAATCGACTACCTTCCATAATGACAAGGCTACCGTCCATTATAGTAACAAAAATCTCGACAACTGACTACCTTCCATAATGACAGGGCTACTGTCCATTGGAGTAACAAAAATCTCGTAAACAGACTACCTTCCATAATGACAATGCTACCATCAATTGGAGTGACAAAAATCTCGACAATAGACTACCTTCCATATTGACTAGGCTACCATCCATTTAAGTGACAAAAATTTCAACAACAGACTACCTTCCATAATGACAAGGCTACCATCCATTGGAGTAACGCAAATATCGACAACATACTACCTTCCATAATGACAAGAGTACCATCCATTGGAGTAACAAAAATCTTGACAACAAACTACCTTCGATAATGACAAGGCTACTATCCATTGTAGTAACAAAAATATCGACAACAGACTACCTTCCATAATGACAATGCTACCATCCATTGGAGTAACAAAAATATCAACAACAGACTACCTTCCATAATGACAAGGCTACCATCCATTGGAGTAACAAAAATATCGACAATAGACTACCTTCCATAATGAAAAGCCTACCATCCATTGGAGTAACAAAAATCTTGACAACAGAATACCTTCCATAATGACAAGGCTACCATACATTGTTATACCAAAAATCTCGACAATAGTCTACCTTCCATAATGACAAGGCTACCATCCATTGAAGTAACAAAATTTCTCGACAACAGACTACCTTCCATAATGACAAGGCTATTATCCATTAGAGTAACAAAAATCTCGACAATAGACTACCTTCCATAATGACAAGGCTATAATGCATTGGAGTAATGAAAATTTCAAGAAGAGACTACCTTCCATAATGACAAGGCTACCATCCATTGGAGTAACAAAAATCTCGCCAACAGACTACCTTCCATAATGACAAGGCTACCGTCCATTGAAGTGACAAAAATCTCGACAACAGACTACCTTCCATAATGACAAGGCTACCATCCATTGGAGTAACGAAAATCTCGACAATAGACTACCTTCCATAATGACAAGGCTACCATCCATTGGAATAACAAAAATCTCACCAACAGACTACCTTCCATAATGACAAGGCTACCATCCATTGAAGTGACAAAAATCTCGACAACAGACTACCTTCCATAACGACAAGGCTACCATCCATTGGAGTTACGAAAATTTCGACAATAGACTACCTTCCATAATGACAAGGCTACCATCCATTGGAGTAGCGAAAATCTCGACAACAGACTACCTTCCATAATGACAAGGCTACCATCCATTATAGTAACAAAAATCTCGACAACAAACTACCTTCAATAATGACAAGGCTACCATCCATTGGAGTAACAAAAATCTCGTAAACAGACTACCTTCCATAATGACAATGCTACCATCCATTGGAGTGACAAAAATCTCGACAATAGACTACCTTCCATAATGACAATGCTACCATCCATTGGAGTGACAAAAATCTCGACAATAGACTACCTTCCATAATGACTAGGCTACCATCCATTGAAGTGACAAAGATGTTGACAACGAACTACCTTCCATAATGACAAGGCTACGATCCATTGGAGTAACGAAAATCTCGACAACAGACTACCTTCGATAATGACAAGGCTACCATCTATTGGACTAACAAAAATCTTGACAACAAACTACCTTCCATAATGACAAGGCTACTATCCATTGTAGTAACGAAAATATCGAGAACAGACTACCTTCCATAATGACAATGCAACCATCCATGGGATTAATAAAAATATCACAACATACTACCTTCCATAATGACAAGGCTACCATCCATTGGAGTAAAAAAAATCTCGCCAATAGACTACCTTCCATAATGAAAAGGCTACCATCCATTGAAGTGACAAAAATCTCGACAACAGACTACCTTCCATAATGACAAGGCTACCATCCATTGGAGGAACGAAAATCTCGACAACAGAGTACCTTCCATAATGAAAAGGCTACCATCAATTAAAGTGACAAAAATCTCGACAACATACTACCTTCCATAATGACAATGATACCATCCATTGGAGTGACAAAAATCTCGACAATAGACTACCTTCCATAATGATAAGGCTACCATCCATTGGAGTAGTGAAAATATCAACAAGAGACTACCATCCATAATGACAAGGCTATAATGCATAGGAGTAATGAAAATATCAAGAAGAGACTACCTTCCATAATGACAAGGCTACCATCCGTTGGAGTAACAAAAATCTTGCCAACAGACTACCTTCCATAATGACAAGGCTACCATCCATTGGAGTAACGAAAATCTTGACAACATACTACCTTCCATAATGACAAGGCTACCATCCATTGGAGTAACAAAAATCTCGACAACACACTACCTTCCATAATGACAAGGCTACCATCCATTGTAGTAACAAAAATATCGACAACAGACTACCTTCCATAATGACAATGCTACCATCCATTGGAGTGACAAAAATATCGACAATAGACTACCTTCCATAATGACTAGGCTACCATCCATTGAAGTGACAAAAATGTCGACAACAGACTACCTTCCATAAAGACAAGGCTACCATCCATTGGAGAAACGAAAATCTCGAAAACAGACTACCTTCCATAATGACAAGGCTACCATCCATTGGAGTAACAAAAATCTTGACAACAAACTACCTTCCATAATGACAAGGCTATTATCCATTGTAGTAACGAAAATATCGAGAACTTACTACCTTCCATAATGAAAATGCTACCATCCATTGGAGTAACAAAAATATCGACAACAGCCTACCATCCATAATGAAAAGCCTACCATCCATTGGAGTAATAAAAATATCGACAACAGAATTCCTTCCATAATGACTAGGCTACCTTTCATTGGAGTAATAAAGATATCGACATCAGACTACCTTCCATAATAACAAGGCTACCATCCATTGAAGTGACAAAAATCTCGACAACAGACTACCTTCAATAATGAAAAGCCTACCATCCATTGGAGTAAAAAAAATCTCGACAACAGAATTCCTTCCATAATGACTAGGCTATGTTCCATTGGAGTAATAAAGATATCGACAATAGACTACCTTCCATAATGACAATGCTACCATCCATTGGAGTGACAAAAATCTCGACAATAGACTACCTTCCATAATGACTAGGCTATCATCCATTGGAGTAACGAAAGTCTCGCAAACAGACTACCTTACATAATGACAAGGCTACCATTCATTGGAGTAACAAAAATCTTGACAACAGAATACCTTCCATAATGACAAGGCTACCATACATTGTAGTAACAAAAATCTCGACAATAGTCTACCTTCCATAATGACAAGCCTACCATACATTGAAGTAACAAAATTTCTCGACAACAGACTACCTTCCATAATGACAAGGCTACGATCCATTAGAGTATCAAAAATCACGACAACAGACTACCTTCCATAAGGACAAGGCTACCATCCATTGGAGTAGTGAAAATATCAACAAGAGACTACCTTCCATAATGACAAGGCTATAATGCATTGGAGTAATGAAAATATCAAGAAGAGACTACCTTCCGTAATGACAAGGCTACCATCCATTGGAGTAACAAAAATCTCGCCAACAGACTACCTTCCATAATGACAAGACTACCATCCATTGAAGTGACCAAAATCTCGACAACAGACTACCTTCCATAATGACAAGGCTACCATCCATTGGAGTAACGAAAATCTCGATAACAGACTACCTTCCATAATGACAAGGCTACCATCCATTGGAGTAACAAAAATCTCGACAACAAACTACCTTGCATAATGACAAGGCTACCATCCATTGTAGTAACAAAAATATCGACAACAGACTACCTTCCATAATGACAATGCTATAATCCATTGGAGTAACAAAAATATCGACAACAAACTACCTTCCATAATGACAAGGCTACCATCCATTGGAGTAACAAAAATATCAACAACAGACAACCTTCCATAATGAAAAGCCTACCATCCATTAGAGTAACAAAAATCTCGACAACAGAATTCCTTCCATAATGACTAGGCTACCTTCCATTGGAGTAATAAAGATATCGACAATAGACTACCTTCCATAATGACAATGCTACCATCCATTGGAGTGACAAAAATCTCGACAATAGACTACCTTCCTTAATGACTAGGCTACCATCCATTGAACTGACAAAAATGTCAACAACAGACTACCTTCCATAATGACAAGGCTACCATCCATTGGAGTAACGAAAATCTAGACAACAAACTTCCTTCCATAATGAGAAGGCTACTATCCATTAGAGTAACAAAAATATTGACAACAAACTACCTTCCATAATGACAAGGCTACTATCCATTATAGTAACAAAAATATCGACAACAGACTACCTTCCATAATGACAATGCTACCATCCATTGGTGTAACAAAAATATCAACAACAGACTACCTTCCGTAATGACAAGCCTACCATCCATTGGAGTAACGAAAATCTCGATAACAGACTACCTTCCAAAATGACAACGCTACCATCCATTGGAGTAACAAAAATCTCGACAACAAACAACCTTCCATAATGACAAGGCAACCATCCATTGTAGTAACAAAAATATCGACAACAGACTACCTTCCATAATGACAAGGCTACCATCCATTGGAGTAACGAAAATATCAACAACAGACTACCTTCCATAATGAAAAGCCTACCATCCATTGGAGTGACAAAAATATCAACAACAGAATTCCTTCCATAATGACTAGGCTACCTTCCATTGGAGTAATAAAGATATCCACAATAGACTACCTTCCATAATGACAATGCTACCATCCATTGGAGTGATAAAAATCTCGACAATAGTGTACCTTCCATAATGACAAGGCTACCATCCATCGAAGTAAAAAAATTTCTCGACAAAAGACTACCTTCCATAATGACAAGGCTACGATCCATTAGAGTAACAAAAATCTCGACAACAGACTACCTTCCATAATGACAAGGCTATAATGCATTGGAGTAATGAAAATATGAAGAAGAGACTACCTTCCATAATGACAGGGCTACCATCCATTGGAGTAACAAAAATCTCGCCAACAGACTACCTTCCATAATGACAAGGCTACCATCCATTAAAGTGACAAAAATCTCGACAACAGACTACCTTCCATAATGACAAGGCTACCATCCATTGGAGTAACGAAATCTCGACAACAGAATACCTTCCATAATGACAAGGCTACCATACATTGTAGTAATAAAAATCTGGACAATAGTCTACCTTCCATAATGACAAGGCTACCATCCATTGAAGTAACAAAATTTCTCGACAAAAGACTACCTTCCATAATGAAAAGGCTACGATCCATTATATTAACAAAAATCTCGACAACAGTCTACCTTCCATAAGGACAAGGCTACCATCCATTGGAGTAGTGAAAATATCAACAAGAGACTACCTTCCATAATGACAAGGCTATAATTCATTGGAGTAATGAAAAAATGAAGAAGAGACTACCTTCCATAATGACAAGGCTACCATCCATTAGAGTTACAAAAATCTCGACAATAGAGTATCTTCCATAATGACTAGGCTACCATCCATTGAAGTGACAAAAATGTCAACAACAGACTACCTTCCATAATGACAAGGCTACCATCCATTGAAGTAACGAAAATCTCGACAATAGACTATCTTCCATAATGACTAGGCTACCATCCATTGAAGTAACAAAATTTCTCGACAAAAGACTACCTTCCATAATGAAAAGGCTACGATCCATTATATTAACAAAAATCTCGACAACAGTCTACCTTCCATAAGGACAAGGCTACCATCCATTGGAGTAGTGAAAATATCAACAAGAGACTACCTTCCATAATGACAAGGCTATAATTCATTGGAGTAATGAAAAAATGAAGAAGAGACTACCTTCCATAATGACAAGGCTACCATCCATTAGAGTTACAAAAATCTCGACAATAGACTATCTTCCATAATGACTAGGCTACCATCCATTGAAGTGACAAAAATGTCAACAACAGACTACCTTCCATAATGACAAGGCTACCATCCATTGGAGTAACGAAAATCTCGACAATAGACTATCTTCCATAATGACTAGGCTACCATCCATTAGAGTAACAAAAATCTTGACAACAAACAACCTTCCATTATGATAAGGCTACCATCCATTGTAGTAACAAAAATATCGACAACAGACTACCTTCCATAATGACAAAGCTACCATCCATTAAAGTAACAAAAATATCGACAACAGACTACCTTCCATAATGACAAGGCTACCATCCATTGGAGTAACAAAAATATCGACAACAGACTACCTTCCATAATGAAAAGCCAACCATCCATTGGAGTAACAAAAATCTCGACAACATAATTCCTTCCATAATGACTAGGCTACCTTCCATTGGAGTAATAAAGATATCGACAATAGACTACCTTCCATAATTACAATGCTACCATCCATTGGAGTGACAAAAATATAGACAATAGACTACTTTCCATAAGGACTAGGCTACCAACCATTGAAGTGACAAAAATATCGACAACAGACTACCTTCCATAATGACAAGGCTACCATCCATTGGGGTAACGAAAATCTCGACAACAGACTACCTTCCACTATGACAAGGCTACCATCCATTGGAGTAACAAAAATCTCGACAACAAACTACCTTCCATAATGACAAGGCTACCATCCATTGGAGTAGCAAAAATATCGACAACAGACTACCTTCCATAATGAAAAGCCTACCATCCATTAGAGTAAAAAAAATCTTGACAACAGAATACCTTCTATAATGACAAGGCTACCATACAATGTAGTAACAAAAATCTCGACAATAGTCTACCTTCCATAATGACAAGGCTACCATCCATTGAAGTAACAAAATTTCTCGACAAAAGACTACCTTCAATAATTGCAAGGCTAAGATCCATTAGAGTAACAAAAATCTCGACAACAGAATACCTTCCTTAAGGACAAGGCTACCATCCATTGGAGTAGTGAAAATATCAATAAGAGACTACCTTCCATAATGACAAGGCTATAATGCATTTGAGTAATGAAAATATGAAGAAGAGACTACCTTCCATAATGACAAGGCTACCATACATTGGAGTAACAAAATTTCTCAACAAAAGACTACCTTCCATAATGGCAAGGCTACGATCCATTAGAGTAACAAAAATCTCGACAACAGACTACCTTCTATAAGAACAAGGCTACCATCCATTGGAGTAGTGAAAATATCAATAAGAGACTACCTTCCATAACGACAAGGCTATAATGCATTGGAGTAATGAAAATATGAAGAAGAGACTACCTTCCATAATGACAAGGCTACCATCCATTGGAGTAACAAAAATCTCGCCAACAGACTACCTTCCATAATGACAAGGCTACCAACCATTGAAGTGACAAAAATCTTGACAACAGACTAACTTCCATAATGACTAGGCTACCTTCCATTAGAGTAATAAAGATATCGACAATAGACTACCTTCCATAAGGACAAGGCTACCATCCATTGGAGTAACGAAAATCTCGCCAACAGACTACCTTCCATAATGACAAGGCTACCATCCATTGGAGTAACAAAAATCTTGACAACAAAATACCTTCCATAATGACAAGGCTACCATACATTGTAGTAACAAAAATCTCGACAATAGTCTACCTTCCATAATGACAAGGCTACCATCCACTGAAGTAACAAAATTTCTCGACAACGGACTACCTTCCATAATGACATGGCTACGATCCATTAGAGTAACAAAAATCTCGACAACAGACTACCTTCCATAAGGACAAGGCTACCATCCATTGGAGTAGTGAAAATATCAACAAGAGACTACCTTCTAAAGTGACAAGGCTATAATGCATTGGAGTAATGAAAATATCAAGAAGAGACTACCTTCCGTAATGACAAGGCTACCATCCATTGGAGTAACAAAAATCTCGCCAACAGACTACATTCCATAATGACAAGGCTACCAACCATTAAAGTGACAAAAATCTTGACAACAGACTAACTTCCATAATGACTAGGCTACCTTCCATTGGAGTAATAAAGATATCGACAATAGACTACCTTCCATAATGACAATGCTACCATCCATTTGAGTGACAAAAATCTCGACAATAGACTACCTTCCATAATGACTAGGCTACCATCCATTGAAGTGACAAAAATGTCAACAACAGACTACCTTCCATAATGACAAGGCTACCATCCGTTGGAGTAACGAAAATCTCGACAACAATCTACATTCCATAATGACAAGGCTACCTTCCATTGGAGTAACAAAAATCTTGACAACAAACTACCTTCCATAATTACAAGGCTACTATCCATTGTAGTAACAAAAATATCGACAACAGACTACCTACCATAATGACAATGCTACCATCCATTTGAGTAACAAAAATATCAACAATAGACTACCTTCCATAATGACAAGGTTACCATCCATTGGAGTAACAAAAATATCGACAACAGACTACCTTCTGTAATGAAAAGCCTACCAT
This sequence comes from Vicia faba, assembly GCA_948472305.1. Lineage (NCBI taxonomy): Eukaryota > Viridiplantae > Streptophyta > Magnoliopsida > Fabales > Fabaceae > Vicia > Vicia faba. Next base: position 746,457,594 of record OX451738.1, read on the forward strand.
CCATTGGAGTAACAAAAATCTTGACAACAGAATACCTTCCATAATGACAAGGCTACCATACATTGTAGTAACAAAAATCTCGACAATAGTCTACCTTCCATAATGACAAGGCTACCATCCATCGAAGTAACAAAATTTCTCGACAAAAGACTACCTTCCAAAATGACAAGGCTACGATCCATTAGAGTAACAAAAATCTCGACAACAGACTACCTTCCATAAGGACAAGGCTACAATCCATTGGAGTAGTGAAAATATCAACAAGACACTACCTTCCATAAGGACAAGGCTATAATGCATTGGAGTAATGAAAATATGAAGAAGAGACTACCTTCCATAATGACAGGGATACCATCCATTGGAGTAACAAAAATCTCGCCAACAGACTACCTACAATAATGACAAGGCTGCCATCCATTAAAGTGACAAAAATCTCGACAACAGACTACCTTCCATAATGACAAGGCTACTATCCATTGGAGTAACAAAATCTCGACAACAGAATACCTTCCATAATGACAAGGCTACCATACATTGTAGTAACAAAAATCTTGACAATAGTCTACTTTCCATAATGACAAGGCTACCATCCATTGAAGTAACAAAATGTCTCGACAAAAGACTACCTTCCATAATGACAAGGCTACGATCCATTAGAGTAACAAAAATCTCGACAACAGACTACCTTCCATAAGGACAAGGCTACCATCCATTGGAGTAGTGAAAATATCAACAAGAGACTACCTTCCATAATGACAGGGCTATAATGCATTGGAGTAATAAAAATATGAAGAAGAGACTACCTTCCATAATGACAAGGCTACCATCCATTGGTGTGACAAAAATCTCGACAATAGACTACCTTCCATAATGACTAGGCTACCATCCATTGAAGTGACAAAAATGTCGACAACAGACTACCTTCCATAATGACAAGGCTACCATCCATTGGAGTAACGAAAATCTCGACAATAGACTACCTTCCATAATGACAAGGCTACGATCCATTGGAGTAACAAAAATCTTGACAACAAACTACCTTCCATAATGACAAGGCTACTATCCATTGTAGTAACAAAAATATCGACAACAAACTACCTTCCATAATGACAATGCTACCATCCATTGGAGTAACAAAAATATCAACAACAGACTACCTTCCATAATGACAAGGCTACCATCCATTGGAGTAACAAAAATCTCGCCAACAGACTACCTTCCATAATGACAAGGCTACCATCCATTGGAGTAACAAAAATCTTGACAACAGAATACCTTCCATAATGACAAGGCTACCATACATTGTAGTAACAAAAATCTCAACAATAGTCTACCTTCCATAATGACAAGGCTACCATCCATTGAAGTAACAAAATTTTCTCGACAACGGACTACCTTCCATAATGACATGGCTACGATCCATTAGAGTAACAAAAATCTCGACAACAGACTACCTTCCATAAAGACAAGTCTACCATCCATTGGAGTAGTAAAAATATCAACAAGAGACTACCTTCCATAATGACAAGGCTATAATGCATTGAAGTAAGGAAAATATCAAGAAGAGACTACCTTCTGTAATGACAAGGCTACCATCCATTGGAGTAACAAAAATCTCGCCAACAGACTACATTCCATAATGACAAGGCTACCAACCATTGAAGTGACAAAAATCTTGACAACAGACTACCTTCCATAATGACAAGGCTACCATCCATCGGAGTAACGAAAATCTCGACAACAGACTACCTTCCATAAAGACAAGGCTACCATCCATTGGAGTAACAAGAATCTCGACAACAAACTACCTTCTATAATGACAAGGCTACCATCCATTGGAGTAACAAAAATATCGACAACAGACTACCTTCCATAATTATAATGCTACCATCCATTGGAGTAACAAAAATATCAACAACAGACTACCTTCCATAATGACAAAGCTACCATCCATTGGAGTAACAAAAATATCACAACACACTACCTTCCATAATGACAAGGCTACCATCCATTAGAGTAACAAAAATCTTGACAACATAATACCTTCTATAATGACAAGGCTACCATACAATGTAGTTACAAAAATCTCGACAATAGTCTACCTTCCATAATGACAAGGCTACCATCCATTAAAGTAACAAAATTTCTCGACAAAAGACTACCTTCCATAATGGCAAGGCTACAATACATTAGAGTAACAAAAATCTGGACAATAGACTACCTTCCATAAGGACAAGGCTACCATCCATTGGAGTAGTGAAAATATCAACAAGAGACTACTTTCCATAATGACAAGGCTATAATGCATTGGAGTAATGAAAATATGAAGAAGAGACTACCTTCCATAATGACAAGGCTACCATCCATTGGACTGACAAAAATCTTGACAATAGACTACCTTCCATAACGACTAGGCTACCATCCATTGAAGTGACAAAAATGTCGACAACAGACTACCTTCCATAATGACAAGGCTACCATCCATTGGAGTAACAAAAATCTCGACAACAGACTACCTTCCATAATGACAAGGCTACCATCCATTGGAGTAACAAAAATATTGACAACAAACTACCTTCCATAATGACAATGCTACCATCCATTGGAGTAACAAAAATATCAACAACATACTACCTTCCATAATGACAAGGCTACCATCCATTGGAGTAACAAAAATATCGACAACAGACTACCTTCCATAATGAAAAGCCTACCATCCATTGGAGTAACAAAAATCTTGACAACAGAATACCTTCCATAATGACAAGGCTACCATACAATGTAGTAACAAAAATCTCGACAATAGTCTACCTTCCATAATGACAAGGCTCCCATCCATTGAAGTAACAAAATTTCTCTACAAATGACTAGCTTCCATAATGACAAGGCTACGATCCATTAGAGTAACAAAAATCTCGACAACAGACTACCTTCCATAAGTACAAGGCTACCATCCATTGGAGTAGTGAAAATATCAATAAGAGACTACCTTCCATAATGACAAGGCTATAATGCATTGGAGTAATGAAAATATGAAGAAGAGACTACCTTCCATAATGACAAGGCTATCATCCATTGGAGTAACAAAAATCTCGCCAACAGACTACCTTCCATAATGACAAGGCTACCATCCATTGAAATGACAAAAATCTCGACAACAGACTACCTTTCATAAGGACAAGGCTACCATCCATTGGAGTAACGAAAATCTCGCCAACAGACTACCTTCCATAATGACAAGGCTTCCATCCATTGGAGTAACAAAGATCTTGACAACATAATACCTTCCATAATGACAAGGCTACCATACATTGTAGTAACAAAAATCTCAACAATAGTCTACCTTCTATAAAGACAATGCTACCATCCATTAGAGTAACAAAATTTCTCGACAAAAGACTACCTTCCATAATGGCAAGGCTACGATCCATTAGAGTAACAAAAATCTCGACAACAGACTACCTTCCATAAGGACAAGGCTACCATCCATTTGAGTAGTGAAAATATCAATAATAGACTACCTTCCATAACGACAAGGCTATATTGCATTGGAGTAATGAAAATATGAAGAAGAGACTACCTTCCATAATGACAAGGCTACCATCCATTGGAGTAACAAAAATCTCGCCAACAGACTACCTTCCATAATGACAAGGCTACCATCCATTGAAGTGACAAAAATCTCGACAACAGACTACCTTCCATAAGGACAAGGCTACCATCCATTGGAGTAACGAAAATCTCGCCAACTGACTACCTTCCATAATGACAAGGCTACCATCCATTGGAGTAACAAAAATCTTGACAACAAAATACCTTCCATAATGACAAGGCTACCATACATTGTAGTAACAAAAATCTCGACAATAGTCTACCTTCCATAATGACAAGGCTACCATCCATTGAAGTAACAAAATTTCTCGACAACGTACTACCTTCCATAATGACATGGCTAAGATCCATTAGAGTAACAAAAATCTCAACAACAGACTACCTTCCATAAGGACAAGGCTACCATCCATTGGAGTAGTGAAAATATCAACAAGAGACTACCTTCCATAATGACAAGGCTATAATGCATTAGAGTAATGAAAATATCAAGAAGAGACTACCTTCCGTAATGACAAGGCTACCATCCATTGGAGTAACAAAAATCTCGCCAACAGACTACATTCCATAATGACAAGACTACCAACCATTGAAGTGACAAAAATCTTGACAACAGACTAACTTCCATAATGACTAGGCTACCTTCCATTGGAGTAATAAAGATATCGAAAATAGACTACCTTCCATAATGACAATGCTACCATCCATTGGAGTGACAAAAATCTCGACAATAGACTACCTTCCATAATGACTAGGCTACCATCCATTGAAGTGACAAAAATTTCAACAACACACTACCTTCCATAATGACAAGGCTACCATCCGTTGGAGTAACGAAAATCTCGACAACAATCTACCTTCCAAAATGACAAGGCTACCTTCCATTGGAGTAACAAAAATCTTGACAACAAACTACCTTCCATAATTACAAGGCTACTATTCATTATAGTAACAAAAATATCGACAACAGACTACCTTCCATAATGACAATGCTACCATCCATTGGAGTAATTAAAATATCAACAACAGACTACCTTCCATAATGAAAAGGTTACCATCCATTGGAGTAACAAAAATATCAACAACAGACTACCTTCTAAAATGAAAAGCCTACCATCCATTGGAGTAACAAAAATCTTGACAACAGAATACCTTCCATAATGACAAGGCTACCATACATTATAGTAACAAAAATCTCGACAATAGTCTACCTTCCATAATGACAAGGCTACCATCCATCGAAGTAACAAAATTTCTCGACAAAAGACTACCTTTCATAATGACAAGGCTACGATCCATTAGAGTACCAAAAATCTCGACAACAAACTACTTTCCATAAGGACAAGGCTACCATACATTGGAGTAGTGAAAATATCAACAAGACACTACCTTCCATAATGACAAGGCTATAATGCATTGGAGTAATGAAAATATGAAGAAGAGACTACCTTCCATAATGACAGGGCCACCATCCATTGGAGTAACAAAAATCTCGCCAACAGACTACCTTCCATAATGACAAGGCTACCATCCATTAAAGTGACAAAAATCTCGACAACAGACTACCTTCCATAATGACAAGGCTACCATCCATTGTAGTAACAAAATCTCGACAACAGAATACCTTCCATAATGACAAGGCTACCATACATTGTAGTAACAAAAATCTGTACAATAGTCTACCTTCCATAATGACAAGGCTACCATCCATTGAAGTAACAAAATTTCTCGACAAAAGACTACCTTCCATAATGACAAGGCTACGATCCATTAGAGTAACAAAAATCTCAACAACAGACTACCTTCCATAAGGACAAGGCTACCATCCATTGGAGTAGTTAAAATATCAACAAGAGACTACCTTCCATAATGACAAGGCTATAATGCATTGAAGTAATGAAAATATGAAGAAGAGACTACCTTCCATAATGACAAGGCTACCATCCATTGGAGTGACAAAAATCTCCACAATAGACTACCTTCCATAATGACTAGGCTACCATCCATTAAAGTGACAAAAATGTCGACAACAGACTACCTTCCATAATGACAAGGCTACCATCCATTGGAGTAACGAAAATCTCGACAACAGACTACCTTCCATAATGACAAGGCTACCATCCATTGGAGTAACAAAAATCTAGACAACAGACTACCTTCCATAATGACAAGGCTACCATCCATTGTAGTAACAAAAATATCGACAACAGACTACCTTCCATAATGACAATGCTACCATCCATTGGAGTAACAAAAATATCAACAACAGACTACCTTCCATAATGACAAGGCTACCATCCATTGGAGTAACAAAAATATCGACAATAAACTACCTTCCATAATTATATTGCTACCATCCATTGGAGTAACAAAAATATGAACAACAGACTACCTTCCATAATGACAAGGCTACCATCCATTGGAGTAACAAAAATATCGACAACAGACTACCTTCCATAATGAAAATCCTACCATCCATTAGAGTAACAAAAATCTTGACAACAGAATACCTTCTATAATGACAAGGCTACCATACAATGTAGTAATAAAAATCTCGACAATAGTCTACCTTCCATAATGACAAGGCTACTATCCATTGAAGTAACAAAATTTCCTGACAAAAGACTACCTTCCATAATGACAAGGCTACGATCCATTAGAGTAACAAAAATCTCGACAACAGACTACCTTCCATAAGGACAAGGCTACCATCCATTGGAGTAGTGAAAATATCAACAAGACACTACCTTCCATAATGACAAGGCTATAATGCATTGGAGTAATGAAAATATGAAGAAGAGACTACCTTCCATAATGACAGGGCCACCATCCATTGGAGTAACAAAAATCTCGCCAAAAGACTACCTTCCATAATGACAAGGCTACCATCCATTGAAGTGACAAAAATCTCGACAACAGACTACCTTCCATAAGCACAAGGCTACCATCCATTGGAGTAACTAAAATCTCGCCAACAGACTACCTTCCATAATGACAAGGCTACCATCCATTGAAGTGACAAAAATCTCGACAACAGACTACCTTCCATAAGGACAAGGCTACCATCCATTGGAGTAACGAAAATCTCGCCAACAGACTACCTTCCATAATGACAGGGCTACCATCCATTGGAGTAACAAAAATCTTGACAACAAAATACCTTCCATAATGACAAGGCTACCATACATTGTAGTAACAAAAATCTCGACAATAGTCTACCTTCCATAATGACAAGGCTACCATCCATTGAAGTAACAAAATTTCTCGACAACGGACTACCTTCCATAATGACATGGCTACGATCCATTAGAGTAACAAAAATCTCAACAACAGACTACCTTCCATAAGGACAAGGCTACCATACATTGGAGTAGTGAAAATATCAACAAGAGACTACCTTCCATAATGACAAGGCTATAATGCATTAGAGTAATGAAAATATCAATAAGAGACTACCTTCCGTAATGACAAGGCTACCATCCATTGGAGTAACAAAAATCTCGCCACTAGACTACATTCCATAATGACAAGGCTACCAACCATTGAAGTGACAAAAAATTTGACAACAGACTAACTTCCATAATGACTAGGCTACCTTCCATTGGAGTAATAAAGATATCGACAATAGACTACCTTCCATAATGACAATGCTACCATCCATTGGAGTGACAAAAATCTTGACAATAGACTACCTTCCATAATGACTAGGCTACCATCCATTGAAGTGACAAAAATGTCAACAACACACTACCTTCCATAATGACAAGGCTACCATCCGTTGGAGTAACGAAAATCTCGACAACAATCTACCTTCCATAATGACAAGGCTGCCTTCCATTGGAGTAACAAAAATCTTGACAACAAACTACCTTCCATAATTACAAGGCTACCATCCATTGTAGTAACAAAAATATCGACAACAGACTACCTTCCATAATGACAATGCTACCATCCATTGGAGTAACAAAAATATCAACAACAGACTACCTTCCATAATGACAAGGTTACCATCCATTGGAGTAAAAAAAATATCGACAACAGACTACCTTCTATAATGAAAAGCCTACCATCCATTGGAGTAACAAAAATCTTGACAACAGAATACCTTCCATAATGACAAGGCTACCATACATTGTAGTAACAAAAATCTCGACAATAGTCTACCTTCCATAATGACAAGGCTACCATCCATCGAAGTAACAAAATTTCTCGACAAAAGACTACCTTCCATAATGACAAGGCTACGATCCATTAGGGTAACAAAAATCTCGACAACAGACTACCTTCCATAAGGACAAGGCTACCATCCATTGGAGTAGTGAAAATATCAACAAGACACTACCTTCCATAATGACAAGGCTATAATGCATTGGAGTAATGAAAATATGAAGAAGAGACTACCTTCCATAATAACAGGGCTACCATCCATTGAGGTAACAAAAATATCGCCAACAGACTACCTTCCATAATGACAAGGCTACCATCATTAAAGTGACAAAAATCTCGACAATAGACTACCTTACATAATGAAAAGGCTACCATCCATTGGAGTAACAAAATCTCGACAACAGAATACCTTCCATAATGACAAGGCTACCATACATTGTAGTAACAAAAATCTGGACAATAGTCTACCTTCCATAATGACAAGGCTACCATCCATTGAAGTAACAAAATTTCTCGACAAAAGACTACCTTCCATAATGACAAGGCTACGATCCCTTAGAGTAACAAAAATCTCGACAACAGACTACCTTCCATAAGGACAAGGCTACCATCCATTGGAGTAGTGAAAATATCAACAAGAGACTACCTTCCATAATGACAAGGCTACCATCCATTGGAGTAACAAAAATCTAGACAACAAACTACCTTCCATAATGACAAGGCTACTATCCATTGTAGTAACAAAAATATCGATAACAGACTACCTTCCATAATGACAATGCTACCATCCATTGGAGTAACAAAAATATCAACAACAAACTACCTTCCATAATGACAAGGCTACCATCCATTGGAGTAACAAAAATATCGACAACAAACTACCTTCCATAATTATAATGCTACCATCCATTGGAGTAACAAAAATATAAACAACAGACTACCTTCCATAATGACAAGGCTACCATCCATTGGAGTAACAAAAATATCGACAACAGACTACCTTCCATAATGAAAAGCCTACCATCCATTAGAGTAACAAAAATCTTGACAACAGAATACCTTCTATAATGACAAGGCTACCATACAATGTAGTAATAAAAATCTCGACAATAGTCTACCTTCTATAATGACAAGGCTATTATCCATTGAAGTAACAAAATTTCCTGACAAAAGACTACCTTCCATAATGACAAGGCTACGATCCATTAGAGTAACAAAAATCTCGACAACAGACTACCTTCCATAAGGACAAGGCTACCATCCATTGGAGTAGTGAAAATATCAACAAGACACTACCTTCCATAATGACAAGGCTATAATGCATTGGAGTAATGAAAATATGAAGAAGAGACTACCTTCCATAATGACAGGGCCACCATCCATTGGAGTAACAAAAATCTCGCCAAAAGACTACCTTCCATAATGACAAGGCTACCATCCATTGAAGTGACAAAAATCTCGACAACAGACTACCTTCCATAAGCACAAGGCTACCATCCATTGGAGTAACTAAAATCTCGCCAACAGACTACCTTCCATAATGACAAGGCTACCATCCATTGAAGTGACAAAAATCTCGACAACAGACTACCTTCCATAAGGACAAGGCTACCATCCATTGGAGTAACGAAAATCTCGCCAACAGACTACCTTCCATAATGACAGGGCTACCATCCATTGGAGTAACAAAAATCTTGACAACAAAATACCTTCCATAATGACAAGGCTACCATACATTGTAGTAACAAAAATCTCGACAATAGTCTACCTTCCATAATGACAAGGCTACCATCCATTGAAGTAACAAAATTTCTCGACAAAAGACTACCTTCCATAATGACAAGGCTACGATCCATTAGAGTAACAAAAATCTCGACAACAAACTACTTTCCATAAGGACAAGGCTACCATACATTGGAGTAGTGAAAATATCAACAAGACACTACCTTCGATAATGACAAGGCTATAATGCATTGGAGTAATGAAAATATGAAGAAGAGACTACCTTCCATAATAACAGGGCCACCATCCATTGGAGTAACAAAAATCTCGCCAACAGACTACCTTCCATAATGACAAGGCTACCATCCATTAAAGTGACAAAAATCTCGACAACAGACTACCTTCCATAATGACAAGGCTACCATCCATTGTAGTAACAAAATCTCGACAACAGAATACCTTCCATAATGACAAGGCTACCATACATTGTAGTAACAAAAATCTGTACAATAGTCTACCTTCCATAATGACAAGGCTACCATCCATTGAAGTAACAAAATTTCTCGACAAAAGACTACCTTCCATAATGACAAGGCTACGATCCATTAGAGTAACAAAAATCTCAACAACAGACTACCTTCCATAAGGACAAGGCTACCATCCATTAGAGTAGTTAAAATATCAACAAGAGACTACCTTCCATAATGACAAGGCTATAATGCATTGAAGTAATGAAAATATGAAGAAGAGACTACCTTCCATAATGACAAGGCTACCATCCATTGGAGTGACAAAAATCTCCACAATAGACTACCTTCCATAATGACTAGGCTACCATCCATTAAAGTGACAAAAATGTCGACAACAGACTACCTTCCATAATGACAAGGCTACCATCCATTGGAGTAACGAAAATCTCGACAACAGACTACCTTCCATAATGACAAGGCTACCATCCATTGGAGTAACAAAATACTAGACAACAGACTACCTTCCATAATGACAAGGCTACCATCCATTGTAGTAACAAAAATATCGACAACAGACTACCTTCCATAATGACAATGCTACCATCCATTGGAGTAACAAAAATATCAACAACAGACTACCTTCCATAATGACAAGGCTACCATCCATTGGAGTAACAAAAATATCGACAATAAACTACCTTCCATAATTATAATGCTACCATCCATTGGAGTAACAAAAATATCAACAACAGACTACCTTCCATAATGACAAGGCTACCATCCATTGGAGTAACAAAAATATCGACAACAGACTACCTTCCATAATGAAAATCCTACCATCCATTAGAGTAACAAAAATCTTGACAACAGAATACCTTCTATAATGACAAGGCTACCATCCATTGAAGTGACAAAAATCTCGACAACAGACTACCTTCCATAAGCACAAGGCTACCATCCATTGGAGTAACTAAAATCTCGCCAACAGACTACCTTCCATAATGACAAGGCTACCATCCATTGAAGTGACAAAAATCTCGACAACAGACTACCTTCCATAAGGACAAGGCTACCATCCATTGGAGTAACGAAAATCTCGCCAACAGACTACCTTCCATAATGACAGGGCTACCATCCATTGGAGTAACAAAAATCTTGACAACAAAATACCTTCCATAATGACAAGGCTACCATACATTGTAGTAACAAAAATCTCGACAATTGTCTACCTTCCATAATGACAAGGCTACCATCCATTGAAGTAACAAAATTTCTCGACAAAAGACTACCTTCCATAATGACAAGGCTACGATCCATTAGAGTAACAAAAATCTCGACAACAGACTACCTTCCATAAGGACAAGGCTACCATCCATTGGAGTAGTGAAAATATCAACAAGAGACTACCTTCCATAATGACAAGGCTACCATCCATTGGAGTAACAAAAATCTAGACAACAAACTACCTTCCATAATGACAAGGCTACTATCCATAGTGGTAACAAAAATATCGACAACAGACTACCTTCCATAATGACAATGCTACCATCCATTGGAGTAACAAAAATATCAACAACAGACTACCTTCCATAATGACAAGGCTACCATCCATTGGAGTAACAAAAATATCGACAACAAACTACCTTCCATAATTATAATGCTACCATCCATTGGAGTAACAAAAATATCAACAACAGACTACCTTCCATAATGACAAGGCTACCATCCATTGGAGTAACAAAAATATCGACAACAGACTACCTTCCATAATGAAAAGCCTACCATCCATTAGAGTAACAAAAATCTTGACAACAGAATACCTTCTATAATGACAAGGCTACCATACAATGTAGTAATAAAAATCTCGACAATAGTCTACCTTCCATAATGACAAGGCTACTATCCATTGAAGTAACAAAATTTCCTGACAAAAGACTACCTTCCATAATGACAAGGCTACGATCCATTAGAGTAACAAAAATCTCGACAACAGACTACCTTCCATAAGGACAAGGCTACCATCCATTGGAGTAGTGAAAATATCAACAAGACACTACCTTCCATAATGACAAGGCTATAATGCTTTGGAGTAATGAAAATATGAAGAAGAGACTACCTTCCATAATGACAGGGCCACCATCCATTGGAGTAACAAAAATCTCGCCAAAAGACTACCTTCCATAATGACAAGGCTACCATCCATTGAAGTGACAAAAATCTCGACAACAGACTACCTTCCATAAGCACAAGGCTACCATCCATTGGAGTAACTAAAATCTCGCCAACAGACTACCTTCCATAATGACAAGGCTACCATCCATTGAAGTGACAAAAATCTCGACAACAGACTACCTTCCATAAGGACAAGGCTACCATCCATTGGAGTAACGAAAATCTCGCCAACAGACTACCTTCCATAATGACAGGGCTACCATCCATTGGAGTAACAAAAATCTTGACAACAAAATACCTTCCATAATGACAAGGCTACCATACATTGTAGTAACAAAAATCTCGACAATAGTCTACCTTCCATAATGACAAGGCTACCATCCATTGAAGTAACAAAATTTCTCGACAACGGACTACCTTCCATAATGACATGGCTACGATCCATTAGAGTAACAAAAATCTCAACAACAGACTACCTTCCATAAGGACAAGGCTACCATCCATTGGAGTAGTAAAAATATCAACAAGAGACTACCTTCCATAATGACAAGGCTATAATGCATTAGAGTAATGAAAATATCAAGAAGAGACTACCTTCCGTAATGACAAGGCTACCATCCATTGGAGTAACAAAAATCTCGCCAACAGACTACATTCCATAATGACAAGGCTACCAACCATTGAAGTGACAAAAATTTTGACAACAGACTAACTTCCATAATGACTAGGCTACCTTCCAATGGAGTAATAAAGATATCGACAATAGACTACCTTCCATAATGACAATGCTACCATCCATTGGAGTGACAAAAATCTTGACAATAGACTACCTTCCATAATGACTACGCTACCATCCATTGAAGTGACAAAAATGTCAACAACACACTACCTTCCATAATGACAAGGCTACCATCCGTTGGAGTAACGAAAATCTCGACAAAAATCTACCTTCCATAATGACAAGGCTACCTTCCATTGGAGTAACAAAAATCTTGACAACAAACTACCTTCCATAATTACAAGGCTACTATCCATTGTAGTAACAAAAATATCGACAACAGACTACCTTCCATAATGACAATGCTACCATCCATTGGAGTAACAAAAATATCAACAACAGACTACCTTCCATAATGACAAGGTTACCATCCATTGGAGTAACAAAAATATCGACAACAGACTACCTTCTATAATGAAAAGCCTACCATCCATTGGAGTAACAAAAATCTTGACAACAGAATACCTTCCATAATGACAAGGCTACCATACATTGTAGTAACAAAAATCTCGACAATAGTCTACCTTCCACAATGACAAGGCTACCATCCATCGAAGTAACAAAATTTCTCGACAAAAGACTACCTTCCATAATGACAAGGCTACGATCCATTAGAGTAACAAAAATCTCGACAACAGACTACCTTCCATAAGGACAAGGCTACCATCCATTGGAGTAGTGAAAATATCAACAAGACACTACCTTCCATAATGACAAGGCTATAATGCATTGGAGTAATGAAAATATGAAGAAGAGACTACCTTCCATAATGACAGGGCTACCATCCATTGAGGTAACAAAAATCTCGCCAACAGACTACCTTCCATAATGACAAGGCTACCATCCATTAAAGTGACAAAAATCTCGACAATAGACTACCTTCCATAATGAAAAGTCTACCATCCATTGGAGTAACAAAATCTCGACAACAGAATACCTTCCATAATGACAAGGCTACCATACATTGTAGTAACAAAAATCTGGACAATAGTCTACCTTCCATAATGACAAGGCTACCATCCATTGAAGTAACAAAATTTCTCGACAAAAGACTACCTTCCATAATGACAAGGCTACGATCCATTAGAGTAACAAAAATCTCGACAACAGACTACCTTCCATAAGGACAAGGCTACCATCCATTGGAGTAGTGAAAATATCAACAAGAGACTACCTTCCATAATGACAAGGCTATAATGCATTGGAGTAATGAAAATATGAAGAAGAGACTACCTTCCATAATGACAAGGCTACCATCCATTGGAGTGACAAAAATCTCGACAATAGACTACCTTCCATAATGACTAGGCTACCATCCATTGAAGTGACAAAAATGTCGACAACAGACTACCTTCCATAATGACAAGGCTACCATCCATTGGAGTAACGAAAGTCTCGACAACAGACTACCTTCCATAATGACAAGGCTACCATCCATTGGAGTAACAAAAATCTTGACAACAAACTACCTTCCATAATGACAAGGCTACTATCCATTGTAGTAACAAAAATATCGACAACAGACTACCTTCCATAATGACAATGCTACCATCCATTGGAGTAACAAAAATATCAACAACAGACTACCTTCCATAATGACAAGGCTACCATCCATTGGAGTAACAAAAATATCGAAAACAGACTACCTTCCATAATGAAAAGCCTACCATCCATTGGAGTAACAAAAATCTTGACAACAGAATACCTTCCATAATGACAAGGCTACCATACAATGTAGTAACAAAAATCTCGACAATAGTCTACCTTCCATAATGACAAGGCTACCATCCATTGAAGTAACAAAATTTCTCGACAAAAGACTACCTTCCATAATGACAAGGCTACCATCCATTAGAGTAACAAAAATCTCGACAACAGACTACCTTCCATAAGGACAGGCTACCATCCATTGGAGTAGTGAAAATATCAACAAGAGACTACCTTCCATAATGACAAGGCTATAATGCATTGGAGTAAGGAAAATATCAAGAAGAGACTACCTTCCGTAATGACAAGGCTACCATCCATTGGAGTAACAAAAATCTCGCCAACAGACTACATTCCATAATGACAAGGCTACCAACCATTGAAGTGACAAAAATCTCGACAACAGACTACCTTCCATAACGACAAGGCTACCATCCATCGGAGTAACGAAAATCTCGACAACAGACTACCTTCCATAATGACAAGGCTACCATCCATTGGAGTAACAAATATCTCGACAACAAACTACCTTCTATAATGACAAGGCTACCATCCATTGGAGTAACAAAAATATCGACAACAGACTACCTTCCATAATGACAGGGCTACCATCCATTGAGGTAACAAAAATCTCGCCAACAGACTACCTTCCATAATGACAAGGCTACCATCCATTAAAGTGACAAAAATCTCCACAATAGACTACCTTCCATAATGACAAGGCTACCATCCATTGGAGTAACAAAATCTCGACAACAGAATACCTTCCATAATGACAAGGCTACCATACATTGTAGTAACAAAAATCTGGACAATAGTCTACCTTCCATAATGACAAGGCTACCATCCATCGAAGTAATAAAATTTCTCGACAAAAGACTACCTTCCATAATGACAAGGCTACGATCCATTAGAGTAACAAAAATCTCGACAACAGACTACCTTCCATAAGGACAAGGCTACCATCCATTGGAGTAGTGAAAATATCAACAAGACACTACCTTCCATAATGACAAGGCTATAATGCATTGGAGTAATGAAAATATGAAGAAGAGACTACCTTCCATAATGACAGGGCTACCATCCATTGAGGTAACAAAAATCTCGCCAACAGACTACCTTCCATAATGACAAGGCTACCATCCATTAAAGTGACAAAAATCTCGACAATAGACTACCTTCCATAATGAAAAGTCTACCATCCATTGGAGTAACAAAATCTCGACAACAGAATACCTTCCATAATGACAAGGCTACCATACATTGTAGTAACAAAAATCTGGACAATAGTCTACCTTCCATAATGACAAGGCTACCATCCATTGAAGTAACAAAATTTCTCGACAAAAGACTACCTTCCATAATGACAAGGCTACGATCCATTAGAGTAACAAAAATCTCGACAACAGACTACCTTCCATAAGGACAAGGCTACCATCCATTGGAGTAGTGAAAATATCAACAAGAGACTACCTTCCATAATGACAAGGCTATAATGCATTGGAGTAATGAAAATATGAAGAAGAGACTACCTTCCATAATGACAAGGCTACCATCCATTGGAGTGACAAAAATCTCGACAATAGACTACCTTCCATAATGACTAGGCTACCATCCATTGAAGTGACAAAAATGTCGACAACAGACTACCTTCCATAATGACAAGGCTACCATCCATTGGAGTAACGAAAGTCTCGACAACAGACTACCTTCCATAATGACAAGGCTACCATCCATTGGAGTAACAAAAATCTTGACAACAAACTACCTTCCATAATGACAAGGCTACTATCCATTGTAGTAACAAAAATATCGACAACAGACTACCTTCCATAATGACAATGCTACCATCCATTGGAGTAACAAAAATATCAACAACAGACTACCTTCCATAATGACAAGGCTACCATCCATTGGAGTAACAAAAATATCGAAAACAGACTACCTTCCATAATGAAAAGCCTACCATCCATTGGAGTAACAAAAATCTTGACAACAGAATACCTTCCATAATGACAAGGCTACCATACAATGTAGTAACAAAAATCTCGACAATAGTCTACCTTCCATAATGACAAGGCTACCATCCATTGAAGTAACAAAATTTCTCGACAAAAGACTACCTTCCATAATGACAAGGCTACCATCCATTAGAGTAACAAAAATCTCGACAACAGACTACCTTCCATAAGGACAAGGCTACCATCCATTGGAGTAGTGAAAATATCAACAAGAGACTACCTTCCATAATGACAAGGCTATAATGCATTGGAGTAAGGAAAATATCAAGAAGAGACTACCTTCCGTAATGACAAGGCTACCATCCATTGGAGTAACAAAAATCTCGCCAACAGACTACATTCCATAATGACAAGGCTACCAACCATTGAAGTGACAAAAATCTCGACAACAGACTACCCTCCATAACGACAAGGCTACCATCCATCGGAGTAACGAAAATCTCGACAACAGACTACCTTCCATAATGACAAGGCTACCATCCATTGGAGTAACAAATATCTCGACAACAAACTACCTTCTATAATGACAAGGCTACCATCCATTGGAGTAACAAAAATATCGACAACAGACTACCTTCCATAATGACAGGGCTACCATCCATTGAGGTAACAAAAATCTCGCCAACAGACTACCTTCCATAATGACAAGGCTACCATCCATTAAAGTGACAAAAATCTCGACAATAGACTACCTTCCATAATGACAAGGCTACCATCCATTGGAGTAACAAAATCTCGACAACAGAATACCTTCCATAATGACAAGGCTACCATACATTGTAGTAACAAAAACTGGACAATAGTCTACCTTCCATAATGACAAGGCTACCATCCATTGAAGTAACAAAATTTCTCGACAAAAGACTACCTTCCATAATGACAAGGCTACGATCCATTAGAGTAACAAAAATCTCGACAACAGACTACCTTCCATAAGGACAAGGCTACCATCCATTGGAGTAGTGAAAATATCAACAAGAGACTACCTTCCATAATGACAAGGCTATAATGCATTGGAGTAATGAAAATATGAAGAAGAGACTACCTTCCATAATGACAAGGCTACCATCCATTGGAGTGACAAAAATCTCGACAATAGACTACCTTCCATAATGACTAGGCTACCATCCATTGAAGTGACAAAAATGTCGACAACAGACTACCTTCCATAATGACAAAGCTACCATTCATTGGAGTAACGAAAATCTCGACAACAGACTACCTTCCATAATGACAAGGCTACCATCCATTGGAGTAACAAAAATCTTGACAACAAACTACCTTCCATAATGACAAGGCTACTATCCATTGTAGTAACAAAAATATCGACAACAGACTACCTTCCATAATGACAATGCTACCATCCATTGGAGTAACAAAAATATCAACAACAGACTACCTTCCATAATGACAAGGCTACCATCCATTGGAGTAACAAAAATATCGAAAACAGACTACCTTCCATAATGAAAAGCCTACCATCCATTGGAGTAACAAAAATCTTGACAACAGAATACCTTCCATAATGACAAGGCTACCATACAATGTAGTAACAAAAATCTCGACAATAGTCTACCTTCCATAATGACAAGGCTACCATCCATTGAAGTAACAAAATTTCTCGACAAAAGACTACCTTCCATAATGACAAGGCTACCATCCATTAGAGTAACAAAAATCTCGACAACAGACTACCTTCCATAAGGACAAGGCTACCATCCATTGGAGTAGTGAAAATATCAACAAGAGACTACCTTCCATAATGACAAGGCTATAATGCATTGGAGTAAGGAAAATATCAAGAAGAGACTACCTTCCGTAATGACAAGGCTACCATCCATTGGAGTAACAAAAATCTCGCCAACAGACTACATTCCATAATGACAAGGCTACCAACCATTGAAGTGACAAAAATCTCGACAACAGACTACCTTCCATAACGACAAGGCTACCATCCATCGGAGTAACGAAAATCTCGACAACAGACTACCTTCCATAATGACAAGGCTACCATCCATTGGAGTAACAAATATCTCGACAACAAACTACCTTCTATAATGACAAGGCTACCATCCATTGGAGTAACAAAAATATCGACAACAGACTACCTTCCATAATGACAGGGCTACCATCCATTGAGGTAACAAAAATCTCGCCAACAGACTACCTTCCATAATGACAAGGCTACCATCCATTAAAGTGACAAAAATCTCGACAATAGACTACCTTCCATAATGACAAGGCTACCATCCATTGGAGTAACAAAATCTCGACAACAGAATACCTTCCATAATGACAAGGCTACCATACATTGTAGTAACAAAAATCTGGACAATAGTCTACCTTCCATAATGACAAGGCTACCATCCATTGAAGTAACAAAATTTCTCGACAAAAGACTACCTTCCATAATGACAAGGCTACGATCCATTAGAGTAACAAAAATATCGACAACAGACTACCTTCCATAATGACAATGCTACCATCCATTGGAGTAACAAAAATATCAACAACAGACTACCTTCCATAATGACAAGGCTACCATCCATTGGAGTAACAAAAATATCGACAATAAACTACCTTCCATAATTATAATGCTACCATCCATTGGAGTAACAAAAATATCAACAACAGACTACCTTCCATAATGACAAGGCTACCATCCATTGGAGTAACAAAAATATCGACAACAGACTACCTTCCATAATGAAAATCCTACCATCCATTAGAGTAACAAAAATCTAGACAACAGAATACCTTCTATAATGACAAGGCTACCATCCATTGAAGTGACAAAAATCTCGACAACAGACTACCTTCCATAAGCACAAGGCTACCATCCATTGGAGTAACTAAAATCTCGCCAACAGACTACCTTCCATAATGACAAGGCTACCATCCATTGAAGTGACAAAAATCTCGACAACAGACTACCTTCCATAAGGACAAGGCTACCATCCATTGGAGTAACGAAAATCTCGCCAACAGACTACCTTCCATAATGACAGGGCTACCATCCATTGGAGTAACAAAAATCTTGACAACAAAATACCTTCCATAATGACAAGGCTACCATACATTGTAGTAACAAAAATCTCGACAATAGTCTACCTTCCATAATGACAAGGCTACCATCCATTGAAGTAACAAAATTTCTCGACAAAAGACTACCTTCCATAATGACAAGGCTACGATCCATTAGAGTAACAAAAATCTCGACAACAGACTACCTTCCATAAGGACAAGGCTACCATCCATTGGAGTAGTGAAAATATCAACAAGAGACTACCTTCCATAATGACAAGGCTACCATCCATTGGAGTAACAAAAATCTAGACAACAAACTACCTTCCATAATGACAAGGCTACTATCCATAGTAGTAACAAAAATATCGACAACAGACTACCTTCCATAATGACAATGCTACCATCCATTGGAGTAACAAAAATATCAACAACAGACTACCTTCCATAATGACAAGGCTACCATCCATTGGAGTAACAAAAATATCGACAACAAACTACCTTCCATAATTATAATGCTACCATCCATTGGAGTAACAAAAATATCAACAACAGACTACCTTCCATAATGACAAGGTTACCATCCATTGGAGTAACAAAAATATCGACAACAGACTACCTTCCATAATGAAAAGCCTACCATCCATTAGAGTAACAAAAATCTTGACAACAGAATACCTTCTATAATGACAAGGCTACCATACAATGTAGTAATAAAAATCTCGACAATAGTCTACCTTCCATAATGACAAGGCTACTATCCATTGAAGTAACAAAATTTCCTGACAAAAGACTACCTTCCATAATGACAAGGCTACGATCCATTAGAGTAACAAAAATCTCGACAACAGACTACCTTCCATAAGGACAAGGCTACCATCCATTGGAGTAGTGAAAATATCAACAAGACACTACCTTCCATAATGACAAGGCTATAATGCTTTGGAGTAATGAAAATATGAAGAAGAGACTACCTTCCATAATGACAGGGCCACCATCCATTGGAGTAACAAAAATCTCGCCAAAAGACTACCTTCCATAATGACAAGGCTACCATCCATTGAAGTGACAAAAATCTCGACAACAGACTACCTTCCATAAGCACAAGGCTACCATCCATTGGAGTAACTAAAATCTCGCCAACAGACTACCTTCCATAATGACAAGGCTACCATCCATTGAAGTGACAAAAATCTCGACAACAGACTACCTTCCATAAGGACAAGGCTACCATCCATTGGAGTAACGAAAATCTCGCCAACAGACTACCTTCCATAATGACAGGGCTACCATCCATTGGAGTAACAAAAATCTTGACAACAAAATACCTTCCATAATGACAAGGCTACCATACATTGTAGTAACAAAAATCTCGACAATAGTCTACCTTCCATAATGACAAGGCTACCATCCATTGAAGTAACAAAATTTCTCGACAACGGACTACCTTCCATAATGACATGGCTACGATCCATTAGAGTAACAAAAATCTCAACAACAGACTACCTTCCATAAGGACAAGGCTACCATCCATTGGAGTAGTAAAAATATCAACAAGAGACTACCTTCCATAATGACAAGGCTATAATGCATTAGAGTAATGAAAATATCAAGAAGAGACTACCTTCCGTAATGACAAGGCTACCATCCATTGGAGTAACAAAAATCTCGCCAACAGACTACATTCCATAATGACAAGGCTACCAACCATTGAAGTGACAAAAATTTTGACAACAGACTAACTTCCATAATGACTAGGCTACCTTCCAATGGAGTAATAAAGATATCGACAATAGACTACCTTCCATAATGACAATGCTACCATCCATTGGAGTGACAAAAATCTTGACAATAGACTACCTTCCATAATGACTACGCTACCATCCATTGAAGTGACAAAAATGTCAACAACACACTACCTTCCATAATGACAAGGCTACCATCCGTTGGAGTAACGAAAATCTCGACAATAATCTACCTTCCATAATGACAAGGCTACCTTCCATTGGAGTAACAAAAATCTTGACAACAAACTACCTTCCATAATTACAAGGCTACTATCCATTGTAGTAACAAAAATATCGACAACAGACTACCTTCCATAATGACAATGCTACCATCCATTGGAATAACAAAAATATCAACAACAGACTACCTTCCATAATGACAAGGTTACCATCCATTGGAGTAACAAAAATATCGACAACAGACTACCTTCTATAATGAAAAGCCTACCATCCATTGGAGTAACAAAAATCTTGACAACAGAATACCTTCCATAATGACAAGGCTACCATACATTGTAGTAACAAAAATCTCGACAATAGTCTACCTTCCACAATGACAAGGCTACCATCCATCGAAGTAACAAAATTTCTCGACAAAAGACTACCTTCCATAATGACAAGGCTACGATCCATTAGAGTAACAAAAATCTCGACAACAGACTACCTTCCATAAGGACAAGGCTACCATCCATTGGAGTAGTGAAAATATCAACAAGACACTACCTTCCATAATGACAAGGCTATAATGCATTGGAGTAATGAAAATATGAAGAAGAGACTACCTTCCATAATGACAGGGCTACCATCCATTGAGGTAACAAAAATCTCGCCAACAGACTACCTTCCATAATGACAAGGCTACCATCCATTAAAGTGACAAAAATCTCGACAATAGACTACCTTCCATAATGAAAAGTCTACCATCCATTGGAGTAACAAAATCTCGACAACAGAATACCTTCCATAATGACAAGGCTACCATACATTGTAGTAACAAAAATCTCGACAATAGTCTACCTTCCATAATGACAAGGCTACCATCCATTGAAGTAACAAAATTTCTCGACAAAAGACTACCTTCCATAATGACAAGGCTACGATCCATTAGAGTAACAAAAATCTCGACAACAGACTACCTTCCATAAGGACAAGGCTACCATCCATTGGAGTAGTGAAAATATCAACAAGAGACTACCTTCCATAATGACAAGGCTATAATGCATTGGAGTAATGAAAATATGAAGAAGAGACTACCTTCCATAATGACAAGGCTACCATCCATTGGAGTGACAAAAATCTCGACAATAGACTACCTTCCATAATGACTAGGCTACCATCCATTGAAGTGACAAAAATGTCGACAACAGACTACCTTCCATAATGACAAGGCTACCATCCATTGGAGTAACGAAAATCTCGACAACAGACTACCTTCCATAATGACAAGGCTACCATCCATTGGAGTAACAAAAATCTTGACAACAAACTACCTTCCATAATGACAAGGCTACTATCCATTGTAGTAACAAAAATATCGACAACAGACTACCTTCCATAATGACAATGCTACCATCCATTGGAGTAACAAAAATATCAACAACAGACTACCTTCCATAATGACAAGGCTACCATCCATTGGAGTAACAAAAATATCGAAAACAGACTACCTTCCATAATGAAAAGCCTACCATCCATTGGAGTAACAAAAATCTTGACAACAGAATACCTTCCATAATGACAAGGCTACCATACAATGTAGTAACAAAAATCTCGACAATAGTCTACCTTCCATAATGACAAGGCTACCATCCATTGAAGTAACAAAATTTCTCGACAAAAGACTACCTTCCATAATGACAAGGCTACCATCCATTAGAGTAACAAAAATCTCGACAACAGACTACCTTCCATAAGGACAAGGCTACCATCCATTGGAGTAGTGAAAATATCAACAAGAGACTACCTTCCATAATGACAAGGCTATAATGCATTGGAGTAAGGAAAATATCAAGAAGAGACTACCTTCCGTAATGACAAGGCTACCATCCATTGGAGTAACAAAAATCTCGCCAACAGACTACATTCCATAATGACAAGGCTACCAACCATTGAAGTGACAAAAATCTCGACAACAGACTACCTTCCATAACGACAAGGCTACCATCCATCGGAGTAACGAAAATCTCGACAACAGACTACCTTCCATAATGACAAGGCTACCATCCATTGGAGTAACAAATATCTCGACAACAAACTACCTTCTATAATGACAAGGCTACCATCCATTGGAGTAACAAAAATATCGACAACAGACTACCTTCCATAATGACAGGGCTACCATCCATTGAGGTAACAAAAATCTCGCCAACAGACTACCTTCCATAATGACAAGGCTACCATCCATTAAAGTGACAAAAATCTCGACAATAGACTACCTTCCATAATGACAAGGCTACCATCCATTGGAGTAACAAAATCTCGACAACAGAATACCTTCCATAATGACAAGGCTACCATACATTGTAGTAACAAAAATCTGGACAATAGTCTACCTTCCATAATGACAAGGCTACCATCCATTGAAGTAACAAAATTTCTCGACAAAAGACTACCTTCCATAATGACAAGGCTACGATCCATTAGAGTAACAAAAATCTCGACAACAGACTACCTTCCATAAGGACAAGGCTACCATCCATTGGAGTAGTGAAAATATCAACAAGAGACTACCTTCCATAATGACAAGGCTATAATGCATTGGAGTAATGAAAATATGAAGAAGAGACTACCTTCCATAATGACAAGGCTACCATCCATTGGAGTGACAAAAATCTCGACAATAGACTACCTTCCATAATGACTAGGCTACCATCCATTGAAGTGACAAAAATGTCGACAACAGACTACCTTCCATAATGACAAAGCTACCATCCATTGGAGTAACGAAAATCTCGACAACAGACTACCTTCCATAATGACAAGGCTACCATCCATTGGAGTAACAAAAATCTTGACAACAAACTACCTTCCATAATGACAAGGCTACTATCCATTGTAGTAACAAAAATATCGACAACAGACTACCTTCCATAATGACAATGCTACCATCCATTGGAGTAACAAAAATATCAACAACAGACTACCTTCCATAATGACAAGGCTACCATCCATTGGAGTAACAAAAATATCGAAAACAGACTACCTTCCATAATGAAAAGCCTACCATCCATTGGAGTAACAAAAATCTTGACAACAGAATACCTTCCATAATGACAAGGCTACCATACAATGTAGTAACAAAAATCTCGACAATAGTCTACCTTCCATAATGACAAGGCTACCATCCATTGAAGTAACAAAATTTCTCGACAAAAGACTACCTTCCATAATGACAAGGCTACCATCCATTAGAGTAACAAAAATCTCGACAACAGACTACCTTCCATAAGGACAAGGCTACCATCCATTGGAGTAGTGAAAATATCAACAAGAGACTACCTTCCATAATGACAAGGCTATAATGCATTGGAGTAAGGAAAATATCAAGAAGAGACTACCTTCCGTAATGACAAGGCTACCATCCATTGGAGTAACAAAAATCTCGCCAACAGACTACATTCCATAATGACAAGGCTACCAACCATTGAAGTGACAAAAATCTCGACAACAGACTACCTTCCATAACGACAAGGCTACCATCCATCGGAGTAACGAAAATCTCGACAACAGACTACCTTCCATAATGACAAGGCTACCATCCATTGGAGTAACAAATATCTCGACAACAAACTACCTTCTATAATGACAAGGCTACCATCCATTGGAGTAACAAAAATATCGACAACAGACTACCTTCCATAATGACAGGGCTACCATCCATTGAGGTAACAAAAATCTCGCCAACAGACTACCTTCCATAATGACAAGGCTACCATCCATTAAAGTGACAAAAATCTCGACAATAGACTACCTTCCATAATGACAAGGCTACCATCCATTGGAGTAACAAAATCTCGACAACAGAATACCTTCCATAATGACAAGGCTACCATACATTGTAGTAACAAAAATCTGGACAATAGTCTACCTTCCATAATGACAAGGCTACCATCCATTGAAGTAACAAAATTTCTCGACAAAAGACTACCTTCCATAATGACAAGGCTACGATCCATTAGAGTAACAAAAATCTCGACAACAGACTACCTTCCATAAGGACAAGGCTACCATCCATTGGAGTAGTGAAAATATCAACAAGAGACTACCTTCCATAATGACAAGGCTATAATGCATTGGAGTAATGAAAATATGAAGAAGAGACTACCTTCCATAATGACAAGGCTACCATCCATTGGAGTGACAAAAATCTCGACAATAGACTACCTTCCATAATGACTAGGCTACCATCCATTGAAGTGACAAAAATGTCGACAACAGACTACCTTCCATAATGACAAAGCTACCATCCATTGGAGTAACGAAAATCTCGACAACAGACTACCTTCCATAATGACAAGGCTACCATCCATTGGAGTAACAAAAATCTTGACAACAAACTACCTTCCATAATGACAAGGCTACTATCCATTGTAGTAACAAAAATATCGACAACAGACTACCTTCCATAATGACAATGCTACCATCCATTGGAGTAACAAAAATATCAACAACAGACTACCTTCCATAATGACAAGGCTACCATCCATTGGAGTAACAAAAATATCGAAAACAGACTACCTTCCATAATGAAAAGCCTACCATCCATTGGAGTAACAAAAATCTTGACAACAGAATACCTTCCATAATGACAAGGCTACCATACAATGTAGTAACAAAAATCTCGACAATAGTCTACCTTCCATAATGACAAGGCTACCATCCATTGAAGTATCAAAATTTCTCGACAAAAGACTACCTTCCATAATGACAAGGCTACCATCCATTAGAGTAACAAAAATCTCGACAACAGACTACCTTCCATAAGGACAAGGCTACCATCCATTGGAGTAGTGAAAATATCAACAAGAGACTACCTTCCATAATGACAAGGCTATAATGCATTGGAGTAAGGAAAATATCAAGAAGAGACTACCTTCCGTAATGACAAGGCTACCATCCATTGGAGTAACAAAAATCTCGCCAACAGACTACATTCCATAATGACAAGGCTACCAACCATTGAAGTGACAAAAATCTCGACAACAGACTACCTTCCATAACGACAAGGCTACCATCCATCGGAGTAACGAAAATCTCGACAACAGACTACCTTCCATAATGACAAGGCTACCATCCATTGCAGTAACAAATATCTCGACAACAAACTACCTTCTATAATGACAAGGCTACCATCCATTGGAGTAACAAAAATATCGACAACAGACTACCTTCCATAATGACAGGGCTACCATCCATTGAGGTAACAAAAATCTCGCCAACAGACTACCTTCCATAATGACAAGGCTACCATCCATTAAAGTGACAAAAATCTCGACAATAGACTACCTTCCATAATGACAAGGCTACCATCCATTGGAGTAACAAAATCTCGACAACAGAATACCTTCCATAATGACAAGGCTACCATACATTGTAGTAACAAAAATCTGGACAATAGTCTACCTTCCATAATGACAAGGCTACCATCCATTGAAGTAACAAAATTTCTCGACAAAAGACTACCTTCCATAATGAAAAGGCTACGAACCATTAGAGTAACAAAAATCTCGACAACAGACTACCTTCCATAAGGACAAGGCTACCATCCATTGGAGTAGTTAAAATATCAACAAGAGACTACCTTCCATAATGACAAGGCTATAATGCATTGGAGTAATGAAAATATGAAGAAGAGACTACCTTCCATAATGACAAGGCTACCATCCATTGGAGTGACAAAAATCTCGACAATAGACTACCTTCCATAATGACTAGGCTACCATCCATTGAAGTGACAAAAATGTCGACAACAGACTACCTTCCATAATGAGAAGGCTACCATCCATTGGAGTAACGAAAATCTCGACAACAGACTACCTTCCATAATGACAAGGCTACCATCCATTGGAGTAACAAAAATCTCGACAACAAACTACCTTCCATAATGACAAGGCTACTATCCATTGTAGTAACAAAAATATCGACAACAGACTACCTTCCATAATGACAATGCTACCATCCATTGGAGTAACAAAAATATCAACAACAGACTACCTTCCATAATGACAAGGCTACCATCCATTGGAGTAACAAAAATATCGAAAACAGACTACCTTCCATAATGAAAAGCCTACCATCCATTGGAGTAACAAAAATCTTGACAACAGAATACCTTCCATAATGACAAGGCTACCATACAATGTAGTAACAAAAATCTCGACAATAGTCTACCTTCCATAATGACAAGGCTACCATCCATTGAAGTAACAAAATTTCTCGACAAAAGACTACCTTCCATAATGACAAGGCTACCATCCATTAGAGTAACAAAAATCTCGACAACAGACTACCTTCCATAAGGACAAGGCTACCATCCATTGGAGTAGTGAAAATATCAACAAGAGACTACCTTCCATAATGACAAGGCTATAATGCATTGGAGTAAGGAAAATATCAAGAAGAGACTACCTTCCGTAATGACAAGGCTACCATCCATTGGAGTAACAAAAATCTCGCCAACAGACTACATTCCATAATGACAAGGCTACCAACCATTGAAGTGACAAAAATCTCGACAACAGACTACCTTCCATAACGACAAGGCTACCATCCATCGGAGTAACGAAAATCTCGACAACAGACTACCTTCCATAATGACAAGGCTACCATCCATTGGAGTAACAAATATCTCGACAACAAACTACCTTCTATAATGACAAGGCTACCATCCATTGGAGTAACAAAAATATCGACAACAGACTACCTTCCATAATGACAGGGCTACCATCCATTGAGGTAACAAAAATCTCGCCAACAGACTACCTTTCATAATGACAAGGCTACCATCCATTAAAGTGACAAAAATCTCGACAATAGACTACCTTCCATAATGACAAGGCTACCATCCATTGGAGTAACAAAATCTCGACAACAGAATACCTTCCATAATGACATGGCTACCATACATTGTAGTAACAAAAATCTGGACAATAGTCTACCTTCCATAATGACAAGGCTACCATCCATTGAAGTAACAAAATTTCTCGACAAAAGACTACCTTCCATAATGACAAGGCTACGATCCATTAGAGTAACAAAAATCTCGACAACAAACTACCTTCCATAAGGACAAGGCTACCATCCATTGGAGTAGTGAAAATATCAACAAGAGACTACCTTCCATAATGACAAGGCTATAATGCATTGGAGTAATGAAAATATGAAGAAGAGACTACCTTCCATAATGACAAGGCTACCATCCATTGGAGTGACAAAAATCTCGACAATACACTACCTTCCATAATGACTAGGCTACCATCCATTGAAGTGACAAAAATGTCGACAACAGACTACCTTCCATAATGACAAGGCTACCATCCATTGGAGTAACGAAAATCTCGACAACAGACTACCTTCCATAATGACAAGGCTACAATCCATTGGAGTAACAAAAATCTTGACAACAAACTACCTTCCATAATGACAAGGCTACTATCCATTGTAGTAACAAAAATATCGACAACAGACTACCTTCCATAATGACAATGCTACCATCCATTGGAGTAACAAAAATATCAACAACAGACTACCTTCCATAATGACAAGGCTACCATCCATTGGAGTAACAAAAATATCGAAAACAGACTACCTTCCATAATGAAAAGCCTACCATCCATTGGAGTAACAAAAATCTTGACAACAGAATACCTTCCATAATGACAAGGCTACCATACAATGTAGTAACAAAAATCTCGACAATAGTCTACCTTCCATAATGACAAGGCTACCATCCATTGAAGTAACAAAATTTCTCGACAAAAGACTACCTTCCATAATGACAAGGCTACCATCCATTAGAGTAACAAAAATCTCGACAACAGACTACCTTCCATAAGGACAAGGCTACCATCCATTGGAGTAGTGAAAATATCAACAAGAGACTACCTTCCATAATGACAAGGCTATAATGCATTGGAGTAAGGAAAATATCAAGAAGAGACTACCTTCCGTAATGACAAGGCTACCATCCATTGGAGTAACAAAAATCTCGCCAACAGACTACATTCCATAATGACAAGGCTACCAACCATTGAAGTGACAAAAATCTCGACAACAGACTACCTTCCATAACGACAAGGCTACCATCCATCGGAGTAACGAAAATCTCGACAACAGACTACCTTCCATAATGACAAGGCTACCATCCATTGGAGTAACAAATATCTCGACAACAAACTACCTTCTATAATGACAAGGCTACCATCCATTGGAGTAACAAAAATATCGACAACAGACTACCTTCCATAATGACAGGGCTACCATCCATTGAGGTAACAAAAATCTCGCCAACAGACTACCTTCCATAATGACAAGGCTACCATCCATTAAAGTGACAAAAATCTCGACAATAGACTACCTTCCATAATGACAAGGCTACCATCCATTGGAGTAACAAAATCTCGACAACAGAATACCTTCCATAATGACAAGGCTACCATACATTGTAGTAACAAAAATCTGGACAATAGTCTACCTTCCATAATGACAAGGCTACCATCCATTGAAGTAACAAAATTTCTCGACAAAAGACTACCTTCCATAATGACAAGGCTACGATCCATTAGAGTAACAAAAATCTCGACAACAGACTACCTTCCATAAGGACAAGGCTACCATCCATTGGAGTAGTGAAAATATCAACAAGAGACTACCTTCCATAATGACAAGGCTATAATGCATTGGAGTAATGAAAATATGAAGAAGAGACTACCTTCCATAATGACAAGGCTACCATCCATTGGAGTGACAAAAATCTCGACAATAGACTACCTTCCATAATGACTAGGCTACCATCCATTGAAGTGACAAAAATGTCGACAACAGACTACCTTCCATAATGACAAGGCTACCATCCATTGGAGTAACGAAAATCTCGACAACAGACTACCTTCCATAATGACAAGGCTACCATCCATTGGAGTAACAAAAATCTTGACAACAAACTACCTTCCATAATGACAAGGCTACTATCCATTGTAGTAACAAAAATATCGACAACAGACTACCTTCCATAATGACAATGCTACCATCCATTGGAGTAACAAAAATATCAACAACAGACTACCTTCCATAATGACAAGGCTACCATCCATTGGAGTAACAAAAATATCGAAAACAGACTACCTTCCATAATGAAAAGCCTACCATCCATTGGAGTAACAAAAATCTTGACAACAGAATACCTTCCATAATGACAAGGCTACCATACAATGTAGTAACAAAAATCTCGACAATAGTCTACCTTCCATAATGACAAGGCTACCATCCATTGAAGTAACAAAATTTCTCGACAAAAGACTACCTTCCATAATGACAAGGCTACCATCCATTAGAGTAACAAAAATCTCGACAACAGACTACCTTCCATAAGGACAAGGCTACCATCCATTGGAGTAGTGAAAATATCAACAAGAGACTACCTTCCATAATGACAAGGCTATAATGCATTGGAGTAAGGAAAATATCAAGAAGAGACTACCTTCCGTAATGACAAGGCTACCATCCATTGGAGTAACAAAAATCTCGCCAACAGACTACATTCCATAATGACAAGGCTACCAACCATTGAAGTGACAAAAATCTCGACAACAGACTACCTTCCATAACGACAAGGCTACCATCCATCGGAGTAACGAAAATCTCGACAACAGACTACCTTCCATAATGACAAGGCTACCATCCATTGGAGTAACAAATATCTCGACAACAAACTACCTTCTATAATGACAAGGCTACCATCCATTGGAGTAACAAAAATATCGAAAACAGACTACCTTCCATAATGACAGGGCTACCATCCATTGAGGTAACAAAAATCTCGCCAACAGACTACCTTCCATAATGACAAGGCTACCATCCATTAAAGTGACAAAAATCTCGACAATAGACTACCTTCCATAATGACAAGGCTACCATCCATTGGAGTAACAAAATCTCGACAACAGAATACCTTCCATAATGACAAGGCTACCATACATTGTAGTAACAAAAATCTGGACAATAGTCTACCTTCCATAATGACAAGGCTACCATCCATTGAAGTAACAAAATTTCTCGACAAAAGACTACCTTCCATAATGACAAGGCTACGATCCATTAGAGTAACAAAAATCTCGACAACAGACTACCTTCCATAAGGACAAGGCTACCATCCATTGGAGTAGTGAAAATATCAACAAGAGACTACCTTCCATAATGACAAGGCTATAATGCATTGGAGTAATGAAAATATGAAGAAGAGACTACCTTCCATAATGACAAGGCTACCATCCATTGGAGTGACAAAAATCTCGACAATAGACTACCTTCCATAATGACTAGGCTACCATCCATTGAAGTGACAAAAATGTCGACAACAGACTACCTTCCATAATGACAAGGCTACCATCCATTGGAGTAACGAAAATCTCGACAACAGACTACCTTCCATAATGACAAGGCTACCATCCATTGGAGTAACAAAAATCTTGACAACAAACTACCTTCCATAATGACAAGGCTACTATCCATTGTAGTAACAAAAATATCGACAACAGACTACCTTCCATAATGACAATGCTACCATCCATTGGAGTAACAAAAATATCAACAACAGACTACCTTCCATAATGACAAGGCTACCATCCATTGGAGTAACAAAAATATCGAAAACAGACTACCTTCCATAATGAAAAGCCTACCATCCATTGGAGTAACAAAAATCTTGACAACAGAATACCTTCCATAATGACAAGGCTACCATACAATGTAGTAACAAAAATCTCGACAATAGTCTACCTTCCATAATGACAAGGCTACCATCCATTGAAGTAACAAAATTTCTCGACAAAAGACTACCTTCCATAATGACAAGGCTACCATCCATTAGAGTAACAAAAATCTCGACAACAGACTACCTTCCATAAGGACAAGGCTACCATCCATTGGAGTAGTGAAAATATCAACAAGAGACTACCTTCCATAATGACAAGGCTATAATGCATTGGAGTAAGGAAAATATCAAGAAGAGACTACCTTCCGTAATGACAAGGCTACCATCCATTGGAGTAACAAAAATCTCGCCAACAGACTACATTCCATAATGACAAGGCTACCAACCATTGAAGTGACAAAAATCTTGACAACAGACTACCTTCCATAACGACAAGGCTACCATCCATCGGAGTAACGAAAATCTCGACAACAGACTACCTTCCATAATGACAAGGCTACCATCCATTGGAGTAACAAATATCTCGACAACAAACTACCTTCTATAATGACAAGGCTACCATCCATTGGAGTAACAAAAATATCGAAAACAGACTACCTTCCATAATGACAGGGCTACCATCCATTGAGGTAACAAAAATCTCGCCAACAGACTACCTTCCATAATGACAAGGCTACCATCCATTAAAGTGACAAAAATCTCGACAATAGACTACCTTCCATAATGACAAGGCTACCATCCATTGGAGTAACAAAATCTCGACAACAGAATACCTTCCATAATGACAAGGCTACCATACATTGTAGTAACAAAAATCTGGACAATAGTCTACCTTCCATAATGACAAGGCTACCATCCATTGAAGTAACAAAATTTCTCGACAAAAGACTACCTTCCATAATGACAAGGCTACGATCCATTAGAGTAACAAAAATCTCGACAACAGACTACCTTCCATAAGGACAAGGCTACCATCCATTGGAGTAGTGAAAATATCAACAAGAGACTACCTTCCATAATGACAAGGCTAAAATGCATTGGAGTAATGAAAATATGAAGAAGAGACTACCTTCCATAATGACAAGGCTACCATCCATTGGAGTGACAAAAATCTCGACAATAGATTACCTTCCATAATGACTAGGCTACCATCCATTGAAGTGACAAAAATGTCGACAACAGACTACCTTCAATAATGACAAGGCTACCATCCATTGGAGTAACGAAAATCTCGACAACAGACTACCTTCCATAATAACAAGGCTACCATCCATTGGAGTAACAAAAATCTTGACAACAAACTACCTTCCATAATGACAAGGCTACTATCCATTGTAGTAACAAAAATCTCGACAACAGACTACCTTCCATAAGGACAAGGCTACCATCCATTGGAGTAGTGAAAATA
Organism: Vicia faba; assembly: GCA_948472305.1. NCBI lineage: Eukaryota > Viridiplantae > Streptophyta > Magnoliopsida > Fabales > Fabaceae > Vicia > Vicia faba. The sequence continues at coordinate 746,491,389 of OX451738.1, forward strand.
TCAACAAGAGACTACCTTCCATAATGACAGGGCTATAATGCATTGGAGTAATGAAAATATGAAGAAGAGACTACCTTCCATAATGACAAGGCTACCATCCATTGGAGTGACAAAAATCTCGACAATAGACTACCTTCCATAATGACTAGGCTACCATCCATTGAAGTGACAAAAATGTCGACAACAGACTACCTTCCATAATGACAAGGCTACCATCCATTGGAGTAACGAAAATCTCGACAACAGACTACCTTCCATAATGACAAGGCTACCATCCATTGGAGTAACAAAAATCTTGACAACAAACTACCTTCCATAATGACAAGGCTACTATCCATTGTAGTAACAAAAATATCGACAACAGACTACCTTCCATAATGACAATGCTACCATCCATTGGAGTAACAAAAATATCAACAACAGACTACCTTCCATAATGACAAGGCTACCATCCATTGGAGTAACAAAAATATCGAAAACAGACTACCTTCCATAATGAAAAGCCTACCATCCATTGGAGTAACAAAAATCTTGAAAACAGAATACCTTCCATAATGACAAGGCTACCATACAATGTAGTAACAAAAATCTCGACAATAGTCTACCTTCCATAATGACAAGGCTACCATCCATTGAAGTAACAAAATTTCTCGACAAAAGACTACCTTCCATAATGACAAGGCTACCATCCATTAGAGTAACAAAAATCTCGACAATAGACTACCTTCCATAAGGACAAGGCTACCATCCATTGGAGTAGTGAAAATATCAACAAGAGACTACCTTCCATAATGACAAGGCTATAAAGCATTGGAGTAAGGAAAATATCAAGAAGAGACTACCTTCCGTAATGACAAGGCTACCATCCATTGGAGTAACAAAAATCTCGCAAACAGACTACATTCCATAATGACAAGGCTACCAACCATTGAAGTGACAAAAATCTCGACAACAGACTACCTTCCATAACGACAAGGCTACCATCCATCGGAGTAACGAAAATCTCGACAACAGACTACCTTCCATAATGACAAGGCTACCATCCATTGGAGTAACAAATATCTCGACAACAAACTACCTTCTATAATGACAAGGCTACCATCCATTGGAGTAACAAATATATCAACAACAGACTACCTTCCATAATGACAGGGCTACCATCCATTGAGGTAACAAAAATCTCGCCAACAGACTACCTTCCATAATGACAAGGCTACCATCCATTAAAGTGACAAAAATCTCGACAATAGACTACCTTCCATAATGACAAGGCTACCATCCATTGGAGTAACAAAATCTCGACAACAGAATACCTTCCATAATGACAAGGCTACCATACATTGTAGTAACAAAAATCTGGACAATAGTCTACCTTCCATAATGACAAGGCTACCATCCATTGAAGTAACAAAATTTCTCGACAAAAGACTACCTTCCATAATGACAAGGCTACGATCCATTAGAGTAACAAAAATCTCGACAACAGACTACCTTCCATAAGGACAAGGCTACCATCCATTGGAGTAGTGAAAATATCAACAAGAGACTACCTTCCATAATGACAAGGCTAAAATGCATTGGAGTAATGAAAATATGAAGAAGAGACTACCTTCCATAATGACAAGGCTACCATCCATTGGAGTGACAAAAATCTCGACAATAGATTACCTTCCATAATGACTAGGCTACCATCCATTGAAGTGACAAAAATGTCGACAACAGACTACCTTCAATAATGACAAGGCTACCATCCATTGGAGTAACGAAAATCTCGACAACAGACTACCTTCCATAATAACAAGGCTACCATCCATTGGAGTAACAAAAATCTTGACAACAAACTACCTTCCATAATGACAAGGCTACTATCCATTGTAGTAACAAAAATATCGACAACAGACTACCTTCCATAATGACAATGCTACCATCCATTGGAGTAACAAAAATATCAACAACAGACTACCTTCCATAATGACAAGGCTACCATCCATTGGAGTAACAAAAATATCGAAAATAGACTACCTTCCATAATGAAAAGCCTACCATCCATTGGAGTAACAAAAATCTTGAAAACAGAATACCTTCCATAATGACAAGGCTACCATACAATGTAGTAACAAAAACCTGACAATAGTCTACCTTCCATAATGACAAGGCTACCATCCATTGAAGTAACAAAATTTCTCGACAAAAGACTACCTTCCATAATGACAAGGCTACCATCCATTAGAGTAACAAAAATCTCGACAATAGACTACCTTCCATAAGGACAAGGCTACCATCCATTGGAGTAGTGAAAATATCAACAAGAGACTACCTTCCATAATGACAAGGCTATAATGCATTGGAGTAAGGAAAATATCAAGAAGAGACTACCTTCCGTAATGACAAGGCTACCATCCATTGGAGTAACAAAAATCTCGCCAACAGACTACATTCCATAATGACAAGGCTACCAACCATTGAAGTGACAAAAATCTCGACTACAGACTACCTTCCATAACGACAAGGCTACCATCCATCGGAGTAACGAAAATCTCGACAACAGACTACCTTCCATAATGACAAGGCTACCATCCATTGGAGTAACAAATATCTCGACAACAAACTACCTTCTATAATGACAAGGCTACCATCCATTGGAGTAACAAAAATATCAACAACAGACTACCTTCCATAATGACAGGGCTACCATCCATTGAGGTAACAAAAATCTCGCCAACAGACTACCTTCCATAATGACAAGGCTACCATCCATTAAAGTGACAAAAATCTCAACAATAGACTACCTTCCATAATGACAAGGCTACCATCCATTGGAGTAACAAAATCTCGACAACAGAATACCTTCCATAATGACAAGGCTACCATACATTGTAGTAACAAAAATCTGGACAATAGTCTACCTTCCATAATGACAAGGCTACCATCCATTGAAGTAACAAAATTTCTCGACAAAAGACTACCTTCCATAATGACAAGGCTACGATCCATTAGAGTAACAAAAATCTCGACAACAGACTACCTTCCATAAGGACAAGGCTACCATCCATTGGAGTAGTGAAAATATCAACAAGAGACTACCTTCCATAATGACAAGGCTATAATGCATTGGAGTAATGAAAATATGAAGAAGAGACTACCTTCCATAATGACAAGGCTACCATCCATTGGAGTGACAAAAATCTCGACAATAGACTACCTTCCATAATGACTAGGCTACCATCCATTGAAGTGACAAAAATGTCGACAACAGACTACCTTCCATAATGACAAGGCTACCATCCATTGGAGTAACGAAAATCTCGACAACAGACTACCTTCCATAATGACAAGGCTACCATCCATTGGAGTAACAAAAATCTTGACAACAAACTACCTTCCATAATGACAAGGCTACTATCCATTGTAGTAACAAAAATATCGACAACAGACTACCTTCCATAATGACAATGCTACCATCCATTGGAGTAACAAAAATATCAACAACAGACTACCTTCCATAATGACAAGGCTACCATCCATTGGAGTAACAAAAATATCGACAACAGACTACCTTCCATAATGAAAAGCCTACCATCCATTGGAGTAACTAAAATCTTGACAACAGAATACCTTCCATAATGACAAGGCTACCATACAATGTAGTAACAAAAATCTCGACAATAGTCTACCTTCCATAATGTCAAGGCTACCATCCATTGAAGTAACAAAATTTCTCGACAAAAGACTACCTTCCATAATGACAAGGCTACGATCCATTAGAGTAACAAAAATCTCGACAACAGACTACCTTCCATAAGGACAAGGCTACCATCCATTGGAGTAGTGAAAATATCAACAAGAGACTACCTTCCATAATGACAAGGCTATAATGCATTGGAGTAAGGAAAATATCAAGAAGAGACTACCTTCCGTAATGACAAGGCTACCATCCATTGGAGTAACAAAAATCTCGCCAACAGACTACATTCCATAATGACAAGGCTACCAACCATTGAAGTGACAAAAATCTCGACAACAGACTACCTTCCATAACGACAAGGCTACCATCCATCGGAGTAACGAAAATCTCGACAACAGACTACCTTCCATAATGACAAGGCTACCATCCATTGGAGTAACAAATATCTCGACAACAAACTACCTTCTATAATGACAAGGCTACCATCCATTGGAGTAACAAAAATATCGACAACAGACTACCTTCCATAATGACAGGGCTACCATCCATTGAGGTAACAAAAATCTCACCAACAGACTATCTTCCATAATGACAAGGCTACCATCCATTAAAGTGACAAAAATATCGACAATAGACTACCTTCCATAATGACAAGGCTACCATCCATTGGAGTAACAAAATCTCGACAACAGAATACCTTCCATAATGACAAGGCTACCATACATTGTAGTAACAAAAATCTGGACAATAGTCTACCTTCCATAATGACAAGGCTACCATCCATTGAAGTAACAAAATTTCTCGACAAAAGACTACCTTCCATAATGACAAGGCTACGATCCATTAGAGTAACAAAAATCTCGACAACAGACTACCTTCCATAAGGACAAGGCTACCATCCATTGGAGTAGTGAAAATATCAACAAGAGACTACCTTCCATAATGACAAGGCTATAATGCATTGGAGTAATGAAAATATGAAGAAGAGACTACCTTCCATAATGACAAGGCTACCATCCATTGGAGTGACAAAAATCTCGACAATAGACTACCTTCCATAATGACTAGGCTACCATCCATTGAAGTGACAAAAATGTCGACAACAAACTACCTTCCATAATGACAAGGCTACCATCCATTGGAGTAACGAAAATCTCGACAACAGACTACCTTCCATAATGACAAAGCTACCATCCATTGGAGTAACAAAAATCTTGACAACAAACTACCTTCCATAATGACAAGGCTACTATCCATTGTAGTAACAAAAATATCGACAACAGACTACCTTCCATAATGACAATGCTACCATCCATTGGAGTAACAAAAATATCAACAACAAACTACCTTCCATAATGACAAGGCTACCATCCATTGGAGTAACAAAAATATCGACAACAGACTACCTTCCATAATGAAAATCCTACCATCCATTGGAGTAACAAAAATCTTGACAACAGAATACCTTCCATAATGACAAGGCTACCATACAATGTAGTAACAAAAATCTCGACAATAGTCTACCTTCCATAATGACAAGGCTACCATCCATTGAAGTAACAAAATTTCTCGACAAAAGACTACCTTCCATAATGACAAGGCTACGATCCATTAGAGTAACAAAAATCTCGACAACAGACTACCTTCCATAAGGACAAGGCTACCATCCATTGGAGTAGTGAAAATATCAACAAGAGACTACCTTCCATAATGACAAGGCTATAATGCATTGGAGTAAGGAAAATATCAAGAAGAGACTACCTTCCTTAATGAGAAGGCTACCATCCATTGGAGTAACAAAAATCTCGCCAACAGACTACATTCCATAATGACAAGGCTACCAACCATTGAAGTGACAAAAATCTCGACAATAAACTACCTTCCATAAAGACAAGGCTACCATCCATCGGAGTAACGAAAATCTCGACAACAGACTACCTTCCATAATGACAAGGCTACCATCCATTGGAGTAACAAATATCTCGACAACAAACTACCTTCTATAAGTACAAGGCTACCATCCATTGGAGTAACAAAAATATCGACAACAGACTACCTTCCATAATGACAGGGCTACCATCCATTGAGGTAACAAAAATCTCGCCAACAGACTACCTTCCATAATGACAAGGCTACCATCCATTAAAGTGACAAAAATCTCGACAATAGACTACCTTCCATAATCACAAGGCTACCATCCATTGGAGTAACAAAATCTCGACAACAGAATACCTTCCATAATGACAAGGCTACCATACATTGTAGTAACAAAAATCTGGACAATATTCTACCTTCCATAATGACAAGGCTACCATCCATTGAAGTAACAAAATTTCTCGACAAAAGACTACCTTCCATAATGACAAGGCTACGATCCATTAGAGTAACAAAAATCTCGACAACAGACTACCTTCCATAAGGACAAGGCTACCATCCATTGGAGTAGTGAAAATATCAACAAGAGACTACCTTCCATAATGACAAGGCTATAATGCATTGGAGTAATGAAAAGATGAAGAAGAGACTACCTTCCATAATGACAAGGCTACCATCCATTGGACTGACAAAAGTCTCGACAATAGACTACCTTCCATAATGACTAGGCTACCATCCATTGAAGTGACAAAAATGTCGACAACAGACTACCTTCCATAATGACAAGGCTACCATCCATTGGAGTAACGAAAATCTCGACAACAGACTACCTTCCATAATGACAAGGCTACCATCCATTGGAGTAACAAAAATCTTGACAACAAACTACCTTCCATAATGACAAGGCTACTATCCATTGTAGTAACAAAAATATCGACAACAGACTACCTTCCATAATGACAAGGCTACCATCCATTGGAGTAACAAAAATATCAACAACAGACTACCTTCCATAATGACAAGGCTACCATCCATTGGAGTAACAAAAATATCGACAACAGACTACCTTCCATAATGAAAAGCCTACCATCCATTGGAGTAACTAAAATCTTGACAACAGAATACCTTCCATAATGACAAGGCTACCATACAATGTAGTAACAAAAATCTCGACAATAGTCTACCTTCCATAATGACAAGGCTACCATCCATTGAAGTAAAAAAATTTCTCGACAAAAGACTACCTTCCATAATGACAAGGCTACGATCCATTAGAGTAACAAAAATCTCGACAACAGACTACCTTCCATAAAGACAAGGCTACCATCCATTGGAGTAGTGAAAATATCAACAAGAGACTACCTTCCATAATGACAAGGCTATAATGCATTGGAGTAAGGAAAATATCAAGAAGAGACTACCTTCCGTAATGACAAGGCTACCATCCATTGGAGTAACAAAAATCTCGCCAACAGACTACATTCCATAATGACAAGGCTACCAACCATTGAAGTGACAAAAATCTCGACAACAGACTACCTTCCATAACGACAAGGCTACCATCCATCGGAGTAACGAAAATCTCGACAACAGACTACCTTCCATAATGACAAGGCTACCATCCATTGGAGTAACAAATATCTCGACAACAAACTACCTTCTATAATGACAAGGCTACCATCCATTGGAGTAACAAAAATATCGACAACAGACTACCTTCCATAATGACAGGGCTACCATCCATTGAGGTAACAAAAATCTCGCCAACAGACTACCTTCCATAATGACAAGGCTACCATCCATTAAAGTGACAAAAATCTCGACAATAGACTACCTTCCATAATGACAAGGCTACCATCCATTGGAGTAACAAAATCTCGACAACAGAATACCTTAAATAATGACAAGGCTACCATACATTGTAGTAACAAAAATCTGGACAATAGTCTACCTTCCATAATGACAAGGCTACCATCCATTGAAGTAACAAAATTTCTCGACAAAAGACTACCTTCCATAATGACAAGGCTACGATCCATTAGAGTAACAAAAATCTTGACAACAGACTACCTTCCATAAGGACAAGGCTACCATCCATTGGAGTAGTGAAAATATCAACAAGAGACTACCTTCCATAATGACAAGGCTATAATGCATTGGAGTAATGAAAATATGAAGAAGAGACTACCTTCCATAATGACAAGGCTACCATCCATTGGAGTGACAAAAATCTCGACAATAGACTACCTTCCATAATGACTAGGCTACCATCCATTGAAGTGACAAAAATGTCGACAACAGACTACCTTCCATAATGACAAGGCTACCATCCATTGGAGTAACGAAAATCTCGACAACAGACTACCTTCCATAATGACAAGGCTACCATCCATTGGAGTAACAAAAATCTTGACAACAAACTACCTTCCATAATGACAATGCTACTATCCATTGTAGTAACAAAAATATCGACAACAGACTACCTTCCATAATGACAAGGCTACCATCCATTGGAGTAACAAAAATATCGACAACAGACTACCTTCCATAATGAAAAGCCTACCATCCATTGGAGTAACAAAAATCTTGACAACAGAATACCTTCCATAATGACAAGGCTACCATACAATGTAGTAACAAAAATCTCGACAATAGTCTACCTTCCATAATAACAAGGCTACCATCCATTGAAGTAACAAAATTTCTCGACAAAAGACTACCTTCCATAATGACAAGGCTACGATCCATTAGAGTAACAAAAATCTCGACAACAGACTACCTTCCATAAGGACAAGGCTACCATCCATTGGAGTAGTGAAAATATCAATAAGAGACTACCTTCCATAATGACAAGGCTATAATGCATTGGGGTAATGAAAATATGAAGAAGAGACTACCTTCCATAATGACAAGGCTATCATCCATTGGAGTAACAAAAATCTCGCCAACAGACTACCTTCCATAATGACAAGGCTACCATCCATTGAAATGACAAAAATCTCGACAACAGACTACCTTCCATAAGGACAAGGCTACCATCCATTGGAGTAACGAAAATCTCGCCAACAGACTACCTTCCATAATGACAAGGCTACCATCCATTGGAGTAACAAAGATCTTGACAACATAATACCTTCCATAATGACAAGGCTACCATACATTGTAGTAACAAAAATCTCAACAATAGTCTACCTTCCATAAAGACAAGGCTACCATCCATTAGAGTAACAAAATTTCTCGACAAAAGACTACCTTCCATAATGGCAAGGCTACGATCCATTAGAGTAACAAAAATCTCGACAACAGACTACCTTCCATAAGGACAAGGCTACCATCCATTGGAGTAGTGAAAATATCAATAATAGACTACCTTCCATAACGACAAGGCTATATTGCATTGGAGTAATGAAAATATGAAGAAGAGACTACCTTCCATAATGACAAGGCTACCATCCATTGGAGTAACAAAAATCTCGACAACAGACTACCTTCCATAATGACAAGGCTACCATCCATTGAAGTGACAAAAATATCGACAACAGACTACCTTCCATAAGGACAAGGCTACCATCCATTGGAGTAACGAAAATCTCGCCAACTGACTACCTTCCATAATGACAAGGCTACCATCCATTGGAGTAACAAAAATCTTGACAACAAAATACCTTCCATAATGACAAGGCTACCATACATTGTAGTAACAAAAATCTCGACAATAGTCTACCTTCCATAATGACAAGGCTACCATCCATTGAAGTAACAAAATTTCTGGACAACGGACTACCTTCCATAATGTCATGGCTACGATCCATTAGAGTAACAAAAATCTCAACAACAGACTACCTTCCATAAGGACAAGGCTACCATCCATTGGAGTAGTGAAAATATCAACAAGAGACTACCTTCCATAATGTCAAGGCTATAATGCATTAGAGTAATGAAAATATCAAGAAGAGACTACCTTCCGTAATGACAAGGCTACCATCCATTGGAGTAACAAAAATCTCGCCAACAGTGTACATTCCATAATGACAAGGCTACCAACCATTGAAGTGACAATTATCTTGACAACAGACTAACTTCCATAATGACTAGTCTACCTTCCATTGGAGTAATAAAGATATCGACAATAGACTACCTTCCATAATGACAATGCTACCATCCATTGGAGTGACAAAAATCTCGACAATAGACTACCTTCCATAATGACTAGGCTACCATCCATTGAAGTGACAAAAATGTCAACAACACACTACCTTCCATAATGACAAGGCTACAATCCGTTGGAGTAACGAAAATCTCGACAACAATCTACCTTCCAAAATGACAAGGCTACCATCCATTGGAGTAACGAAAATCTCGCCAACAGACTACCTTCCATAATGACAAGGCTACCATCCATTGGAGTAACAAAGATCTTGACAACATAATACCTTCCATAATGACAAGGCTACCATACATTGTAGTAACAAAAATCTCAACAATAGTCTACCTTCCATAATGACAAGGCTACCATCCATTAGAGTAACAAAATTTCTCGACAAAAGACTACCTTCCATAATGGCAAGGCTACGATCCATTAGAGTAACAAAAATCTCGACAACAGACTACCTTCCATAAGGACAAGGCTACCATCCATTGGAGTAGTGAAAATATCAATAATAGACTACCTTCCATAACGACAAGGCTATATTGCATTGGAGTAATGAAAATATGAAGAAGAGACTACCTTCCATAATGACAAGGCTACCATCCATTGGAGTAACAAAAATCTCGCCAACAGACTACCTTCCATAATGACAAGGCTACCATCCATTGAAGTGACAAAAATCTCGACAACAGACTACCTTCCATAAGGACAAGGCTACCATCCATTGGAGTAACGAAAATCTCCCCAACTGACTACCTTCCATAATGACAAGGCTACCATCCATTGGAGTAACAAAAATCTTGACAACAAAATACCTTCCATAATGACAAGGCTACCATACATTGTAGTAACAAAAATCTCGACAATAGTCTACCTTCCATAATGACAAGGCTACCATCCATTGAAGTAACAAAATTTCTGGACAACGGACTACCTTCCATAATGACATGGCTACGATCCATTAGAGTAACAAAAATCTCAACAACAGACTACCTTCCATAAGGACAAGGCTACCATCCATTGGAGTAGTGAAAATATCAACAAGAGACTACCTTCCATAATGTCAAGGCTATAATGCATTAGAGTAATGAAAATATCAAGAAGAGACTACCTTCCGTAATGACAACGCTACCATCCATTGGAGTGACAAAAATCTTTACAACAGACTAACTTCCATAATGACTAGGCTACCTTCCATTGGAGTAATAAAGATATCGACAATAGACTACCTTCCATAATGACAATGCTACCATCCATTGGAGTGACAAAAATCTCGACAATAGACTACCTTCCATAATGACTAGGCTACCATCCATTGAAGTGACAAAAATGTCAACAACACACTACCTTCCATAATGACAAGGCTACCATCCGTTGGAGTAACGAAAATCTCGACAACAATCTACCTTCCAAAATGACAAGGCTACCTTCCATTGGAGTAACAAAAATCTTGACAACAAACTACCTTCCATAATTACAAGGCTACTATCCATTGTAGTAACAAAAATATCGACAACAGACTACCTTCCATAATGACAATGCTACCATCCATTGGAGTAATTAAAATATCAACAACAGACTACCTTCCATAATGACAAGGTTACCATCCATTGGAGTAACAAAAATATCAACAACAGACTACCTTCTATAATGAAAAACCTACCATCCATTGGAGTAACAAAAATCTTGACAACAGAATACCTTCCATAATGACAAGGCTACCATACATTATAGTAACAAAAATCTCGACAATAGTCTACCTTCCATAATGACAAGGCTACCATCCATCGAAGTAACAAAATTTCTCGACAAAAGACTACCTTTCATAATGACAAGGCTACGATCCATTAGAGTAACAAAAATCTCGACAACAAACTACTTTCCATAAGGACAAGGCTACCATCTATTGGAGTAGTGAAAATATCAACAAGACACTACCTTCCATAATGACAAGGCTATAATGCATTGGAGTAATGAAAATATGAAGAAGAGACTACCTTCCATAATGACAGGGCCACCATCCATTAGAGTAACATAAATCTCGCCAACAGACTACCTTCCATAATGACAAGGCTACCATCCATTAAAGTGACAAAAATCTCGACAACAGACTACCTTCCATAATGACAAGGCTACCATCCATTGAAGTAACAAAATTTCTCGACAAAAGACTACCTTCCATAATGACAAGGCTACGATCCATTAGAGTAACAAAAATCTCAACAACAGACTACCTTCCATAAGGACAAGGCTACCATCCATTGGAGTAGTTAAAATATCAACAAGAGACTACCTTCCATAATGACAAGGCTATAATGCATTGAAGTAATGAAAATATGAAGAAGAGACTACCTTCCATAATGACAAGGCTACCATCCATTGGAGTGACAAAAATCTCCACAATAGACTACCTTCCATAATGACTAGGCTACCATCCATTGAAGTGACAAAATGTCGACAACAGACTACCTTCCATAATGACAAGGCTACCATCCATTGGAGTAACGAAAATCTCGACAACAGACTACCTTCCATAATTACAAGGCTACCATCCATTGGAGTAACAAAAATCTAGACAACAAACTACCTTCCATAATGACAAGGCTACTATCCATTGTAGTAACAAAAATATCGACAACAGACTACCTTCCATAATGACAATGCTACCATCCATTGGAGTAACAAAAATATCAACAACAGACTACCTTCCATAATGACAAGGCTACCATCCATTGGAGTAACAAAAATATCGACAACAGACTACTTTCCATAATGAAAAGCCTACCATCCATTAGAGTAACAAAAATCTTGACAACAGAATACCTTCTATAATGACAAGGCTACCATACAATGTAGTAATAAAAATCTCGACAATAGTCTACCTTCCATAATGACAAGGCTACTATCCATTGAAGTAACAAAATTTCCTGACAAAAGACTACCTTCCATAATGACAAGGCTACGATCCATTAAAGTAACAAAAATCTCGACAACAGACTACCTTCCATAAGGACAAGGCTACCATCCATTGGAGTAGTGAAAATATCAACAAGACACTACCTTCCATAATGACAAGGCTATAATGCATTGGAGTAATGAAAATATGAAGAAGAGACTACCTTCCATAATGACAGGGCCACCATCCATTGGAGTAAATAAAATCTCGCACACGGACTACCTTCCATAATGACAAGGCTACCATCCATTGAAGTTACAAAAATCTCGACAATAGACTACCTTCCATAAGCACAAGGCTACCATCCATTGGAGTAACTAAAATCTCGCCAACAGACTACCTTCCATAATGACAAGGCTACCATCCATTGAAGTGACAAAAATCTAGACAACAGACTACCTTCCATAAGGACAAGGCTACCATCCATTGGAGTAACGAAAATCTCGCCAACAGACTACCTTCCATAATGACAGGGCTACCATCCATTGGAGTAACAAAAATCTTGACAACAAAATACCTTCCATAATGACAAGGCTACCATACATTGTAGTAACAAAAATATCGACAATAGTCTACCTTCCATAATGACAAGGCTACCATCCATTAAAGTAACAAAATTTCTCGACAACGGACTACCTTCCATAATGACATGGCTACGATCCATTAGAGTAACAAAAATCTCAACAACAGACTACCTTCCATAAGGACAAGGCTACCATCCATTGGAGTAGTGAAAATATCAACAAGAGACTACCTTCCATTATGACAAGGCTATAATCATTAGAGTAATGAAAATATCAAGAGACTACTTTCCGTAATGACAAGGCTACCATCCATTGGAGTAACAAAAATCTCGCCAACAGACTACATTCCATAATGACAAGGCTACCAACCATTGAAGTGACAAAAATTTTGACAATAGACTAACTTCCATAATGACTAGGCTACCTTCCATTGGAGTAATAAAGATATCGACAATAGACTACCTTCCATAATGACAATGCTACCATCCATTGGAGTGACAAAAATCTCGACAATAGACTACCTACCATAATGACTAGGCTACCATCCATTGAAGTGACAAAAATGTCAACAACACACTACCTTCCATAATGACAAGGCTACCATCCGTTGGAGTAACGAAAATCTCGACAACAATCTACCTTCCATAATGACAAGGCTACCTTCCATTGGAGTAACAAAAATCTTGACAACAAACTACCTTCCATAATTACAAGGCTACTATCCATTGTAGTAACAAAAATATCGACAACAGACTACCTTCCATAATGACAATGCTACCATCCATTGGAGTAACAAAAATATCAACAACAGACTACCTTCCATAATGACAAGGTTACCATCCATTGGAGTAAAAAAAATATCGACAACAGACTACCTTCTATAATGAAAAGCCTACCATCCATTGGAGTAACAAAAATCTTGACAACAGAATACCTTCCATAATTACAAGGCTACCATAAATTGTAGTACCAAAAATCTCGACAATAGTCTACCTTCCATAATGACAAGGCTACCATCCATCGAAGTAACAAAATTTCTCGACAAAAGACTACCTTCCATAATGACAAGGCTACGATCCATTAGAGTAACAAAAATCTCGACAACAGACTACCTTCCATAAGGACAAGGCTACCATCCATTGGAGTAGTAAAAATATCAACAAGACACTACCTTCCATAATGACAAGGCTATAATGCATTGGAGTAATGAAAATATGAAGAAGAGACTACCTTCCATAATGACAGGGCTACCATCCATTGAGGTAACAAAAATCTCGCCAATAGACTACCTTCCATAATGACAAGGCTACGATCCATTAGAGTAACAAAAATCTCGACAACAGACTACCTTCCATAAGGACAAGGCTACCATCCATTGGAGTAGTGAAAATATCAACAAGACTCTACCTTCCATTATGACAAGGCTATAATGCATTGGAGTAATGAAAATATAAGGAAGAGACTACCTTCCATAATGACAAGGCTACCATCCATTGGAGTGACAAAAATCTCGACAATAGACTACCTTCCATAATGACTAGGCTACCATCCATTGAAGTGACAAAAATGTCGACAACAGACTACCTTCCATAATGACAAGGCTACCATCCATTGCAGTAACGAAAATCTCGACAACAGACTACCTTCCATAATGACAAGGCTACCATCCATTGGAGTAACAAAAATCTTGACAACAAACTACCTTCCATAATGACAAGGCTACTATCCATTGTAGTAACAAAAATATCGACAACAGACTACCTTCCATAATGACAATGCTACCATCCATTGGAGTAACAAAAATATCAACAACAGACTACCTTCCATAATGACAAGGCTACCATCCATTGGAGTAACAAAAATATCGACAACAGACTACCTTCCATAATGAAAAGCCTACCATCCATTGGAGTAACAAAAATCTTGACAACAGAATACCTTCCATAATGACAAGGCTACCATACAATGTAGTAACAAAAATCTCGACAATAGTCTACCTTCCATAATGACAAGGCTACCATCCATTGAAGTAACAAAATTTCTCGACAAAAGACTACCTTCCATAATGACAAGGCTACGATCCATTAGAGTAACAAAAATCTCGACAACAAACTACCTTCCATAAGGACAAGGCTACCATCCATTGGAGTAGTGAAAATATCAACAAGAGACTACCTTCCATAATGACAAGGCTATAATGCATTGGAGTAAGGAAAATATCAAGAAGAGACTACCTTCCGTAATGACAAGGCTACCATCCATAGGAGTAACAAAAATCTCGCCAACAGACTACATTCCATAATGACAAGGCTACAAACCATTAAAGTGACAAAAATCTCGACAACAGACTACCTTCCATAATGACAAGGCTACCATCCATCGGAGTAACGAAAATCTCGACAACAGACTACCTTCCATAATGACAAGGCTACCAACCATTGGAGTAACAAATATCTCGACAACAAACTACCTTCTATAATGACAAGGCTACCATCCATTGGAGTAACAAAAATATCGACAATAGACTACCTTCCATAATTATAATGCTACCATCCATTGGAGTAACAAAAATATCAACAACAGACTACCTTCCATAATGACAAGGCTACCATCCATTGGAGTAACAAAAATATCGACAACAGACTACCTTCCATAATGAAAAGCCTACCATCCATTAGAGTAACAAAAATCTTGACAACAGAATACCTTCTATAATCACAAGGCTATCATACAATGTAGTAACAAAAATCTCGACAATAGTCTACCTTCCATAATGACAAGGCTACGATCCATTAGAGTAACAAAAATCTCGACAACAGACTACCTTCCATAAGGACAAGGCTACCATCCATTGGAGTAGTAAAAATATCAATAAGAGACTACCTTCCATAATGACAAGGCTATAATGCATTGGAGTAATGAAAATATGAAGAAGAGACTACCTTCCATAATGACAAGGCAACCATCCATTGGAGTAACAAAAATCTCGCCAACAGACTACCTTCCATAATGACAAGGCTACCGTCCATTGAAGTGACAAAAATCTCGACAACACACTACCTTCCATAAGCACAAGGCTACCATCCATTGGAGTAAGTAAAATCTCGCCAACAGACTACCTTCCATTATGACAAGGCTACCATCCATTGGAGTAACAAAAATCTTGACAACAGAATACCTTCCATAATGACAAGGCTACCATACATTGTAGTTACAAAAATCTCGACAATAGTCTACCTTCCATAATGACAAGGCTACCATCCATTGAAGTAACAAAATTTCTCGACAATGGACTACCTTCCATAATGACATGGCTACGATCCATTAGAGTAACAAAAATCTCGACAACAGACTTCCTTCCATAAGGACAAGGCTACCATCAATTGGAGTAGTGAAAATATCAACAAGAGACTACCTTCCATAATGACAAGGCTATAATGCATTGGAGTAATGAAAATATCAAGAAGAGACTACCTTCCGTAATGACAAGGCTACCATCCATTGGAGTAACAAAAATCTCGCCAACAGACTACATTCCATAATTACAAGGCTACCAACCATTGAAGTGACAAAAATCTTGACAACTGACTAACTTCCATAATGACTAGGCTACCTTCCATTGGAGTAATAAAGATATTGACAATAGACTACCTTCAATAATGACAATGCTACCATCCATTGGAGTGACAAAAATCTTAACAATAGACTACCTTCCATAATGACTAGGCTACCATCCATTGAAGTGACAAAAATGTCAACAACACACTACCTTCCATAATGAAAAGGCTACCATCCATTGGAGTAACGAAAATCTCGACAACAATCTACCTTCCATAATGACAAGGCTACCATCCATTGGATTAACAAAAATCTTGACAACAAACTACCTTCCATAATTACAAGGCTACTATCCTTGGAGTAATAAAGATATCGACAATAGACTACCTTCCATAATGACAATGCTACCATCCATTGGAGTGACAAAAATCTCGACAATAGACTACCTTCCATAATGACTAGGCTACCATCCATTGGAGTAACGAAAATCTCGATAACAGACTACCTTCCATAATGACAAGGCTACCATCCATTGGAGTAACGAAAATCTCGACAACAAACTACCTTCCATAATGACAAGGCTACCATCCATTAAAGTGACAAAAATATCGACAACAGACTACCTTCCATAATGACAAGGCTACCATCCATTGGAGTAACGAAATCTCGACAACAAAATTCCTTCCATAATGACAAGGCTACCATACATTGTAGTAACAAAAATCTCGACAATAGTCTACCTTCCATAATGACTAGGCTACCATCCATTAAATTAACAAAATTTCTCGACAAAAGACTACCTTCCGTAACGACAAGGCTACGATCCATTAGAGCAACAAAAATCTCGACAACAGACTACCTTCCATAAGGACATGGCTATGATCTATTAGAGTAACAAAATACTCGACAACAGACTGCCTTCCATAAGAACAAGGCTACCATCCATTGGAGTAGCGAAAATATCAACAAGAGACTACCTTCCATAATGACAATGCTATAATTCATTGGAGTAATGAAAATATCAAGAAGAGACTACCTTCCGTAATGACAAGGCTACCATCCATTGGAGTAACAAAAATCTCGCCAACAGACTACCTTCCATAATGACAAGGCTACCGACCATTGAAGTGACAAAAATCTCGACAACAGACTACCTTCCATAATGACAAGGCTACCATCCATTGGAGTAACAAAAATCTTGACAACAAACTACCTTCCATAATGACAAGGCTACTATCCATTGTAGTAACAAAAATATCGACAACAGACTACCTTCCATAATGACAATGCTACCATCCATTGGAGTAACAAAAATATCAACAACAGACTACCTTCCATAATGAAAAGCCTACCATCCATTGGAGTAACAAAAATCTCACCAACAGAATTCCTTCCATAATGACTAGGCTACCTTCCATTGGAGTAATAAAGATATCGACAATAGACTACCTTCCATAATGACAATGCTACCATCCATTGGAGTGACAAAAATCTCGACAATAGACTATCTTCCATAATGACTAGGCTACCATCCATTGAAGTAAAAAAAATGTCGACAACAGACTACCTTCCATAATGACAAGGCTACCATCCATTGGAGTAACGAAAATCTCGACAACAAACTACCTTCCATAATGACAAGGCTACCATCCATTGGAGTAACAAAAATCTTGACAACAAACTACCTTCCATAATTACAAGGCTACTATCCTTTGTAGTAACAAAAATATCGACAACAAACTACCTTCCATAATGACAATTCTACCATCCATTGGAGTAACAAAAATATCAACAACAGACTACATTCCATAATGACAAGGCTACCATCCATTGTATTAACAAAAATATCGACAACAGACTACCTTCCATGATGAAAAGGCTACCATCCATTGGAGTAACAAAAATATCGACAACAGACTACCTTCCATAATGAAAAGCCTACCATCCATTGGAGTAACAAAAATCACGACAACAAAATTCCTTCCATAATGACTAGGCTACCTTCCATTGGAGTAATAAAGATATCGACAATAGACTACCTTCCATAATGACCATGCTACCATCCATTGGAGTGACAAAAATCTCGACAATAGACTACCTTCCATAATGACTAGGCTTCCATCCATTGAAGTGACAAAAATGTCAACAATAGACTACCTTCCATAATGACAAGGCTACCATCCATTGGAGTAACGAAAATATCGCCAACAGACTACCTTCTATAATGACAAGGCTACCATCCATTAAAGTGACAAAAATCTCGACAACAGACTACCTTCCATAATGACAAGGCTACCATCCATTGGAGTAACGAAATCTCGATAACAGAATACCTTCCATAATGACAAGGCTACCATACATTGTAGTAACAAAAATCTCGACAATAGTCTACCTTCCATAATGACAAGGCTACCATCCATTGAAGTAACAAAATTTCTCGACAAAAGACTACCTTCCATAATGACAAGTCTATGATCCATTAGAGTAACAAAAATCTCGACAACAGACTACCTTCCATAAGGACATGGCTACGATCCATTAGAGTAACAAAAATCTCGACAAAAGACTACCTTCCATAAGGACAAGGCTACCATCCATTGGAGTAGCGAAAATATCAACAAGAGACTACCTTCCATAATGACAAGGCTACCATCCATTGGAGTAACAAAAATCTCACCAACAGACTACCTTCCATAATGACAAGGCTTCTAACCATTGAAGTGACAAAAATCTCGACAACAGACTACCTTCCATAATGACAAGGCTACCATCCATTGGAGTAACAAAAATCTTGACAACAAACTACCTTCCATAATTACAAGGCTACTATCCTTTGTAGTAACAAAAATATCGACAACAAACTACCTTCCATAATGACAATTCTACCATCCATTGGAGTAACAAAAATATCAACAACAGACTACATTCCATAATGACAAGGTTACCATCCATTGGAGTAACGAAAATCTCAATAACAGACTACCTTCCAAAATGACAAGGCTACCATCCATTGGAGTAACAAAAATCTCGACAACAAACTATATTCCATAATGACAAGGCTACCATCCATTGTATTAACAAAAATATCGACAACAGACTACCTTCCATAATGAAAAGGCTACCATCCATTGGAGTAACAAAAATATCGACAACAGACTACCTTCCATAATGAAAAGCCTACCATCCATTGGAGTAACAAAAATCACGACAACAAAATTCCTTCCATAATGACTAGGCTACCTTCCATTGGAGTAATAAAGATATCGACAATAGACTACCTTCCATAACGACCATGCTACCATCCATTGAAGTGACAAAAATCTCGACAATAGATTACCTTCCATAATGACTAGGCTACCATCCATTGGAGTAACAAAAATCTCGACAACAAACTACCTTCCATAATGACAAGGCTACCATCCATTGGAGTAACAAAAATCTTGACAACAAACTACCTTCCATAATGACAAGGCTACTATCCATTGTAGTAACAAAAATATCGACAACAAACTACCTTCCATAATGACAATGCTACCATCCATTGGAGTAACAAAAATATCGACAACAGACTACCTTCCATAATGACAATGCTACCATCCATTGGAGTAACAAAAATATCAACAACAGACTACCTTCCATAATGACAAGGCTACCATCCATTGGAGTAACAAAAATATCGACAACAGACTACATTCCATAATGAAAAGCCTACCATCCATTGGAGTAACAAAAATCTCGACAACAGAATTCCTTCCATAATGACTAGGCTACCTTCCTTTGGAATAATAAAGATATCGATAATAGACTACCTTCCATAATGACAATTCTACCATCCATTCGAGTGACAGAAATCTCGACAATAGACTACCTTCCATAATGACT
Organism: Vicia faba; assembly: GCA_948472305.1. Classification (NCBI taxonomy): domain Eukaryota; kingdom Viridiplantae; phylum Streptophyta; class Magnoliopsida; order Fabales; family Fabaceae; genus Vicia; species Vicia faba. The sequence continues at coordinate 746,512,019 of OX451738.1, forward strand.
AGGCTACCATCCATTGAAGTGACAAAAATTTCGACAATAGACTACCTTCCATAATGACAAGGCTACCATCCATTGGAGTAACGAAAATCTCGACAACAGACTACCTTTCATAATGACAAGGCTACCATCCATTGGAGTACCAAAAATCTTGACAACAAACTACCTTCCATCATGACAAGGCTACTATCCATTGTAGTAACAAAAATATCGACAACAGACTACCTTCCATAATGACATTGCTACCATCCATTGGAGTAACAAAAATATCAACAACAAACTACCTTCCATAATGACAAGGCTTCCATCCATTGGAGTAACAAAAATATCGACAACAGACTACCTTCCATAATGAAAAGCCTACCATCCAATGGAGTAACAAAAATCTTGACAACAAAATACCTTCCATAATGACAAGGCTACCATACATTGTAGTAACAAAAATCTCGACAATAGTCTACCTTCCATAATGACAAGGCTACCATCCATTGAAGTAACAAAATTTCTCGACAAAAGACTACCTTCCATAATGACAAGGCTACGATCCATTAGAGTAACAAAAATCTCGACAACAGACTACCTTCCATAAGGACAAGGCTACCATCCTTTGGAGTAGTGAAAATATCAACAAGGGACTACATTCGATAATGACAAGGCTATAATGCATTGGAGTAATGAAAATATGAAGAAGAGACTACCTTCCATAATGACAAGGCTACCATCCATTGGAGTAACAAAAATATCGACAACAGACTACCTTCCATAATCAAAAGCCTACCATTCATTGGAGTAACAAAAATCTCGACAACAGAATTCCTTCCATAAAGACTAGGCTACCTTTCATTGGAGTAATAAACATAACAACAATAGACTACCGATAAAGCTACCATCCATTGGAGTGACAAAAATCTCGACAATAGACTACCTTCCATAATGACTAGGCTACCATCCATTGAAGTGACAAAAATGTTGACAACAAACTACCTTCCATAATGGCAAGGCTACCATCCATTGGAGTAACGAAAATCTCGACAACAGACTACCTTCCATAATGATAAGGCTACCATCCATTGGAGTAACAAAAATCTTGACAACAAACTACCTTCCATAATGACAAGGCTACCATCCATTGTAGTAACAAAAATATCGACAACAGACTACCTTCCATAATGACAATGCTACCATCCACTGGAATAACAAAAATATCGACAACAGACTACCTTCCATAATGACAAGGCTACTATCCATTGGAGTAACAAAAATCTTGACAACAAACTACCTTCCATAATGACGAGGCTACTATCCATTGTAGTAACAAAAATATAGACAACAAACTACCTTCCATAATGACAATGCTACCATCCATTGGAGTAACAAAAATATCGACAACAAACTACCTTCCATAATGACAATGCTACCATCCATTGGAGTAACAAAAATATCGACAACAGACTACCTTCCATAATGACAAGGCTACCATCCATTGGAGTAACAAAAATATCGACAACAGACTACATTCCATAATGAAAAGCCTACCATCCATTGGAGTAACAAAAATCTCGACAACAGAATTCCTTCCATAATGACTAGGCTACCTTCCTTTGGAATAATAAAGATATCGATAATAGACTACCTTCCATAATGACAATGCTACCATCCATTCGAGTGACAAAAATCTCGACAATAGACTACCTTCCATAATGACTAGGCTACCATCCATTGAAGTGACAAAAATGTCGACAATAGACTACCTTCCATAATGACAAGGCTACCATCCATTGGAGTAACAAAAATCTTGACAACAGACTACCTTCCATAATGACAAGGCTACTATCAATTGTAGTAACAAAAATATCGATAACAAACTACCTTCCATAATGACAATGCTACCATCCATTGGAGTAACAAAAATATCGACAACAGACTACCTTCCATAATGACAATGCTACCATCCATTGGAGTAACAAAAATATCAACAACAAACTACCTTCCATAATGACAAGGCTTCCATCCATTGGAGTAACAAAAATATCGACAACAGACTACCTTCCATAATGAAAAGCCTACCATCCAATGGAGTAACAAAAATCTTGACAACAGAATACCTTCCATAATGACAAGGCTACCATAAATTGTAGTAACAAAAATCTCGACAATAGTCTACCTTCCATAATGACAAGGCTACCATCCATTGAAGTAACAAAATTTCTCGACAATAGACTACCTTCCATAATGACTAGGCTACCATCCATTGAAGTAAAAAAAATGTCAACAACATACAACCTTCCATAATGACAATGCTACCATCCATTGGAGTAACGAAAATCTCGACAACAAACTACCTTCCATAATGACAAGGCTACCATCCATTGGAGTAACAAAAATCTCGACAATAGTCTACCTTCCATAATGACAATGCTACCATCCATTGGAGTAACAAAAATATCAACAACAGACTACCTTCCATAATTACAAGGTTACAATCCATTGGAGTACCGAAAATCACGCTAACAGACTACCTTCCATAATGACAATGCTACCATCCATTGGAGTAACAAAGATACCGACAACAGACTACCTTCCATAATGACAAGGCTACCATCCATTGGAGTAAAAAAATATCGACAACAGACTACCTTCCATAATGAAAAGCCTACCATCCATTGGAGTAACAAAAATCTCGACAACAAAATTCCTTCCATAATGACTAGGCTACCTTCCATTGGAGTAATAAACATAACGACAATAGACTAACGATAAAGCTACCATCCATTGGAGTGACAAAAATCTCGACAATAGACTACCTTCCATAATGACTAGGCTACCATCCATTGAAGTGAAAAAAATGTTGACAACAAACTACCTTCTATAATGGCAAGGCTACCATCCATTGGAGTAACGAAAATCTCGACAACAGACTACCTTCCATAATGACAAGGCTACCATCCATTGGAGTAACAAAAATCTTGACAACAAACTACCTTCCATAATGACAAGGCTACCATCCATTGTAGTAACAAAAATATCGACAACAAACTACCTTCCATAATGACAATGCTACCATCCATTGGAGTAACAAAAATATCGACAACAGACTACCTTCCATAATGACAAGGCTACCATCCATTGGAGTAACAAAAATATCGACAACAAAATTCCTTCCATTATGACTAGGCTTCCTTCCATTGGAGTAATAAAGATATCGACAATAGACTACCTTCCATAATGACAATGCTACCATCCATTGGAGTGACAAAAATCTCGACAATAGACTACCTTCCATAATGACTAGGCTACCATCCATTGAAGTGACAAAAATGTGAACAACAAACTACCTTCCATAATGACAAGGCTACCATCCATTGGAGTAACGAAAATCTCGACAACAAACTACCTTCCAAAATGACAAGGCTACCATCCATTGGAGTACCAAAAATCTTGAAAACAAACTACCTTCCATCATGACAAGGCTACTATCCATTGTAGTAACAAAAATATCGACAACAGACTACCTTCCATAATGACATTGCTACCATCCATTGGAGTAACAAAAATATCAACAACAAACTACCTTCCATAATGACAAGGCTTCCATCCATTGGAGTAACAAAAATATCGACAACAGACTACCTTCCATAATGAAAAGCCTACCATCCAATGGAGTAACAAAAATCTTGACAACAAAATACCTTCCATAATGACAAGGCTACCATACATTGTAGTAACAAAAATCTCGACAATAGTCTACCTTCCATAATGACAAGGCTACCATCCATTGAAGTAACAAAATTTCTCGACAAAAGACTACCTTCCATAATGACAAGGCTACGATCCATTAGAGTAACAAAAATCTCGACAACAGACTACCTTCCATAAGGACAAGGCTACCATCCTTTGGAGTAGTGAAAATATCAACAAGGGACTACATTCGATAATGACAAGGCTATAATGCATTGGAGTAATGAAAATATGAAGAAGTGACTACCTTCCATAATGACAAGGCTACCATCCATTGGAGTAACAAAAATATCGACAACAGACTACCTTCCATAATCAAAAGCCTACCATCCATTGGAGTAACAAAAATCTCGACAACAGAATTCCTTCCATAAAGACTAGGCTACCTTTCATTGGAGTAATAAACATAACAACAATAGACTACCGATAAAGCTACCATCCATTGGAGTGACAAAAATCTCGACAATAGACTACCTTCCATAATGACTAGGCTACCATCCATTGAAGTGACAAAAATGTTGACAACAAACTACCTTCCATAATGGCAAGGCTACCATCCATTGGAGTAACGAAAATCTCGACAACAGACTACCTTCCATAATGATAAGGCTACCATCCATTGGAGTAACAAAAATCTTGACAACAAACTACCTTCCATAATGACAAGGCTACCATCCATTGTAGTAACAAAAATATCGACAACAGACTACCTTCCATAATGACAATGCTACCATCCACTGGAATAACAAAAATATCGACAACAGACTACCTTCCATAATGACAAGGCTACTATCCATTGGAGTAACAAAAATCTTGACAACAAACTACCTTCCATAATGACGAGGCTACTATCCATTGTAGTAACAAAAATATAGACAACAAACTACCTTCCATAATGACAATGCTACCATCCATTGGAGTAACAAAAATATCGACAACAGACTACCTTCCATAATGACAATGCTACCATCCATTGGAGTAACAAAAATATCGACAACAGACTACCTTCCATAATGACAAGGCTACCATCCATTGGAGTAACAAAAATATCGACAACAGACTACATTCCATAATGAAAAGCCTACCATCCATTGGAGTAACAAAAATCTCGACAACAGAATTCCTTCCATAATGACTAGGCTACCTTCCTTTGGAATAATAAAGATATCGATAATAGACTACCTTCCATAATGACAATGCTACCATCCATTCGAGTGACAAAAATCTCGACAATAGACTACCTTCCATAATGACTAGGCTACCATCCATTGAAGTGACAAAAATGTCGACAATAGACTACCTTCCATAATGACAAGGCTACCATCCATTGGAGTAACAAAAATCTTGACAACAGACTACCTTCCATAATGACAAGGCTACTATCAATTGTAGTAACAAAAATATCGATAACAAACTACCTTCCATAATGACAATGCTACCATCCATTGGAGTAACAAAAATATCGACAACAGACTACCTTCCATAATGACAATGCTACCATCCATTGGAGTAACAAAAATATCAACAACAAACTACCTTCCATAATGACAAGGCTTCCATCCATTGGAGTAACAAAAATATCGACAACAGACTACCTTCCATAATGAAAAGCCTACCATCCAATGGAGTAACAAAAATCTTGACAACAGAATACCTTCCATAATGACAAGGCTACCATAAATTGTAGTAACAAAAATCTCGACAATAGTCTACCTTCCATAATGACAAGGCTACCATCCATTGAAGTAACAAAATTTCTCGACAATAGACTACCTTCCATAATGACTAGGCTACCATCCATTGAAGTAAAAAAAATGTCAACAACATACAACCTTCCATAATGACAATGCTACCATCCATTGGAGTAACGAAAATCTCGACAACAAACTACCTTCCATAATGACAAGGCTACCATCCATTGGAGTAACAAAAATCTCGACAATAGTCTACCTTCCATAATGACAATGCTACCATCCATTGGAGTAACAAAAATATCAACAACAGACTACCTTCCATAATTACAAGGTTACAATCCATTGGAGTACCGAAAATCACGCTAACAGACTACCTTCCATAATGACAATGCTACCATCCATTGGAGTAACAAAAATACCGACAATAGACTACCTTCCATAATGACAAGGCTACCATCCATTGGAGTAAAAAAAATATCGACAACAGACTACCTTCCATAATGAAAAGCCTACCATCCATTGGAGTAACAAAAATCTCGACAACAAAATTCCTTCCATAATGACTAGGCTACCTTCCATTGGATTAATAAACATAACGACAATAGACTAACGATAAAGCTACCATCCATTGGAGTGACAAAAATCTCGACAATAGACTACCTTCCATAATGACAGGGCTTCTAACCATTGAAGTGACAAAAATCTCGACAACAGACTACCTTCCATAATGACAAGGCTACCATCCATTGGAGTAACAAAAATCTTGACAACAAACTACCTTCCATAATTACAAGGCTACTATCCTTTGTAGTAACAAAAATATCGACAACAAACTACCTTCCATAATGACAATTCTACCATCCATTGGAGTAACAAAAATATCAACAACAGACTACATTCCATAATGACAAGGTTACCATCCATTGGAGTAACGAAAATCTCAATAACAGACTACCTTCCAAAATGACAAGGCTACCATCCATTGGAGTAACAAAAATCTCGACAACAAACTATATTCCATAATGACAAGGCTACCATCCATTGTATTAACAAAAATATCGACAACAGACTACCTTCCATAATGAAAAGGCTACCATCCATTGGAGTAACAAAAATATCGACAACAGACTACCTTCCATAATGAAAAGCCTACCATCCATTGGAGTAACAAAAATCACGACAACAAAATTCCTTCCATAATGACTAGGCTACCTTCCATTGGAGTAATAAAGATATCGACAATAGACTACCTTCCATAATGACCATGCTACCATCCATTGAAGTGACAAAAATCTCGACAATAGATTACCTTCCATAATGACTAGGCTACCATCCATTGGAGTAACAAAAATCTCGACAACAAACTACCTTCCATAATTACAAGGCTACCATCCATTGGAGTAACAAAAATCTTGACAACAAACTACCTTCCATAATGACAAGGCTACTATCCATTGTAGTAACAAAAATATCGACAACAAACTACCTTCCATAATGACAATGCTACCATCCATTGGAGTAACAAAAATATCGACAACAGACTACCTTCCATAATGACAATGCTACCATCCATTGGAGTAACAAAAATATCAACAACAGACTACCTTCCATAATGACAAGGCTACCATCCATTGGAGTAACAAAAATATCGACAACAGACTACATTCCATAATGAAAAGCCTACCATCCATTGGAGTAACAAAAATCTCGACAACAGAATTCCTTCCATAATGACTAGGCTACCTTCCTTTGGAATAATAAAGATATCGATAATAGACTACCTTCCATAATGACAATTCTACCATCCATTCGAGTGACAGAAATCTCGACAATAGACTACCTTCCATAATGACTAGGCTACCATCCATTGAAGTGACAAAAATTTCGACAATAGACTACCTTCCATAATGACAAGGCTACCATCCATTGGAGTAACGAAAATCTCGACAACAGACTACCTTTCATAATGACAAGGCTACCATCCATTGGAGTACCAAAAATCTTGACAACAAACTACCTTCCATCATGACAAGGCTACTATCCATTGTAGTAACAAAAATATCGACAACAGACTACCTTCCATAATGACATTGCTACCATCCATTGGAGTAACAAAAATATCAACAACAAACTACCTTCCATAATGACAAGGCTTCCATCCATTGGAGTAACAAAAATATCGACAACAGACTACCTTCCATAATGAAAAGCCTACCATCCAATGGAGTAACAAAAATCTTGACAACAAAATACCTTCCATAATGACAAGGCTACCATACATTGTAGTAACAAAAATCTCGACAATAGTCTACCTTCCATAATGACAAGGCTACCATCCATTGAAGTAACAAAATTTCTCGACAAAAGACTACCTTCCATAATGACAAGGCTACGATCCATTAGAGTAACAAAAATCTCGACAACAGACTACCTTCCATAAGGACAAGGCTACCATCCTTTGGAGTAGTGAAAATATCAACAAGGGACTACATTCGATAATGACAAGGCTATAATGCATTGGAGTAATGAAAATATGAAGAAGAGACTACCTTCCATAATGACAAGGCTACCATCCATTGGAGTAACAAAAATATCGACAACAGACTACCTTCCATAATCAAAAGCCTACCATTCATTGGAGTAACAAAAATCTCGACAACAGAATTCCTTCCATAAAGACTAGGCTACCTTTCATTGGAGTAATAAACATAACAACAATAGACTACCGATAAAGCTACCATCCATTGGAGTGACAAAAATCTCGACAATAGACTACCTTCCATAATGACTAGGCTACCATCCATTGAAGTGACAAAAATGTTGACAACAAACTACCTTCCATAATGGCAAGGCTACCATCCATTGGAGTAACGAAAATCTCGACAACAGACTACCTTCCATAATGATAAGGCTACCATCCATTGGAGTAACAAAAATCTTGACAACAAACTACCTTCCATAATGACAAGGCTACCATCCATTGTAGTAACAAAAATATCGACAACAGACTACCTTCCATAATGACAATGCTACCATCCACTGGAATAACAAAAATATCGACAACAGACTACCTTCCATAATGACAAGGCTACTATCCATTGGAGTAACAAAAATCTTGACAACAAACTACCTTCCATAATGACGAGGCTACTATCCATTGTAGTAACAAAAATATAGACAACAAACTACCTTCCATAATGACAATGCTACCATCCATTGGAGTAACAAAAATATCGACAACAAACTACCTTCCATAATGACAATGCTACCATCCATTGGAGTAACAAAAATATCGACAACAGACTACCTTCCATAATGACAAGGCTACCATCCATTGGAGTAACAAAAATATCGACAACAGACTACATTCCATAATGAAAAGCCTACCATCCATTGGAGTAACAAAAATATCGACAACAGAATTCCTTCCATAATGACTAGGCTACCTTCCTTTGGAATAATAAAGATATCGATAATAGACTACCTTCCATAATGACAATGCTACCATCCATTCGAGTGACAAAAATCTCGACAATAGACTACCTTCCATAATGACTAGGCTACCATCCATTGAAGTGACAAAAATGTCGACAATAGACTACCTTCCATAATGACAAGGCTACCATCCATTGGAGTAACAAAAATCTTGACAACAGACTACCTTCCATAATGACAAGGCTACTATCAATTGTAGTAACAAAAATATCGATAACAAACTACCTTCCATAATGACAATGCTACCATCCATTGGAGTAACAAAAATATCGACAACAGACTACCTTCCATAATGACAATGCTACCATCCATTGGAGTAACAAAAATATCAACAACAAACTACCTTCCATAATGACAAGGCTTCCATCCATTGGAGTAACAAAAATATCGACAACAGACTACCTTCCATAATGAAAAGCCTACCATCCAATGGAGTAACAAAAATCTTGACAACAGAATACCTTCCATAATGACAAGGCTACCATAAATTGTAGTAACAAAAATCTCGACAATAGTCTACCTTCCATAATGACAAGGCTACCATCCATTGAAGTAACAAAATTTCTCGACAATAGACTACCTTCCATAATGACTAGGCTACCATCCATTGAAGTAAAAAAAATGTCAACAACATACAACCTTCCATAATGACAATGCTACCATCCATTGGAGTAACGAAAATCTCGACAACAAACTACCTTCCATAATGACAAGGCTACCATCCATTGGAGTAACAAAAATCTCGACAATAGTCTACCTTCCATAATGACAATGCTACCATCCATTGGAGTAACAAAAATATCAACAACAGACTACCTTCCATAATTACAAGGTTACAATCCATTGGAGTACCGAAAATCACGCTAACAGACTACCTTCCATAATGACAATGCTACCATCCATTGGAGTAACAAAAATACCGACAACAGACTACCTTCCATAATGACAAGGCTACCATCCATTGGAGTAAAAAAAATATCGACAACAGACTACCTTCCATAATGAAAAGCCTACCATCCATTGGAGTAACAAAAATCTCGACAACAAAATTCCTTCCATAATGACTAGGCTACCATCCATTGGAGTAATAAACATAACGACAATAGACTAACGATAAAGCTACCATCCATTGGAGTGACAAAAATCTCGACAATAGACTACCTTCTATAATGACTAGGCTACCATCCATTGAAGTGAAAAAAATGTTGACAACAAACTACCTTCTATAATGGCAAGGCTACCATCCATTGGAGTAACGAAAATCTCGACAACAGACTACCTTCCATAATGACAAGGCTACCATCCATTGGAGTAACAAAAATCTTGACAACAAACTACCTTCCATAATGACAAGGCTACCATCCATTGTAGTAACAAAAATATCGACAACAAACTACCTTCCATAATGACAATGCTACCATCCATTGGAGTAACAAAAATATCGACAACAGACTACCTTCCATAATGACAAGGCTACCATCCATTGGAGTAACAAAAATATCGACAACAAAATTCCTTCCATTATGACTAGGCTTCCTTCCATTGGAGTAATAAAGATATCGACAATAGACTACCTTCCATAATGACAATGCTACCATCCATTGGAGTGACAAAAATCTCGACAATAGACTACCTTCCATAATGACTAGGCTACCATCCATTGAAGTGACAAAAATGTGAACAACAAACTACCTTCCATAATGACAAGGCTACCATCCATTGGAGTAACGAAAATCTCGACAACAAACTACCTTCCAAAATGACAAGGCTACCATCCATTGGAGTACCAAAAATCTTGACAACAAACTACCTTCCATCATGACAAGGCTACTATCCATTGTAGTAACAAAAATATCGACAACAGACTACCTTCCATAATGACATTGCTACCATCCATTGGAGTAACAAAAATATCAACAACAAACTACCTTCCATAATGACAAGGCTTCCATCCATTGGAGTAACAAAAATATCGACAACAGACTACCTTCCATAATGAAAAGCCTACCATCCAATGGAGTAACAAAAATCTTGACAACAAAATACCTTCCATAATGACAAGGCTACCATACATTGTAGTAACAAAAATCTCGACAATAGTCTACCTTCCATAATGACAAGGCTACCATCCATTGAAGTAACAAAATTTCTCGACAAAAGACTACCTTCCATAATGACAAGGCTACGATCCATTAGAGTAACAAAAATCTCGACAACAGACTACCTTCCATAAGGACAAGGCTACCATCCTTTGGAGTAGTGAAAATATCAACAAGGGACTACATTCGATAATGACAAGGCTATAATGCATTGGAGTAATGAAAATATGAAGAAGAGACTACCTTCCATAATGACAAGGCTACCATCCATTGGAGTAACAAAAATATCGACAACAGACTACCTTCCATAATCAAAAGCCTACCATCCATTGGAGTAACAAAAATCTCGACAACAGAATTCCTTCCATAAAGACTAGGCTACCTTTCATTGGAGTAATAAACATAACAACAATAGACTACCGATAAAGCTACCATCCATTGGAGTGACAAAAATCTCGACATTAGACTACCTTCCATAATGACTAGGCTACCATCCATTGAAGTGACAAAAATGTTGACAACAAACTACCTTCCATAATGGCAAGGCTACCATCCATTGGAGTAACGAAAATCTCGACAACAGACTACCTTCCATAATGATAAGGCTAACATCCATTGGAGTAACAAAAATCTTGACAACAAACTACCTTCCATAATGACAAGGCTACCATCAATTGTAGTAACAAAAATATCGACAACAGACTACCTTCCATAATGACAATGCTACCATCCACTGGAATAACAAAAATATCGACAACAGACTACCTTCCATAATGACAAGGCTACTATCCATTGGAGTAACAAAAATCTTGACAACAAACTACCTTCCATAATGACGAGGCTACTATCCATTGTAGTAACAAAAATATAGACAACAAACTACCTTCCATAATGACAATGCTACCATCCATTGGAGTAACAAAAATATCGACAACAGACTACCTTCCATAATGACAATGCTACCATCCATTGGAGTAACAAAAATATCGACAACAGACTACCTTCCATAATGACAAGGCTACCATCCATTGGAGTAACAAAAATATCGACAACAGACTACATTCCATAATGAAAAGCCTACCATCCATTGGAGTAACAAAAATCTCGACAACAGAATTCCTTCCATAATGACTAGGCTACCTTCCTTTGGAATAATAAAGATATCGATAATAGACTACCTTCCATAATGACAATGCTACCATCCATTCGAGTGACAAAAATCTCGACAATAGACTACCTTCCATAATGACTAGGCTACCATCCATTGAAGTGACAAAAATGTCGACAATAGACTACCTTCCATAATGACAAGGCTACCATCCATTGGAGTAACAAAAATCTTGACAACAGACTACCTTCCATAATGACAAGGCTACTATCAATTGTAGTAACAAAAATATCGATAACAAACTACCTTCCATAATGACAATGCTACCATCCATTGGAGTAACAAAAATATCGACAACAGACTACCTTCCATAATGACAATGCTACCATCCATTGGAGTAACAAAAATATCAACAACAAACTACCTTCCATAATGACAAGGCTTCCATCCATTGGAGTAACAAAAATATCGACAACAGACTACCTTCCATAATGAAAAGCCTACCATCCAATGGAGTAACAAAAATCTTGACAACAGAATACCTTCCATAATGACAAGGCTACCATAAATTGTAGTAACAAAAATCTCGACAATAGTCTACCTTCCATAATGACAAGGCTACCATCCATTGAAGTAACAAAATTTCTCGACAATAGACTACCTTCCATAATGACTAGGCTACCATCCATTGAAGTAAAAAAAAATGTCAACAACATACAACCTTCCATAATGACAATGCTACCATCCATTGGAGTAACGAAAATCTCGACAACAAACTACCTTCCATAATGACAAGGCTACCATCCATTGGAGTAACAAAAATCTCGACAATAGTCTACCTTCCATAATGACAATGCTACCATCCATTGGAGTAACAAAAATATCAACAACAGACTACCTTCCATAATTACAAGGTTACAATCCATTGGAGTACCGAAAATCACGCTAACAGACTACCTTCCATAATGACAATGCTACCATCCATTGGAGTAACAAAAATACCGACAATAGACTACCTTCCATAATGACAAGGCTACCATCCATTGGAGTAAAAAAAATATCGACAACAGACTACCTTCCATAATGAAAAGCCTACCATCCATTGGAGTAACAAAAATCTCGACAACAAAATTCCTTCCATAATGACTAGGCTACCTTCCATTGGAGTAATAAACATAACGACAATAGACTAACGATAAAGCTACCATCCATTGGAGTGGCAAAAATCTCGACAATAGACTACCTTCCATAATGACTAGGCTACCATCCATTGAAGTGAAAAAAATGTTGACAACAAACTACCTTCTATAATGGCAAGGCTACCATCCATTGGAGTAACGAAAATCTCGACAACAGACTACCTTCCATAATGACAAGGCTACCATCCATTGGAGTAACAAAAATCTTGACAACAAACTACCTTCCATAATGACAAGGCTACCATCCATTGTAGTAACAAAAATATCGACAACAAACTACCTTCCATAATGACAATGCTACCATCCATTGGAGTAACAAAAATATCGACAACAGACTACCTTCCATAATGACAAGGCTACCATCCATTGGAGTAACAAAAATATCGACAACAAAATTCCTTCCATTATGACTAGGCTTCCTTCCATTGGAGTAATAAAGATATCGACAATAGACTACCTTCCATAATGACAATGCTACCATCCATTGGAGTGACAAAAATCTCGACAATAGACTACCTTCCATAATGACTAGGCTACCATCCATTGAAGTGACAAAAATGTGAACAACAAACTACCTTCCATAATGACAAGGCTACCATCCATTGGAGTAACGAAAATCTCGACAACAAACTACCTTCCAAAATGACAAGGCTACCATCCATTGGAGTAACAAAAATCTTGACAACAAACTACCTTCCATAATGACAAGGCTACTATCCATTGTAGTAACAAAAATATCGTAAACAAACTACCTTCCATAATGACAATGCTACCATCATTGGAGTAACAAAAATATCGACAACAGACTACCTTCCATAATGACAATGCTACCATCCATTGGAGTAACAAAAATATCGACAACAGACTACCTTCCATAATGACAAGGCTACCACCCATTGGAGTAACAAAAATATCGACAACAGACTACATTCCATAATGAAAAGCCTACCATCCATTGGAGTAACAAAAATCTCGACAACAGAATTCCTTCCATAATGACTAGGCTACCTTCCATTGGAATAATAAAGATATCGATAATAGACTACCTTCCATAATGACAATGCTACCATCCATTCGAGTGACAAAAATCTCGACAATAGACTACCTTGCATAATGACTAGGCTACCATCCATTGAAGTGACAAAAATGTCAACATTAGACTACCTTCCATAATGACAAGGCTACCATCCATTGGAGTAACGAAAATCTCGACAACAGACTACCTTTCATAATGACAAGGCTACCATCCATTGGAGTTACAAAAATCTTGACAACAAACTACCTTCCATAATGACAAGGCTTCCATCCATTGGAGTAACAAAAATATCGACAACAGACTACCTTCCATAATGAAAAGCCTACCATCCAATGGAGTAACAAAAATCTTGACAACAAAATACCTTCCATAATGACAAGGCTACCATACATTGTAGTAACAAAAATCTCGACAATAGTCTACCTTCCTTAATGACAAGGCTACCATCCATTGAAGTAACAAAATTTCTCGACAAAAGACTACCTTCCATAATGACAAGGCTACGATCCATTAGAGTAACAAAAATCTCGACAACAGACTACCTTCCATAAGGACAAGGCTACCATCCTTTGGAGTAGTGAAAATATCAACAAGGGACTACATTCGATAATGACAAGGCTATAATGCATTGGAGTAATGAAAATATGAAGAAGAGACTACCTTCCATAATGACAAGGCTACCATCCATTGGAGTAACAAAAATATCGACAACAGACTACCTTCCATAATCAAAAGCCTACCATCCATTGGAGTAACAAAAATCTCGACAACAGAATTCCTTCCATAAAGACTAGGCTACCTTTCATTGGAGTAATAAACATAACAACAATAGACTACCGATAAAGCTACCATCCATTGGAGTGACAAAAATCTCGACAATAGACTACCTTCCATAATGACTAGGCTACCATCCATTGAAGTGACAAAAATGTTGACAACAAACTACCTTCCATAATGGCAAGGCTACCATCCATTGGAGTAACGAAAATCTCGACAACAGACTACCTTCCATAATGATAAGGCTACCATCCATTGGAGTAACAAAAATCTTGACAACAAACTACCTTCCATAATGACAAGGCTACCATCCATTGTAGTAACAAAAATATCGACAACAGACTACCTTCCATAATGACAATGCTACCATCCACTGGAATAACAAAAATATCGACAACAGACTACCTTCCATAATGACAAGGCTACTATCCATTGGAGTAACAAAAATCTTGACAACAAACTACCTTCCATAATGACGAGGCTACTATCCATTGTAGTAACAAAAATATAGACAACAAACTACCTTCCATAATGACAATGCTACCATCCATTGGAGTAACAAAAATATCGACAACAGACTACCTTCCATAATGACAATGCTACCATCCATTGGAGTAACAAAAATATCGACAACAGACTACCTTCCATAATGACAAGGCTACCATCCATTGGAGTAACAAAAATATCGACAACAGACTACATTCCATAATGAAAAGCCTACCATCCATTGGAGTAACAAAAATCTCGACAACAGAATTCCTTCCATAATGACTAGGCTACCTTCCTTTGGAATAATAAAGATATCGATAATAGACTACCTTCCATAATGACAATGCTACCATCCATTCGAGTGACAAAAATCTCGACAATAGACTACCTTCCATAATGACTAGGCTACCATCCATTGAAGTGACAAAAATGTCGACAATAGACTACCTTCCATAATGACAAGGCTACCATCCATTGGAGTAACAAAAATCTTGACAACAGACTACCTTCCATAATGACAAGGCTACTATCAATTGTAGTAACAAAAATATCGATAACAAACTACCTTCCATAATGACAATGCTACCATCCATTGGAGTAACAAAAATATCGACAACAGACTACCTTCCATAATGACAATGCTACCATCCATTGGAGTAACAAAAATATCAACAACAAACTACCTTCCATAATGACAAGGCTTCCATCCATTGGAGTAACAAAAATATCGACAACAGACTACCTTCCATAATGAAAAGCCTACCATCCAATGGAGTAACAAAAATCTTGACAACAGAATACCTTCCATAATGACAAGGCTACCATAAATTGTAGTAACAAAAATCTCGACAATAGTCTACCTTCCATAATGACAAGGCTACCATCCATTGAAGTAACAAAATTTCTCGACAATAGACTACCTTCCATAATGACTAGGCTACCATCCATTGAAGTAAAAAAAATGTCAACAACATACAACCTTCCATAATGACAATGCTACCATCCATTGGAGTAACGAAAATCTCGACAACAAACTACCTTCCATAATGACAAGGCTACCATCCATTGGAGTAACAAAAATCTCGACAATAGTCTACCTTCCATAATGACAATGCTACCATCCATTGGAGTAACAAAAATATCAACAACAGACTACCTTCCATAATTACAAGGTTACAATCCATTGGAGTACCGAAAATCACGCTAACAGACTACCTTCCATAATGAAAATGCTACCATCCATTGGAGTAACAAAAATACCGACAACAGACTACCTTCCATAATGACAAGGCTACAATCCATTGGAGTAAAAAAAATATCGACAACAGACTACCTTCCATAATGAATAGCCTACCATCCATTGGAGTAACAAAAATCTCGACAACAAAATTCCTTCCATAATGACTAGGCTACCTTCCATTGGAGTAATAAACATAACGACAATAGACTAACGATAAAGCTACCATCCATTGGAGTGACAAAAATCTCGACAATAGACTACCTTCCATAATGACTAGGCTACCATCCATTGAAGTGAAAAAAATGTTGACAACAAACTACCTTCTATAATGGCAAGGCTACCATCCATTGGAGTAACGAAAATCTCGACAACAGACTACCTTCCATAATGACAAGGCTACCATCCATTGGAGTAACAAAAATCTTGACAACAAACTACCTTCCGTAATGACAAGGCTACCATCCATTGTAGTAACAAAAATATCGACAACAAACTACCTTCCATAATGACAATGCTACCATCCATTGGAGTAACAAAAATATCGACAACAAACTACCTTCCATAATGACAAGGCTACCATCCATTGGAGTAACAAAAATATCGACAACAAAATTCCTTCCATTATGACTAGGCTTCCTTCCATTGGAGTAATAAAGATATCGACAATAGACTACCTTCCATAATGACAATGCTACCATCCATTGGAGTGACAAAAATCTCGACAATAGACTACCTTCCATAATGACTAGGCTACCATCCATTGAAGTGACAAAAATGTGAACAACAAACTACCTTCCATAATGACAAGGCTACCATCCATTGGAGTAACGAAAATCTCGACAACAAACTACCTTCCAAAATGACAAGGCTACCATCCATTGGAGTAACAAAAATCTTGACAACAAACTACCTTCCATAATGACAAGGCTACTATCCATTGTAGTAACAAAAATATCGTAAACAAACTACCTTCCATAATGACAATGCTACCATCATTGGAGTAACAAAAATATCGACAACAGACTACCTTCCATAATGACAATGCTACCATCCATTGGAGTAACAAAAATATCGACAACAGACTACCTTCCATAATGACAAGGCTACCATCCATTGGAGTAACAAAAATATCGACAACAGACTACATTCCATAATGAAAAGCCTACCATCCATTGGAGTAACAAAAATCTCGACAACAGAATTCCTTCCATAATGACTAGGCTACCTTCCATTGGAATAATAAAGATATCGATAATAGACTACCTTCCATAATGACAATGCTACCATCCATTCGAGTGACAAAAATCTCGACAATAGACTACCTTGCATAATGACTAGGCTACCATCCATTGAAGTGACAAAAATGTCAACATTAGACTACCTTCCATAATGACAAGGCTACCATCCATTGGAGTAACGAAAATCTCGACAACAGACTACCTTTCATAATGACAAGGCTACCATCCATTGGAGTTACAAAAATCTTGACAACAAACTACCTTCCATAATGAGAAGGCTACTATCCATTGTAGTAACAAAAATATCGACAACAGACTACCTTCCATAAGGACAATGCTACCATCCATTGGAGTAACAAAAATATCAACAACAAACTACCTTCCATAATGACAAGGCTTCCATCCATTGGAGTAACAAAAATATCGACAACAGACTACCTTCCATAATGAAAAGCCTACCATCCATTGGAGTAACAAAAATCTTGACAACAAAACAGCTTCCATAATGACAAGGCTACCATACATTGTAGTAACAAAAATCTCGACAATAGTCTACCTTCCATAATGACAAGGCTACCATCCATTGAAGTAACAAAATTTCTCGACAAAAGACTACCTTCCATAATGACAAGGCTACGATCCATTAGAGTAACAAAAATCTCGACAACAGACTACCTTCCATAAGGACAAGGCTACCATCCTTTGGAGTAGTGAAAATATCAACAAGGGACTTCATTCAATAATGACAAGGCTATAATGCATTGGAGTAATGAAAATATGATGAAGAGACTACCTTCCATAATGACAAGGCTACCATCCATTGGAGTAAAAAAAATATCGACAACAGACTACCTTCCATAATGAAAAGCCTACCATCCATTGGAGTAACAAAAATATCGACAACAGAATTCCTTCCATAATGACTAGGCTACCTTCCATTGGAGTAATAAACATAACGACAATAGACTACCGATAAATCTACCATCCATTGGAGTGACAAAAATATCGACAATAGACTACCTTCCATAATGACTAGGCTACCATCCATTGAAGTGAAAAAAATGTTGACAACAAACTACCTTCTATAATGGCAAGGCTACCATCCATTGGAGTAACGAAAATCTCGACAACAGACTACCTTCCATAATGACAAGGCTACCATCCATTGGAGTAACAAAAATCTTGACAACAAACTACCTTCCATAATGACAAGGCTACCATCCATTGTAGTAACAAAAATATCGACAACAGACTACATTCCATAATGACAATGCTACCATCCATTGGAATAACAAAAATATCGACAACAGACTACCTTCCATAATGACACGGCTACCATCCATTGGAGTAACAAAAATATCGACAACAGACTACCTTCCATAATGAAAAGCCTACCATCCATTGGAGTAACAAAAATCTCGACAACAGAATTCCTTCCATAATGACTAGGCTTCCTTCCATTGGAGTAATAAAGATATCGACAATAGACTACCTTCCATAATGACAATGCTACCATCCATTGGAGTGACAAAAATCTCGACAATAGACTACCTTCCATAATGACTAGGCTACCATCCATTGAAGTGACAAAAATGTGAACAACAGACTACCTTCCATAATGACAAGGCTACCATCCATTGGAGTTACAAAAATCTTGACAACAAACTACCTTCCATAATGACAAGGCTACTATCCATTGTAGTAACAAAAATATCGACAACAGACTACCTTCCATAAGGACAATGCTACCATCCATTGGAGTAACAAAAATATCAACAACAAACTACCTTCCATAATGACAAGGCTTCCATCCATTGGAGTAACAAAAATATCGACAACAGACTACCTTCCATAATGAAAAGCCTACCATCCATTGGAGTAACAAAAATCTTGACAACAAAACACCTTCCATAATGACAAGGCTACCATACATTGTAGTAACAAAAATCTCGACAATAGTCTACCTTCCATAATGACAAGGCTACCATCCATTGAAGTAACAAAATTTCTCGACAAAAGATTACCTTCCATAATGACAAGGCTACGATCCATTAGACTAACAAAAATCTCGACAACAGACTACCTTCCATAAGGACAAGGCTACCATCCTTTGGAGTAGTGAAAATATCAACAAGGGACTTCATTCGATAATGACAAGGCTATAATGCATTGGAGTAATGAAAATATGATGAAGAGACTACCTTCCATAATGACAAGGCTACCATCCATTGGAGTAAAAAAAATATCGATAACAGACTACCTTCCATATTGAAAAGCCTACCATCCATTGGAGTAACAAAAATCTCGACAACAGAATTCCTTCCATAATGACTAGGCTACCTTCCATTGGAGTAATAAACATAACGACAATAGACTACCGATAAAGCTACCATCCATTGGAGTGACAAAAATCTCGACAATAGACTACCTTCCATAATGACTAGGCTACCATCCATTGAAGTGAAAAAAATGTTGACAACAAACTACCTTCTATAATGGCAAAGCTACCATCCATTGGAGTAACGAAAATCTCGACAACAGACTACCTTCCATAATGACAAGGCTACCATCCATTGGAGTAACAAAAATCTTGACAACAAACTACCTTCCATAATGACAAGGCTACCATCCATTGTAGTAACAAAAATATCGACAACAGACTACCTTCCATAATGACAATGCTACCATCCATTGGAATAACAAAAATATCGACAACAGACTACCTTCCATAATGACAAGGCTACCATCCATTGGAGTAACAAAAATATCGACAACATACTACCTTCCATAATGAAAAGCCTACCATCCATTGGAGTAACAAAAATCTCGACAACAGAATTCCTTCCATAATGACTAGGCTTCCTTCCATTGGAGTAATAAAGATATCGACAATAGACTACCTTCCATAATGACAATGCTACCATCCATTGGAGTGACAAAAATCTCGACAATAGACTACCTTCCATAATGACTAGGCTACCATCCATTGAAGTGACAAAAATGTGAACAACAGACTACCTTCCATAATGACAAGGCTACCATCCATTGGAGTAACGAAAATCTCGACAACAAACTACCTTCCAAAATGACAAGGCTACCATCCATTGGAGTAACAAAAATCTTGACAACAAACTACCTTCCATAATGACAAGGCTACCATCCATTGTAGTAACAAAAGTATCGATAACAAACTACCTTCCATAATGACAATGCTACCATCATTGGAGTAACAAAAATATCGACAACAGACTACCTTCCATAATGACAATGCTACCATCCATTGGAGTAACAAAAATCTTGACAACAAAACACCTTCCATAATGACAAGGCTACCATACATTGTAGTAACAAAAATCTCGACAATAGTCTACCTTCCATAATGACAAGGCTACCATCCATTGAAGTAACAAAATTTCTCGACAAAAGATTACCTTCCATAATGACAAGGCTACGATCCATTAGACTAACAAAAATCTCGACAACAGACTACCTTCCATAAGGACAAGGCTACCATCCTTTGGAGTAGTGAAAATATCAACAAGGGACTTCATTCGATAATGACAAGGCTATAATGCATTGGAGTAATGAAAATATGATGAAGAGACTACCTTCCATAATGACAAGGCTACCATCCATTGGAGTAAAAAAAATATCGATAACAGACTACCTTCCATATTGAAAAGCCTACCATCCATTGGAGTAACAAAAATCTCGACAACAGAATTCCTTCCATAATGACTAGGCTACCTTCCATTGGAGTAATAAACATAACGACAATAGACTACCGATAAAGCTACCATCCATTGGAGTGACAAAAATCTCGACAATAGACTACCTTCTATAATGACTAGGCTACCATCCATTGAAGTGAAAAAAATGTTGACAACAAACTACCTTCTATAATGGCAAAGCTACCATCCATTGGAGTAACGAAAATCTCGACAACAGACTACCTTCCATAATGACAAGGCTACCATCCATTGGAGTAACAAAAATCTTGACAACAAACTACCTTCCATAATGACAAGGCTACCATCCATTGTAGTAACAAAAATATCGACAACAGACTACCTTCCATAATGACAATGCTACCATCCATTGGAATAACAAAAATATCGACAACAGACTACCTTCCATAATGACAAGGCTACCATCCATTGGAGTAACAAAAATATCGACAACATACTACCTTCCATAATGAAAAGCCTACCATCCATTGGAGTAACAAAAATCTCGACAACAGAATTCCTTCCATAATGACTAGGCTTCCTTCCATTGGAGTAATAAAGATATCGACAATAGACTACCTTCCATAATGACAATGCTACCATCCATTGGAGTGACAAAAATCTCGACAATAGACTACCTTCCATAATGACTAGGCTACCATCCATTGAAGTGACAAAAATGTGAACAACAGACTACCTTCCATAATGACAAGGCTACCATCCATTGGAGTAACGAAAATCTCGACAACAAACTACCTTCCAAAATGACAAGGCTACCATCCATTGGAGTAACAAAAATCTTGACAACAAACTACCTTCCATAATGACAAGGCTACTATCCATTGTAGTAACAAAAGTATCGATAACAAACTACCTTCCATAATGACAATGCTACCATCATTGGAGTAACAAAAATATCGACAACAGACTACCTTCCATAATGACAATGCTACCATCCATTGGAGTAACAAAAATATCGACAACAGACTACCTTCCATAATGACAAGGCTACTATCCATTGGAGTAACAAAAATATCGACAACAGACTACATTCCATAATGAAAAGCCTACCATCCATTGGAGTAACAAAAATCTCGACAACAGAATTCCTTCCATAATGACTAGGCTACCTTCCATTGGAATAATAAAGATATCGATAATAGACTACCTTCCATAATGACAATGCTACCATCCATTCGAGTGACAAAAATCTCGACAATAGACTACCTTGCATAATGACTAGGCTACCATCCATTGAAGTGACAAAAATGTCAACATTAGACTACCTTCCATAATGACAAGGCTACCATCCAATGGAGTAACGAAAATCTCGACAACAGACTACCTTTCATAATGACAAGGCTACCATCCATTGGAGTTACAAAAATCTTGACAACAAACTACCTTCCATAATGACAAGGCTACTATCCATTGTAGTAACAAAAATATCGACAACAGACTACCTTCCATAAGGACAATGCTACCATCCATTGGAGTAACAAAAATATCAACAACAAACTACCTTCCATAATGACAAGGCTTCCATCCATTGGAGTAACAAAAATATCGACAACAGACTACCTTCCATAATGAAAAGCCTGCCATCCATTGGAGTAACAAAAATCTTGACAACAAAACACCTTCCATAATGACAAGGCTACCATACATTGTAGTAACAAAAATCTCGACAATAGTCTACCTTCCATAATGACAAGGCTACCATCCATTGAAGTAACAAAATTTCTCGACAAAAGACTACCTTCCATAATGACAAGGCTACGATCCATTAGAGTAACAAAAATCTCGACAACAGACTACCTTCCATAAGGACAAGGCTACCATCCTTTGGAGTAGTGAAAATATCAACAAGGGACTTCATTCGATAATGACAAGGCTATAATGCATTGGAGTAATGAAAATATGATGAAGAGACTACCTTCCATAATGACAAGGCTACCATCCATTGGAGTAACAAAAATATCGACAACAGACTACCTTCCATAATGAAAAGCCTACCATCCATTGGAGTAACAAAAATCTCGACAACTGAATTCCTTCCATAATGACTAGGCTACCTTCCATTGGAGTAATAAACATAACAACAATAGACTACCGATAAAGCTACCATCCATTGGAGTGACAAAAATCTCGACAATAGACTACCTTCCATAATGACTAGGCTACCATCCATTGAAGTGAAAAAAATGTTGACAACAAACTACCTTCTATAATGGCAAGGCTACCATCCATTGGAGTAACGAAAATCTTGACAACAGACTACCTTCCATAATGATAAGGCTACCATCCATTGGAGTAACAAAAATCTTGACAACAAACTACCTTCCATAATGACAAGGCTACCATCCATTGTAGTAACAAAAATATCGACAACAGACTACCTTCCATAATGACAATGCTACCATCCATTGGAATAACAAAAATATCGACAACAGACTACCTTCCATAATGACAAGGCTACCATCCATTGGAGTAACAAAAATATCGACAACAGACTACCTTCAATAATGAAAAGCCTACCATCCATTGGAGTAACAAAAATCTCGACAACAGAATTCCTTCCATAATGACCAGGCTTCCTTCCATTGGAGTAATAAAGATATCGACAATATACTACCTTCCATAATGACAATGCTACCATCCATTGGAGTGACAAAAATCTCGACAATAGACTACCTTCCATAATGACTAGGCTACCATCCATTGAAGTGACAAAAATGTGAACAACAGACTACCTTCCATAATGACAAGGCTACCATCCATTGGAGTAACGAAAATCTCGACAACAAACTACCTTCCAAGATGACAAGGCTACCATCCATTGGAGTAACAAAAATCTTGACAACAAACTCCCTTCCATAATGACAAGGCTACTATCCATTGTAGTAACAAAAATATCGATAACAAACTACCTTCCATAATGACAATTCTACCATCATTGGAGTAACAAAAATATCGACAACAGACTACCTTCCATAATGACAATGCTACCATCCATTGGAGTAACAAAAATATCGACAACAGACTACCTTCCATAATGACAAGGCTACCATCCATTGGAGTAACAAAAATATCGACAACAGACTACATTCCATAATGAAAAGCCTACCATCCATTGGAGTAACAAAAATCTCGACAACAGAATTCCTTCCATAATGACTAGGCTACCTTCCATTGGAATAATAAAGATATCGATAATAGACTACCTTCCATAATGACAATGCTACCATCCATTCGAGTGACAAAAATCTCGACAATAGACTACCTTGCATAATGACTAGGCTACCATCCATTGAAGTGACAAAAATGTCGACAATGGACTACCTTCCATAAGGACAAGGCTACCATCCTTTGGAGTAGTGAAAATATCAACAAGGGACTACATTCGATAATGACAAGGCTATAATGCATTGGAGTAATGAAAATATGAAGAAGAGACTACCTTCCATAATGACAAGGCTACCATCTATTGGAGTAACAAAAATATCGACAACAGACTACCTTCCATAATCAAAAGCCTACCATCCATTGGAGTAACAAAAATCTCGACAACAAAATTCCTTCCATAATGGCTAGGCTACCTTTCATTGGAGTAATAAACATAACGATAATAGACTACCGATAAAGCTACCATTCATTGGAGTGACAAAAATCTCGACAATAGACTACCTTCCATAATGACTAGGCTACCATCCATTGAAGTGAAAAAAATGTTGACAACAAACTACCTTCTATAATGGCAAGGCTACCATCCATTGGAGTAACGAAAATCTTGACAACAGACTACTTCCATAATGATAAGGCTACCATCCATTGGAGTAACAAAAATCTTGACAACAAACTACCTTCCATAATGACAAGGCTACCATCCATTGTAGTAACAAAAATATCGACAACAGACTACCTTCCATAATGACAATGCTACCATCCATTGGAATAACAAAAATATCGACAAAAGACTACCTTCCATAATGACAAGGCTACCATCCATTGGAGTAACAAAAATATCGACAACAGACTACCTTCCATAATGAAAAGCCTACCATCCATTGGAGTAACAAAAATCTCGACAACAGAATTCCTTCCATAATGACTAGGCTTCCTTCCATTGGAGTAATAAAGATATCGACAATATACTACCTTCCATAATGACAATGCTACCATCCATTGGAGTGACAAAAATCTCGACAATAGACTACCTTGCATAATGACTAGGCTACCATCCATTGAAGTGACAAAAATGTCAACATTAGACTACCTTCCATAATGACAAGGCTACCATCCATTGGAGTAACGAAAATCTCGACAACAGACTACCTTTCATAATGACAAGGCTACCATCCATTGGAGTTACAAAAATCTTGACAACAAACTACCTTCCATAATGACAAGGCTATTATCCATTGTAGTAACAAAAATATCGACAACAGACTACCTTCCATAAGGACAATGCTACCATCCATTGGAGTAACAAAAATATCAACAACAAACTACCTTCCATAATGACAAGGCTTCCATCCATTGGAGTAACAAAAATATCGACAACAGACTACCTTCCATAATGACAAGGCTACCATCCATTGGAGTAACAAAAATATCGACAACAGACTACATTCCATAATGAAAACCCTACCATCCATTGGAGTAACAAAAATCTCGACAACAGAATTCCTTCCATAATGACTAGGCTACCTTCCATTGGAATAATAAAGATATCGATAATAGACTACCTTCCATAATGACAATGCTACCATCCATTCGAGTGACAAAAATCTCGACAATAGACTACCTTGCATAATGACTAG
This sequence comes from Vicia faba, assembly GCA_948472305.1. Lineage (NCBI taxonomy): Eukaryota > Viridiplantae > Streptophyta > Magnoliopsida > Fabales > Fabaceae > Vicia > Vicia faba. Next base: position 746,538,680 of record OX451738.1, read on the forward strand.
GCTACCATCCATTGAAGTGACAAAAATGTCGACAATGGACTACCTTCCATAAGGACAAGGCTACCATCCTTTGGAGTAGTGAAAATATCAACAAGGGACTACATTCGATAATGACAAGGCTATAATGCATTGGAGTAATGAAAATATGAAGAAGAGACTACCTTCCATAATGACAAGGCTACCATCCATTGGAGTAACAAAAATATCGACAACAGACTACCTTCCATAATCAAAAGCCTACCATCCATTGGAGTAACAAAAATCTCGACAACAGAATTCCTTCCATAATGACTAGGCTACCTTTCATTGGAGTAATAAACATAACGACAATAGACTACCGATAAAGCTACCATTCATTGGAGTGACAAAAATCTCGACAATAGACTACCTTCCATAATGACTAGGCTACCATCCATTGAAGTGATAAAAATGTTGACAACAAACTACCTTCCATAATGGCAAGGCTACCATCCATTGGAGTAACAAAAATCTCGACAACATACTACCTTCCATAATGATAAGGCTACCATCCATTGGAGTAACAAAAATCTTGACAACAAACTACCTTCCATAATGACAAGGCTACCATCCATTGTAGTAACAAAAATATCGACAACAGACTACCTTCCATAATGACAATGCTACCATCCACTGGAATAACAAAAATATCGACAACAGACTACCTTCCATAATGACAAGGCTACTATCCATTGGAGTAACAAAAATATCGACAACAGACTACCTTCCATAATGAAAAGCCTACCATCCATTGGAGTAACAAAAATCTCGACAACAGAATTCCTTCCATAATGACTAGGCATCCTTCCATTGGAGTAATAAAGATATCGACAATAGACTACCTTCCATAATGACAATGCTACCATCCATTGGAGTGACAAAAATCTCGACAATAGACTTCCTTCCATAATGACTAGGCTACCATCCATTGAAGTGACAAAAATGTCAACAACAGACTACCTTCCATAATGACAAGGCTACCATCCATTGGAGTAACGAAAATCTCGACAACAAACTACCTTCCATAATGACAAGGCTACCATCAATTGGAGTAACAAAAATCTTGACAAAAAACTACCTTCCATAATGACAAGGCTACTATCCATTGTAGTAACAAAAATATCGATAACAAACTACCTTCCATAATGACAATGCTACCATCCATTGGAAAAACAAAAATATCGACAACAGACTACCTTCCATAATGACAATGCTACCATCCATTGGAGTAACAAAAATATCGACAACAGACTACCTTCTATAATGACAAGGCTACCATCCATTGGAGTAACAAAAATCTTGACAACAAACTACCTTCCATAATGACAATGCTACCATCCATTCGAGTGACAAAAATCTCGACAATAGACTACCTTCCATAATGACTAGGCTACCATCCATTGAAGTGACAAAAATGTCAACAATAGACTACCTTCCATAATGACAAGGCTACCATCCATTGGAGTAACGAAAATATCGACAACAGACTACCTTTCATAATGACAAGGCTACCATCCATTGGAGTAACAAAAATCTTGACAACAAACTACCTTCTATAATGACAAGGCTACTATCCATTGTAGTAACAAAAATATCGACAACAGACTACCTTCCATAATGACAATGCTACCATCCATTGGAGTAACAAAAATATCAACAACAAACTACCTTCCATAATGACAAGGCTTCCATCCATTGGAGTATCAAAAATATCGACAACAAACTACCTTCCATAATGAAAAGCCTACCATCCATTGGAGTAACAAAAATATTGACAATAAAATACCTTCCATAATGACAAGGCTACCATACATTGTAGTAACCAAAATCTCGACAATAGTCTACCTTCCATAATGACAAGGCTACCATCCATTGAAGTAACAAAATTTCTCGACAAAAGACTACCTTCCATAATGACAAGGCTACGATCCATTAGAGTAACAAAAATCTCGACAACAGACTACCTTCCATAAGGACAAGGCTACCATCCTTTGGAGTAGTGAAAATATCAACAAGGGACTACATTCGATAATGACAAGGCTATAATGCATTGGAGTAATGAAAATATGATGAAGAGACTACCTTCCATAATGACAAGGCTACCATCCATTGGAGTAAAAAAAATATCGACAACAGACTACCTTCCATAATGAAAAGCATACCATCCATTGGAGTAACAAAAATCTCGACAACAGAATTCCTTCCATAATGACTAGGCTACCTTCCATTGGAGTAATAAACATAACGACAATAGACTACCGATAAAGCTACCATCCATTGGAGTGACAAAAATCTCGACAATAGACTACCTTCCATAATGACTAGGCTACCATCCATTGAAGTGAAAAAAATGTTGACAACAAACTACCTTCTATAATGGCAAGGCTACCATCCATTGGAGTAACGAAAATCTCGACAACAGACTACCTTCCATAATGACAAGGCTACCATCCATTGGAGTAACAAAAACTTGACAACAAACTACCTTCCATAATGACAAGGCTACCATCCATTGTAGTAACAAAAATATCGACAACAGACTACCTTCCATAATGACAATGCTACCATCCATTGGAATAACAAAAATATCGACAACAAACTACCTTCCATAATGAAAAGGCTACCATCCATGGGAGTAACAAAAATATCGACAACAGACTACCTTCCATAATGAAAAGCCTACCATCCATTGGAGTAACAAAAATCTCGACAACAGAATTCCTTCCATAATGACTAGGCTTCCTTCCATTGGAGTAATAAAGATATCGACAATAGACTACCTTCCATAATGACAATGCTACCATCCATTGGAGTGACAAAAATCTCGACAATAGACTACCTTCCATAATGACAAGGCTACCATCCATTGAAGTGACAAAAATGTCGACAATGGACTACCTTCAATAATGACAAGGCTACCATCCATTGGAGTAACGAAAATCTCGACAACAGACTACTTTTCATGATGACAAGGCTACCATCCATTGGAGTAACAAAAATCTTGACAACAAACTACCTTCCATAATGACAAGGCTACTATCCATTGTAGTAACAAAAATATCGACAACAGACTACCTTCCATAATGACAATGCTACCATCTATTGGAGTAACAAAAATATCAATAACAAACTAACTTCCATAATGACAAGGCTTCCATCCATTGGAGTAACAAAAATATCGACAACAGACTACCTTCCATAATGAAAAGCCTGCCATCCATTGGAGTAACAAAAATCTTTACAACAAAATACCTTCCATAATGACAAGGCTACCATACATTGTAGTAACAAAATTCTCGACAATAGTCTACCTTCCATAATGACAAGGCTACCATCCATTGAAGTAACAAAATTTCTCGACAAAAGACTACCTTCCATAATGACAAGGCTACGATTCATTAGAGTAACAAAAATCTCGACAACAGACTACCTTCCATAAGGACAAGGCTACCATCCTTTGGAGTAGTGAAAATATCAACAAGGGACTACATTCCATAATGACAAGGCTATAATGCATTAAAGTAATGAAAATATGAAGAAGAGACTACCTTCCATAATGACAAGGCTACCATCCATTGGAGTAACAAAAATCTCGCCAACAGACTACCTTCCATAATGACAAGGCTACCATCCATTAAAGTGACAAAAATCTCGACAACAGACTACCTTCCATAATGACAAGGCTACCATCCATTGGAGTAACGAAAATCTCGACAACAAACTACCTTCCATAATGACAATGCTACCATCCATTGGAGTAACAAAAATCTCGACAACAAATTACCTTCCATAATGACAAGGCTACCATCCATTGGAGTAACAAAAATATCGATAACAGACTACCTTCCATAATGACAAGGCTACCATCCATTGGAGTAACAAAAATCTCGCCAACAGACTACCTTCCATAATGAAAAGCCTACCATCCATTGGAGTAACACAAATCTTGACAACAAACTACCTTCCATAATGACAAGGCTACTATCCATTGTAGTAACAAAAATATCGACAACAGACTACCTTCCATAATGACAATGCTACCATCCATTGGAGTAAGAAAAATATCATCAACAAACTACCTTCCATAATGACAAGGCTTCCATCCATTGGAGTAACAAAAATATCGACAACAGACTACCTTCCATAATGAAAAGCCTACCATCCATTGGAGTAACAAAAATCTTGACAACAAAATACCTTCCATAATGACAAGGCTACCATACATTGTAGTAACAAAAATCTCGACAATAGTCTACCTTCCATAATGACAAGGCTACCATCCACTGAAGTAACAAAATTTCTCGACAAAAGACTACCTTCCATAAAGACAAGGCTACGATCCATTAGAGTAACAAAAATCTCGACAACAGACTACCTTCCATAAGGACAAGGCTACCATCCTTTGGAGTAGTGAAAATATCAACAAGGGACTACATTCGATAATGACAAGGCTATAATGCATTGGAGTAATGAAAATATGATGAAGAGACTACCTTCCATAATGACAAGGCTACCATCCATTGGAGTAAAAAAAATATCGACAACAGACTACCTTCCATAATGAAAAGCCTACCATCCATTGGAGTAACAAAAATCTCGACAACAGAATTCCTTCCATAATGACTAGGCTACCCGTTCATTGGAGTAATAAACATAACGACAATAGACTACCGATAAAGCTACCATCCATTGGAGTGACAAAAATCTCGACAATAGACTACCTTCCATAATGACTAGGCTACCATCCATTGAAGTGAAAAAAATGTTGACAACAAACTACCTTCCATAATGGCAAGGCTACCATCCATTGGAGTAACGAAAATCTCGACAACAGACTACCTTCCATAATGACAAGGGTACCATCCATTGGAGTAACAAAAATCATGACAACAAACTACCTTCCATAATGACAAGGCTACCATCCATTGTAGTAACAAAAATATCGACAACAGACTACCTTCCATAATGACAATGCTACCATCCATTGGAATAACAAAAATATCGACAACAGACTACCTTCCATAATGACAAGGCTACCATCCATTAGAGTAACAAAAATATCGACAACAGACTACCTTCCATAATGAAAAGCCTACCATCCATTGGAGTAACAAAAATCTTGACAACAAAATTCCTTCCATAATGACTAGGCTTCCTTCAATTGGAGTAATAAAGATATCGACAATAGACTACCTTCCATAATGACAATGCTGCCATCCATTGGAGTGACAAAAATCTCGACAATAGACTACCTTCCATAATGACTAGGCTACCATCCATTGAAGTGACAAAAATGTGAACAACATACTACCTTCCATAATGACAAGGCTACCATCCATTGGAGTAACGAAAATCTCGACAACAAACTACCTTCCATAATGACAAGGCTACCATCCATTGGAGTAACAAAAATCTTGATAACAAACTACCTTCCATAATGACAAGGCTACTATCCATTGTAGTAACAAAAATATCGATAACAAACTACCTTCCATAATGACAATGCTACCATCATTGGAGTAACAAAAATATCGACAACAGACTACCTTCCATAATGACAATGCTACCATCCATTGGAGTAACAAAAATATCGACAACAGACTACCTTCCATAATGACAAGGCTACCATCCATTGGAGTAACAAAAATATCGACAACAGACTACGTTCCATAATGAAAAGCCTACCATCCATTGGAGTAACAAAAATCTCGACAACAGAATTCCTTCCATAATGACTAGGCTACTTTCCATTGGAATAATAATGATATCGATAATAGACTACCTTCCATAATGACAATGCTACCATCCATTCGAGTGACAAAAATTTCGACAATAGACTACCTTGAATAATGACTAGGCTACCATCCATTGAAGTGACAAAAATGTCGACAATGGACTACCTTCAATAATGACAAGGCTACCATCCATTGGAGTAACGAAAATCTCGACAACAGACTACCTTTCATAATGACAAGGCTACCATCCATTGGAGTAACAAAAATCTTGACAACAAACTACCTTCCATAATGACAAGGCTACTATCCATTGTAGTAACAAAAATATCGACAACAGACTACCTTCCATAATGACAATGCTACCATCTATTGGAGTAACAAAAATATCAATAACAAACTACCTTCCATACTGACAAGGCTTCCATCCATTGGAGTAACAAAAATATCGACAACAGACTACCTTCCATAATGAAAAGCCTGCCATCCATTGGAGTAACAAATATCTTGACAACAAAATACCTTCCATAATGACAAGGCTACCATATATTGTAGTAACAAAAATCTCGACAATAGTCTACCTTCCATAATGACAAGGCTACCATCCATTGAAGTAACAAAATTTCTCGACAAAAGACTACCTTCCATAATGACAAGGCTACGATTCATTAGAGTAACAAAAATCTCGACAACAGACTACCTTCCATAAGGACAAGGCTACCATCCTTTGGAGTAGTGAAAATATCAACAAGGGACTACATTCCATAATGACAAGGCTATAATGCATTAAAGTAATGAAAATATGAAGAAGAGACTACCTTCCATAATGTCAAGGCTACCATCCATTGGAGTAACAAAAATCTCGCCAACAGACTACCTTCCATAATGACAAGGCTACCATCCATTAAAGTGACAAAAATCTCGACAACAGACTACCTTCCATAATGACAAGGCTACCATCCATTAGAGTAACGAAAATCTCGACAACAGACTACCTTCCATAATGACAATGCTACCATCCATTGGAGTAACAAAAATCTCGAAAACAAATTACCTTCCATAATGACAAGGCTACCATCCATTGGAGTAACAAAAATATCGACAACAGACTACCTTCCATAATGACAAGGCTACCATCCATTGGAGTAACAAAAATCTCGCCAACAGACTACCTTCCATAATGACAAGGCTACCATCCATTAAAGTGACAAAAATCTCGACAACAGACTACCTTCCATAATGACAAGGCTACCATCCATTGGAGTAACCAAAATCTCGACAACAGACTACCTTCCATAATGACTAGGCTACCATCCATTGAAGTTACAAAAATCTCGACAACAGACTACCTTCCATAATGACAAGGATACCATCCATTGTAGTAACAAAAATCTCGACAACAGAATACCTTCCATAATGACTAGGCTACCTTCCATTGGAGTAATAAAGATATCGATAATAGACTACCTTCAATAATAACAAAGGATACCATCCATTGGAGTGACAAAAATCTCGACCACATACTACCCTCCCTATTGACAAGGCTACCATCCATTGGAGTAACAAAAAATCTCCAAAACAGACTACCTTCCATAATGATAAGGCTACCATCCATTGGAGTAACAAAAATCTCGTAAACAGACTACCTTCCATAATGACAATGCTACAATCCATTGGAGTGACAAAAATCACGACAATAGACTACCTTCCTTAATGACAAGGCTACCATCCATTGGAGTAACAAAAATCTTGACAACAAACTACCTTCCATAATGACAAGGCTACCATCCATTGTAGTAACAAAAATATCGACAACAAACTATGTTCCATAATGACGTGGCTACCATCCATTGGAGTAAAAAAAATATCGACAACAGACTACCTTCCATAATGAAAAGCCTACCATCCATTGGAGTAACAAAAATCTCGACAACAGAATACCCTCCATAATCATTAGGCTACCTTCCATTGGAGTAACAAAGATATCGACAATAGAATACCTTCCATAATGACATGGCTACCATCCATTCAAGTGACAAAAATCTCGACAAGAGACTACCTTCCATAAGGACAAGGCTACCATCCATTGGAGTAACAAAAATCTTGAAAACACACTACCTTCCATAATGGCAAGGCTAAAATCCATTGGAGTAACAAAAATATCGACAACAAACTATGTTCCATAATGACAAGTCTACCATCCATTAGAGTAACAAAACTATTGACAGAAGACTACCTTCCATGATGAAAAGCCTACCATCAATTGTAGTAAAAAAAATATCGACAACAAACTATGTTCCATAATGACGAGGCTACCATCCATTGGAGTAAAAAAAATATCGACAACAGACTACCTTCCATAATGAAAAGCCTACCATCCATTGGAGTAACAAAAATCTCGACAACAGAATACCTTCCATAATCACTAGGCTACCTTCCATTGGAGTAACAAAGATATCGACAATAGACTACCTTCCATAATGACATGGCTACCATCCATTCAAGTGACAAAAATCTCGACAAGAGAATACCTTCCATAAGGACAAGGCTACCATCCATTGGAGTAACAAAAATCTTGAAAACAGACTACCTTCCATAATGACAAGGCTAAAATCCATTGGAGTAAGAAAAACCTCGACAACAGACTACCTTCCATAATGACAAGGCTACCATCCATTGGTGTAACGAAAATATCGACAACAGACTACCTTCCATAATGACAAGGCTTCCATCCATTGGAGTAACAAAAATATCGACAACAGACTACCTTCCATAATGAAAAGCCTGCCATCCATTGGAGTAACAAAAATCTTGACAACAGAATACCTTCCATAATGACAAGGCTACCATACATTGTATTAACAAAAATCTCGACAATAGTCTACCTTCCATAATGACAAGGCTACCATCCATTGAAGTAACAAAATTTCTCGACAAAAGACTACCTTCCATAATGACAAGGCTACGATCCATTAGAGTAACAAAAATCTCGACAACAGACTACCTTCCATAAGGACAGGGCTACCATCCTTTGGAGTAGTGAAAATATCAAAAAGGGACTACATTCGATAATGACAAGGCTATAATGCATTGGAGTAATGAAAATATGATGAAGAGACTACCTTCCATAATGACAAGGCTACCATCCATTGGAGTAACAAAAATATCGACAACAGACTACCTTCCATAATCAAAAGCCTACCATCCATTGGAGTAACAAAAATCTCGACAACAGAATTCCTTCCATAATGACTAGGCTACCTTCCATTGGAGTAATAAACATAACGACAATAGACTACCGATAAAGCTACCATCCATTGGAGTGACAAAAATCTCGACAATAGACTACCTTCCATAATGACTAGGCTACCATCCATTGAAGTGAAAAAAATGTTGACAACAAACTACCTTCCATAATGGCAAGGCTACCATCCATTGGAGTAACGAAAATCTCGACAACAGACTACCTTCCATAATGACAAGGCTACCATCCATTGGAGTAACAAAAATCTTGACAACAAACTACCTTCCATAATGACAAGGCTACCATCCATTGTAGTAACAAAAATATCGACAACACACTACCTTTCATAATGACAATGCTACCATCTATTGGAATAACAAAAATATCGACAATAGACCACCTTCCATAATGACAAGGCGACCATCCATTGGAGTAACAAAAATATCGACAACAGACTACCTTCCATAATGAAAAGCCTACCATCCATTGGAGTAACAAAAATCTCGACAACAGAATTCCTTCCATAATGACTAGGCTTCCTTCCATTGGAGTAATAAAGATATCGACAATAGACTACCTTCCATAATGACAATGCTACCATCCATTGGAGTGACAAAAATCTCGACAATAGACTACCTTCCATAATGACTAGGCTACCATCCATTGAAGTGACAAAAATGTGAACAACAGACTACCTTCCATAATGACAAGGCTAGCATCCATTGGAGTAACGAAAATCTCGACAACAAACTACCTTCCATAATGACAAGGCTACCATCCATTGGAGTAACAAAAATCTTGACAACAAACTACCTTCCATAAGGACAAGGCTACTATCCATTGTAGTAACAAAAATATCGACAACAGACTACCTTCCATAATGACAATGCTACCATCCATTGGAGTAACAAAAATATAAATAACAAACTACCTTCCATAATGACAAGGCTTCCATCCATTGGAGTAACAAAAATATCGACAACAGACTACCTTCCATAATGAAAAGCCTGCCATCCATTGGAGTAACAAAAATCTCGCCAACAGACTACCTTCCATAATGACAAGGCTACCATCCATTAAAGTGACAAAAATCTCGACAACAGACTACCTTCCATAATGACAAGGCTACCATCCATTGGAGTAACGAAAATCTCGACAACAGACTACCTTCCATAATGACAATGCTACCATCCATTGGAGTAACAAAAATCTCGACAACAAATTACCTTCCATAATGACAAGGCTACCATCCATTGGAGTAACAAAAAATGTCGACAACAGACTACCTTCCATAATGACAAGGCTACCATCCATTGGAGTAACAAAAATCTCGCCAACATACTACCTTCCATAATGACAAGGCTACCATCCATTAAAGTGAAAAAAATCTCGACAACAGACTACCTTCCATAATGACAAGGCTACCATCCATTGGAGTAACGAAAATCTCGACAACAGACTACCTTCCATAATGACAATGCTACCATCCATTGGAGTAACAAAAATCTCGACAACAAATTACCTTCCATAATGACAAGGCTACCATCCATTGGAGTAAAAAAATATCGACAACAGACTACCTTCCATAATGACAATGCTACCATCCATTAGAGTAACAAAAATATCGACAACAGACTACCTTCCATAATGACAAGGCTATCATCCATTGAAGTTACAAAAATCTCGACAACAGACTACCTTCCATAATGACTAGGCTACCTTCCATTGGAGTAATAAAGATATCGATAATAGACTACCTTCAATAATAACAAAGGGTACCATCCATTGGAGTGACAAAAATCTCGACCACATACTACCCTCCCTATTGAAAAGGCTACCATCCATTGGAGTAACAAAAAATCTCCAAAACAGACTACCTTCCATAATGATAAGGCTACCATCCATTGGAGTAACAAAAATCTCGTAAACAGACTACCTTCCATAATGACAATGCTATAATCCATTGGAGTGACAAAAATCACGACAATAGACTACCTTCCTTAATGACAAGGCTACCATCCATTGGAGTAAAAAAAATCTTGACAACAAACTACCTTCCATAATGACAAGGCTACCATCCATTGTAGTAACAAAAATATCGACAACAAACTATGGTCCATAATGACGAGGCTACCATCCATTGGAGTAAAAAAAATATCGACAACAGACTACCTTCCATAATGAAAATCCTACCATCCATTGGAGTAACAAAAATCTCTACAACAGAATACCTTCCATAATCACTAGGCTACCTTCCATTGGAGTAACAAAAATATCGACAATAGACTACCTTCCATAATGACATGGCTACCATCCATTCAAGTGACAAAAATCTCGACAAGAGACTACCTTCCATAAGGACAAGGCTACCATCCATTGGAGTAACAAAAATCTTGAAAACAGACTACCTTCCATAATGGCAAGGCTAAAATCCATTGGAGTAACAAAAATATCGACAACAAACTATGTTCCATAATGACAAGGCTACCATCCATTGGAGTAACAAAAATATCGACATTAGACTACCTTCCATAATGACAAGGCTACCATCCATTAGAGTAACAAAACTATTGACAAAAGACTACCTTCAATTATGAAAAGCCTACCATCAATTGTAGTAAAAAAAATATCGACAACAAACTATGTTCCATAATAACGAGGCTACCATCCATTGGAGTAAAAAAAATATCGACAACAGACTACCTTCCATAATGAAAAGCCTACCATCCATTGGAGTAACAAAAATCTCGACAACAGAATACCTTCCATAATCACTAGGCTACCTTCCATTGGAGTAACAAAGATATCGACAATAGACTACCTTCCATAATGACATGGCTACCATCCATTCAAGTGACAAAAATCTCGACAAGAGACTACCTTCCATAAGGACAAGGCTACCATCCATTGGAGTAAAAAAAATCTTGTAAACAGACTACCTTCCATAATGACAAGGCTAAAATCCATTGGAGTAAGAAAAACCTCGACAACAGACTACCTTCCATAATGACAAGGCTACCATCCATTGGTGTAACGAAAATTTCGACAACAGACTACCTTCCATAATGACAAGGCTACCATCCATTGGAGTTACAAAAATATCGACAACAGACTACATTCCATAATGAAAAGCCTACCATCCATTAGAGTAACAAAAATCTCGACATTAGAATTCCTTCCATAATGACTAGGCTACCTTCCATTGGAATAATAAAGATATCGATAATAGACTACCTTCCATAATGACAATGCTACCATCCATTCGAGTGACAAAAATCTCGACAATAGACTACCTTCCATAATGAATAGGCTACCATCCATTGAATTGACAAAAATGTCGACAACCGACTACCTTTCACAATGACAAGGCTACCATCCATTGGAGTAACAAAAATCTTGACAACAAACTACCCTCCATAATGACAAGGCTACTATCCATTGTAGTAACAAAAATATCAATAACAAACTACCTTCCATAATGACAAGGCTTCCATCCATTGGAGTAACAAAAATATCGACAACAGACTACCTTCCATAATGAAAAGCCTGCCATCCATTGTAGTAACAAAAATCTTGACAACAGAATACCTTCTATAATGACAAGGCTACCATACATTGAAGTAACAAAAATCTCGACAATAGACTACCTTCCATAAGGACAAGGCTACCATCCTTTGGAGTAGTGAAAATATCAACAGGGGACTACATTCCATAATGACAAGGCTATAATGCATTGGAGTAATGAAAATATGAAGAAGAGAGTACCATCCATAATGACAAGCCTACCATCCATTGGAGTAAAAAAATTCTCGCCAACAGACTCCCTTCCATAATGACAAGGCTACCATCCATTAAAGTGACAAAAATCTCGACAACAGACTACCTTCCATAATGACAAGGCTACCATCCATTGGAGTAACGAAAATCTCGACAACAGACTACCTTCCATAATGACAATGCTACCATCCATTGGAGTAACAAAAATCTCGACAACAAATTACCTTCCATAATGACAAGGCTACCATCCATTGGAGTAACAAAAATATCGACAACAGACTACCTTCCATAATGACAATGCTGCCATCCATTGGAGTAACAAAAATATCGACAACAAACTACCTTCCATAATGACAAGGCTATCATCCATTGAAGTTACAAAAATCTCGACAACAGACTACCTTCCATAATGACAAGGCTACCATCCATTGTAGTAACAAAAATCTCGACAACATAATACCTTCCATAATGACTAGGCTACCTTCCATTGGAGTAATAAAGATATCGATAATAGACTACCTTCAATAATAACAAAGGCTACCATCCATTGGAAGAACAAAAATCTCGACCACATACTACCCTCCCTAATGACAAGGCTACCATCCATTGGAGTAACAAAAAATCTCCAAAACAGACTACCTTCCATAATGATAAGGCTACCATCCATTGGAGTAACAAAAATCTCGTAAACAGACTACCTTCCATAATGACAATGCTACAATCCATTGGAGTGACAAAAATATCGACAATAGACTACCTTCCTTAATGACAAGGCTACCATCCATTGGAGTAACAAAAATCTTGACAACAAACTACCTTCCATAATGACAAGGCTACCATCCATTGTAGTAACAAAAATATCGACAACAAACTATGTTCCATAATGACAAGGCTACCATCCATTGGAGTAACAAAAATATCGACATCAGACTACCTTCCATAATGACAAGGCTACCATCCATTAGAGTAACAAAACTATTGACAAAAGACTACCTTCCATGATGAAAAGCCTACCATCAATTGTAGTAAAAAAAATATCGACAACAAACTATGTTCCATAATGACGAGGCTACCATCCATTGGAGTAAAAAAATATCGACAACAGACTACCTTCCATAATGAAAAGCCTACCATCCATTGGAGTAACAAAAATCTCGACAACAGAATACCTTCCATAATCACTAGGCTACCTTCCATTGGAGTAACAAAGATATCGACAATAGACTACCTTCCATAATGACATGGCTACCATCCATTCAAGTGACAAAAATCTCGACAAGAGACTACCTTCCATAAGGACAAGGCTACCATCCATTGGAGTAACAAAAATCTTGAAAACAGACTACCTTCCATAATGACAAGGCTAACATCCATTGGAGTAAGAAAAACCTCGACAACAGACTACCTTCCATAATGACAAGGCTACCATCCATTGGAGTAACGAAAATATCGACAACAGACTACCTTCCATAATGACAAGGCTACCATCCATTAGAGTAACAAAACTATTGACAAAAGACTACCTTCCATGATGAAAAGCCTACCATCAATTCTAGTAAAAAAAATATCGACAACAAACTATGTTCCATAATGACGAGGCTACCATCCATTGGAGTAAAAAAAATATCGACAACAGACTACCTTCCATAATGAAAAGCCTACCATCCATTGGAGTAACAAAAATCTGGACAACAGAATACCTTCCATAATCACTAGGCTACCTTCCATTGGAGTAACAAAGATATCGACAATAGACTACCTTCCATAATGACATGGCTACCATCCATTCAAGTGACAAAAATCTCGACAAGAGACTACCTTCCATAAGGACAAGGCTACCATCCATTGGAGTAACAAAAATCTTGTAAACAGACTACCTTCCATAATGACAAGGCTAAAATCCATTGGAGTAAGAAAAACCTCGACAACAGACTACCTTCCATAATGACAAGGCTACCATCCATTGGTGTAACGAAAATATCGATAACAGACTACCTTCCATAATGACAAGGCTACCATCCATTGGAGTTACAAAAATATCGACAACAGACTACATTCCATAATGAAAAGCCTACCATCAATTGTAGTAAAAAAAATATAGACAACAAACTATGTTCCATAATGATGAGGCTACCATCCATTGGAGTAAAAAAAATATCGACAACAGACTACCTTCCATAATGAAAAGCCTACCATCCATTGGAGTAACAAAAATCTGGACAACAGAATACCTTCCATAATCACTAGGCTACCTTCCATTGGAGTAACAAAGATATCGACAATAGACTACCTTCCATAATGACATGGCTACCATCCATTCAAGTGACAAAATTCTCGACAAGAGACTACCTTCCATAAGGACAAGGCTACCATCCATTGGAGTAACAAAAATCTTGTAAACAGACTACCTTCCATAATGACAAGGCTAAAATCCATTGGAGTAAGAAAAACCTCGACAACAGACTACCTTCCATAATGACAAGGCTACCATCCATTGGTGTAACGAAAATATCGATAACAGACTACCTTCCATAATGACAAGGCTACCATCCATTGGAGTTACAAAAATATCGACAACAGACTACATTCCATAATGAAAAGCCTACCATCCATTAGAGTAACAAAAATCTCGACAACAAAATTCCTTCCATAAAGACTAGGCTACCTTCCATTGGAATAATAAAGATATCGATAATAGACTACCTTCCATAATGACAATGCTACCATCCATTCGAGTGACAAAAATCTCGACAATAGACTACCTTCCATAATGACTAGGCTACCATCCATTGAATTGACAAAAATGTCGACAACCGACTACCTTTCACAATGACAAGGCTACCATCCATTGGAGTAACAAAAATCTTGACAACAAACTACCTTCCATAATGACAAGGCTACTATCCATTGTAGTAACAAAAATATCGACAACAGACTACCTTCCATAATGACAATGCTACCATCCATTGGAGTAACAAAAATATCAATAACAAACTACCTTCCATAATGACAAGGCTTCCATCCATTGGAGTAACAAAAATATCGACAACAGACTACCTTCCATAATGAAAAGCCTGTCATCCATTGTAGTAACAAAAATCTTGACAACAAAATACCTTCTATAATGACAAGGCTACCATACATTGTAGTAACAAAAATCTCGACAATAGTCTACCTTCCATAATGACAAGGCTACCATCCATTGAAGTAACAAAATTTCTCGACAAAAGACTACCTTCTATAATGACAAGGCTACGATCCATTAGAGTAACAAAAATCTCGACAACAGACTACCTTCCATAAGGACAAGGCTACCATCCTTTGGAGTAGTGAAAATATCAACAGGGGACTACATTCCATAATGACAAGGCTATAATGCATTGGAGTAATGAAAATATGAAGAAGAGACTACCATCCATAATGACAAGCCTACCATCCATTGGAGTAAAAAAAATCTCGCCAACAGACTACCTTCCATAATGACAAGGCTACCATCCATTAAAGTGACAAAAATCTCGACAACAGACTACCTTCCATAATGACAAGGCTACTATCCATTGTAGTAACAAAAATATCGACAACAGACTACCTTCCATAATGACAATGCTACCATCCATTGGAGTAACAAAAATATCAATAACAAACTACCTTCCATAATGACAAGGCTTCCATCCATTGGAGTAAAAAAAATATCGACAACAGACTACCTTCCATAATGAAAAGCCTGCCATCCATTGGAGTAACAAAAATCTTGACAACAGAA
The DNA here is from genome assembly GCA_948472305.1 of Vicia faba. Classification (NCBI taxonomy): domain Eukaryota; kingdom Viridiplantae; phylum Streptophyta; class Magnoliopsida; order Fabales; family Fabaceae; genus Vicia; species Vicia faba. Next base: position 746,555,214 of record OX451738.1, read on the forward strand.
TACCTTCCATAATGACAAGGCTACCATACATTGTAGTAACAAAAATCTCGACAATAGTCTACCTTCCATAATGACAAGGCTACCATCCATTGAAGTAACAAAATTTCTCGACAAAAGACTACCTTCAATAATGACAAGGCTACGATCCATTAGAGTAACAAAAATCTCGACAACAGACTACCTTCCATAAGGACAAGGCTACCATCCTTTGGAGTAGTGAAAATATCAACAAGGGACTACATTCCATAATGACAAGGTTATAATGCATTGGAGTAATGAAAATATCCAGAAGAGACTACCTTCCATAATGACAAGCCTACAATCCATTGGAGTAAAAAAAATCTCGCCAACAGACTACCTTCCATAATGACAAGGCTACCATCCATTAAGGTGACAAAAATCTCGACAACAGACTACCTTCCATAATGAAAAGGCTTCCATCCATTGGAGTAACGAAAATCTCGACAACAGACTACCTTCCATATTGACAATGCTACCATCCATTGGAGTAACAAATATCTCGACAACAAATTACCTTCCATAATGACAAGGCTACCATCCATTGGAGTAACAAAAATATCGACAACAGACTACCTTCCATAATGACAATGCTACCATCCATTGGAGTAACAAAAATATCGACAACAGACTACCTTCCATAATGACAAGGCTACCATCCATTGAAGTTACAAAAATCTCGACAACAGACTACCTTCCATAATGACAAGGCTACCATCCATTGTAGTAACAAAAATCTCGACAACAGAATACCTTCCATAATGACTAGGCTACCTTCCATTGGAGTAATAAAGATATCGATAATAGACTACCTTCAATAATAACAAAGGCTACCATCCATTGGAGTGACAAAAATCTCGACCACATACTACCCTCCCTAATGACAAGGCTACCATCCATTGGAGTAACAAAAAATCTCCAAAACATACTACCTTCCATAATGATAAGGCTACCATCCATTGGAGTAACAAAAATCTCGTAAACAGACTACCTTCCGTAATGAAAATGCTACAATCCATTGGAGTGACAAAAATCTTGAAAACAGACTACCTTCCATAATGACAAGGCTAAAATCCATTGGAGTAAGAAAAATCTTGACAACAAACTACCTTCCATAATGACAAGGCTACCGTCCATTGGAGTAATGAAAATATCGACGACAAACTACCTTCGATAATGACAAGGCTACCATCCATTGGAGTAACAAAAATATAGACAACATACTACCTTCCATAATGAAAAGCCTACCATCCATTGGAGTAACAAAAATCTCGACAACAGAATACCTTCCATAATGACTAGGGTACCTTCCATTGTAGTAACAAAGATATCGACAATAGACTACCTTTCGAAATGACAAGGCTACCATCCACAGGAGTGACAAAAATCTCGACAATAGACTACCTTCCATAATGACAAGGCTACCATCCATTGGAGTAACAAAAATCTCGAAAACATACTACCTTCCATAATGACAAGGCTAAAAACCATTGGAGTAACAAAAATATCGACAACAGACTACCTTCCATAATTACATGGCTATCATCTATTGGAATAAAAAAAATCTCGAGAATAGAATGCCTTCCATAATGACAAGGCTACCATCCAATGGAATAACAAAAATATCTACAACATACTACCTTCCATAATGACAAGGCTACAATCCATTGTAGTAACAAAAATTTCGACAACAGAATACCTTCCATAATGACTAGGCTACCATCCATTGGAGTAACAAAGATATCGACAATAGACTACCTTCCCTAATGACATGGCTACCATCCATTGGAGTGACAAAAATCTCGACAATAGACTACCTTCCATAAGGACAAGGCTACCATCCATTGGAGTAACAAAAATCTCGAAAACAGACTACCTTCCATAATGACAAGGCTAAAATCCATTGGAGTAACAAAAATTTTGTCAACAAACTACATTCCACAATGACAAGGCTACCATCTATTGGAATACCAAAAAACTCAAGAACAGAACGCCTTCCATAATGACAAGGCTACCATCCAATGGAATAACAAAAATCTCGAAACCATACTACCTTCCATAATGACAAGGCTACCATCAATTTTAGAAACCAAAATCTGGACAACAGACTACCTTCCATAATGACAAGGCTACCGTCCATTGTAGTAACAAAAATATCGACAACAGACTACCTTCCATAATGACAAGGGTACCATCCATTGTAGTTACAAAAATATAGACAACAAACTATGTTCCATAATGACAAGGCTACCATCCATAAGAGTAACAAAAATATCGATAGCAGACTACCTTCCATAATGACAAGGCTACCATCCATTGGAGTAACAAAAATATCGACAACAGACTACCTTCCATGATGAAAAGCCTGCCATCCATTGGAGTAACAAAAATCTTGACAACAGAATACCTTCCATAATGACAAGGCTACCATACATTGTAGTAACAAAAATCTCGACAATAGTCTACCTTCCATAATGACAAGGCTACCATCCATTGAAGTAACAAAATTTCTCGACAAAAGACTACCTTCCATAATGACAAGGCTACGATCCATTAGAGTAACAAAAATCTCGACAACAGACTACCTTCCATAAGGACAAGGCTACCATCCTTTGGAGTAGTTAAAATATCAACAAGGGACTACATTCCATAATGACAAGGTTATAATGCATTGGAGTAATGAAAATATGAAGAAGAGACTACCTTCCATAATGACAAGCCTACCATCCATTGGAGTAAAAAAAATCTCGCCAACAGACTACCTTCCATAATGACAAGGCTACCATCCATTAAGGTGACAAAAATCTCGACAACAGACTACCTTCCATAATGAAAAGGCTTCCATCCATTGGAGTAACGAAAATCTCGACAACAGACTACCTTCCATAATGACAATGCTACCATCCATTGGAGTAACAAATATCTCGACAACAAATTACCTTCCATAATGACAAGGCTACCATCCATTGGAGTAACAAAAATATCGACAACAGACTACATTCCATAATGACAATGCTACCATCCATTGGAGTAACAAAAATATCGACAACAGACTACCTTCCATAATGACAAGGCTACCATCCATTGAAGTTACAAAATTCTCGACAACAGACTACCTTCCATAATGGCAAGGCTACCATCCATTGTAGTAACAAAAATCTCGACAACAGAATACCTTCCATAATGACTAGGCTACCTTCCATTGGAGTAATAAAGATATCGATAATAGACTACCTTCAATAATAACAAAGGCTACCATCCATTGGAGTGACAAAAATCTCGACCACATACTACCCTCCCTAATGACAAGGCTACCATCCATTGGAGTAACAAAAAATCTCCAAAACATACTACCTTCCATAATGATAAGGCTACCATCCATTGGAGTAACAAAAATCTCGTAAACAGACTACCTTTCATAATGAAAATGCTACAATCCATTGGAGTGACAAAAATCTTGAAAACAGACTACCTTCCATAATGACAAGGCTAAAATCCATTGGAGTAAGAAAAATCTTGACAACAAACTACCTTCCATAATGACAAGGCTACGGTCCATTGGAGTAATGAAAATATCGACAACAAACTACCTTCGATAATGACAAGGCTACCATCCATTGGAGTAACAAAATTATAGACAACATACTACCTTCCATAATGAAAAGCCTACCATCCATTGGAGTAACAAAAATCTCGACAACAGAATACCTTCCATAATGACTAGGGTACCTTCCATTGTAGCAACAAAGATATCGACAATAAACTACCTTCCGAAATGACAAGGCTACCATCCACAGGAGTGACAAAAATCTCGACAATAGACTACCTTCCATAATGACAAGGCTACCATCCATTGGAGTAACAAAAATCTCGAAAACATACTACCTTCCATAATGACAAGGCTAAAATCCATTGGAGTAACAAAAATATCGACAACAGACTACCTTCCATAATTACATGGCTATCATCTATTGGAATAAAAAAAATCTCGAGAATAGAATGCCTTCCATAATGACAAGGCTACCATCCAATGGAATAACAAAAATATCTACAACATACTACCTTCCATAATGACAAGGCTACAATCCATTGTAGTAACAAAAATGTCGACAACAGAATACCTTCCATAATGACTAGGCTACCATCCATTGGAGTAACAAAGATATCGACAATAGACTACCTTCCATAATGACATGGCTACCATCCATTGGAGTGACAAAAATCTCGACAATAGACTACCTTCCATAAGGACAAGGCTACCATCCATTGGAGTAACAAAAATCTCGAAAACAGACTACCTTCCATAATGACAAGGCTAAAATCCATTGGAGTAACAAAAATTTCGACAACAAACTACATTCCATAATGACAAGGCTACCATCTATTGGAATACCAAAAAACTCGAGAACAGAACGCCTTCCATAATGACAAGGCTACCATCCAGTGGAATAACAAAAATCTCGAAACCATACTACCTTCAATAATGACAAGGCTACCATCAATTTTAGTAACCAAAATCTGGACAACAGACTACCTTCCATAATGACAAGGCTACCGTCCATTGTAGTAACAAAAATCTCGACAACAGACTACCTTCCATAATGACAAGGGTACCATCCATTGTAGTTATAAAAAATATAGACAACAAACTATGTTCCATAATGACAAGGCTACCATCCATAAGAGTAACAAAAATATCGATAGCAGACTACCTTCCATAATGACAAGGCTACCATCCATTGGAGTAACAAAAATATCGACAAAAGACTACCTTCCATGATGAAAAGCCTACCATCAATTGTAGTAACAAAATTATCGACAACAAATTATGTTCCATAATGACGAAGCTACCATCCATTGGAGTAACAAAAATATCGACAACAGACTACCTTCTATAATGATAAGGATACCATCCATTGGAGTAACAAAAATATCGACAACAGACTACCTTCCATAATGAAAGGCCTACCATCCATTGGAGTAACAAAAATCTCGACAATAGAATACCTTCCATATTGACATGGCTACCATCCACTCGAGTGACAAAAATTTCGACAATAGACTACCTTCCATAAGGACAAGGCTACCATCCATTGGAGTAACAAAAATCTCGAAAACAGACTACCTTCCAAAATGACAAGGCTAAAATCCATTAGAGTAACAAAAACCTCGACAACAGACTACCTTCCTTAATGACAAGGCTACCATCCATTGGACTAACGGAAATCTTGACCACAGACTACCTTCCATAATGACAAGGCTACCATCCATTAGAGTAAAAAATTATAGACAACATACTACCTTCCATAATGAAAAGCCTACCATCCATTGGAGTAACAAAAATCTCGACAACAAAATACCTTCCATAATGACTAGGGTACCTTCCATTGGAGTAACAAAGATATCAACAATAGACTACCTTCCAAAATGACAAGGCTACCATCCACAAGAGTGACAAAAATCTCGACAATTCACTACCTTCCATAATGACAAGGCTACCATCCATTGGAGTAACAAAAATCTCGAAAATAGACTACCTTCCATAATGACAAGGCTACCATCCATTGTAGTAACAAAAATCTCGACAACAGAATACCTTCCATAATGACTAGGCTACCATCCATTGGATTAACAAAGATATCGACAATAGACTACCTTCCATAATGACATGGCTACCATTCATTGGAGTAACAAAAATCTCGAAAACAGACTACATTCCATAATGACAAGGCTACCATCTATTGAAATACCAAAAATTTCGAGAAGAGAATGCCTTCCATAATGAAAAGGCTACCATCCAATGGAATAACAAAAATCTTGACAACATACTACCTTCCATAATGACAAGGCTACCATCAATTGTAGTAACCAAAATCTGGAAAACAGACTACCTTCCATAATGACAAGGCTACCATCAATTGTAGTAACAAAAATCTCGAAAGCAGACTACCTTCCATAATGACAAGGATACAATCCATTGGAGTAACAAAAATATCGACAACAGACTACCTTCGATGATGAAAAGCCTACCATCAATTGTAGTAACAAAATTATTGACAACAAACTATGTTCCATAATGACGAGGCTACCATCCATTGGAGTAACAAAAATATCGACAGCAGACTACCTTCTATAATGACAAGGCTACCATCAATTGTAGTAACCAAAATCTGGACAACATACTACTTTCCATAATGACAAGGCTACCGTCCATTGTAGAAACAAAAATCTCGACAACCGACTACCTTCCATAATGACAAGGCTACCATCCATTGTAGTAACAAAAATATCGACAACAAAATACCTTCCATAATGACTAGGCTAAATTCCATTGGAGTAACAAAGATATCGACAATAGACTACCTTCAATAATGACAAGGCTACCATCCATTGGAGTAAAGAAAATATAGACAACAAACTACCTTCCATAATTAAAAGCCTACCATCCATTGGAGTAACAAAAATCTCGACAACAGAATACCTTCCATAATGACTAGGGTACCTTCCATTGGAGTAACAAAGATCTCGAAAATAGACTACCTTCCAAAATTACAAGGCTACCATTCACAGGAGTAACAAAAATCTCGAAAACATACTACCTTCCATAATGACAAGGCTAAAATCCATTGGAGTAACAAAAATATCGACAACAGACTACCTTCCATAATTACATGGCTATCATCTATTGGAAAAAAAAAAATCTCGAGAATAGAATGCCTTCCATAATGTCAAGGCTACCATCCAATGGAATAACAAAAATATCTACAACATACTACCTTCCATAATGACAAGGCTACCATCAATTGTAGTAACCAAAATATGGACAACAAACTACTTTCCAGAATGACAAGGCTACCGTCCATTGTAGTAACAAAAATCTCGACAACAGACTACCTTCCATAATTACAATTCTACCATCCATTGGAGTAACAAAAATCTCGACAACAGAATACCTTCCATAATGACTAGGCTACCATCCATTGGAGTAACAAAGATATCGACAATAGACTAGCTTCCATAATGACATGGCTACCATCCATTGGAGTGACAAAAATCTCGACAATAGACTACCTTCCATAAGGACAAGGCTACCATCCATTGGATTAACAAAAATCTCGAAAATAGACTACCTTCCATAATGACAAGGCTAAAATCCATTGGAGTAACAAAAATCTCTAAAACAGACAACCTTCCATAATGACAAAGCTAAAATCCATTGGGGTAACAAAAATCTCGACAACAAAATACCTTCCATAATGACAAGGCTACCATCCATTGTAGTAACAAAAATATCGACAACAAACTATGTTCCATAATGACAAGTCAACCATCCATTGGAGTAACAAAAATATCAACAGCAGACTACCTTCCATAATTACAAGGCTACCATCCATTGGAGTAACAAAAATATCGACAACAGACTACCTTCCATAATGACAAAGCTTACCATCCATTATAGTAACAAAAATATCGACAGCAGACTACCTTCCATAATGACAATGCTACCATCCATTGGAGTAACAAAAATCTCGACAACATACTACCTTCCATAATAAAAAGGCTATCATCCATTGTAGTAATAAAAATCTCGACAACAGAATACCTTCCATAATGACTAGGCTACCATCCATTGGAGTAATAAAGAAATCGACAATAGACTACCTTCCATAAAGACATGGCTACCATCCATTGGAGTGACAAAAATCTCGACAACAGACTACCTTCCATAAGGACAAGGCTACCATCCATTGGATTAACAAAAGTCTCGAAAACAGACTACCTTCCATAATGACAAGGCTAAAATCCATTGGAGTAACAAAAATCTCTACAACAGACTACATTCCATAATGACAAGGCTACCATCTATTGGAATACTAAAAATCTCGAGAACAGAATGCCTTCCATAATGACAAGGCTACCATCCAATGGAATAACAAAAATCTCGACAACATACTACCTTCCATAATGACAAGGCTACCATCAATTGTAGTAACCAAAATATGGATAACAAACTACTTTCCATAATGACAAGGCTACCGTCCATTGTAGTAACAAAAATCTCGACAACAGACTACCTTCCATAATTACAATTCTACAATCCATTGGAGTAACAAAAATCTCGACAACAGACTACCTTCCATAATGACAAGTCTACCATTCATTGTAGTAACAAAAATCTCGACAACAGAATAACTTCCATAATGACTAGGCTACCATCCATTGGAGTAACAAAGATATCGACAATAGACTAGCTTCCATAATGACATGGCTACCATCCATTGGAGTGACAAAAATCTCGACAATAGACTACCTTCCATAAGGACAAGGCTACCATCCATTGGAGTAACAAAAATCTCGAAAATAGACTACCTTCCATAATGACAAGGCTAAAATCCATTGGAGTAACAAAAATCTCGAAAACAGACAACCTTCCATAATGACAAAGCTAAAATCCATTGGGGTAACAAAAATCTCGACAACAAAATACCTTCCATAATTACAAGGCTACCATCCATTGGAGAAACAAAAATATCAACAGCAGACTACTTTCCATAATTACAAGGCTACCATCCATTGGAGTAACAAAAATATCGACAACAGACTACCTTCCATAATGACAAAGCTTACCATCCATTATAGTAACAAAAATATCGACAGCAGACTACCTTCCATAATGACAATGCTACCATCCATTGGAGTAACAAAAATCTCGACAACATACTACCTTCCATAATAAAAAGGCTATCATCCATTGTAGTAATAAAAATCTCGACAATAGAATACCTTCAATAATGACTAGGCTATCATCCATTGGAGTAATAAAGAAATCGACAATAGACTACCTTCCATAAAGACATGGCTACCATCCATTGGAGTGACAAAAATCTCGACAACAGACTACCTTCCATAAGGACAAGGCTACCATCCATTGGATTAACCAAAGTCTCGAAAACAGACTACCTTCCATAATGACAAGGCTAAAATCCATTGGAGTAACAAAAATCTCTACAACCGACTACATTCCATAATGACAAGGCTACCATCTATTGGAATACTAAAAATCTCGAGAACAGAATGCCTTCCATAATGACAAGGCTACCATCTAATGGAATAACAAAAATCTCGACAACATACTACCTTCCATAATGACAAGGCTACCATCATTTGTAGTAACCAAAATCTGGACAACAGACTACCTTCCATAATGACAAGGCTACCGTCCATTGTAGTAACAAAAATCTCGACAACAAACTACCCTCCATAATGACAATGCTACCATCGATTGGAGTAACAAAAATCTCGACAACAGACTACCTTCCATAATGACAAGGCTACCATCCATTGTAGTAACAAAAATCTCGACAACAAAATACCTTCCATAATGACTAGGCTACCATCCATTGGAGTAACAAAGATATCGACAATAGACTACCTTTGATAATGACATGGCTACCATTCATTGGAGTAACAAAAATCTCAAAAACAGACTACATTCCATAATGACAAGGCTACCATCTATTGGAATACCAAAAATCTCGAGAACAGAATGCCTTCCATAATGACAAGGCTACCATCCAATGGAATAACAAAAATCTTGACAACATACTACCTTCCATAATGACAAGGCTACCATCAATTGTAGTAACCAAAATCTGGAAAATAGACTACTTTCCATAATGACAAGGCTACCATCCATTGTAGTAACAAAAATATCGACAGCAGACTACCTTCCATAATGACAAGGATACCATCCATTGAAGTAACAAAAATATCGACAACAGACTACCTTCGATGATGAAAAGCCTACCATCAATTGTAGTAACAAAATTATCGACAACAAACTATGTTCCATAATGACGAGGCTACCATCCATTGGAGTAACAAAAATATCGACAGCAGATTACCTTCTATAATGACAAGGCTACCATCAATTGTAGTAACCAAAATCTGGACAACATACTACTTTCCATAATGACAAGGCTACCGTCCATTGTAGTAACAAAAATCTAGACAACAGACTACCTTCCATAATGACAAGGCTACCATCCATTGTAGTAACAAAAATATCGACAACAGAATACCTTCCATAATGACTAGGCTACCTTCCATTGGAGTAACAAAGATATCGACAATAGACTACCTTCCATAATGACATGGCTACCATCCACTCGAGTGACAAAAATCTCGACAACAGACTACCTTCCATAAGGACAAGGCTACCATCCATTGGAGTAGCAAAAATCTCGAAAACAGACTACCTTCCATAATGACAAGGCTAAAATCCATTGGAGTAAGAAAAACCTCGACAACAAACTATCTTCCATAATGACAAGGCTACCATCCATTGGAGTAACGAAAATCTCGACAACAGACTACCTTCCATAATGAAAAGGCTACCATCCAGTGGAGTAAAAAAAATATAGACAACATACTACCTTCCATAATTAAAAGCCTACCATCCATTGGAGTAACAAAAATCTCGACAACAGAATACCTTCCATAATGACTAGGCTACCTTCCATTGGAGTAACAAACATATCGACAATAGACTACCTTCCATAATGACAAGGCTACCATCAACAGGAGTGACAAAAATCTCGAGAAAAGACTACCTTCCATAATGACAAGGCTACCATCCATTGGAGTAACAAAAATATCGAAAACATACTACCTTCCATAATGACAAGGCTAAAATCCATCGGAGTAACAAAAATATCGACAACAGACTACCTTCCATAATTACATGGCTATTATCTATTGGAATAAAAAAAATCTCAAGAATAGAATGCCTTCCATAATGACAAGGCTACCATCCAATGGAATAACAAAAATATCTACAACATACAACCTTCCATAATGACAAGGCTACCATCAATTGTAGTAACCAAAATATGGACAACATACTACTTTCCATAATGACAAGGCTACCGTCCATTGTAGTAACAAAAATCTCGACAACAGACTACCTTCCATAATTACAATGCTACCATCCATTGGAGTAACAAAAATCTCGACAACAGACTACCTTCCATAATGACAAGTCTACCATCCATTGTAGTAACAAAAATCTCGACAACAAAATACCTTCCATAATGACTAGGCTACCATCCATTGGAGTAACAAAGATATCGACAATAGACTAGCTTCCATAATGACATGGCTACCATCCATTGGAGTGACAAAAATCTCGACAACAGACTACCTTCCGTAAGGACAAGGCTACCATCCATTGGAGTAACAAAAATCTCGAAAACAGACTACCTTCCATAATGACAAGGCTAAAATCCATTGGAGTAAAGAAAATCTCGACAACTGACTACATTCCATAATGACAAGGCTACCATCTATTGGAATACCAAAAATCTCGAGAACAGAATGCCTTCCATAATGACAAGGCTACCATCCAATGGAATAACAAAAATCTCGACAACATACTACCTTCCATAATGACAAGGCTACAATCCATTGTAGTAAAAAAAATATCGAAAACAGAATACCTTCCATAATGACTAGGCTACCATCGATTGGAGTAACAAAGATATCGACAATAGACTACCTTCCATAATGACAAGGCTAAAATCCATTTGAGTAACAAAAATCTCGACAACATACTACATTCCATAATGACAAGGCTACCATCTATTGGAGTAACAAAAATCTCAAGAACAGAATGCCTTCGATAATGACTAGGCTACCATCCATTAGAGTAACAAAAATATCTACAATAGACTACCTTCTATAATGACAAGGCTACCATACATTGTAATAACCAAAATCTTAACAACAGACTACCTTCCATAATGACAAGGCTATCTTACATTGTAGTAACAAAAATATCGACAACAGACTACCTTCCATAATGACAAGGCTACCATCCAATGGAATAACAAAAATCTCGACAACATACTACCTTCCATAATTACAAGGCTACCATCAATTGTAGTAACCAAAATCTGGACAACACACTACCTTCCATAATGACAAGGCTACCGTCCAATGTAGTAACAAAAATCTCGACAACAGACTACCTTCCATAATGACAATGCTACCGTCCATTTGAGTAACAAAAATCTCGACAACAGACTACCTTCCATAATGACTAGGCTACCATCCATTGGAGTAACAAAGATATCGACAATAGACTACCTTCCATACTTACATGGCTACCATCCATTGTAGTGACAAAAATCTCGACAACAGACTACATTCCATAATGACAAGGCTAAAATCCATTGGAGTAACAAAAATCTCGAAAACAGACTACCTTCCATAATGACAAAGCTAAAATCCATTGGGGTAACAAAAATCTCGACAACAAACTACCTTCCATAATGACAAGGCTACCATCCATTGTAGTAACAAAAATATCGACAACAAACTATGTTCCATAATGACAAGGCTACCATCCATTGGAGTAACAAAAATATCGACAGCAGACTACCTTCAATAATGACAAGGCTACCATCCATTGGAGTAAAAAAAATATCGACAACAGACTACCTTCCATAATGACAAAGCTTACCATCCATTATAGTAACAAAAATATCGACAGCAGACTACCTTCCATAATGACAAAGCTACCATCCATTGGAGTTAGAAAAATCTCGACAACATACTACCTTCCATAATAAAAAGGCTATCATCCATTGTAGTAACAAAAATGTCGACAACAGAATACCTTCCATAATGACTAGGCTACCATCCATTGGAGTAATAAAGAAATCGACAATAGACTACCTTCCATGAAGACATGGCTACCATCCATTGGAGGCGCAAAAATCTCGACAACAGTCTACCTTCCATAACGACAAGGCTACCATCCATTGGATTAACAAAAGTCTCGAAAACAGACTACCTTCCATAATGACAAGGCTAAAATCCATTGGAGTAAAAAAAATCTCTACAACAAACTACATTCCATAATGACAAGGCTACCATCTATTGGAATACTAAAAATCTCGAGAACAGAATGCCTTCCCTAATGACAAGGCTACCATCCAATGGAATAACAAAAATCTCGACAACATACTACCTTCCATAATGACAAGGCTACCATCAATTGTAGTAACCAAAATCTGGATAACAAACTACCTTCCATAATGACAAGGCTACCATCTATTGGAATACTAAAAATCTCGAGAACAGAATGCCTTCCATAATGACAAGGCTACCATCAATTGTAGTAAACAAAATCTGGACAACAGACTACCTTCCATAATGACACGGCTACCGTCCATTGTAGTAACAAAAATCTCGACAACAGACTACCCTCCATAATGACAATGCTACCATCGATTGGAGTAACAAAAATCTCGACAACATAATACCTTCCATAATGACTAGGCTACCATCCATTGGAGTAACAAAGATATCGACAATAGACTACCTTCCATAGTAACATGGCTACCATCCATTGGAGTGACAAAAATCTCGACAACAGACTACCTTCCATAAGGACAAGGCTACCATCCATTGGAGTAACAAAAATCTCGAAAACAGACTACATTCCATAATGACAAGGCTACCATCTATTGGAATACCAAAAATCTCGAGAACAGAATGCCTTCCATAATGACAAGGCTACCATCCAATGGAATAACAAAAATCTCGACAACATACTACCTTCCATAATGACAAGGCTACCATCAATTGTAGTAACCAAAATCTAGAAAACAGACTACCTTCCATAATGACAAGGCTACCATCCATTGTAGTAACAAAAATCTCGACAGCAGACTACCTTCCATAATGACAAGGATACCATCCATTGGAGTAACAAAAATATCGACAACTGACTACCTTCGATGATGAAAAGCCTACCGTCAATTGTAGTAACAAAATTATCGACAACAAACTATGTTCCATAATGACGAGGCTACCATCCATTGGAATAACAAAAATATCGACAGCAGACTACCTTCTATAATGACAAGGCTACCATCAATTGTAGTAACCAAAATCTGGACAACATACTACTTTCCATAATGACAAGGTTACCGTCCATTGTAGTAACAAAAATCTCGATAACAGACTACCTTCCATAATGACAAGGCTAGCATCCATTGTAGTAACAAAAATCTCGACAACAGAATACCTTCCATAATGACTAGGCTAATATCCACTCGAGTGACAAAAATCTCGACAACATACTACCTTCCATAAGGACAAGGCTACCATCCATTAGAGTAGCAAAATTCTCGAAAACAGACTACCTTCCATAATGACAAGGCTAAAATCCATTGGAGTAAGAAAAACCTCGACAACAAACTATCTTCCATAATGACAAGGCTACCATCCATTGGAGTAACGAAAATCTCGACAACAGACTACCTTCCATAATGACAAGGCTACCATCCATTGGAGTAAAAAAAATATAGACAACATACTACCTTCCATAATTAAAAGCCTACCATCCATTGGAGTAACAAAAATCTCGACAACAGAATACCTTCCAAAATGACAAGGCTACCATCCACAGGAGTGACAAAAATCTCGACAATAGACTACCTTCCATAATGATAAGGCTACCATCCATTGGAGTAACAAAAATATCGAAAACATACTACCTTCCATAATGACAAGGCTAAAATCCATTGGAGTAACAAAAATATCGACAACAGACTACCTTCCATAATTACATGGCTATGATCTATTGGAATAACAAAAATCTCTACAACATACTACCTTCCATAATGACAAGGCTACCATCAATTGTAGTAACCAAAGCATGGACAACATACTACTTTCCATAATGACAAGTCTACCGTCCATTGTAGTAACAAAAATCTCGACAACAGACTACCTTCCATAATGACAAGGCTACCATCCATTGTAGTAACAAAAATCTCGACAACAGAATACCATCCATAATGACTAGGCTACCATCCATTGGAGTAACAAAGATATCGACAATAGACTACCTTCCATAATGACATGGCTACCATCCATTGGAGTGACAAAAATCTCGACAACAGACTACCTTCCATAAGGACAAGACTACCATCCATTGGAGTAACAAAAATCTCGAAAACAGACTACCTTCCATAATGACAAGGCTAAAATCCATTGGAGTAAAAAAAATCTCGACAACTGACTACATTCCATAATGACAAGGCTACCATCTATTGGAATACCAAAAAATCTCGAGAACAGAATGCCTTCCATAATGACAAGGCTACCATCCAATGGAATAACAAAAATCTCGACAACATACTACCTTCCTTAATGACAAGGCTACCATCAATTGTAGTAACCAAAATCTGGACAACTGACTACCTTCCATAATGACAAGGCTACCGTCCATTGTAGTAACAAAAATCTCGACAATATACTACCTTCCATAATGACAAGGCTACCATCCGTTGTAGTTACAAAAACATCGACAACAAACTATGTTCCATAATGACAAGGCTACCATCCATTGGAGTAACAAAAATATCGACAGCAGACTACCTTCCATAATGACAAGGCTACCATCCATTGGAGTAACAAAAATATCGACAACAGACTACCTTCGATGATGAAAAGCCTACCGTCAATTGTAGTAACAAAATTATCGACAACAAACTATGTTCCATAATGACGAGGCTACCATCCATTGGAGTAACAAAAATATCGACAGCATACTACCTTCTATAATGACAAGGCTACCATCAATTGTAGTAACCAAAATCTAGATAACATACTACTTTCCAAAATGACAAGGCTACCGTCCATTGTAGTAACAAAAATCTCGACAACAAACTACCTTCCATAATGACAATTCTACCATCCATTGGAGTAACAAAAATCTCAACAACAGACTACCTTCCATAATGAGAAGGCTACCATCCATTATAGTAACAAAAATCTCGACAACAGAATACCTTCCATAATGACTAGGCTACCATCCATTGGAGTAACAAAGATATCGACAATAGACTACCTTCCATAATGACATGGCTACCATCCATTGGAGTGACAAAAATCTCAACAACAGACTACCTTCCATAAGGACAAGGCTACCATCCATTGGAGTAACAAAAATCTCGAAAACAGACTACCTTCCATAATGACAAGGCTAAAATCCATTGGAGTAAAAAAAATCTCGACAACAGACTGCATTCCATAATGACAAGGCTACCATCTATTGGAATACCAAAAATCTCGAGAACAGAATGCCTTCCAAAATGACAAGGCTACCATCAAATGGAATAACAAAAATCTCGACAACATACTACCTTCCATAATGAGAAGGCTACCATCAATTGTAGTAACCAAAATCTGGACAACAGACTACCTTCCATAATGACAAGGCTACCGTCCATTGTAGTAACAAAAATCTCGACAATAGACTACCTTCCATAATGACAAAGCTACCATCCGTTGTAGTTACAAAAACATCGACAATAAACTATGTTCCATAATGACAAGGCTACCATCCATTGGAGTAACAAAAATATCGACAGCAGACTACCTTCCATAATGACAAGGCTACCATCCATTGGAGTAAAAAAATATCGACAACAGACTACCTTCGATGATGAAAAGCCTACCGTCAATTGTAGTAACAAAATTATCGACAACAAACTATGTTCCATAATGACGAGGCTACCATCCATTGGAGTAACAAAAATATCGACAGCAGACTACCTTCTATAATGACAAGGCTACCATCAATTGTAGTAACCAAAATCTAGATATAATACTACTTTCCAAAATGACAAGGCTACCGTCCATTGTAGTAACAAAAATCTCGACAACAAACTACCTTCCATAATGACAATTCTACCATCCATTAGAGTAACAAAAATCTCAACAACAGACTACCTTCCATAATGACAAGGCTACCATCCATTGTAGTAACAAAAATCTCGACAACAGAATACCTTCCATAATGACTAGGCTACCATCCATTAGAGTAACAAAGATATCGACAATAGACTACCTTCCATAATGACATGGCTACCATCCATTGGAGTGACAAAAATCTCGACAACAGACTACCTTCCATAAGGACAAGGCTACCATCCATTGGAGTAACAAAAATCTCGAAAACAGACTACCTTCCATAATGACAAGGCTAAAATCCATTGGAGTAAAAAAAATCTCGACAACAGACTGCACTCCATAATGACAAGGCTACCATCTTTTGGAATACCAAAAATCTGGAGAACAGAATGCCTTCCAAAATGACAAGGCTACCATCAAATGGAATAACAAAAATCTCGACAACATACTACCTTCCATAATGACAAGGCTACCATCAATTGTAGTAACCAAAATCTGGACAACAGACTACCTTCCATAATGACAAGGCTACTGTCCATTGTAGTAACAAAAATCTCGACAACAGACTACCTTCCATAATGACAAGGCTACCATCCATTGTAATTACAAAAACATCGACAACAAACTATGTTCCATAATGACAAGGCTACCATCCATTGGAGTAACAAAAATATCGACAGCAGACTACCTTCCATAATGACAAGGCTACCATCCATTGGAGTAACAAAAATATCAACAATAGACTACCTTCCATGATGAAAAGTCTACCATCAATTGTAGTAACAAAATTATCGACAACAAACTATGTTCCATAATGACGAGGCTACCATCCATTGGAGTAACAAAAATATCGACAGTAGACTACCTTCTATAATGACAAGGCTACCTTCCATTGTAGTAACAAAAATCTCGACAACAGAATACCTTCCATAATGACTAGGCTACTTTCCATTGGAGTAACAAAGATATCGACAATAGACTACCTTCCATAATGACATGGCTACCATCCATTCTAGTGACAAAAATCTCGACAACAAACTATCTTCCATAAGGACAAGGCTACCATCCATTGGAGTAACAAAAATCTCGAAAACAGACTACCTTCCATAATGACAAGGCTAAAATCCATTGGAGTAAAAAAAATCTCGACAACAGACTGCACTCCATAATGACAAGGCTACCATCTTTTGGAATACCAAAAATCTCGAGAACAAAATGCCTTCCATAATGACAAGGCTACCATCCAATGGAATAACAAAAATCTCGACAACATACTACCTTCCTTAATGACAAGGCTACCATCAATTGTAGTAACCAAAATCTGGACAACTGACTACCTTCCATAATGACAAGGCTACCGTCCATTGTAGTAACAAAAATCTCGACAATATACTACCTTCCATAATGACAAGGCTACCATCCGTTGTAGTTACAAAAACATCGACAACAAACTATGTTCCATAATGACAAGGCTACCATCCATTGGAGTAACAAAAATATCGACAGTAGACTACCTTCCATAATGACAAGGCTACCATCCATTGGAGTAACAAAAATATCGACAACAGACTACCTTCGATGATGAAAAGCCTACCGTCAATTGTAGTAACAAAATTATCGACAACAAACTATGTTCCATAATGACGAGGCTACCATCCATTGGAGTAACAAAAATATCGACAGCATACTACCTTCTATAATGACAAGGCTACCATCAATTGTAGTAACCAAAATCTAGATAACATACTACTTTCCAAAATGACAAGGCTACCGTCCATTGTAGTAACAAAAATCTCGACAACAAACTACCTTCCATAATGACAATTCTACCATCCATTGGAGTAACAAAAATCTCAACAACAGACTACCTTCCATAATGAGAAGGCTACCATCCATTATAGTAACAAAAATCTCGACAACAGAATACCTTCCATAATGACTAGGCTACCATCCATTGGAGTAACAAAGATATCGACAATAGACTACCTTCCATAATGACATGGCTACCATCCATTGGAGTGACAAAAATCTCAACAACAGACTACCTTCCATAAGGACAAGGCTACCATCCATTGGAGTAACAAAAATCTCGAAAACAGACTACCTTCCATAATGACAAGGCTAAAATCCATTGGAGTAAAAAAAATCTCGACAACAGACTGCATTCCATAATGACAAGGCTACCATCTATTGGAATACCAAAAATCTCGAGAACAGAATGCCTTCCAAAATGACAAGGCTACCATCAAATGGAATAACAAAAATCTCGACAACATACTACCTTCCATAATGAGAAGGCTACCATCAATTGTAGTAACCAAAATCTGGACAACAGACTACCTTCCATAATGACAAGGCTACCGTCCATTGTAGTAACAAAAATCTCGACAATAGACTACCTTCCATAATGACAAAGCTACCATCCGTTGTAGTTACAAAAACATCGACAATAAACTATGTTCCATAATGACAAGGCTACCATCCATTGGAGTAACAAAAATATCGACAGCAGACTACCTTCCATAATGACAAGGCTACCATCCATTGGAGTAACAAAAATATCGACAACAGACTACCTTCGATGATGAAAAGCCTACCGTCAATTGTAGTAACAAAATTATCGACAACAAACTATGTTCCATAATGACGAGGCTACCATCCATTGGAGTAACAAAAATATCGACAGCAGACTACCTTCTATAATGACAAGGCTACCATCAATTGTAGTAACCAAAATCTAGATATAATACTACTTTCCAAAATGACAAGGCTACCGTCCATTGTAGTAACAAAAATCTCGACAACAAACTACCTTCCATAATGACAATTCTACCATCCATTAGAGTAACAAAAATCTCAACAACAGACTACCTTCCATAATGACAAGGCTACCATCCATTGTAGTAACAAAAATCTCGACAACAGAATACCTTCCATAATGACTAGGCTACCATCCATTAGAGTAACAAAGATATCGACAATAGACTACCTTCCATAATGACATGGCTACCATCCATTGGAGTGACAAAAATCTCGACAACAGACTACCTTCCATAAGGACAAGGCTACCATCCATTGGAGTAACAAAAATCTCGAAAACAGACTACCTTCCATAATGACAAGGCTAAAATCCATTGGAGTAAAAAAAATCTCGACAACAGACTGCACTCCATAATGACAAGGCTACCATCTTTTGGAATACCAAAAATCTGGAGAACAGAATGCCTTCCAAAATGACAAGGCTACCATCAAATGGAATAACAAAAATCTCGACAACATACTACCTTCCATAATGACAAGGCTACCATCAATTGTAGTAACCAAAATCTGGACAACAGACTACCTTCCATAATGACAAGGCTACTGTCCATTGTAGTAACAAAAATCTCGACAACAGACTACCTTCCATAATGACAAGGCTACCATCCATTGTAATTACAAAAACATCGACAACAAACTATGTTCCATAATGACAAGGCTACCATCCATTGGAGTAACAAAAATATCGACAGCAGACTACCTTCCATAATGACAAGGCTACCATCCATTGGAGTAACAAAAATATCAACAATAGACTACCTTCCATGATGAAAAGTCTACCATCAATTGTAGTAACAAAATTATCGACAACAAACTATGTTCCATAATGACGAGGCTACCATCCATTGGAGTAACAAAAATATCGACAGTAGACTACCTTCTATAATGACAAGGCTACCATCCATTGTAGTAACAAAAATCTCGACAACAGAATACCTTCCATAATGACTAGGCTACTTTCCATTGGAGTAACAAAGATATCGACAATAGACTACCTTCCATAATGACATGGCTACCATCCATTCTAGTGACAAAAATCTCGACAACAAACTATCTTCCATAAGGACAAGGCTACCATCCATTGGAGTAACAAAAATCTCGAAAACAGACTACCTTCCATAATGACAAGGCTAAAATCCATTGGAGTAAAAAAAATCTCGACAACAGACTGCACTCCATAATGACAAGGCTACCATCTTTTGGAATACCAAAAATCTCGAGAACAAAATGCCTTCCAAAATGACAAGGCTACCATCAAATGGAATAACAAAAATCTCGACAACATACTACCTTCCATAATGACAAGGCTACTATCAATTGTAGTAACCAAAATCTGGACAACAGACTACCTTCCATAATGACAAGGCTACTGTCCATTGTAGTAACAAAAATCTCGACAACAGACTACCTTCCATAATGACAAGGCTACCATCCATTGTAATTACAAAAACATCGACAACAAACTATGTTCCATAATGATAAGGCTACCATCCATTGGAGTAACAAAAATATCGACAGCAGACTACCTTCCATAATGACAAGGCTACCATCCATTGGAGTAACAAAAATATCAACAATAGACTACCTTCCATGATGAAAAGTCTACCATCAATTGTAGTAACAAAATTATCGACAACAAACTATGTTCCATAATGACGAGGCTACCATCCATTGTAGTAAGAAAAATATCGACAACAGACTACCTTCCATAATGACAAGGCTACCATCCAATGGAATAACAAAAATCTCGACAACATACTACCTTCCATAATGACAAGGCTACCATCTATTGTAGTAACCAAAATCTGGACAACAGACTACCTTCCATAATGACAAGGCTACCGCCATTGTAGTAACAAAAATCTCGACAACAGACTACCTTCTATAATGACAATGCTACCGTCCATTGGAGTAACAAAAATCTCGACAACAGACTACCTTCCATAAGGAAAAGGCTACCATCCATTGGAGTAACAAAAATCTCGAAAACAGACTACCTTCCATAATGACAAGGCTAAAATCCATTGGAGTAACAAAAATATCGACAACAGACTACCTTCCATAATGAAAAGCCTACCATCCATTGGAGTAACAAAAATCTCGACAACAAAATACCTTCCATAATGACTAGGCTACCTTCCATTGGAGTAACAAAGATATCGACAATAGACTACCTTCCATAATGACAAGGCTACCATCCACTGGAGTAACAAAAATCTCGACAACAGACTACCTTCCATAATGACAAGGCTACCATCCATTGTAGTAACAAAAATCTCGAAAACAGAATACCTTCCATAATGACTAGGCTACCATCCATTGGAGTAACAAAGATATCGACAATAGACTACCTTCCATAATGACATGACTACCATCCATTGGAGTGACAAAAATCTCGACAACAAACTATCTTCCATAAGGACAAGGCTACCATCCATTGGAGTAACAAAAATCTCGAAAACAGACTACCTTCCATAATGACAAGGCTAAAATCCATTGGAGTAACAAAAACCACGACAACAGACCACCTTCCATAATGACAAGGCTACCATCCATTGGAGAAATGAAAATCTCGACAACGGACTACCTTCCATAATGACAAGGCTACCATCCGTTAGAGTAACAAAAATATAGACAACATACTATCGTCCATAATGAAAATCCTACCATCCATTGGAGTAACAAAAATCTCGAAAACAGAATAGCTTCCATAATGACTAGGGTACCTTCCATTGGAGTAACAAAGATATCGACAATAGACTACCTTCCAAAATGACAAGGCTACCATCCAAAGGATTGACAAAAATCTCGACAATAGACTACCTCCCATAATGACAAGGCTACCATCCATTGGAGTAACAAAAATCTCAAAAACATACATCCTTCCATAATAACAAGGCTAAAATCCATTGGAGTAACAAAAACCTCGACAACAAACTACCTTCCATAATGACAAGGCTACCCTCCATTGTAGTAACGAAAATATCGACAACAGACTACCTTCCATAATGATAATGCTACCATCCATTGGAGTAACAAAAATCTCGACAACAGACTACCTTCCATAATGACAAGGATACCATCCATTGTAGTAACAAAAATCTCGACAACAGAATACCTTCCATAATGACTAGGCTACCTTCCATTGGAGTAACAAAGATATCGACAATAGGCTACCTTCTATAATGACAAGGCTACCATCCACTGGAGTAACAAAAATCTCGACAACAGACTACCTTCCATAATGACAAGGCTACCATCCATTGTAGTAACAAAAATCTCGAAAACAGAATACCTTCCATAATGACTAGGCTACCATCCATTGGAGTAACAAAGATATCGACAATAGACTACCTTCCATAATGACATGACTACCATCCATTGGAGTGACAAAAATCTCGACAACAGACTACCTTCCATAAGGACAAGGTTACCATCCATTGGAGTAACAAAAATCTCGATAATAGACTACCTTCCATAATGACAAGGCTAAAATCCATTGGAGTAACAAAAATCTCGACAACATACTTCATTCCATAATGACAAGGCTACCATCTATTGGAGTAACCAAAATCTCGAGAACAGAATGCCTTCGATAATGACTAGGCTACCATCCATTAGAGTAACAAAGATATCGAAAATAGACTACCTTCTATAATGACAAGGCTACCATACATTGTAATAACCAAAATCTGGACAACAGACTACCTTCCATAATGACAAGGCTACCTTACATTGTAGTAAGAAAAATATCGACAACAGACTACCTTCCATAATGACAAGGCTACCATCCAATGGAATAACAAAAATCTCGACAACATACTACCTTCCATAATGACAAGGCTACCATCTATTGTAGTAACCAAAATCTGGACAATAGACTACCTTCCATAATGACAAGGCTACCGTCCATTGTAGTAACAAAAATCTCGACAACAGACTACCTTCTATAATGACAATGCTACCGTCCATTGGAGTAACAAAAATCTCGACAACAGACTACCTTCCATAATAAAAAAGCTATCATCCATTGTAGTAACAAAAATCTCGACAACAGAATACCTTCCATAATGACTAGGCTACCATCCATTGGAGTAACAAAGATATCGACAATAGACTACCTTCCATAATGACATGACTACCATCCATTGGAGTGACAAAAATCTCGACAACAGACTACCTTCCATAAGGACAAGGTTACCATCCATTGGAGTAACAAAAATCTCGATAATAGACTACCTTCCATAATGACAAGGCTAAAATCCATTGGAGTAACAAAAATCTCGACAACATACTTCATTCCATAATGACAAGGCTACCATCTATTGGAGTAACCAAAATCTCGAGAACAGAATGCCTTCGATAATGACTAGGCTACCATCCATTAGAGTAACAAAGATATCGAAAATAGACTACCTTCTATAATGACAAGGCTACCATACATTGTAATAACCAAAATCTGGACAACAGACTACCTTCCATAATGACAAGGCTACCTTACATTGTAGTAAGAAAAATATCGACAACAGACTACCTTCCATAATGACAAGGCTACCATCCAATGGAATAACAAAAATCTCGACAACATACTACCTTCCATAATGACAAGGCTACCATCTATTGTAGTAACCAAAATCTGGACAATAGACTACCTTCCATAATGACAAGGCTACCGTCCATTGTAGTAACAAAAATCTCGACAACAGACTACCTTCTATAATGACAATGCTACCGTCCATTGGAGTAACAAAAATCTCGACAACAGACTACCTTCCATAATAAAAAAGCTATCATCCATTGTAGTAACAAAAATCTCGACAACAGAATACCTTCCATAATGACTAGGCTACCATCCATTGGAGTAACAAAGATATCGACAATAGACTACCTTCCATAAGTACATGGCTACCATCCATTGTAGTGACAAAAATCTCGACAACAGACTACCTTCCATAAGGAAAAGGCTACCATCCATTGAAATAACAAAAATCTCGAAAACAGACTACCTTCCATAATGACAAGGCTAAAATCCATTGGAGTAACAAAAATCTCGACAACATACTTCATTCCATAATGACAAGGCTACCATCTATTGGAGTAACCAAAATCTCGAGAACAGAATGCCTTCATTAATGACTAGGCTACCATCCATTAGAGTAACAAAGATATCGAAAATAGACTACCTTCTATAATGACAAGGCTACCATACATTGTAATAACCAAAATCTGGACAACAGACTACCTTCCATAATGACAAGGCTACCTTACATTGTAGTAAGAAAAATATCGACAACAGACTACCTTCCATAATGACAAGGCTACCATCCAATGGAATAACAAAAATCTCGACAACATACTACCTTCCATAATGACAAGGCTACCATCTATTGTAGTAACCAAAATCTGGACAACAGACTACCTTCCATAATGACAAGGCTACCGTCCATTGTAGTAACAAAAATCTCGACAACAGACTACCTTGTATAATGACAATGCTACCGTCCATTGGAGTAACAAAAATCTCGACAACAGACTACCTTCCATAAGGAAAAGGCTACCATCCATTGGAGTAACAAAAATCTCGAAAACAGACTACCTTCCATAATGACAAGGCTAAAATCCATTGGAGTAACAAAAATATCGACAACAGACTACCTTCCATAATGAAAAGCCTACCATCCATTGGAGTAACAAAAATCTCGACAACAAAATACCTTCCATAATGACTAGGCTACCTTCCATTGGAGTAACAAAGATATCGACAATAGACTACCTTCCATAATGACAAGGCTACCATCCACTCGAGTAACAAAAATCTCGACAACAGACTACCTTCCATAATGACAAGGCTACCATCCATTGTAGTAACAAAAATCTCGAAAACAGAATACCTTCCATAATGACTAGGCTACCATCCATTGGAGTAACAAAGATATCGACAATAGACTACCTTCCATAATGACATGACTACCATCCATTGGAGTGACAAAAATCTCGACAAAAGACTACCTTCCATAAGGACAAGGTTACCATCCATTGGAGTAACAAAAATCTCGAAAACAGACTACCTTCCATAATGACAAGGCTAAAATCCATTGGACTAACAGAAATCTCGACAACATACTTCATTCCATAATGACAAGGCTACCATCTATTGGAGTAACCAAAATCTCGAGAACATAATGCCTTCGATAATGACTAGGCTACCATCCATTAGAGTAACAAAGATATCGAAAATAGACTACCTTCTATAATGACAAGGCTACCATACATTGTAATAACCAAAATCTGGACAACAGACTACCTTCCATAATGACAAGGCTACCTTACATTGTAGTAAGAAAAATATCCACAACAGACTACCTTCCATAATGATAAGGCTACCATCCAATGGAATAATCAAAAATCTCGACAACATACTACCTTCCATAATGACAAGGCTACCATCTATTGTAGTAACCAAAATCTGGACAACATACTACCTTCCATAATGACAAGGCTACCGACCATTGTAGTAACAAAAATCTCGACAACAGACTACCTTCTATAATGACAATGCTACCGTCCATTGGAGTAACAAAATCTCGACAACAGACTACCTTCCATAATAAAAAGGCTATCATCCATTGTAGTAACAAAAATCTCGACAACAGAATACCTTCCATAATGACTAGGCTACCATCCATTGGAGTAACAAAGATATCGACAATAGACTACCTTCCATAATGACATGGCTACCATCCATTGTAGTGACAAAAATCTCGACAACAGACTACCTTCCATAAGGAAAAGGCTACCATCCATTGGAGTAACAAAAATCTCGAAAACAGACTACCTTCCTTAATGACAAGGCTAAAATCCATTGGAGTACCAAAAATCTCGACAACATACTTCATTCCATAATGACAAGGCTACCATCTATTGGAGTAACCAAAATCTCGAGAACAGAATGCCTTCGATAATGACAAGGCTACCATACATTATAATAACCAAAATATGGACAACAGATTACATTCCATAATGACAAGGCTACCTTACATTGTAGTAAGAAAAATATCGACAACAGACTACCTTTCATAATGACAAGGCTACCATCCAATGGAATAACAAAAATCTCGACAACATACTACCTTCCATAATGACAAGGCTACCATCTATTGTAGTAACCAAAATCTGGACAACAGACTACCTTCTATAATGACAAGGCTACCGTCCATTGTAGTAACAAAAATCTCGACAACAGACTACCTTCTATAATGACAATGCTACCGTCCATTGGAGTAACAAAAATCTCGACAATAGACTACCTTCCATAATGACAAGGCTACCATCCATTGGAGTAACAAAAATATCGACAACAGACTACCTTCCATAATGAAAAGCCTACCATCCATTGGAGTAACAAAAATCTCGACAACAGAATACCTTCCATATTGACTAGGCTACCATCCATTGGAGTAACAAAGATATCAACAATAGACTACCTTCCATAATGACATGACTACCATCCATTGGAGTGACAAAAATCTCGACAACAGACTACCTTCCATAAGGACAAGGTTACCATCCATTGGAGTAACAAAAATCTCGATAATAGACTACCTTCCATAATGACAAGGCTAAAATCCATTGGAGTAACAAAAATCTCGACAATATACTTCATTCCATAATGACAAGGCTACCATCTATTGGAGTAACCAAAATCTCGAGAACAGAATGCCTTCGATAATGACTAGGCTACCATCCATTAGAGTAACAAAGATATCGAAAATAGACTACCTTCTATAATGACAAGGCTACCATACATTGTAATAACCAAAATCTGGACAACAGACTACCTTCCATAATGACAAGGCTACCTTACATTGTAGTAAGAAAAATATCGACAACAGACTACCTTCCATAATGACAAGGCTACCATCCAATGGAATAACAAAAATCTCGACAACATACTACCTTCCATAATGACAAGGCTACCATCTATTGTAGTAACCAAAATCTGGACAATAGACTACCTTCCATAATGACAAGGCTACCGTCCATTGTAGTAACAAAAATCTCGACAACAGACTACCTTCTATAATGACAATGCTACCGTCCATTGGAGTAACAAAAATCTCGACAACAGACTACCTTCCATAATAAAAAAGCTATCATCCATTGTAGTAACAAAAATCTCGACAACAGAATACCTTCCATAATGACTAGGCTACCATCCATTGGAGTAACAAAGATATCGACAATAGACTACCTTCCATAAGTACATGGCTACCATCCATTGTAGTGACAAAAATCTCGACAACAGACTACCTTCCATAAGGAAAAGGCTACCATCCATTGAAATAACAAAAATCTCGAAAACAGACTACCTTCCATAATGACAAGGCTAAAATCCATTGGAGTAACAAAAATCTCGACAACATACTTCATTCCATAATGACAAGGCTACCATCTATTGGAGTAACCAAAATCTCGAGAACAGAATGCCTTCATTAATGACTAGGCTACCATCCATTAGAGTAACAAAGATATCGAAAATAGACTACCTTCTATAATGACAAGGCTACCATACATTGTAATAACAAAAATCTGGACAACAGACTACCTTCCATAATGACAAGGCTACCTTACATTGTAGTAAGAAAAATATCGACAACAGACTACCTTCCATAATGACAAGGCTACCATCCAATGGAATAACAAAAATCTTGACAACATACTACCTTCCATAATGACAAGGCTACCATCTATTGTAGTAACCAAAATCTGGACAACAGACTACCTTCCATAATGACAAGGCTACCGTCCATTGTAGTAACAAAAATCTCGACAACAGACTACCTTCTATAATGACAATGCTACCGTCCATTGGAGTAACAAAA
Organism: Vicia faba; assembly: GCA_948472305.1. Lineage (NCBI taxonomy): Eukaryota > Viridiplantae > Streptophyta > Magnoliopsida > Fabales > Fabaceae > Vicia > Vicia faba. The sequence goes on from OX451738.1 coordinate 746,583,704, forward strand.
ATCTCGACAACAGACTACCTTCCATAAGGAAAAGGCTACCATCCATTGGAGTAACAAAAATCTCGAAAACATACTACCTTCCATAATGACAAGGCTAAAATCCATTGGAGTAACAAAAATATCGACAACAGACTACCTTCCATAATGAAAAGCCTACCATCCATTGGAGTAACAAAAATCTCGACAACAAAATACCTTCCATAATGACTAGGCTACCTTCCATTGGAGTAACAAAGATATCGACAATAGACTACCTTCCATAATGACAAGGCTACCATCCACTCGAGTAACAAAAATATCGACAACAGACTACCTTCCATAATGACAAGGCTACCATCCATTGTAGTAACAAAAATCTCGAAAACAGAATACCTTCCATAATGACTAGGCTACCATCCATTGGAGTAACAAAGATATCGACAATAGACTACCTTCCATAATGACATGACTACCATCCATTGGAGTGACAAAAATCTCGACAACAGACTACCTTCCATAAGGACAAGGTTACCATCCATTGGAGTAACAAAAATCTCGAAAACAGACTACCTTCCATAATGACAAGGCTAAAATCCATTGGACTAACAGAAATCTCGACAACATACTTCATTCCATAATGACAAGGCTACCATCTATTGGAGTAACCAAAATCTCGAGAACATAATGCCTTCGATAATGACTAGGCTACCATCCATTAGAGTAACAAAGATATCGAAAATAGACTACCTTCTATAATGACAAGGCTACCATACATTGTAATAACCAAAATCTGGACAACAGACTACCTTCCATAATGACAAGGCTACCTTACATTGTAGTAAGAAAAATATCCACAACAGACTACCTTCCATAATGATAAGGCTACCATCCAATGGAATAATCAAAAATCTCGACAACATACTACCTTCCATAATGACAAGGCTACCATCTATTGTAGTAACCAAAATCTGGACAACATACTACCTTCCATAATGACAAGGCTACCGACCATTGTAGTAACAAAAATCTCGACAACAGACTACCTTCTATAATGACAATGCTACCGTCCATTGGAGTAACAAAAATCTCGACAACAGACTACCTTCCATAATAAAAAGGCTATCATCCATTGTAGTAACAAAAATCTCGACAACAGAATACCTTCCATAATGACTAGGCTACCATCCATTGGAGTAACAAAGATATCGACAATAGACTACCTTCCATAATGACATGGCTACCATCCATTGTAGTGACAAAAATCTCGACAACAGACTACCTTCCATAAGGAAAAGGCTACCATCCATTGGAGTAACAAAAATCTCGAAAACAGACTACCTTCCTTAATGACAAGGCTAAAATCCATTGGAGTACCAAAAATCTCGACAACATACTTCATTCCATAATGACAAGGCTACCATCTATTGGAGTAACCAAAATCTCGAGAACAGAATGCCTTCGATAATGACAAGGCTACCATACATTATAATAACCAAAATATGGACAACAGATTACATTCCATAATGACAAGGCTACCTTACATTGTAGTAAGAAAAATATCGACAACAGACTACCTTTCATAATGACAAGGCTACCATCCAATGGAATAACAAAAATCTCGACAACATACTACCTTCCATAATGACAAGGCTACCATCTATTGTAGTAACCAAAATCTGGACAACAGACTACCTTCTATAATGACAAGGCTACCGTCCATTGTAGTAACAAAAATCTCGACAACAGACTACCTTCTATAATGACAATGCTACCGTCTATTGGAGTAACAAAAATCTCGACAATAGACTACCTTCCATAATGACAAGGCTACCATCCATTGGAGTAACAAAAATATCGACAACAGACTACCTTCCATAATGAAAAGCCTACCATCCATTGGAGTAACAAAAATCTCGACAACAGAATACCTTCCATATTGACTAGGCTACCTTCCATTGGAGTAACAAAGATATCAACAATAGACTACCTTCCATAATGACAAGGCTACCATCCACTGGAGTAACAAAAATCTCGACAACAGACTACCTTCCATAATGACAAGGCTACCATCCATTGGAGTAACAAAAATCTCGAAAACAGACTACCTTCCATAATGACAAGGCTAAAATCCATTGGAGTAACAAAAATCTCGACAACAGACTACCTTCCATAATGACAAGGCTACCATCCATTGGAGTAACAAAAATATCGACAACAGACTACCTTCCATAATGACTAGGCTACCATCCATTGGAGTAACAAAGATATCGACAATAGACTACCTTCCATAATGACATGGCTACCATTCATTCGAGTGACAAAAATCTTGACAACAGACTACCTTCCATATTGACAAAGCTACCGTCCATTGTAGTAACAAAAATCTCGACAGCAGACTACCTTCGAGAATGACAATTCTACCATCCATTGGAGTAAGTAAAATCTCGACAACAGACTGTTAGAACAATGTTTGAATCTAGTACCCTATATTTAAGTTTTGATGATAACAAAGTGAAAAGATATAGTATTTATATGTCTCATGATTGAACTATATGCTGCCTAAAGTTACTATGCTCTGACTTGCAGATACGCTGATTAAAATAAGCAAGATCACTTCTTCAGCATCAGAATTTGATTTCATACACCAGCATCAGAAGTTGCTGAATCAGAACATCAAGATCAGATGATCAACTCACGTACTTGTTGAAGCTTGATGAACAGAACTGCGCGTAAAACACTTTGATACATAAACAAATAGTTCATCAGCAGCGAAGCAGAATCAGAATGAGCCAAGCCAGAACGTGCATTGAAGAAGCAACGGTATTGTGCATTGAACGCCAATTAATTCCAACGGCATCATTCTAGACAAGATCTGCTCAAAAAGGAAAGCTTGTTATTAGCATTGAATCAAGAATATTTGCATTCAACGTTCATCTTCTCAAGTGCTATATAAACAAAGCTTCGAAGATTATAATGGTTAATGCTCTCCAATTCTCTACACGCACAAAGCTGAACAATAATCTTCATTTACCAGTTTTGCTAAACCAACAAACTCTGATACTCCATTAGTGTTTAGCAATCTAGTTTCTAAGCTTAATTTGTGTATACATCACAGTTGTGATAAAGTTTTGTAGAAAACATTCACACACATTATTTTATACCTTTGTAAGAAAGTGTTGCCTTGACAAACCGGATTGTGGTTTGAATCAAGAAGGCTTTAGCAGTTGTTAAAGCAGATTTGTATTCAGTTGAATATAGTGAATTAAGACCTCGTTGGAGAGAGGCGAAATCACCTTGACGGGTGGACTGGAGTAGTTTGAGATCAAACGAACCAGGATAAAAATATCTTGTCAATTGCTTTAAGATTCCAGTTTTACAATTCAACCCCCCCTTCTTGTGTTTTTCACCCCTTCAATTGGCATCAGAGCGCCTGGTTCTGAGCTAAAACACTTAACCGTGTCAGTACAAGATCCAGCGTCAGAAAAACACAATGGCAGGAAACAACTCTCATTTCAGCAATGACACCAATGAGGACAGAGACAGATTCAGCGGCAAACCTCCAGTTTTTGATGGAGAGAACTTTGATTACTGGAAAGACAGAATTGAAAGCTTCTTTCTAGCACATGATGCTGATCTGTGGGATATGGTGACAGATGGATACACGCACCCTGTGAATGCAACTGGTCAGAAGATTGAAAGAAAATCAATGACTGATCAACAAAAGCGTGACTTCAAGAATCACCATAAGGCCAGAACAATCCTCCTCAGTGCCATCTCCTATACTGAGTATGAGAAGATCTCCAACAGAGACACAGCTAAGAACATCTTTGATTCTCTCAGAATGACGCATGAGGGCAACGTTCAAGTCAAAGAAACAAAAGCTCTGGCGCTCATTCAGAAGTATGAGGCGTTCAAAATGGAAGAATCTGAATCCATTGAAACTATGTTCTCTAGATTCCAGATTCTGGTAGCTGGTCTCAAAGTTCTGGACAAAGGATACTCTACTGCTGACCATGTCAAGAAGATAATCAGAAGTTTACCCAAGCAGTGGAGGCCTATGGTTACTGCTCTGAAGCTAGCGAAAGATCTCAACAAAATCACTCTGGAGGAACTTATAAGCTCCCTCAGAAGTCATGAGATAGAGCTAGAAGCTGATGAGCCTCAGAAGCAAGGTAAGCCTTTAGCTTTAAAATCTAACAGAAAATCTGAATCTAAAGTTTTGCAGGCAGTTGAAGAAACATCTGATGGATCCTCATCAGAAGAAGACGAACTTTCCCTTCTCTCCAGAAGAGTAAATCAACTGTGGAAGCAAAGACAAAGGAAGTTCAGGAATCCCAGAAGATCTGATCAGAACGAGTCTTCTTCCAGATACAGAAGGACAAATTCTTCCTCTGGATACAGAAGGTCTGAAGGCTCCTCCGGTAGCAAGAAGCCAAACACAAAAGACATCATCTGCTACGAGTGCAATGAGCAAGGACACTACAAGAGTGACTGCCCAAAGCTTCAGAGGGAAAAGCCCAAAAAGAAGTTTGGAAGAGAGAAGAAGAAAAGTCTCATGGCCACATGGGATGACTCTGACTCGTCTGAAGCTGACTCAGAATCAGATGATGAAAGGGCAAACATAGCGTTCATGGCTAACATTCCAGATGATAGTGAAGCTTCTGAATTAGACTCAGAATCAGACACAGAAGAGGTATTCCCTAACTTCGCTGTTAATTTTACAAAGGCTGAACTTGCTGAAAGCCTCAATGAAATTCTGGAACGTTATCAGCAGATTAGAGCTAAATTCAGAGACCTGAAAAGGAATCTTGAATCTGACTCTAATAAGTCTGAGAGTCTCAAATTGGAAAACTCTGAGCTGAGAGATAAAATTTTAAAATTAGAAAACTCTTTACAAAAATCTCAGAAGGAACCAATTTCTGAAACTCCCAGCAACGCTGATGAGATCATCAAGGAGTATGATCATAGTTTCCAGAAGTTCCTTGCTAAAAGCATAGATAGAAGCAGAATGGCTTCAATGATCTATGGAGTTAGCAGAAACGGCAGGAAAGGAATAGGATACCTAGGTAAGGTTCCTACACCTAAAAATGTCATGGATTTAACCATTAAACACACTCCTCTAAATTTCACACTTTGTGTATGGTCACACACATGACATCAAATATACTAGTAGTAATCACTCTGTGAAACCAAAATTCAACCAGAGTTTTGGTAAAACTAACAAATCAGGACCCAAGAAGATCTGGGTACCTAAGGATAAAATAATACATGTTGCAGATATCTTTAGCAGCAAGTCAGAAACACCAGTCATGGTACCTGGACTCTGGCTGCTCACGACACATGACGGGAAGAAGGCATATGTTCCAAAGCCTGGAACTTAAGCCTGGAGGCCACGTTGGCTTTGGAGGCAATCAGAGGGGAAGGATAATTGGCTCTGGAACTGTAGGTAATGGAAATCTTCCCTCTATTAATAATGTTCTACTAGTAGATGGATTGATGCATAATCTGTTATCCATAAGTCAATTAAGTGATAACGGTTATGATATAATCTTTAATCAAAAATCATGTAAAGCTGTTAGTCAGAAAGATGGGACTATCCTGTTTAATGGAAAGAGGAAAAACAACATTTACAAAATCAAACTTTCTGAACTAAAGAGTCAGAACATAAAATGTCTTCTGTCTGTTAACAACGAGCAGTGGATCTGGCACAGAAGATTGGGGCATGTTAGTATGAGAAGAATATCTCAGATTAACAAACTCAATCTGGTCAGAGGACTTCCAAATTTGAAGTTCAATTCAGATGCTCTGTGTGAAGCATGTCAGAAAGGCAAATTTGCAAAACCTTCTTTTAAATCCAAAAATGTTGTTTCTACCTCTAAGCCATTAGAACTTCTGCACATTGACTTATTTGGACCAGTTAAAACTGCTTCAGTCAGTGGCAAGAAGTATGGGTTAGTAATCGTAGATGACTATAGCAGATGGACATGGGTAAAGTTCTTAAGACACAAGGACGAGTCACACTCTGTGTTTGTTACCTTCTGTAACCAAGTTCAGAATGAAAAAGATCTTAGAATCGTTAAAGTCAGAAGTGATCATGGTGGTGAATTTGAAAATAAAAATTTTGAGTCATTCTTTAATGACAAAGGCATTCTGCATGATTTCTCTTGTCCTAGAACTCCCCAACAAAATGGAGTTGTAGAACGAAAGAACAGAACATTGCAAGAAATGGCCAGAACCATGATCAATGAGACAAACGTTGCTAAGACTTTCTGGGCAGAGGCAATAAACACAGCGTGCTACATTCAGAATAGAATCTCAATAAGACCTATTCTGGAAAAGACTCCATATGAATTGTGGAAGAACAGAAAGCCCAACATTTCGTATTTTCATCCATTTGGATGTACTTGCTATATATTGAATACAAAGAATTATTTGAACAAGTTTGATTCTAAGGCACAGAAGTGTATTATGTTAGGATACTCTGAACGCTCAAGAGGGTACAGAGTATACAATACAGAAACACAGATTGTGGAAGAATCAATCAGTGTTCGTTTTGATGATAAGCTTGACTCTGAAAAGTCAAAGCAGAATGAAACTTTTGCAGGTATAGAAATTGAATTTGCAGGTTCTGAAGACAAGTCATCAGAAGCTCTCAACACAGACATTCCTTCAACGTCTGACAGAAGCAATGCTAGAAATCCTACAACTGCTGCTGATCAACCTCAGAAGAGATTACCCAGAAGCAGTTTGGATCACCCAGAAGAGACTATTCTAGGAAGAAAGGAAGATCCAATCAGAACAAGAGCAAGCTTCAGAAACTCTGAAGAAACTCTTATGGGACTTGTGTCTCTGATTGAACCTTCTTCTATTGATGAAGCACTTCTGGACAATGACTGGATTCTGGCAATGCAAGAAGAGCTGAATCAATTCACCAGAAACGACGTATGGGATCTCGTTCCCAGACCAAAAGGATTCAACGTCATTGGAACAAGATGGGTGTTCAGAAACAAGCTAAATGAACAAGGTGAAGTCATCAGAAACAAGGCACGACTGGTTGCACAAGGTTATAGTCAGCAAGAGGGGATAGACTATACAGAAACCTTTGCCCCAGTCGCCAGGTTAGAATCTATCAGACTTTTAATTTCATTTGCTGTTAATAGAGGCATCACTCTGTATCAGATGGATGTCAAAAGTGCATTCTTAAATGGTTATATAGAAGAAGAAGTTTATGTTCACCAACCCCCAGGTTTTGAAAATACAAAACATCCAGAACATGTTTTCAAACTGAAAAAGTCACTGTATGGTCTGAAACAAGCTCCCAGAGCTTGGTATGAAAGGCTAAGTAACTTTCTGCTTGAAAATGAATTCACCAGAGGGAAAGTGGACACTACTCTATTCTGTAAAACAGTTAAGAGTGACATTTTAGTCTGTCAAATTTATGTTGATGATATTATTTTTGGTTCTACTAATCCTTCTCTTGGAAGAAAATTTGCTAAGTGTATGCAGGCAGAATTTGAGATGAGCCTCATGGGGGAACTGAAATTCTTTCTAGGAATTTAGATCAATCAAACTCCAGAGGGAACTTACATTCATCAGAGCAAATACATCAGAGATCTTCTGAAGAAATTTGACCTCTCAGAATGTAAGCCATCAAAGATTCCAATGCATCCCACGTGCATTCTGGAAAGAGAAGAGGTAAGCAAAAGCGTAGAATAGAAAGTCTACAGAGGTATGATTGGTTCTCTCCTTTATCTGACAGCTTCAAGACCTGATATCTTATTCAGCGTATGCATTTGTGCTAGATTCCAATCAGATCCAAGAGAATCTCACTTAACAGCTGTTAAGCGAATTTTCAAGTATCTGAAAGGTACTACTAATCTGGGTTTGTTTTATAGAAAATGTAGTGATTACAGCTTAGTAGGCTACTGTGATGCTGATTTTGCTGGAGACAGAGTGGAACGTAAAAGTACTTCTGGAAGCTGCCAGTTTCTGGGAGAAAATCTGATCTCGTGGTCCAGCAAAAGGCAATCAACAATTGCTCTGTCAACAGCAGAAGCTGAGTACATAGCAGCAGCAGGATGTAGCACACAAATGCTCTGGATGAAAAGTCAGCTTGAAGACTTCCAGATTTTTGAGAGTAACATTCCTATTCTTTGTGATAATACTTCTGCTATTTGCTTAAGTAAGAATCCTATTTTACATTCTAGAGCTAAGCATATAGAAATAAAACATCATTTCATTAGGGACTATATTCAGAAAGGCATTTTAAACTTGAAATTTATAGATACAGACCATCAATGGGCTGATATCTTTACTAAACCCCTTTCAGAAGATAGGTTTAATTTCATTCTGAAACATCTCAGCATGAAAGTATGCCCAGAATGAAAATGTTTTAATTCCATGTATTTATCTTCAGAATGTAATCATATTACTGTGAACTTCTGATCAATCTCCTTCAGAAAGATAGAACATGCAGATTGTATCAGATGCAAGTCTAAAGACCTGAGAGTCTAATCTCAAAGACAGACGTGTTGATCACTACATCAAACAAGTGTCATCCAATCATCAGCAAATCTCTGAAGCAGAACGCGTGCACGCTTCTGAGAAGGCAAAGCGCTGATTGGGTGCATTGAGACACATGTCTGGTAACCGTTTTTAAGTATCTTTCTCAAATCCCCCAAAATCAGCAAGCATTTAATGAAAAGTAATCACGCTTGTTAATGGCAATCATTATTTTTTTCTCTCTCTTAAAAACGTTTAATTTTTCAAAATAATTTTTGAAAACTCTATTTAAGCACACTAATCCTTCATTTTTATTCTTTACGCTTTCTCATAATCATTCAAGTATTCTCTGCATATTTCTGAGTTTATCTCCTTCAAACCTTTTTCTCTCAAATCATTCTCAAGCTATTTTAGTGAGAACAATGGCATCCTCCAGCATTTCTGCAGGAAATCAGAAGAAAGAAACCTCTGAACAATATCAGGTATGCTGCAATGGATTGCTTCTTTGAAGCAAGTCTGTCCGGGGATGATCGACCCAGCTGCTTCTGATCAGCTCTGGTCACAGTTCAGAATATGGGTACGTGCTGAAGCCCTCAAGCTGCAGGACGTCAACTATGAGCAGGCTCAACAGAACTTTAGCAAGCTGCTGAAGGAAGTTAAGAGTCAGCTGCCTCAAGAAGTTGTGCTCCCTCTGGACAGTGAATCTTGGTCTGAGAAAGAGCAAGCTGCACAGGTGCAACCATCAGAAGAAGATAAGACCCTTCAGGAAGAAAATCCAGCAGAAGATGTAGCTGAAAGTTCTGAGAAGCTTCCTCCTTCTGAAAGTTCTCAAGCTGCCTTGGACAGGCAGGCTCTGGAAGAACTAAGGCTGAATGACTTGCGTCTACAGCAGCGAATGGAAGAGAATGATCAGAAAATGAAAGCAAGAATGGATGTACAGGACAGCAAAATTGACACAGTTGTCACCATGGTTCAGAAGCAGAATGAAACTTCTGAAAAGATTCAAGCAATGCTGGAAAGCCTGTTCTCACGCATGCCCCCACAACCTTAAAATTTTTTTCATGCATGACATTCTCTATGTTTTCTTCATTTTCTGATGTACTGTTTTGACTATGTTTTGTAATGTTCTTTTGCTCTGAACTATTTTAATATAATCTGTTTTTCTGATCTAAATTGTTTTAGCACATCACCAACACTTTTTGATTGCTGACAAAAAGGGGGAGAACAAGAATGATATTTAAAATCAATAACGGCTAACTAGACAGAAATTCTCAAACATTCTAACTCTATTACTTGAAATGTTTTTCTGTTTTGTTTTTAAGTCTACAGGAACAAGGAAGCTCCTGAACACTATGAAGACTAGAAGCTAGAAGCTCTGATGAAAACGTAGAAGCTCATGTTGCTCTGATCAAATATGAAGTTCTGATCGACCTAACACTCTGATCCGAAGCAAAGCTCTGACAGGAAAAGCTCTGAAGCTCTGCTCTCTGATAAGTCAAAGACCTATAATCTGATGCTCAAAGATAGAAAAAGATCTGATCCTGAAGAACACGTATATCAAAGGGAAGTAACAAACTCAGGGGGAGTATCTCTTAACTCTGATTTCTCCTTACTTCTTAACTCTGAAACATTTCCTAGATACCTTTTCACGTTATTTTTCATTTAAAATATCTAGTTTTTGTCATCATCAAAAAGGGGGAGATTGTTAGAACAATGTTTGAATCTAGTACCCTATATTTAAGTTTTGATGATAACAAAGTGAAAAGATATAGTATTTATATGTCTCATGATTGAACTATATGCTGCCTAAAGTTACTATGCTCTGACTTGCAGATACGCTGATTAAAATAAGCAAGATCACTTCTTCAGCATCATAATTTGATTTCATACACCAGCATCAGAAGTTGCTGAATCAGAACATCAAGATCAGATGATCAACTCACGTACTTGCTGAAGCTTGATGAACAGAACTGCGCGTAAAACACTCTGATACAGAAACAAATAGTTCATCAGCAGCGAAGCAGAATCAGAATGAGCCAAGCCAGAACGTGCATTGAAGAAGCAACGGTACTGTGCATTGAACGCCAATTAATTCCAACGGCATCATTCTAGACAAGATCTGCTCAAAAAGGAAAGCTTGTTATTAGCATTGAATCAAGAATATTTGCATTCAACGTTCATCTTCTCAAGTGCTATATAAACAAAGCTTCGAAGATTATAATGGTTAATGCTCTCCAATTCTCTACACGCACAAAGCTGAACAATAATCTTCATTTACCAGTTTTGCTAAACCAACAAACTCTGATACTCCATTAGTGTTTAGCAATCTAGTTTCTAAGCTTAATTTGTGTATACATCACAGTTGGGATAAAGTTTTGTAGAAAACATTCACACACATTATTTTATACCTTTGTAAGAAAGTGTTGCCTTGACAAACCGGATTGTGGTTTGAATCAAGAAGGCTTTAGCAGTTGTTAAAGCAGATTTGTATTCAGTTGAATATAGTGAATTAAGACCTCGTTGGAGAGAGGCGAAATCACCTTGACGGGTGGACTGGAGTAGTTTGAGATCAAACGAACCAGGATAAAAATATCTTGTCAATTGCTTTAAGATTCCAGTTTTACAATTCAACCCCCCCTTCTTGTGTTTTTCACCCCTTCACAGACTACCTTCCATAATAAAAAGGCTATCATCCATTGTAGTAAAAAAAATCTCGACAACAGAAAAACTTCCATAATGACTAAGCTACCATCCATTGGAGTAACAAAGAAATCGACAATAGACTACCTTCCATAAAGACATGGCTACCATCCATTGGAGTGAAAAAAATATCGACAACAGACTACCTTCCATAAGGACAAGGCTACCATCCATTGGAGTAACAAAAGTCTCGAAAACAGACTACCTTCCATAATGACAAGGCTAAAATCCATTGGAGTAACAAAAATCTCTACAATAGACTACATTCCATAATGACAAGGCTACCATCTATTGGAATACTAAAAATCTCGAGAACAAAATGCCTTCCATAATGACAAGGCTACCATCCAATGGAATAACAAAAATCTCGACAACATAGTACCTTCCATAATGACAAGGTTACCATCAATTGTAGTAACCAAAATCTTGACAACAGACTACCTTCCATAATGACAAGGCTACCGTCCATTGTAGTAACAAAAATCTCGACAACAGACTACCTTCCATAATGACAATGCTACCATCCATTGGAGTATCAAAAATCTCGACAACAGACTACCTTCCATAATGACAAGGCAACCATCCATTGTAGTAACGTAAATCTCGACAACAGAATACCTTCCATAATGACTAGGCTACCATCCATTGGAGTAACAAAGATATCGACAATAGACTACCTTCCATAATGACATGGCTACCATCCATTCGAGTGACGAAAATCTCGACAATAGACTACCTTTCATAAGGACAAGGCTACAATCCATTGGAGTAACAAAAATTGCGAAAACAGACTACCTTCCATAATGACAAGGCTACCATTCATTGGAGTGACAAAAATATCGACAATAGACTACCTTCCATAATGATTAGGCCACAATCTATTGGAATACTAAAAATCTCGAGAACATAATGCCTTTCATGATGACAAGGCTACCATCCAATGGAATAACCTCGACAACATACTACCTTCCATAATTACAAGGCTACCATCAATTGTAGTAACCAAAATCTGGACAACAGACTACCTTCCATAATGACAAGGCTACCGTCCATTGTAGTAACAAAAATCTCAACAACTGACTACCTTCCATAATGACAATGCTACCATCCAGTGGACTAACAAAAATCTCGACAACAGACTACATTCCATAATGACTAGGCTACCATCTATTGGAGTAACAAAAATATCGACAACAAACTACCTTCCATAATGAAAAGCCTACCATCCATTGGAGTAACAAAAATCTCGAAAACAGAATACCTTCCATAATGACTAGGCTACCATCCATTGGAGTAACAAAAATATTGACAATAGACTACCTTCCATAATGAAAAGGCTACCATCCATTGGAGTGACAAAAATCTCGACAACAGACTACCTTCCATAAGGACAAGGCTACCATCCATTGGAGTAACAAAAATCTCGAAAACAGACTACCTTCCATAATGACAAGGCTAAAATCCATTTGAGTAACAAAAATCTGGACAACATACTACATTCCATAATGACAAGCCTACCATCTATTGGAGTAACAAAAATCTCGAGAACAGAATGCCTTCCATAACGACTAGGCTACCATCCATTAGAGTAACAAAGATATCGACAATAGACTACCTTCTATAATGACAAGGCTACCATACATTGTAATAACAAAATTCTCGACAGCAAACTACCTTCCAGAATGACATTGCTACCATCCATTGGAGTAACAAAAATCTCGTCAATAGACTACCTCCCATAATAAAAAGCCTATCATCCATTGTAGTAACAAAAATCTCGACAACAGAATACCTTCCATAATGACTAGGCTACCATCCATTGGAGTAACAAAGAAATCGACAATAGACTACCTTCCATAATGACAAGGCTAACATCCATTGGAGTAATAAAATTTCTCGACAACAGACTACCTTCCATAATGACAAGGCTACGATACATTAGAGTAACAAAAATCTCGACAAATGAATACCTTCCATAATGACAAGGCTACCATCCATTAGAGTAGTGAAAATATCAACAAGAGACTACCTTCCATAATGACAAGGCTACCATTCATTGGAGTAATGAAAATATCAACAAGAGACTACCTTCCATAATGACAAGGCTACCATCCATTACAGTAATGAAAATATCAACAAGAGACTACCTTACATAATGACAAGGCTACCAACCATTGGAGTGACAAAAACCTCGACAACAGACTACCTTCCATAATGACAAGGCTACCATCTATTGGAGTAACAAAAATTTCGACAACAGACTTCCTTCAATAATGAAAAGCCTACCATCCATTGGAGTAACAAAAATCTCGACAACAGAATACCTTCCATAATGACTAGGCTACCTTCCATTGGACTAACAAAGATATCGATAATAGACTACCTTCCATAATGACAAGGCTACCATCCACTGGAGTGACAAAAATCTCGACAACAGACTACCTTCCATAATGACAAGGCAACCATCCATTGGAGTAACAAAAATATCGACAACAGACTACCTTCCATGATGAAAAGCCTACCATCCATTGTAGTATGAAAAATATCGATAACAAACTATGTTCCATAATGACGAGGCTACCATCCATTGGAGTAACAAAAATATCGACAACGGACTACCTTCCATAATGAAAAGGCTACCATCCATTGGAGTAACAAAAATATCGACAACAGACTGCCTTCCATAATGAAAATCCTACAATCCATTGGAGTAACAAAAATCTCGACAACATAATACCTTCCATAGAGAATAGGCTACCTTCCATTGGAGTAACAAAGATATCGACAATAGACTACCTTCCATAATGACAATGCTACCATCCACTGGAGTGACAAAAATCTCGACAACAGACTACCTTCTATAATGATAAGGCTACCATCCATTGGAGTAACAAAAATCTCGAAAACAGACCACCTTCCATAATGACAAGGCTAAAATCCATTGGATTAAATAAATCTCGACAACAAACTACCTTCCATAATGACAAGGCTACCATCCATTGTAGTAACAAAAATCTCGACAATAGAATACCTTCCATAATGACTAGGCTACCATCCATTGGAGTAACAAAGATATCGACAATAGACTACCTTCCATAATGACATGGCTACCATCCATTCGAGTGACGAAAATCTCGACAACAGACTACCGTTCATAAGGACAAGGCTATAATCCATTGCAGTAACAAAAATCGCGAAAACAGACTACCTTCCATAATGACAAGGCTACCATTCATTGGAGTGACAAAAATCTCGACAATAGACTACCTTCCATAATGATTAGGCTACCATCTATTGGAATACTAAAAATCTCGAAAACAGAATGCCTTTAATAATGACAAGGCTACCATCCAATGGAATAACAAAAATCTCGACAACATACTACCTTCCATAATGAGAAGGCTACCATCAATTGTAGTAACCAAAATATGGACAACAGACTACCTTCCATAATGACAAGGCTACCGTCCATTGTAGTAACAAAAATCTCGACAACTTACTACCTTCCATAATGACAATGCTACCATCCATTGGAGTAACAAAAATCTCGACAACAGGATACATTCGATAATGACTAGGCTACCATCCATTGGAGTAACAAAAATATCGACAAAAACTACCTTCCATAATGAAAAGCCTACCATCCATTGGAGTAACAAAAATCTCGAAAACAGAATACCTTCCATAATGACTAGGCTACCATCCATTGGAGTAACAAAAATATTGACAATAGACTACCTTCCATAATGAAAAGGCTACCATCCATTGGAGTGACAAAAATCTCGACAACAGACTACCTTCCATAAGGACAAGGCTACCATCCATTGGAGTAACAAAAATCTCGAAAATAGACTACCTTCCATAATGACAAGGCTAAAATCCATTTGAGTAACAAAAACCTCGACAACATACTACATTCCATAATGAAAAGCCTACCATCTATTGGAGTAACAAAAATCTCAAGAACAGAATGCCTTCCATAACGACTAGGCTACCATCCATTAGAGTAACAAAGATATCGACAACAGACTACCTTTTATAATGACAAGGCTACCATACATTGTAATAACCAAAATCTGGACAACATACTACCTTCCATAATGACAAGGCTACCATACATTGTAGTAACAAAAATCTCGACAGCAGACTACCTTCTAGAATGACAATGCTACCATCCATTGGAGTAACAAAAATCTCGACAATAGACTACCTTCCATAATAAAAAGGCTATCATCCATTGTAGTAACAAAAATCTCGACAACAGAATACCTTCCATAATGACTAGGCTACCATCCATTGGAGTAACAAAGAAATCGACAATAGACTACCTTCCATAATGACAAGGCTAACATCCATTGGAGTAACAAAATTTCTCGACAACAGACTACCTTCCATAATGACAAGGCTACGATACATTAGAGTAACAAAAATCTCGACAAATGAATACCTTCCATAATGACAAGGCTACCATCCATTAGAGTAGTGAAAATATCAACAAGAGACTACCTTCCATAATAACAAGGCTACCATTCATTGGAGTAATGAAAATATCAACAAGAGACTACCTTCCATAATGACAAGGCTACCATCCATTACAGTAATGAAAATATCAACAAGAGACTACCTTACATAATGACAAGGCTACCAACCATTGGAGTGACAAAAACCTCGACAACAGACTACCTTCCATAATGACAAGGCTACCATGCATTGGAGTAACAAAAATATCGACAACAGACTACCTTCCATAATGAAAAGCCTACCATCCATTGGAGTAACAAAAATCTCGACAACAGAATACCTTCCATAATGACTAGGCTACCTTCCATTGGAGTAACAAAGATATCGAAAATAGACTACCTTCCATAATGACAAGGCTACCATCCACTAGAGTGACAAAAATCTCGACAATAGACTACCTTCCATAATGACAAGGCTACCATCCATTGGAGTAACAAAAATCTCGAAAACAGACTACCTTCCATAATGACAAGGCTAAAATCCATTGGAGTAACAAAAATCTCGACAACAAACTACCTTCCATAATGACAAGGCTACCATTCATTGTAGTAACAAAAATATCGACAACAAACTAGTTTCCATAATGACAAGGCTACCATCCATTGGAGTAACAAAAATATCGACAGCAGACTACATTCCATAATGACAAGGCTACCATCCATTGGAGTAACAAAAATATCAACAACAGACTACCTTCCATGATGAAAAGCCTACCATCCATTGTAGTATGAAAAATATCGACAACAAACTATGTTCCATAATGACGAGGCTACCATCCATTGGAGTAACAAAAATATCGACAACGGACTACCTTCCATAATGAAAAGGCTACCATCCATTGGAGTAACAAAAATCTCGACAACAGACTACCTTCCATAATGAAAAGCCTACAATCCATTAGAGTAACAAAAATCTCGACAACAGAATACCTTCCATAATGACTAGGCTACCTTCCATTGGAGTAACAAAGATATCGACAATAGACTACCTTCCATAATGACAATGCTACCATCCACTAGAGTGACAAAAATCTCGACAACAGACTACCTTCCATAATGAGAAGACTACCATCCATTGGAGTAACAAAAATCTCGAAAATAGACCACCTTCCATAATGACAAGGCTAAAATCCATTTGAGTAAAAAAATCTCGACAACAAACTACCTTCCATAATGACAAGGCTACCATCCATTGTAGTAACAAAAATATCGACAACAAACTATGTTCCATAATGACGAGGCTACCATCCATTAGAGTAACAAAAATATCGACAACATACTACCTTCAATAATGACAAGGCTACCATCCATTGGAGTAACAAAGAAATCGACAATAGACTACCTTCAATAATGAAAAGGCTAACATCCATTGGTGTAACAAAATTTCTCGACAACAGACTACCTTCCATAATGACAAGGCTACGATCCATTAGAGTAACAAAAATCTTGACAACAGACTACCTTCCATAATTACCAGGCTACCATCCATTAGAGTAGTGAAAATATCAACAAGAGACTACCTTCCATAATGACAAGGCTACCATCCATTGGAGTAATGAAAATATCAACAAGAGACTACCTTCCATAATGACAAGGCTATCATCCATTGCAGTAATGAAAATATCAACAAGAGACTACCTTACATAATGACAAGGCTACCAACCATTGGAGTGACAAAAACCTCGACAACCGACTACCTTCCATAATGACAAGGCTACCATCCATTGGAGTAACAAAAATATCGACAACAGACTACCTTCCATAATGAAAAGCCTACCATCCATTGGAGTAACAAAAATCTCGACAACATAATGACTAGGCTACCTTCCATTGGAGTAAAAAACATATTGACAATAGACTACCTTCCATAATGACAAGGCTACCATCCACTGGATTGACAAAAATCTCGACAACAGACTACCTTCCATAATGACAATGCTACCATCCCTTGGAGTAACAAAAATCTCGAAAACAGACTACCTTCCATAATGACAAGGCTAAAAGTCCATTGGAGTAACAAAAATCTCGACAACAAACTACCTTCCATAATTACAAGGCCACCATCCATTGTAGTAACAAAAATATCAACAACAAACTTGTTTCTATAATGACAAGGCTACCATCCATTGGAGTAACAAAAATATCGACAGCAGACTACATTCCATAATGACAAGGCTACCATCCATTGGAGTAACAAAAATATCGACAACAGACTACCTTTCATGATGAAAACCCTGCCATCCATTGTAGTAAGAAAAATATCGACAACAAACTATGTTCCATATTGACGAGGCTACCATCCATTGGAGTAACAAAAATATCGACAACGGACTACCTTCCATAATGACAAGGCTACCATCCATTGGAGTAACAAAAATATAGACAACACACTACCTTCCATAATGACAAGGCTACCATCCATTGGAGTAACAAAAATCTCGAAAACAGACTACCTTCCATAATGACGAGGCTAAAATCCATTGGAGTAACAAAAATCTCGACAACAAACTACCTTCCATAATGACAAGGCTACCATCCATTGTAGTAACAAAAATATCGACAACAAACTACCTTCCATAATGAAAAGCCTACCGTCCATTGGAGTAACAAAAATCTCAAAAACAGAATACCTTCCATAATGACTAGGCTACCATCCGTTGGAGTAACAAAAATATTGACAATAGACTACCTTCCATAATGAAAAGGCTACCATCCATTGGAGTGACAAAAATCTCGACAACAGACTTCCTTCCATAAGGACAAGGCTACCATCCATTGGAGTAACAAAAATCTCGAAAACAGACTACCTTCCATAATGACAAGGATAAAATCCATTTGAGTAACAAAAACCTCGACAACATACTATATTCCATAATGAAAAGCCTACCATCTATTGGAGTAACAAAAATCTCGAGAACAGAATGCCTTCCATAACGACTAGGTTACCATCCATTAGAGTAACAAAGATATCGACAACAGACTACCTTTTATAATGACAAGGCTACCATATATTGTAATAACCAAAATCTGGACAACAGACTACCTTCCATAATGACAAGGCTACCATACATTGTAGTAACAAAAATGTCGAGAGCAGACTACCTTCCAGAATGACAATGCTACCATCCATTGGAGTAACAATAATCTCGACAATAGACTACCTTCCATAATAAAAAGGCTATCATCCATTGTAGTAACAAAAATCTCGACAACAGAATACCTTCCATAATGACTAGGCTACCATCCATTGGAGTAACAAAGAAATCGACAATAGACTACCTTCCATAATGACAAGGCTAACATCCATTGGAGTAACAAAAATCTCGACAAATGAATACCTTCCATAATGACAAGGCTACCATCCATTAGAGTAGTGAAAATATCAACAAGAGACTACCTTCCATAATAACAAGGCTACCATTCATTGGAGTAATGAAAATATCAACAAGAGACTACCTTCCATAATGACAAGGCTACCATCCATTACAGTAATGAAAATATCAACAAGAGACTACCTTACATAATGACAAGGCTACCAACCATTGGAGTGACAAAAACCTCGACAACAGACTACCTTCCATAATGACAAGGCTACCATCCATTGGAGTAACAAAAATATCGACAACAGACTACCTTCCATAATGAAAAGCCTACCATCCAATGGAGTAACAAAAATCTCGACAACAGAATACCTTCCATAATGACTAGGCTACCTTCCATTGGAGTAACAAAGATATCGAAAATAGACTACCTTCCATAATAACAAGGCTACCATCCACTGGAGTGACAAAAATCTCGACAATAGACTACCTTCCATAATGACAAGGCTACCATCCATTGGAGTAACAAAAATCTCAAAAACATACTACCTTCCATAATGACAAGGCTAAAATCCATTGGAGTAACAAAAATCTCGACAACAAACTACCTTCCATAATGACAAGGCTACCATTCATTGTAGTAACAAAAATATCGACAACAAACTAGTTTCCATAATGACAAGGCTACCATCCATTGGAGTAACAAAAATATCGACGACAGACTACATTCTATAATGACAAGGCTACCATCCATTGGAGTAACAAAAATATCGACAACAGACTACCTTCAATGATGAAAAGCCTACCATCCATTGTAGTATGAAAAATATCGAAAACAAACTATGTTCCATAATGACGAGGCTACCATCCATTGGAGTAACAAAAATATCGACAACGGACTACCTTCCATAATGAAAAGGCTACCATCCATTGGAGTAACAAAAATCTCGAAAACAGAATACCTTCCATAATGAAAAGCCTACAATCCATTGGAGTAACAAAAATATCGACAACAGAATACCTTCCATAATGACTAGGCTACCTTCCATTGGAGTAACAAAGATATCGACAATAGACTACCTTCCATAATGACAATGCTACCATCCACTGGAGTGACAAAAATCTCGACAACAGACTACCTTCCATAATGAGAAGACTACCATCCATTGGAGTAACAAAAATATCGACAACAAACTATGTTCCATAATGACGAGGCTACCATCCATTGGAGTAACAAAAATATCGACAACATATTACCTTCCATAATGACAAGGCTACCATCCATTGGAGTAACAAAGAAATCGACAATAGACTACCTTCAATAATGAAAAGGCTAACATCCATTGGTGTAACAAAATTTCTCGACAACAGACTACCTTCCATAATGACAAGGCTACGATCCATTAAAGTAACAAAAATCTTGACAACAGACTACCTTCCATAATTACCAGGCTACCATCCATTAGAGTAGTGAAAATATCAACAAGAGACTACCTTCCATAATGACAAGGCTACCATCCATTGGAGTAATGAAAATATCAACAAGAGACTACCTTCCATAATGACAAGGCTACCATCCATTACAGTAATGAAAATATCAACAAGAGACTACCTTACATAATGACAAGGCTACCAACCATTGGAGTGACAAAAACCTCGACAACAGACTACCTTCCATAATGACAAGGCTACCATCCATTGGAGTAACAAAAATATCGACAACAGACTACCTTCCATAATGAAAAGCCTACCATCCATTGGAGTAACAAAAATCTCGACAACATAATGACTAGGCTACCTTCCATTGGAGTAAAAAACATATCGACAATAGACTACCTTCCATAATGACAAGGCTACCATCCACTGGAGTGACAAAAATCTCGACAACAGACTACCTTCCATAATGACAATGCTACCATCCATTGGAGTAACAAAAATCTCGAAAACAGACTACCTTCCATAATGACAAGGCTAAAATCCATTGGAGTAACAAAAATATCGACAACAAACTACCTTCCATAATGACAAGGCCACCATCCATTGTAGTAACAAAAATATCAACAACAAACTTATTTCCATAATGACAAGGCTACCATCCATTGGAGTAACAAAAATATCGACAGCAGACTACATTCCATAATGACAAGGCTACCATCCGTTGGAGTAACAAAAATATCGACAATAGACTACCTTTCATGATGAAAACCCTGCCATCCATTGTAGTAAGAAAAATATCGACAACAAACTATGTTCCATAATAACGAGGCTACCATCCATTGGAGTAACAAAAATATCGACAACGGACTACCTTCCATAATGAAAAGCCTACCATCCATTGGAGTAACAAAAATCTCGACAACAGAATACCTTCCATAATGACTAGGCTACCTTCCATTGGAGTAACAAATATATCGACAATAGACTACCTTCCATAATGACAATGCTACCATCCACTGGAGTGACAAAAATATAGACAACAGACTACCTTCCATAATGACAAGGCTACCATCCATTGGAGTAACAAAAATCTCGAAAACAGACTACCTTCCATAATGACGAGGCTAAAATCCATTGGAGTAACAAAAATCTCGACAACAAACTACCTTCCATAATGACAAGGCTACCATCCATTGTAGTAACAAAAATATCGACAACAAACTATGTTCCATAATGACGAGGCTACCATCCATTGGAGTAACAAAAATATTGACAACAGACTACCTTCCATAAAGACAAGATTACCATCCTTTGGAGTAACAATGAAATCGACAATAGACTACCTTCCATAATGACAAGGCTAACATCCATTAGTGTAACAAAATATCTCGACAACAGACTACGTTCCATAATGACAAGGCTATGATCCATTAGAGTAACAAAAATCTTGACAACAAACTACTTTCCATAATGACAAGGCTACCATCAATTAGAGTAGTGAAAATATCAACAAGAGACTACCTTCCATAATGACAAGGCTACCATCCATTGGAGTAACGAAAATATCAACAAGAGACTACCTTCCATAATGACAAGGCTACCATCCATGGCAGTAATGAAAATATCAACAAGAGACTACCTTACATAATGACAAGGCTACCAACCATTGGAGTGACAAAAACCTCAACAACAGACTACCTTCCATAATGACAAGGCTACCATCCATTGGAGTAACAAAAATATCGACAACAGACTACCTTCCATTATGAAAAGCCTACCATCCATTGGAGTAACAAAAATCTCGACAACAGAATACCTTCCATAATGAATAGGCTACCTTCCATTGTAGTAACAAAGATATCGACAATAGACTACCTTCCATAATGACAAGGCTACCATCCACTGGAGTGACAAAAATCTCGACAACAGACTACCTTCCATAATGACAAGGCTACCATCCATTGGAGTAATGAAAATATCAACAAGAGACTACCTTCCATAATGACAAGGCTACCATCCATTGCAGTAATGAAAATATCAACAAGAGACTACATTACATAATGACAAGGCTACCAACCATTGGAGTGACAAAAACCTCAACAACAGACTACCTTCCATAATGACAGGCTACCATCCATTGTAGTAACAAAAATATCGACAACAGACTACCTTCCATAATGAAAAGCCTACCATCCATTGGAGTAACAAAAATCTCGACAACAGAATACCTTCCATAATGACTAGGCTACCTTCCATTGGAGTAACAAAGATATCGACAATAGACTACCTTCCATAATGACAAGGCTACCATCCACTGGAGTGACAAAAATCTCGACAACAGACTACCTTCCATAATGACAAGGCTACCATCCATTGGAGTAATGAAAATATCAACAAGAGACTACCTTCCATAATGACAAGGCTACCATCCATTGCAGTAATGAAAATATCAACAAGAGACTACCTTACATAATGACAAGGCTACCAACCATTGGAGTGACAAAAACCTCGACAACAGACTACCTTCCATAATGACAAGGCTACCATCCATTGGAGTAACAAAAATATCGACAACAGACTACCTTCCATAATGAAAAGCCTACCATCCATTGGAGTAACAAAAATCTCGACAACATAATGACTAGGCTACCTTCCATTAGAGTAAAAAACATATCGACAATAGACTACCTTCCATAATGACAAGGCTACCATCCACTGGAGTGACAAAAATCTCGACAACAGACTACCTTCCATAATGACAATGCTACCATCCATTGGAGTAACAAAAATCTCGAAAACAGACTACCTTCCATAATGACAAGGCTAAAATCCATTGGAGTAACAAAAATCTCGACAACAAACTACCTTCCATAATGACAAGGCCACCATCCATTGTAGTAACAAAAATATCAACAACAAACTTGTTTCCATAATGACAAGGCTACCATCCTTTGGAGTAACAAAAATATCGACAGCAGACTACATTCCATAATGACAAGGCTACCATCCATTGGATTAACAAAAATATCGACAACAGACTACCTTTCATGATGAAAACCCTGCCATCCATTGTAGTAAGAAAAATATCGACAACAAACTATGTTCCATAATGACGAGGCTACCATCCATTGGAGTAACAAAAATATCGACAACGGACTACCTTCCATAATGACAAGGCTACCATCCATTGGAGGAACAAAAATATCGACAACAAACCACCTTCCATAATGAAAAGCTTACCATCCATTGGAGTAACAAAAATCTCGACAACAGAATACCTTCCATAATGACTAGGCTACCTTCCATTGGAGTAACAAATATATCGACAATAGACTACCTTCCATAATGACAATGCTACCATCCACTAGAGTGACAAAAATATAGACAACAGACTACCTTCCATAATGACAAGGCTACCATCCATTGGAGTAACAAAAATCTCGAAAACAGACTACCTTCCATAATGATGAGGCTAAAATCCATTGGAGTAACAAAAATCTCGACAACAAACTACCTTCCATAATGACAAGGCTACCATCCATTGTAGTAACAAAAATATAGACAACAAACTATGTTCCATAATGACGAGGCTACCATCCATTGGAGTAACAAAAATATCGACAACAGACTACCTTCCATAAAGACAAGGCTACCATCCATTGGAGTAACAAAGAAATCGACAATAGACTACCTTCCATAATGACAAGGATAACATCCATTAGTGTAACAAAATATCTCGACAACAGACTACCTTCCATAATGACAAGGCTATGATCCATTAGAGTAACAAAAATCTTGACAACAAACTACTTTCCATAATGACAAGGTTACCATCAATTAGAGTAGTTAAAATATCAACAAGAGACTACCTTCCATAATGACAAGACTACCATCCATTGGAGTAATGAAAATATCAACAAGAGACTACCTTCCATAATGACAAGGCTACCATCCGTTGCAGTAATAAAAATATCAACAAGAGACTACCTTCCATAATGACAAGGCTACCATCCATTGGAGTAACAAAAATATCGACAACAGACTACCTTCCATAATGAAAAGCCTACCATCCATTGGAGTAACAAAAATCTCGACAACAGAATACCTTCCATAATGACTAGGCTACCTTCCATTGTAGTAACAAAGATATCGACAATAGACTACCTTCCATAATGACAAGGCTACCATCCACTGGAGTGACAAAAATCTCGACAACAGACTACCTTCCATAATGACAAGGCTACCATCCATTGGAGTAATGAAAATATCAACAAGAGACTACCTTCCATAATGACAAGGCTACCATCCATTGCAGTAATGAAAATATCAACAAGAGACTACCTTACATAATGACAAGGCTACCAACCATTGGAGTGACAAAAACCTCGACAACAGACTACCTTCCATAATGACAAGGCTACCATCCATTGGAGTAACAAAAATATCGACAACAGACTACCTTCCATAATGAAAAGCCTACCATCCATTGGAGTAACAAAAATCTTGACAACATAATGACTAGGCTACCTTCCATTGGAGTAAAAAACATATCGACAATAGACTACCTTCCATAATGACAAGGCTACCATCCACTGGAGTGACAAAAATATCGACAACAGACTACCTTCCATAATGACAATGCTACCATCCATTAGAGTAACAAAAATCTCGAAAACAGACTACCTTCCATAATGACAAGGCTAAAATCCATTGGAGTAACAAAAATCTCGACAACAAACTACCTTCCATAATGACAAGGCCACCATCCATTGTAGTAACAAAAATATCAACAACAAACTTGTTTCCATAATGACAAGGCTACCATCCATTGGAGTAACAAAAATATCGACAGCAGACTACATTCCATAATGACAAGGCTACCATCCATTGGAGTAACAAAAATATCGACAACAGACTACCTTTCATGATGAAAACCCTGCCATCCATTGTAGTAAGAAAAATATCGACAACAAACTATGTTCCATAATGACGAGGCTACCATCCATTGGAGTAACAAAAATATCGACAACGGACTACCTTCCATAATGACAAGGCTACCATCCATTGGAGGAACAAAAATATCGACAACAAACTACCTTCCATAATGAAAAGCTTACCATCCATTGGAGTAACAAAAATCTCGACAACAGAATACCTTCCATAATGACTAGGCTACCTTCCATTGGAGTAACAAATATATCGACAATAGACTACCTTCCATAATGACAATGCTACCATCCACTGGAGTGACAAAAATATAGACAACAGACTACCTTCCATAATGACAAGGCTACCATCCATTGGAGTAACAAAAATCTCGAAAACAGACTACCTTCCATAATGACGAGGCTAAAATCCATTGGAGTAACAAAAATCTCGACAACAAACTACCTTCCATAATGACAAGGCTACCATCCATTGTAGTAACAAAAATATCGACAACAAACTATGTTCCATAATGACGAGGCTACCATCCATTGGAGTAACAAAAATATTGACAACAGACTACCTTCCATAAAGACAAGATTACCATCCATTGGAGTAACAAAGAAATCGACAATAGACTACCTTCCATAATGACAAGGCTAACATCCATTAGTGTAACAAAATATCTCGACAACAGACTACCTTCCATAATGACAAGGCTATGATCCATTAGAGTAACAAAAATCTTGACAACAAACTACTTTCCATAATGACAAGGCTACCATCAATTAGAGTAGTGAAAATATCAACAAGAGACTACCTTCCATAATGAAAAGGCTACCATCCATTGGAGTAATGAAAATATCAACAAGAGACTACCTTCCATAATGACAAGGCTACCATCCATTGCAGTAATGAAAATATCAACAAGAGACTACCTTACATAATGACAAGGCTACCAACCATTGGAGTGACAAAAACCTCAACAACAGACTACCTTCCATAATGACAAGGCTACCATCCATTGGAGTAACAAAAATATCGACAACAGACTACCTTCCATAATGAAAAGCCTACCATCCATTGGAGTAACAAAAATCTCGACAACAGAATACCTTCCATAATGAATAGGCTACCTTCCATTGTAGTAACAAAGATATCGACAATAGACTACCTTCCATAATGACAAGGCTACCATCCACTGGAGTGACAAAAATCTCGACAACAGACTACCTTCCATAATGACAAGGCTACCATCCATTGGAGTAATGAAAATATCAACAAGAGACTACCTTCCATAATGACAAGGCTACCATTCATTGCAGTAATGAAAATATCAACAAGAGACTACATTACATAATGACAAGGCTACCAACCATTGGAGTGACAAAAACCTCAACAACAGACTACCTTCCATAATGACAAGGCTACCATCCATTGGAGTAACAAAAATATCGACAACAGACTACCTTCCATAATGAAAAGCCTACCATCCATTGGAGTAACAAAAATCTCGACAACAGAATACCTTCCATAATGACTAGGCTACCTTCCATTGTAGTAACAAATATATCGACAATAGACTACCTTCCATAATGACAATGCTACCATCCACTGGAGTGACAAAAATATAGACAACAGACTACCTTCCATAATGACAAGGCTACCATCCATTGGAGTAACAAAAATCTCGAAAACAGACTACCTTCCATAATGACGAGGCTAAAATCCATTGGAGTAACAAAAATCTCGACAACAAACTACCTTCCATAATGACAAGGCTACCATCCATTGTAGTAACAAAAATATTGACAACAAACTATGTTCCATAATGACGAGGCTACCATCCATTGGAGTAACAAAAATATTGACAACAGACTACCTTCCATAAAGACAAGATTAGCATCCATTGGAGTAACAAAGAAATCGACAATAGACTACCTTCCATAATGACAAGGCTAACATCCATTAGTGTAACAAAATATCTCGACAACAGACTACCTTCCATAATGACAAGGCTATGATCCATTACAGTAACAAAAATCTTGACAACAAACTACTTTCCATAATGACAAGGCTACCATCCATTAGAGTAGTGAAAATATCAACAAGAGACTACCTTCCATAATGACAATGCTACCATCCATTGGAGTAATGAAAATCTCAACAAGAGACTACCTTCCATAATAAAAAGGCTACCATCCATTCCAGTAATGAAAATATCAACAAGAGACTACCTTACATAATGACAAGGCTACCAACCATTGGAGTGACAAAAACCTCAACAACAAACTACCTTCCATAATGACAAGGCTACCATCCATTGGAGTAACAAAAATATCGACAACAGACTACCTTCCATAATGAAAAGCCTACCATCCATTGGAGTAACAAAAATCTCGACAACAGAATACCTTCCATAATGACTAGGCTACCTTCCATTGTAGTAACAAAGATATCGACAATAGACTACCTTCCATAATGACAAGGCTACCATCCACTGGAGTGACAAAAACCTCGACAACAGACTACCTTCCATAATGACAAGGCTACCATCCATTGGAGTAACAAAAATCTCGAAAAAAGACTACCTTCCATAATGACAAGGCTAAAATACATTGGAGTAACAAAATTCTCGACAACATAATACCTTCCATAATGACTAGGCTACCTTCCATTGGAGTAACAAATTTATCGAAAATAGACTACCTTCCATAATGACAATGCTGCCATCCACTGGAGTGACAAAAATCTAGACAACAGACTACCTTCCATAATGACAAGGCTACCATCCATTGGAGTAACAAAAATCTCGAAAACAGACTACCTTCCATAATGACAAGGCTAAAATCCATTGGAGTAACAAAAATCTCGACAACAAACTACCCTCCATAATGACAAGGCTACCATCCATTGTAGTAACAAAAATATCGACAACAAACTATGTTCCCTAATGACGAGGCTACCATCCATTGTAGTAACAAAAATATCGACAACAGACTACATTCCATAATGACAAGGCTACCATCCATTGGAGTAACAAAAATATCGATAACAGACTACCTTCAATAATGACAAGGCTACCATCCATTGGAGTAATGAAAATATCAACAAGAGACTACCTTCCATAATGACAAGGCTACCATTCATTGCAGTAATGAAAATATCAACAAGAGACTACATTACATAATGACAAGGCTACCAACCATTGGAGTGACAAAAACCTCAACAACAGACTACCTTCCATAATGACAAGGCTACCATCCATTGGAGTAACAAAAATATCGACAACAGACTACCTTCCATAATGAAAAGCCTACCATCCATTGGAGTAACAAAAATCTCGACAACAGAATACCTTCCATAATGACTAGGCTACCTTCCATTGTAGTAACAAATATATCGACAATAGACTACCTTCCATAATGACAATGCTACCATCCACTGGAGTGACAAAAATATAGACAACAGACTACCTTCCATAATGACAAGGCTACCATCCATTGGAGTAACAAAAATCTCGAAAACAGACTACCTTCCATAATGACGAGGCTAAAATCCATTGGAGTAACAAAAATCTCGACAACAAACTACCTTCCATAATGACAAGGCTACCATCCATTGTAGTAACAAAAATATTGACAACAAACTATGTTCCATAATGACGAGGCTACCATCCATTGGAGTAACAAAAATATTGACAACAGACTACCTTCCATAAAGACAAGATTAGCATCCATTGGAGTAACAAAGAAATCGACAATAGACTACCTTCCATAATGACAAGGCTAACATCCATTAGTGTAACAAAATATCTCGACAACAGACTACCTTCCATAATGACAAGGCTATGATCCATTACAGTAACAAAAATCTTGACAACAAACTACTTTCCATAATGACAAGGCTACCATCCATTAGAGTAGTGAAAATATCAACAAGAGACTACCTTCCATAATGACAAGGCTACCATCCATTGGAGTAATGAAAATCTCAACAAGAGACTACCTTCCATAATAAAAAGGCTACCATCCATTCCAGTAATGAAAATATCAACAAGAGACTACCTTACATAATGACAAGGCTACCAACCATTGGAGTGACAAAAACCTCAACAACAAACTACCTTCCATAATGACAAGGCTACCATCCATTGGAGTAACAAAAATATCGACAACAGACTACCTTCCATAATGAAAAGCCTACCATCCATTGGAGTAACAAAAATCTCGACAACAGAATACCTTCCATAATGACTAGGCTACCTTCCATTGTAGTAACAAAGATATCGACAATAGACTACCTTCCATAATGACAAGGCTACCATCCACTGGAGTGACAAAAACCTCGACAACAGACTACCTTCCATAATGACAAGGCTACCATCCATTGGAGTAACAAAAATCTCGAAAAAAGACTACCTTCCATAATGACAAGGCTAAAATACATTGGAGTAACAAAATTCTCGACAACATAATACCTTCCATAATGACTAGGCTACCTTCCATTGGAGTAACAAATTTATCGAAAATAGACTACCTTCCATAATGACAATGCTGCCATCCACTGGAGTGACAAAAATCTAGACAACAGACTACCTTCCATAATGACAAGGCTACCATCCATTGGAGTAACAAAAATCTCGAAAACAGACTACCTTCCATAATGACAAGGCTAAAATCCATTGGAGTAACAAAAATCTCGACAACAAACTACCCTCCATAATGACAAGGCTACCATCCATTGTAGTAACAAAAATATCGACAACAAACTATGTTCCCTAATGACGAGGCTACCATCCATTGTAGTAACAAAAATATCGACAACAGACTACATTCCATAATGACAAGGCTACCATCCATTGGAGTAACAAAAATATCGATAACAGACTACCTTCAATAATGAAAAGCCTACCATCCATTGTAGTAAGAAAAATATCGACAACAAACTATGTTCCATAATGACGAGGCTACCATCCATTGGAGTAACAAAAATATCGACAACATACTACCTTCCATAATGACAAGGCTACCATCCATTGGGATAACAAAGATATCGACAATAGACTACCTTCCATAATGACAATGCTACCATCCACTGGAGTGACAAAAATCTCGACAACACACTACCTTCCATAATGACAAGGCTACCATCCATTGGAGCAACAAAAATCTCGAAAAAAGACCCCCTTCCATAATGACA
This sequence comes from Vicia faba, assembly GCA_948472305.1. NCBI lineage: Eukaryota > Viridiplantae > Streptophyta > Magnoliopsida > Fabales > Fabaceae > Vicia > Vicia faba. The sequence continues at coordinate 746,614,290 of OX451738.1, forward strand.
AGGCTAAAATCCATTGGAGTAACAAAAATATCGACAACAGAATACCTTCCATAATGACTAGGCTACCTTCCATTGGAGTAACAAAGATATCGACAATAGACTACCTTCCATAATGAGAAGGCTACCATCCACTGGAGTGACAAAAATCTCGACAATAGACTACCTTCCATAATGACAAGGCTACCATCCATTGGAGTAACAAAAATCTCGAAAACAGACTACCTTCCATAATGACAAGGCTAAAATACATTAGAGTAACAAAAATATCGACAACAGAATACCTTCCATAATGACTAGTCTACCTTCCATTGGAGTAACAAAGATATCGACAATAGACTACCTTCCATAATGACAAGGCTACCATCCACTGGAGTGACAAAAATCTCGACAACAGACTACCTTTCATAATGACAAGGCTACCATCCATTGGAGTAACAAAAATCTTGAAAACAGACTACCTTCCGTAAGGACAAGGCTAAAATACATTAGAGTAACAAAAATATCGACAACAAACTACCTTCCATAATGACAAGGCTACCATCCGTTGTAGTAACAAAAATATCGACAACAAATTATGTTCCATAATGACGAGGCTACCATCCATTGGAGTAACAAAAATATCGACAACAGACTACCTTCCATAATGACAAGGCTACCATCCATTGGAGTAACAAAGAAATCGACAATAGACTACCTTCCATAATGACAAGGCTAACATCCATTGGTGAAACAAAATATCTCGACAACAGACTACCTTCCATAATGACAAGGCTACGATCCATTAGAGTAACAAAAATCTTGACAACAAACTACTTTCCATAATGACAAGGCTACCATCCATTAGAGTAGTGAAAATATCAACAAGAGCTACCTTCCATAATGACAAGGCTACCATCCATTGGAGTAATGAAAATATCAACAAGAGACTACCTTCCATAATGACAAGGCTACCATCCATTGCAGTAATGAAAATATCAACAAGAGACTACCTTACATAATGACAAGGCTACCAACCATTGGAGTGACAAAAACCTCAACAACAGACTACCTTCCATAATGACAAGGCTACCATCCATTGGAGTAACAAAAATCTCGAAAACAGACTACCTTCCATAATGACAAGGCTAAAATACATTAGAGTAACAAAAATATCGACAACAGAATACCTTCCATAATGACTAGGCTACCTTCCATTGGAGTAACAAAGATATCGACAATAGACTACCTTCCATAATGACAAGGCTACTATCCACTGGAGTGACAAAAATCTCGACAACAGACTACCTTCCATAATGACAAGGCTACCATCCATTGGAGTAGCAAAAATCTTGAAAACAGACTACCTTCCGTAATGACAAGGCTAAAATACATTAGAGTAACAAAAATATCGACAACAAACTACCTTCCATAATGACAAGGCTACCATCCGTTGTAGTAACAAAAATATCGACAACAAATTATGTTCCATAATGACGAGGCTACCATCCATTGGAGTAACAAAAATATCGACAACAGACTACCTTCCATAATGACAAGGCTACCATCCATTGGATTAACAAAGAAATCGACAATAGACTACCTTCCATAATGACAAGGCTAACATCCATTGGTGTAACAAAATATCTCGACAACAGACTACCTTCCATAATCACAAGGCTACGATCCATTAGAGTAACAAAAATCTTGACAACAAACTACTTTCCATAATGACAAGGCTACCATCCATTAGAGTAGTGAAAATATCAACAAGAGACTACCTTCCATAATGACAAGGCTACCATCCATTGGAGTAATGAAAATATCAACAAGAGACTACCTTCCATAATGACAAGGCTACCATCCATTGCAGTAATGAAAATATCAACAAGAGACTACCTTACATAATGACAAGGCTACCAACCATTGGAGTGACAAAAACCTCAACAACAGACTACCTTCCATAATGACAAGGCTACCATCCATTGGAGTAACAAAAATATCGACAACAGACTACCTTCCATAATGAAAAGCCTACCATCCATTGGAGTAACAAAAATCTCGACAACAGAATACCTTCCATAATGACTAGGCTACCTTCCATTGGAGTAACAAAGATATCGACAATAGACTACCTTCCATAATGACAAGGCTACCATCCACTGGAGTGACAAAAATCTCGACAACAGACTACCTTCCATAATGACAAGGCTACCATCCATTGGAGTAACAAAAATCTCGAAAACAGACTACCTTCCATAATGACAAGGCTAAAATACATTGGAGTAACAAAAATCTCGACAACAAACTACCTTCCATAATGACAAGGCCACCATCCATTGTAGTAACAAAAATATCAACAACAAACTTGTTTCCATAATGACAAGGCTACCATCCATTGGAGTAACAAAAATATCGACAGAAGACTACATTCCATAATGACAAGGCTACCATCCATTGGAGTAACAAAAATATCGAGAATAGACTACCTTCCATGATGAAAAGCCTGCCATCCATTGTAGTACGAAAAATATTGACAACAATCTATGTTCCATAATGACGAGGCTACCATCCATTGGAGTAACAAAAATATCGACAACGGACTACCTTCCATAATGACAAGGCTACCATCCATTGGAGTAACAAAAATATCGACAACAGACTACCTTCCATAATGAAAAGCCTACCATCCATTGGAGTAACAAAAATCTCGACAACATAATACCTTCCATAATGACTAGGCTACCTTCCATTGGAGTAACAAAGATATCGACAATAGACTACCTTCCATAATGACAATTCTACCATCCACTGGAGTGACTAAAATCTAGACAACAGACTACCTTCCATAATGACAAGGCTACCATCCATTGGAGTAACAAAAATCTCGAAAATAGACTACCTTCCATAATGACAAGGCTAAAATCCATTGGAGTAACAAAAATCTCGACAACAAACTACCCTCCATAATGACAAGGCTACCATCCATTGTAGTAACAAAAATATCGACAACAAACTATGTTCCATAATGACGAGGCTACCATCCATTGGAGTAACAAAAATATCGACAACAGACTACATTCCATAATGACAAGGCTACCATCCATTGGTGTAACAAAAATATCGATAACAGTCTACCTTCAATAATGAAAAGCCTACCATCCATTGTAGTAAGAAAAATATCGACAACAAACTATGTTCCATAATGACGAGGCTACCATCCATTGGAGTAACAAAAATATCGACAACATACTACCTTCCATAATGACAAGGCTACCATCCATTGGGATAACAAAGATATCGAAAATAGACTACCTTCCATAATGACAATGCTACCATCCACTGGATTGACAAAAATCTCGACAACAGACTACCTTCCATAATGACAAGGCTACCATCCATTGGAGTAACAAAAATCTCGAAAACAGACTACCTTCCATAATGACAAGGCTAAAATACATTAGAGTAACAAAAATATCGACAACAGAATACCTTCCATAATGACTAGGCTACCTTCCATTGGAGTAACAAAGATATCGACAACAAACTATGTTCCATAATGACGAGGCTACCATCCATTGGAGTAACAAAAATATCGACAACAGACTACCTTTCATAATGACAAGGCTACCATCCATTGGAGTAACAAAGAAATCGACAATAGACTACCTTCCATAATGACAAGGCTAACATCTATTGGTGTAACAAAATATCTCGACAACAGACTACCTTCCATAATGACAAGGCTACCATCCATTAGAGTAGTGAAAATATCAACAAGAGACTACCTTCCATAATGACAAGGCTACCATCCATTGGAGTAATGAAAATATCAACAAGAGACTACCTTCCATAATGACAAGGCTACCATCCATTGCAGTAATGAAAATATCAACAAGAGACTACCTTACATAATGACAAGGCTACCAACCATTAGAGTGACAAAAACCTCAACAACAGACTACCTTCCATAATGACAAGGCTACCATCCATTGGAGTAACAAAAATATCGACAACAGACTACCTTCCATAATGAAAAGCCTACCATCCAATGGAGTAACAAAAATCTCGACAACAGAATACCTTCCATAATGACTAGGCTACCTTCCATTGGAGTAACAAAGATATCAACAATAGACTACCTTCCATAATGACAATGCTACCATCCACTGGAGTGACAAAAATCTAGACAACAAACTACCTTCCATAATGACAAGGCTACCATCCATTGGAGTAACAAAAATCTCGAAAACAGACTACCTTCCATAATGACAAGGCTAAAATCCATTGGAGTAACAAAAATCTCGACAACAAACTACCCTCCATAATGACAAGGCTACCATCCATTGGAGTAACAAAAATATCGACAATAGACTACCTTCCATAATGAAAAGCCTACCATCCATTGGAGTAACAAAAATCTCGACAACAGAATACCTTCCATAATGACTAGGCTACCTTCCATTGGAGTAACAAAGATATCGACAATAGACTACCTTCCATAATGACAAGGCTACCATCCACTGGAGTGACAAAAATCTCGACAACAGACTACCTTCCATAATGACAAGGCTACCATCCATTGGAGTAACAAAAATATCAACAACAAACTTGTTTCCATAATGACAAGGCTACCATCCATTGGAGTAACAAAAATATCGACAGAAGACTACATTCCATAATGACAAGGCTACCATCCATTGGAGTAACAAAAATATCGAGAATAGACTACCTTCCATGATGAAAAGCCTGCCATCCATTGTAGTACGAAAAATATTGACAACAATCTATGTTCCATAATGACGAGGCTACCATCCATTGGAGTAACAAAAATATCGACAATGGACTACCTTCCATAATGACAAGGCTACCATCCATTGGAGTAACAAAAATATCGACAACAGACTACCTTCCATAATGAAAAGCCTACCATCCATTGGAGTAACAAAAATCTCGACAACATAATACCTTCCATAATGACTAGGCTACCTTCCATTGGAGTAACAAAGATATCGACAATAGACTACCTTCCATAATGACAATTCTACCATCCACTGGAGTGACTAAAATCTAGACAACAGACTACCTTCCATAATGACAAGGCTACCATCCATTGGAGTAACAAAAATCTCGAAAATAGACTACCTTCCATAATGACAAGGCTAAAATCCATTGGAGTAACAAAAATCTCGACAACAAACTACCCTCCATAATGACAAGGCTACCATCCATTGTAGTAACAAAAATATCGACAACAAACTATGTTCCATAATGACGAGGCTACCATCCATTGGAGTAACAAAAATATCGACAACAGACTACATTCCATAATGACAAGGCTACCATCCATTGGTGTAACAAAAATATCGATAACAGTCTACCTTCAATAATGAAAAGCCTACCATCCATTGTAGTAAGAAAAATATCGACAACAAACTATGTTCCATAATGACGAGGCTACCATCCATTGGAGTAACAAAAATATCGACAACATACTACCTTCCATAATGACAAGGCTACCATCCATTGGGATAACAAAGATATCGAAAATAGACTACCTTCCATAATGACAATGCTACCATCCACTGGATTGACAAAAATCTCGACAACAGACTACCTTCCATAATGACAAGGCTACCATCCATTGGAGTAACAAAAATCTCGAAAACAGACTACCTTCCATAATGACAAGGCTAAAATACATTAGAGTAACAAAAATATCGACAACAGAATACCTTCCATAATGACTAGGCTACCTTCCATTGGAGTAACAAAGATATCGACAACAAACTATGTTCCATAATGACGAGGCTACCATCCATTGGAGTAACAAAAATATCGACAACAGACTACCTTTCATAATGACAAGGCTACCATCCATTGGAGTAACAAAGAAATCGACAATAGACTACCTTCCATAATGACAAGGCTAACATCTATTGGTGTAACAAAATATCTCGACAACAGACTACCTTCCATAATGACAAGGCTACCATCCATTAGAGTAGTGAAAATATCAACAAGAGACTACCTTCCATAATGACAAGGCTACCATCCATTGGAGTAATGAAAATATCAACAAGAGACTACCTTCCATAATGACAAGGCTACCATCCATTGCAGTAATGAAAATATCAACAAGAGACTACCTTACATAATGACAAGGCTACCAACCATTAGAGTGACAAAAACCTCAACAACAGACTACCTTCCATAATGACAAGGCTACCATCCATTGGAGTAACAAAAATATCGACAACAGACTACCTTCCATAATGAAAAGCCTACCATCCAATGGAGTAACAAAAATCTCGACAACAGAATACCTTCCATAATGACTAGGCTACCTTCCATTGGAGTAACAAAGATATCAACAATAGACTACCTTCCATAATGACAATGCTACCATCCACTGGAGTGACAAAAATCTAGACAACAAACTACCTTCCATAATGACAAGGCTACCATCCATTGGAGTAACAAAAATCTCGAAAACAGACTACCTTCCATAATGACAAGGCTAAAATCCATTGGAGTAACAAAAATCTCGACAACAAACTACCCTCCATAATGACAAGGCTACCATCCATTGGAGTAACAAAAATATCGACAATAGACTACCTTCCATAATGAAAAGCCTACCATCCATTGGAGTAACAAAAATCTCGACAACAGAATACCTTCCATAATGACTAGGCTACCTTCCATTGGAGTAACAAATATATCGACAATAGACTACCTTCCATAATGACAAGGCTACCATCCACTGGAGTGACAAAAATCTCGACAACAGACTACCTTCCATAATGACAAGGCTACCATCCATTGGAGTAACAAAAATTTCGAAAACAGACTACCTTCCATAATGACAAGGCTAAAATACATTGGAGTAACAAAAATCTCGACAACAAACTACCTTCCATAATGACAAGGCCACCATCCATTGTAGTAACAAAAATATCAACAACAAACTTGTTTCCATAATGACAAGGCTACCATCCATTGGAGTAACAAAAATATCGACAGAAGACTACATTCCATAATGACAAGGCTACCATCCATTGGAGTAACAAAAATATCGAGACTAGACTACCTTCCATGATGAAAAGCCTGCCATCCATTGTAGTAAGAAAAATATTGACAACAATCTATGTTCCATAATGACGAGGCTACCATCCATTGGAGTAACAAAAATATCGACAACGGACTACCTTCCATAATGACAAGGCTACCATCCATTGGAGTAACAAAAATATCGACAACAGACTACCTTCCATAATGAAAAGCCTACCATCCATTGGAGTAACAAAAATCTCGACAACATAATACCTTCCATAATGACTAGGCTACCTTCCATTGGAGTAACAAAGATATCGACAATAGACTAGCTTCCATAATGACAATTCTACCATCCACTGGAGTGACAAAAATCTAGACAACAGACTACCTTCCATAATGACAAGGCTACCATCCATTGGAGTAACAAAAATCTCGAAAATAGACTACCTTCCATAATGACAAGGCTAAAATCCATTGGAGTAACAAAAATCTCGACAACAAACTACCCTCCATAATGACAAGGCTACCATCCATTGTAGTAACAAAAATATCGAAAACAAACTATGTTCCATAATGACGAGGCTACCATCCATTGGAGTAACAAAAATATCGACAACAGACTACATTCCATAATGACAAGGCTACCATCCATTGGAGTAACAAAAATATCGAGAATAGACTACCTTCCATGATGAAAAGCCTGCCATCCATTGTAGTAAGAAAAATATTGACAACAATCTATGTTCCATAATGACGAGGCTACCATCCATTGGAGTAACAAAAATATCGACAACGGACTACCTTCCATAATGACAAGGCTACCATCCATTGGAGTAACAAAAATATCGACAACAGACTACCTTCCATAATGAAAAGCCTACCATCCATTGGAGTAACAAAAATCTCGACAACATAATACCTTACATAATGACTAGGCTACCTTCCATTGGAGTAACAAAGATATCGACAATAGACTACCTTCCATAATGACAATTCTACCATCCACTGGAGTGACAAAAATCTAGACAACAGACTACCTTCCATAATGACAAGGCTACCATCCATTGGAGTAACAAAAATCTCGAAAATAGACTACCTTCCATAATGACAAGGCTAAAATCCATTGGAGTAACAAAAATCTCGAAAACAAACTACCCTCCATAATGACAAGGCTACCATCCATTGTAGTAACAAAAATATCGAATACAAAATATGTTCCATAATGACGAGGCTACCATCCATTGGAGTAACAAAAATATCGACAACAGACTACATTCCATAATGACAAGGCTACCATCCATTGGAGTAACAAAAATATCGATAACAGACTACCTTCAATAATGAAAAGCCTACCATCCATTGTAGTAAGAAAAATATCGACAACAAACTATGTTCCATAATGACGAGGCTACCATCCATTGGAGTAACAAAAATATCGACAACAGACTACCTTTCATAATGACAAGGCTACCATCCATTGGAGTAACAAAGAAATCGACAATAGACTACCTTCCATAATGACAAGGCTAACATCTATTGGTGTAACAAAATATCTCGACAACAGACTACCTTCCATAATGACAAGGCTACCATCCATTAGAGTAGTGAAAATATCAACAAGAGACTACCTTCCATAATGACAAGGCTACCATCCATTGGAGTAATGAAAATATCAACAAGAGACTACCTTCCATAATGACAAGGCTACCATCCATTGCAGTGATGAAAATATCAACAAGAGACTACCTTACATAATGACAAGGCTACCAACCATTAGAGTGACAAAAACCTCAACAACAGACTACCTTCCATAATGACAAGGCTACCATCCATTGGAGTAACAAAAATATCGACAACAGACTACCTTCCATAATGAAAAGCCTACCATCCAATGGAGTAACAAAAATCTCGACAACAGAATACCTTCCATGATGACTAGGCTACCTTCCATTGGAGTAACAAAGATATCGACAACAAACTACCCTCCATAATGACAAGGCTACCATCCATTGTAGTAACAAAAATATCGACAACAAACTATGTTCCATAATGACGAGGCTACCATCCATTGGAGTAACAAAAATATCGACAACAGACTACCTTCCATAATGACAAGGCTACCATCCATTGGAGTAACAAAGAAATCGACAATAGACTACCTTCCATAATGACAAGGCTAACATCCATTTGTGTAACAAAATATCTCGATAACAGACTACCTTCCATAATGAGAAGGCTACGATCCATTAGAGTAACAAAAATCTTGACAACAAACTACTTTCCATAATGACAAGGCTACCATCCATTAGAGTAGTGAAAATATCAACAAGAGAATACCTTCCATAATGACAAGGCTACCATCCATTGGAGTAATGAAAATATCAAGAAGAGACTACCTTCCATAATGACAAGGCTACCATCCATTGCAGTAATGAAAATATCAACAAGAGACTACCTTACAGAATGACAAGGCTACCAACCATTGGAGTGACAAAAACCTCAACAACAGACTACCTTCCATAATGACAAGGCTACCATCCATTGGAGTAACAAAAATATCGACAACAGACTACCTTCCATAATGAAAAGCCTACCATCCATTGGAGTAACAAAAATCTCGACAATAGAATACCTTCCATAATGACTAGGCTACCTTCCATTGGAGTAACAAAGATATCGACAATAGACTACCTTCCATAATGACAAGGCTACGATCCACTGGAGTGACAAAAATCTCGACAACAGACTACCTTCCATAATGACAAGGCTACCATCCATTGGAGTAACAAAAATCTCGAAAACAGACTACCTTCCATAATGACAAGGCTAAAATCCATTGGAGTAACAAAAATATCGACAACAAACTACCTTCCATAATGACAAGGCCACCATCCATTGTAGTAACAAAAATATCAACAACAAACTTGTTTCCATAATGACAAGGCTACCATCCATTGAGTAACAAAAATATCGACAGAAGACTACATTCAATAATGACAAGGCTACCATCCATTGGAGTAACAAAAATATCGAGAATAGACTACCTTCCATGATGAAAAGCCTGCCATCCATTGTAGTAAGAAAAATATCGACAACAATCTATGTTCCATAATGACGAGGCTACCATCCATTGGAGTAACGAAAATATCGACAACGGACTACCTTCCATAATGACAAGGCTACCATCCATTGGAGTAACAAAAATATCGACAACAGACTACCTTCCATAATGAAAAGCCTACCATCCATTGGAGTAACAAAAATCTCGACAATAGAATACCTTCCATAATGACTAGGCTACCTTCCATTGGAGTAACAAAGATATCGACAATAGACTACCTTCCATAATGACAATGCTACCATCCACTGGAGTGACAAAAATCTAACCAACAGACTACCTTCCATAATGACAAGGCTACCATCCATTGGAGTAACAAAAGTCTCGAAAATAGACTACCTTCCATAATGACAAGGCTAAAATCCATTGGAGTAACAAAAATATCGACAACAAACTACCCTCTATATTGACAAGGCTACCATCGATTGTAGTAACAAAAATATCGACAACAAACTATGTTCCATAATGACGAGGCTACCATCCATTGGAGTAACAAAAATATTGACAACAGACTACATTCCATAATGACAAGGATACCATCCATTGGAGTAACAAAAATATCGACAACAGACTACCTTCAATAATGAAAAGCCTACCATCCATCGTAGTATGAAAAATATCGACAACAAACTATGTTCCATAATGACGAGGCTACCATCCATTGGGATAACAAAAATATCGACAACGGACTACCTTCCATAATGACAAGGCTACCATCCATTGGGATAACAAAGATATCGATAATAGACTACCTTCCATAATGATAATGCTACCATCCACTAGAGTGACAAAAATCTCGACAACAGACTATCTTCCATAATGACAAGGCTACCATCCATTGGAGTAACATAAATCTCGAAAAAAGACCCCCTTCCATAATGACAAGGCTAAAATCCATTGGAGTAACAAAAATATCGACAACAAACTACCTTCCATAATGACAAGGCCACCATCCATTGTAGTAACAAAAATATCAACAACAAACTTGTTTCCATAATGACAAGGCTACCATCCATTGAGTAACAAAAATATCGACAGAAGACTACATTCAATAATGACAAGGCTACCATCCATTGGAGTAACAAAAATATCGAGAATAGACTACCTTCCATGATGAAAAGCCTGCCATCCATTGTAGTAAGAAAAATATCGACAACAATCTATGTTCCATAATGACGAGGCTACCATCCATTGGAGTAACAAAAATATCGACAACGGACTACCTTCCATAATGACAAGGCTACCATCCATTGGAGTAACAAAAATATCGACAACAGACTACCTTCCATAATGAAAAGCCTACCATCCATTGGAGTAACAAAAATCTCGACAATAGAATACCTTCCATAATGACTAGGCTACCTTCCATTGGAGTAACAAAGATATCGACAATAGACTACCTTCCATAATGACAATGCTACCATCCACTGGAGTGACAAAAATCTAACCAACAGACTACCTTCCATAATGACAAGGCTACCATCCATTGGAGTAACAAAAGTCTCGAAAATAGACTACCTTCCATAATGACAAGGCTAAAATCCATTGGAGTAACAAAAATATCGACAACAAACTACCCTCTATATTGACAAGGCTACCATCGATTGTAGTAACAAAAATATCGACAACAAACTATGTTCCATAATGACGAGGCTACCATCCATTGGAGTAACAAAAATATCAACAACAGACTACATTCCATAATGACAAGGATACCATCCATTGGAGTAACAAAAATATCGACAACAGACTACCTTCAATAATGAAAAGCCTACCATCCATCGTAGTATGAAAAATATCGACAACAAACTATGTTCCATAATGACGAGGCTACCATCCATTGGAGTAACAAAAATATCGACAACAGACTACCTTCCATAATGAAAAGCCTACCATCCATTGGAGTAACAAAAATCTCGACAATAGAATACCTTCCATAATGACTAGGCTACCTTCCATTGGAGTAACAAAGATATCGACAATAGACTACCTTCCATAATGACAATGCTACCATCCACTGGAGTGACAAAAATCTAACCAACAGACTACCTTCCATAATGACAAGGCTACCATCCATTGGAGTAACAAAAGTCTCGAAAATAGACTACCTTCCATAATGACAAGGCTAAAATCCATTGGAGTAACAAAAATATCGACAACAAACTACCCTCTATATTGACAAGGCTACCATCGATTGTAGTAACAAAAATATCGACAACAAACTATGTTCCATAATGACGAGGCTACCATCCATTGGAGTAACAAAAATATCAACAACAGACTACATTCCATAATGACAAGGATACCATCCATTGGAGTAACAAAAATATCGACAACAGACTACCTTCAATAATGAAAAGCCTACCATCCATCGTAGTATGAAAAATATCGACAACAAACTATGTTCCATAATGACGAGGCTACCATCCATTGGAGTAACAAAAATATCGACAACGGACTACCTTCCATAATGACAAGGCTACCATCCATTGGGATAACAAAGATATCGATAATAGACTACCTTCCATAATGATAATGCTACCATCCACTAGAGTGACAAAAATCTCGACAACAGACTATCTTCCATAATGACAAGGCTACCATCCATTGGAGTAACATAAATCTCGAAAAAAGACCCCCTTCCATAATGACAAGGCTAAAATCCATTGGAGTAACAAAAATATCGACAACAAACTACCTTCCATAATGACAAGGCTACCATCCATTGTAGTAACAAAAATATCGACAACAAACTATATTCCATAATGACGAGGCTACCATCCATTGGAGTAACAAAAATATCGACAACAGACTACCTTCCATAATGACATGGCTACCATCCATTGGAGTAACAAAGAAATCGACAATAGACTACCTTCCATAATGACAAGGCTAACATCCATTGGTGTAACAAAATATCTCGACAACAGACTACCTTCCATAATGATAAGGCTACGATCCATTAGAGTAACAAAAATCTTGACAACAAACTACCTTCCATAATGACAAGGCTACCATCCATTAGAGTAGTGAAAATATCAACAAGAGACTACCTTCCATAATGACAAGGCTACCATCCATTGGAGTAATGAAAATATCAACAAGAGACTACCTTCCATAATGACAAGGCTACCATCCATTGCAATAATGAAAATATCAACAAGAGACTACCTTACATAACGACAAGGCTACCAACCATTGGAGTGACAAAAACCTCAACAACAGACTACCTTCCATAATGACAAGGCTACCATCCATTGGAGTAACAAAAATATCGACAACAGACTACCTTCCATAATGAAAAGCCTACCATCCATTGGAGTAACAAAAATCTCGACAACAGAATACCTTCCATAATGACTAGGCTACCTTCCATTGGAGTAACAAAGACATCGACAATAGACTACCTTCCATAATGACAAGGCTACCATCCACTGGAGTGACAAAAATCTCGACAACAGACTACCTTCCATAATGACAAGGCTACCATCCATTGGAGTAACAAAAATCTCGAAAATAGACTACCTTCCATAATGACAAGGCTAAAATCCATTGGAGTAACAAAAATCTCGACAACAAACTACCTTCCATAATGACAAGGCCACCATCCATTGTAGTAACAAAAATATCAACAACAAACTTGTTTCCATAATGACAAGGCTACCATCCATTGGAGTAACAAAAATATCGACAGCAGACTACATTCCATAATGACAAGGCTACCATCCATTGGAGTAACAAAAATATCGAGAACAGACTACCTTCCGTGATGAAAAGCCTGCCATCCATTGTAGTAAGAAAAATATCGACAACAATCTATGTTCCATAATGACGAGGCTACCATCCATTGGAGTAACAAAAATATCGACAACGGACTACCTTCCATAATGACAAGGCTACCATCCATTGGAGTAACAAAAATATCGACAATAGACTACCTTCAATAATGAAAAGCCTACCATCCATTGTAGTAAGAAAAATATCGACAACAAACTATGTTCCATAATGACGAGGCTACCATCCATTGGAGTAACAAAAATATCGACAACGGACTACCTTCCATAATGACAAGGCTACCATCCATTGGGATAACAAAGATATCGACAATAGACTACCTTCCATAATGACAATGCTACCATCCACTGGAGTGAAAAAAATCTCGACAACAGACTACCTTCCATAATGACAAGGCTACCATCCATTGGAGTAACAAAAATCTCGAAAAAAGAGCCCCTTCCATAATGACAAGGCTAAAATCAATTGGAGTAACAAAAATATCGACAACAAACTACCTTCCATAATGACAAGGCTACCATCCATTGTAGTAACAAAAATATCGACAACAAACTATGTTCCATAATGACGAGGCTACCATCCATTGGAGTAACAAAAATATCGACAACAAACTACCTTCCATAATGACAAGGCTACCATCCATTGGAGTAACAAAGAACTCGACAACAGACTACCTTCCATAATGACAAGGCTAAAATCCATTGGAGTAACAAAAATCTCGACAACAAACTACCCTCCATAATGACAAGGCTACCATCAATTGTAGTAACAAAAATATCGACAACAAAATATGTTCCATAATGACGAGGCTACCATCCATTGGAGTAACAAAAATATCGACAACAGACTACATTCCATAATGACAAGGCTACCATCCATTGGAGTAACAAAAATATCGACAATAGACTACCTTCAATAATGAAAAGCCTACCATCCATTGTAGTAAGAAAAATATCGACAACAAACTATGTTCCATAATGACGAGGCTACCATCCATTGGAGTAACAAAAATATCGACAGCGGACTACCTTCCATAATGACAAGGCTACCATCCATTGGGATAACAAAGATATCGACAATAGACTACCTTCCATAATGACAATGCTACCATCCACTGGAGTGAAAAAAATCTCGACAACAGACTACCTTCCATAATGACAAGGCTACCATCCATTGGAGTAACAAAAATCTCGAAAAAAGAGCCCCTTCCATAATGACAAGGCTAAAATCCATTGGAGTAACAAAAATATCGACAACAAACTACCTTCCATAATGACAAGGCTACCATCCATTGTAGTAACAAAAATATCGACAACAAACTATGTTCCATAATGACGAGGCTACCATCCATTGGAGTAACAAAAATATCGACAACAAACTACCTTCCATAATGACAAGGCTACCATCCATTGGAGTAACAAAGAACTCGACAACAGACTACCTTCCATAATGACAAGGCTATGATCCATTAGAGTAACAAAAATCTTGACAACAGACTACCTTCCATAATGACAAGGCTACCATCAATTAGAGTAGTGAAAATATCAACAAGAGACTACCTTCCATAATGAAAAGGCTACCATCCATTGCATTAATGAAAATAATAACAAAAGACTACCTTACACAATGACAAGGCTACCAACCATTGGAGTGACAAAAACCTCGACAACAGACTACCTTCCATAATGACAAGGCTACCATCCATTGGAGTAACAAAAATATCGACAACAGACTACCTTCAATAATGAAAATCCTACCATCCATTGGAGTAACAAAAATCTCGACAACAGAATACCTTCCATAATGAGTAGGTTACCTTCCATTGGAGTAACAAAGATATCGACAATAGACTACCTTCCATAATGACAAGGCTACCATCCACTGGAGTGACAAAAATCTCGACAACAGACTACCTTCCATAATGACAAGGCCACCATCCATTGTAGTAACAAAAATATCGCCAACAAACTAGTTTCCATAATGACAAGGCTACCATCCATTGGAGTAACAAAAATATCGACAGCAGACTACATTCCATAATGACAAGGCTACCATCCATTGTAGTAACAAAAATATCGGCAACAGACTACCTTCCATGATGAAAAGCCTACCATCCATTGTAGTAAGAAAAATATCGACAACAAACTATGTTCCATAATGATGAGGCTACCATCCATTGGAGTAACAAAAATATCGACAACAGACCACCTTCCATAATGACAAGGTTACCATCCATTGGAGTAACAAAAATATCGACAAGAGACTACCTTCCATAATGAAAAGCTTACCATCCATTGGAGTAACAAAAATCTCGACAACAGAATAACTTCCATAATGACTAGGCTACCTTCCATTGGAGCAACAAAGATATCGACAATAGACTACCTTCCATAATGACAATGCTACCATCCACTGGAGTGACAAAAATCTCGACAACAGACTACCATCCATAATGACAAGGCTAGCATCCACTGGAGTAACAAAAATCTCGAAAACAAACTACCTTCCATAATGACAAGGCTAAAATCCATTGGAGTAACAAAAATCTCGACAACAAACTACCTTCGATAATGACAAGGCCACCATCCATTGTAGTAACAAAAATATCAACAACAAACTTGTTTCCATAATGACAAGGCTACCATCCATTGGAGTAACAAAAATATCGATAGCAGACTACATTCCATAATGACAAGGCTACCATCCATTGGAGTAACAAAAATATTGAGAACAGACTACCTTCCGTGATGAAAAGCCTGCCATCCATTGTAGTAAGAAAAATATCGACAACAATCTATGTTCCATAATGACGAGGCTACCATCCATTTGAGTAACAAAAATATCGACAACGGATTACCTTCCATAATGACAAGGCTACCATCCATTGGAGTAACAAAAATATCGACAACAGACTACCTTCCATAATGAAAAGCCTACCATCCACTAGAGTAACAAAAATCTCGACAACAGAATACCTTCCATAATGACTAGGCTACCTTCCATTGGAGTAACAAAGATATCGACAATAGACTACCTTCCATAATGACAATGCTACCATCCACTAGAGTGACAAAAATCTAGCCAACAGACTACCTTCCATAATGACAAGGCTACCATCCATTGGAGTAACAAAAATCTCGAAAACAGACTACCTTCAATAATGACAAGGCTAAAATCCATTGGAGTAACAAAAATATCGACAATAAACTACCCTCCATAATGACAAGGCTACCATCAATTGTAGTAACAAAAATATCGACAACAAACTATGTTCCATAATGACGAGGCTACCATCCATTGGAGTAACAAAAATATCGACAACATACTACATTCCATAATGACAAGGCTACCATCCATTGGAGTAACAAAAATATCGACAACAGACTACCTTCAATAATGAAAAGCCTACCATCCATTGTAGTAAGAAAAATATCGACAACAAACTATGTTCCATAATGATGAGGCTACCATCAATTGGAGTAACAAAAATATCGACAACCGACTACCTTCCATAATGACAAGGCTACCATCCATTGGGATAACAAAGATATCGACAATAGACTACCTTCCATAATGACAATGCTACCATCCACTTGAGTGAAAAAAATCTCGACAATAGACTACCTTCCATAATGACAAGGCTACCATCCATTGGAGTAACAAAAATCTCGAAAAAAGACCCCCTTCCATAATGACAAGGCTAAAATCCATTGGAGTAACAAAAATATCGACAACAAACTACCTTCCATAATGACAAGGCTACCATCCATTGTAGTAACAAAAATATCGACAACAAACTATGTTCCATGATGACGAGGCTACCATCCATTGGAGTAACAAAAATATCGACAACAGACTACCTTTCATAATGACAAGGCTACCATCCATTGGAGTAACAAAGAAATCGACAATAAACTACCTTCCATAATGAAAAGGCTAACATCCATTGGTGTAACAAAATTTCTCGACAACAGACTACCTTCCATAATGACAAGGCTACGATCCATTAGAGTAACAAAAATCTTGACAACAGACTACCTTTCATAATGAAAAGGCTACCATCAATTAGAGTAGTGAAAATATCAACAAGACACTACCTTCCATAATGACAAGGCTACCATCCATTGGAGTAATGAAAATATCAACAAGAGACTACCTTCCATAATGAAAAGGCTACCATCCATTGCATTAATGAAAATAATAACAAGAGACTACCTTACATAATGACAAGGCTACTAACCATTGGAGTGACAAAAACCTCGACAACAGACTACCTTCCATAATGACAAGGCTACCATCCATTGGAGTAACAAAAATATCGACAACAGACTACCTTCAATAATGAAAATCCTACCATCCATTGGAGTAACAAAAATCTCGACAACAGAATACCTTCCATAATGACTAGGCTACCTTCCATTGGAGTAACAAAGATATCGACAATAGACTACCTTCCATAATGACATGGCTACCATCCACTGGAGTGACAAAAATCTTGACAACAGACTACCTTCCATAATGACAAGGCTACCATCCATTGGAGTAACTAAAATCTCGAAAACAGACTACCTTCCATAATGACAAGGCTAAAATCCATTAGAGTAACAAAAATCTCGACAACAAACTACCTTCCATAATGACAAGGCCACCATCCATTGTAGTAACAAAAATATCGCCAACAAACTAGTTTCCATAATGACAAGGCTACCATCCATTGGAGTAACAAAAATATCGACAGCAGACTACATTCCATAATGACAATGCTACCATCCATTGTAGTAACAAAAATATCGGCAACACACTACCTTCCATGATGAAAAGCCTACCATCCATTGTAGTAAGAAAAATATCGACAACAAACTATGTTCGATAATGACGAGGCTACCATCCATTGGAGTAACAAAAATATCGACAACAGACTACCTTCCATAATGACAAGGCTACCATCCATTGGAGTAACAAAAATATCGACAACAGACTACCTTCCATAATGAAAAGCTTACCATCCATTGGAGAAACAAAAATCTCGACAACAGAATAACTTCCATAATGACTAGGCTACCTTCCATTGGAGTAACAAAGATATCGACAATAGACTACCTTCCATAATGACAATTCTACCATCCACTGGAGTGACAAAAATCTCGACAACAGACTACCATCCATAATGACAAGGCTACCATCCATTGGAGTAACAAAAATCTCGAAAACAAACTACCTTCCATAATGACAAGGCTAAAATCCATTGGAGTAACAAAAATCTCGACAATAAACTACCTTCCATAATGACAAGGGTACCATCCATTGTAGTAACAAAAATATCGACAACAAACTAGTTTCCATAATGACAAGGCTACCATCCATTAGAGTAACAAAAATATCGACAGCAGACTACATTACATAATGACAAGGCTACCATCCATTGGAGTAACAAAAATATCGACAACAGACTACCTTCCATGATGAAAAGCCTACCATCCATTGTAGTAAGAAAAATATCGACAACAAACTATGTTCCATAATGACGAGGCTACCATCCATTGGAGTAACAAAAATATCGACAACGGAATACCTTCCATAATGACAAGGCTACCATCCATTGGAGTAACAAAAATATCGACAACAGACTACCTTCCATAATGAAAAGCTTACCATCCATTGGAGTAACAAAAATCTCGACAACAGAATAACTTCCATAATGACTAGGCTACCTTCCATTGGAGTAACAAAGATATCGACAATAGACTAACTTCCATAATGACAATGCTACCATCCACTGGAGTGACCAAAATCTCGACAACAGACTACCTTCCATAATGACAAGGCTACCATCCATTGGAGTAACAAAAATCTCGAAAACAAACTACCTTCCATAATGACAAGGCTAAAATCCATTGGAGTAACAAAAATCTCGACAATAAACTACCTTCCATAATGACAAGGGTACCATCTATTGTAGTAACAAAAATATCGACAACAAACTAGTTTCCATAATGACAAGGCTACCATCCATTGGAGTAACAAAAATATCGACAGCAGACTACATTACATAATGACAAGGCTACCATCCATTGGAGTAACAAAAAAATCGACAACAGACTACCTTCCATGATGAAAAGCCTACCATCCATTGTAGTAAGAAAAATATCGACAATAAACTATGTTCCATAATGACGAGGCTACCATCCATTTGAGTAACAAAAATATCGACAACGAACTACCTTCCATAATGACAAGGCTACCATCCATTAGAGTAACAAAAATATCGACAACAGACTACCTTCCATAATGAAAAGCCTACCATCCATTGGAGTAACAAAAATCTCGAAAACAGAATACCTTCCATAATGACTAGGCTACCTTCCATTGGAGTAACATAGATATCGACAATAGACTACCTTTCATAATGACAATGCTACCATCCACTGAAGTGACAAAAATCTCGACAACATACTACCTTCCATAATGACAAGGCTACCATCCATTGGAGTAACAAAAATCTCGAAAATAGACCACCTTCCATAATGACAAGGCTAAAATCCATTGCAGTAACAAAAATCTCGACAACAAACTACCTTCCATAATGACAAGGCCACCATCCATTGTAGTAACAAAAATATCAACAACAAACTTGTTTCCATAATGACAAGGCTACCATCCATTGGAGTAACAAAAATATCGATAGCAGACTACATTCCATAATGACAAGGCTACCATCCATTGGAGTAACAAAAATATTGAGAACAGACTACCTTCCGTGATGAAAAGCCTGCCATCCATTGTAGTAAGAAAAATATCGACAACAATCTATGTTCCATAATGACGAGGCTACCATCCATTTGAGTAACAAAAATATCGACAACGGATTACCTTCCATAATGACAAGGCTACCATCCATTGGAGTAACAAAAATATCGACAACAGACTACCTTCCATAATGAAAAGCCTACCATCCACTAGAGTAACAAAAATCTCGACAACAGAATACCTTCCATAATGACTAGGCTACCTTCCATTGGAGTAACAAAGATATCGACAATAGACTACCTTCCATAATGACAATTCTACCATCCACTGGAGTGACAAAAATCTAGCCAACAGACTACCTTCCATAATGACAAGGCTACCATCCATTGGAGTAACAAAAATCTCGAAAACAGACTACCTTCCATAATGACAAGGCTAAAATCCATTGGAGTAACAAAAATCTCGACAATAAACTACCCTCCATAATGACAAGGCTACCATCAATTGTAGTAACAAAAATATCGACAACAAACTATGTTCCATAATGACGAGGCTACCATCCATTGGATTAACAAAAATATCGACAACATACTACATTCCATAATGACAAGGCTACCATCCATTGGAGTAACAAAAATATCGACAACAGACTACCTTCAATAATGAAAAGCCTACCATCCATTGTAGTAAGAAAAATATCGACAACAAACTATGTTCCATAATGATGAGGCTACCATCAATTGGAGTAACAAAAATATCGACAACGGACTACCTTCCATAATGACAAGGCTACCATCCATTGGGATAACAAAGATATCGACAATAGACTACCTTCCATAATGACAATGCTACCATCCACTGGAGTGAAAAAAATCTTGACAACAGACTACCTTCCATAATGACAAGGCTACCATCCATTGGAGTAACAAAAATCTCGAAAAAAGACCCCCTTCCATAATGACAAGGCTAAAATCCATTGGAGTAACAAAAATATCGACAACAAACTACCTTCCATAATGACAAGGCTACCATCCATTGTAGTAACAAAAATATCGACAACAAACTATGTTCCATAATGACGAGGCTACCATCCATTGGAGTAACAAAAATATCGACAACAGACTACCTTTCATAATGACAAGGCTACCATCCATTGGAGTAACAAAGAAATCGACAATAAACTACCTTCCATAATGACAAGGCTAACATCCATTGGTGTAACAAAATTTCTCGACAACAGACTACCTTCCATAATGACAAGGCTACGATCCATTAGAGTAACAAAAATCTTGACAACAGACTACCTTTCATAATCAAAAGGCTACCATCAATTAGAGTAGTGAAAATATCAACAAGACACTACCTTCCATAATGACAAGGCTACCATCCATTGGAGTAATGAAAATATCAACAAGAGACTACCTTCCATAATGAAAAGGCTACCATCCATTGCATTAATGAAAATAATAACAAGAGACTACCTTACATAATGACAAGGCTACTAACCATTGGAGTGACAAAAACCTCGACAACAGACTACCTTCCATAATGACAAGGCTACCATCCATTGGAGTAACAAAAATATCGACAACAGACTACCTTCAATAATGAAAATCCTACCATCCATTGGAGTAACAAAAATCTCGACAACAGAATACCTTCCATAATGACTAGGCTACCTTCCATTGGAGTAACAAAGATATCGACAATAGACTACCTTCCATAATGACAAGGCTACCATCCACTGGAGTGACAAAAATCTCGACAACAGACTACCTTCCATAATGACAAGGCTACCATCCATTGGAGTAACTAAAATCTCGAAAACAGACTACCTTCCATAATGACAAGGCTAAAATCCATTGGAGTAACAAAAATCTTGACAACAAACTACCTTCCATAATGACAAGGCCACCATCCATTGTAGTAACAAAAATATCGCCAACAAACTAGTTTCCATAATGACAAGGCTACCATCCATTGGAGTAACAAAAATATCGACAGCAGACTACATTCCATAATGACAATGCTACCATCCATTGTAGTAACAAAAATATCGGCAACACACTACCTTCCATGATGAAAAGCCTACCATCCATTGTAGTAAGAAAAATATCGACAACAAACTATGTTCGATAATGACGAGGCTACCATCCATTGGAGTAACAAAAATATCGACAACAGACTACCTTCCATAATGACAAGGCTACCATCCATTGGAGTAACAAAAATATCGACAACAGACTACCTTCCATAATGAAAAGCTTACCATCCATTGGAGTAACAAAAATCTCGACAAAAGAATAACTTCCATAATGACTAGGCTACCTTCCATTGGAGTAACAAAGATATCGACAATAGACTACCTTCCATAATGACAATTCTACCATCCACTGGAGTGACAAAAATCTCGACAACAGACTACCATCCATAATGACAAGGCTACCATCCATTGGAGTAACAAAAATCTCGAAAACAAACTACCTTCCATAATGACAAGGCTAAAATCCATTAGAGTAACAAAAATCTCGACAATAAACTACCTTCCATAATGACAAGGGTACCATCCATTGTAGTAACAAAAATATCGACAACAAACTAGTTTCCATAATGACAAGGCTACCATCCATTAGAGTAACAAAAATATCGACAGCAGACTACATTACATAATGACAAGGCTACCATCCATTGGAGTAACAAAAATATCGACAACAGACTACCTTCCATGATGAAAAGCCTACCATCCATTGTAGTAAGAAAAATATCGACAACAAACTATGTTCCATAATGACGAGGCTACCATCCATTGGAGTAAAAAAAATATCGACAACGGAATACCTTCCATAATGACAAGGCTACCATCCATTGGAGTAACAAAAATATCGACAACAGACTACCTTCCATAATGAAAAGCTTACCATCCATTGGAGTAACAAAAATCTCGACAACAGAATAACTTCCATAATGACTAGGCTACCTTCCATTGGAGTAACAAAGATATCGACAATAGACTAACTTCCATAATGACAATGCTACCATCCACTGGAGTGACCAAAATCTCGACAACAGACTACCTTCCATAATGACAAGGCTACCATCCATTGGAGTAACAAAAATCTCGAAAACAAACTACCTTCCATAATGACAAGGCTAAAATCCATTGGAGTAACAAAAATCTCGACAATAAACTACCTTCCATAATGACAAGGGTACCATCTATTGTAGTAACAAAAATATCGACAACAAACTAGTTTCCATAATGACAAGGCTACCATCCATTGGAGTAACAAAAATATCGACAACAGACTACATTACATAATGACAAGGCTACCATCCATTGGAGTAACAAAAAAATCGACAACAGACTACCTTCCATGATGAAAAGCCTACCATCCATTGTAGTAAGAAAAATATCGACAACAAACTATGTTCCATAATGACGAGGCTACCATCCATTTGAGTAACAAAAATGTTGACAACGAACTACCTTCCATAATGACAAGGCTACCATCCATTAAAGTAACAAAAATATCGACAACAGACTACCTTCCATAATGAAAAGCCTACCATCCATTGGAGTAACAAAAATCTAGAAAACAGAATACCTTCCATAATGACTAGGCTACCTTCCATTGGAGTAACATAGATATCGACAATAGACTACCTTTCATAATGACAATGCTACCATCCACTGAAGTGACAAAAATCTCGACAACATACTACCTTCCATAATGACAAGGCTACCATCCATTGGAGTAACAAAAATCTCGAAAATAGACCACCTTCCATAATGACAAGGCTAAAATCCATTGCAGTAACCAAAATCTCGACAACAAACTACCTTCCATAATGACAAGGCTACCATCCATTGTAGTAACAAAAATATCAACAACAAACTATGTTCCATAATGACGAGGCTACCATCCATTGGAGTAACAAAAATATCAACAACAGACTACCTTCCATAATGACAAGGCTACCATCCATTGGAGTAACAAAGAAATCGACAATAAACTACCTTCCATAATGACAAGGCTAACATCCATTGGTGTAACAAAATTTCTCGACAACAGACTACCTTCCATAATGACAAGGCTACGATCCATTAGAGTAACAAAAATCATGACAACAAACTACCTTCCATAATGACAAGGCTACCATCAATTAGAGTAGTGAAAATATCAACAAGAGACTACCTTCCATAATGACAAGGCTACCATCCATTGGAGTAATGAAAATATCAACAAGAGACTACCTTCGATAATGAAAAGGCTACCATCCATTGCATTAATGAAAATAATAACAAGAGACTACCTTACATAATGACAAGGCTACCAACCATTGGAGTGACAAAAACCTCGACAACAGACTACCTTACATAATGACAAGGCTACCATCCATTGGAGTAACAAAAATATCGACAACAGACTACCTTCCATAATGAAAAGCCTACCATCCATTGGAGTAACAAAAATCTCGACAACAGAATACCTTCCATAATGACTAGGCTACCTTCCATTGGAGTAACAAAGATATCGACAATAGACTACCTTCCATAATGACAAGGATACCATCCACTGGAGTGACAAAAATCTCGACAACAAACTACCTTCCATAATGACAAGGCTTCCATCCATTGGAATAACAAAAATCTCGAAAACAGACTACCTTCCATAATGACAAGGCTAAAATCCATTGGAGTAACAAAAATCTCGACAACAAACTACCTTCCATAATGACAAGGCCACCATCCATTGTAGTAACAAAAATATCGCCAACAAACTAGTTTCCATAATGAAAAGGCTACCATCCTTTTGAGTAACAAAAATATCGACAGCAGACTGCATTCCATAATGACAAGGCTACCATCCATTGTAGTAACAAAAATATCGACAACAGACTACCTTCCATGATGAAAAGCCTACCATCCATTGTAGTAAGAAAAATATCGACAACAAACTATGTTCCATAATGACGAGGCTACCATCCATTGGAGTAACAAAAATATCGACAACAAACTACCTTCGATAATGACAAGGCTACCATCCACTAGAGTAACAAAAATATCGACAACAGACTACCATCCATAATGAAAAGCTTACCATCCATTGGAGTAACAAAAATCTCGACAACAAAATACCTTCCATAACGACTAGGCTACCTTCCATTGGAGTAACAAAGATATCGACAATAGACTACCTTCCATAATGACAATGCTACCATCCACTGGAGTGACAAAAATCTCGACAACAGACTACCTTCCATAATGACAAGGCTACCATCCATTGGAGTAACAAAAATCTCAAAAACAAACTACCTTCCATAATGACAAGGCTAAAATCCATTGGAGTAACAAAAATCTCGACAATAAACTATCTTCCATAATGACAAGGGTACCATCCATTGTAGTAACAAAAATATCGACAACAAACTAGTTTCGATAATGACAAGGCTACCATCCATTGGAGTAACAAAAATATCGACAGTAGACTACATTACATAATGACAAGGCTACCATCCATTGGAGTAACAAAAATATCGACAACAGACTACCTTCCATGATGAAAAGCCTACCATCCATTGTAGTAAGAAAAATATCAACAACAAACTATGTTCCATAATGACGAGGCTACCATCCATTGGAGTAACAAAAATATCGACAACGGAATACCTTCCATAATGGCAAGGCTACCATCCATTGGAGTAAAAAAAATATCGACAACAGACTACCTTCCATAATGAAAAGCTTACCATCCATTGGAGTAACAAAAATCTCGACAACAGACCTTCCATCACGACTAGGCTACCTTCCATTGGAGTAACAAAGATATCGACAATAGACTACCTTCCATAATGACAATGCTACCATCCATTCGAGTAACAAAAATATCGACAACAGACTACCTTCCATAATGAAAAGCCTACCATCCATTGGAGTAACAAAAATCTGGAAAACAGAATACCTTCCATAATGACTAGGCTACCTTCCATTGGAGTAACATAGATATCGACAATAGACTACCTTTCATAATGACAATGCTACCATCCACTGAAGTGACAAAAATCTCGACAACATACTACCTTCCATAATGACAAGGCTACCATCCATTGGAGTAACAAAAATCTCGAAAATAGACCACCTTCCATAATGACAAGGCTAAAATCCATTGCAGTAACCAAAATCTCGACAACAAACTACCTTCCATAATGACAAGGCTACCATCCATTGTAGTAACAAAAATATCGACAACAAACTATGTTCCATAATGACGAGGCTACCATCCATTGGAGTAACAAAAATATCAACAACATACTACCTTCCATAATGACAAGGCTACCATCCATTGGAGTAACAAAGAAATCGACAATAGACTACCTTCCATAATGACAAGGCTATCATACATATGTGTAACAAAATTTCTCGACAACAGACTACCTTCCATAATGACAAGGCTACGATCCATTAGAGTAACAAAAATCATGACAACAAACTACCTTCCATAATGACAAGGCTACCATCCTTTAGAGTAGTGAAATTATCAACAAGAGACTACCTTCCATAATGACAAGGCTACCATCCATTGGAGTAATGAAAATATCAACAAGAGACTACCTTCCATAATGACAAGGCTACCATCCATTGCAGTAATGAAAATATCAACAAGAGACTACCTTACATAATGACAAGGCTACCACCCATTGGAGTGACAAAAACCTCGACAACATACTACCTTCCATAATGACAAGGCTACCATCCATTGGAGTAACAAAAATATCGAAAAAATACCCCCTTCCATAATGACAAGGCTAAAATCCATTGGAGTAACAAAAATATCGACAACAAACTACCTTCCATAATGACAAGGCTACCATCCATTGTAGTAACAAAAATATCGACAACAAACTATGTACCATAATAACGAGGCTACCATCCATTGGAGTAACAAAAATATCGACAACAGACTACCTTCCATAATGACAAGGCTACCATCCATTGGAGTAACAAAGAAATCGACAATAAACTACCTTTCATAATGACAAGGCTAACATCCATTGGTGTAACAAAATTTCTCGACAACAGACTACCTTCCATAATGACAAGGCTACGATCCATTAGAGTAACAAAAATCTTGACAACAGACTACCTTCCATAATGACAAGGCTACCATCAATTAGAGTAGTGAAAATATCAACAAGAGACTACCTTCCATAATGACAAGGCTACCATCCATTGGAGTAATGAAAATATCAACAAGAGACTACCTTCGATAATGAAAAGGCTACCATCCATTGCATTAATGAAAATAATAACAAGAGACTACCTTACATAATGACAAGGCTACCATCCATTGGAGTGACAAAAATATCGACAACAGACTACCTTCCATAATAAAAAGCCTACCATCCATTGGAGTAACAAAAATCTCGACAACAGAATACCTTCCATAATGACTAGGCTACCTTCCATTGGAGTAACAAAGATATCGACAATAGACTACCTTCCATAATGACAAGGCTACCATCCACTGGAGTGACAAAAATCTCGACAACAAACTACCTTCCATAATGACAAGGCTAAAATCCATTGGAGTAACAAAAATCTCGACAACAAACTACCTTCCATAATGACAAGGCCACCATCCATTGTAGTAACAAAAATATCGCCAACGAACTAGTTTCCATAATGAAAAGGCTACCATCCTTTTGAGTAACAAAAATATCGACAGCAGACTGCATTCCATAATGACAAGGCTACCATCCATTGTAGTAACAAAAATATCGACAACAGACTACCTTCCATGATGAAAACCCTACCATCCATTGTAGTAAGAAAAATATCGACAACAAACTATGTTCCATAATGACGAGGCTACCATCCATTGGAGTAACAAAAATATCGACAACGAACTACCTTCGATAATGACAAGGCTACCATCCACTAGAGTAACAAAAATATCAACAACAGACTACCATCCATAATGAAAAGCTTACCATCCATTGGAGTAACAAAAATCTCGACAACAAAATACCTTCCATAACGACTAGGCTACCTTCCATTGGAGTAACAAAGATATCGACAATAGACTACCTTTCATAATGACAATGCTACCATCCACTGAAGTGACAAAAATCTCGACAACATACTTCCTTCCATAATGACAAGGCTACCATCCATTGGAGTAACAAAAATCTCGAAAACAGACCACCTTCTATAATGACAAGGCTAAAATCCATTGGAGTAACAAAAATCTCGACAACAAACTACATTCTATAATGACAAGGCTACCTTCCATTGGAGTAACAAAAATATCGACAATAAACTATGTTCCATAATGACGAGGCTACCATCCATTGGAGTAACAAAAATATCAACAACAGACTACCTTCCATAATGACAAGGCTACCATCCATTGGAGTAACAAAGAAATCGACAATAGACTACCTTCCATAATGACAAGGCTATCATCCATATGTGTAACAAAATTTCTCGACAACAGACTACCTTCCATAATGACAAGGCTACGATCCATTAGAGTAACAAAAATCATGACAATAGACTACCTTCCATAATGACAAGGCTACCATCCATTAGAGTAGTGAAATTATCACCAAGAGACTACCTTCCATAATGACAAGGCTACCATCCATTGGAGTAATGAAAATATCCACAAGAGACTACCTTC
The DNA here is from genome assembly GCA_948472305.1 of Vicia faba. Lineage (NCBI taxonomy): Eukaryota > Viridiplantae > Streptophyta > Magnoliopsida > Fabales > Fabaceae > Vicia > Vicia faba. Next base: position 746,643,669 of record OX451738.1, read on the forward strand.
CATAATGACAAGGCTAGCATCCATTGCAGTAATGAAAATATCAACAAGAGACTACCTTACATAATGACAAGGCTACCAACCATTGGAGTGACAAAAACCTCGACAACAGACTACCTTCCATAATGACAAGGCTACCATCCATTGGGGTAACAAAAATATCGACAACAGACTACCTTCCATAATGACAAGGCTACCATCCATTGGAGTAACAAAAATAACGACAACAGACTACCTTCCATTGGAGTAACAAAAATCTCGACAACAGACTACCTTCCATAATGACAAGGCTACCATCCACTGGTGTGACAAAAATATCGACAATAGACTACCTTCCATAATGACAAGGCTACCATCCACTGGTGTGACAAAAATCTCGACAATAGACTACCGTCCATAATGAAAAGGCTACCATCCATTGGAGTAACAAAAATCTCAAAAACAGACTACCTTCCATAATGACAAGGCTAAAATGCATTGGAGTAAAAAAAATCTGGACAACAAAATACCTTCCATAATGACAAGGCCACCATCCATTGTAGTAACAAAAATATCGATAGCAGACTATGTTCCATAATGACGAGGCTAACATCCATTGGAGTAACAAAAATATCGACAACAGACTACCTTCCATAATGACAAGGCTACCATCCTTTGGAGTAACAAAAATATCGACAACAGACTACCTTCCATAATGAAAAGCCTACCATCCATTGGAGTAACAAAAATCTCAAAAACAGAATACCTTCCATAATGACTATGCTACCTTCCATTGGAGTAAGAAAGATATCGACAATAGACTACCTTCCATAATGACAAGGCTACCATCCACTAGAGTTACAAAAGTCTCGACAACAGACTACCTACCATAATGTCAAGGCTACCATCTATTAGAATAAAAAAAATCTCGAGAACAGAATGCCTTCCATAATGACAAGGCTACCATCAATTGTAGTAACAAAAATCTAGACAATAGACTACCTTCCATAATGACAAGGCTACCGTCCATTGTAGTAACAAAAATCTCGACAACAGACAACCTTCCATAATGTCAATGCTACCATCCATTGGAGTAACAAAAATCTCGACAATAGACTACCTTCTATAATGACAAGGCTACCACCCATTCTAGTAACAAAAATATCGACAACAAACTATTTTCCATAATGATGAGGCTACCATCCATTGGAGTAACAAAAATCTCGACAACAGACTACCTTCCATAATGACAAGGCTACCATCCATTAGAGTAGTGAAAATATCCATAAGAGACTACCTTCCATAATGACAAGGCTACCATCCATTGGAGTAATGAAAATATCAACAAGAGACTACCTTCCATAATGACAAGGCTACCATCCATTGGAGTAATGAAAATATCAAAAAAAGACTACCTTACATAATGACAAGGCTACCATCCATTGGAGTAACAAAAATCTCGCCAAGAGTCTACCTTCCATAATGACAAGGCTACCATCCATTGGAGTAAGAAAAATATCGACAACAGACTACCTTCCATAATGAAAAGCCTACCATCCATTGGAGTAACAAAAATCTCGACAACAGAATACCTTCCATAATGACTAGGCGACCTTCCATTGGAGTAACAAAGATATCGACAATAGACTACCTTCCCTAATGACAAGGCTACCATCCATTGGTGTAACAAAAATCTCGAAAACAGACTACCTTCCATAATGACAAGGCTAAAATCCATTGGAGTAACAAAAATCTCGACAACAAACTACCTTCCATAATGTCAAGGCTACCATACATTTTAGTAACAAAAATATCGAGAACAAACTATCTTCCATAATGACAAGGCTACCATCCATTGGAGTAAAAATAATATCGACAACAGACTACCTTCCATGATGAAAAGCCTACCATCCATTGTAGTAACAAAAATATCGACAACAAATTATGTTCCATAATGACGAGGCTACCATCCATTGGAGTAACAAAAATATCGACAACAGACTACCTTTTATAATGACAAGCCTACCATCCATTGGAGTAACAAAAATATCGACAACAAAATACCTTCCATAATGACTAGGCTACCTTCCATTGGAGTAACAAAGATATCGATAATAGACTACCTTCCATAATGACATGGCTACCATCCATTCGAGTGACAAAAATCTTGACAATAGACTACCTTCAATAATGACAAGGCTACCATCCAGTGGAGTAACAAAAATCTCAAAAACAGAATACCTTCCATAATGACTAGGCTACCTTCCATTGGAGTAACAAAGATATCGACAATAGACTACCTTCCATAATGACAAGGCTACCATCCACTGGAGTGACAAAAATCTCGACCACAGACTACCTTCCATAATGACAAGGCTAACATCCATTGGAGTAACAAAAATCTCGAAAACAGACTACCTTCCATAATGACTAGGCTAAAATCCATTGGACTAACAAAAATATCGACCACAAACTACCTTCCATAATGACAAGGCTACCATCTATTGGAATAAAAAAAATCTCGAGAACGAAATGCCTTCCATAATGACAAGGCTACTATCCAATGGAATAACAAAAATCTGGATAACATACTACCTTCCATAATTAAAAGGCTACCATCAATTGTAGTAACCATAATCTGGACAACATACTACCTTCCATAATGACAAGGCTACCGTCCATTGTAGTAACAAAAATCTCGACAACAGACTACCTTCCATAATGACAAGGCTACCATCCATTAGAGTAGTGAAAATATCAATAAGAGACTACCTTCCATAATGACAAGGCTACCATCCATTGGAGTAATGAAAATATCAACAAAAGAGACTACCTTCCATAATGATAAGGCTACCATCCATTGGAGTAACAAAAATATCGACAACAGACTATCTTCCATAATGAAAAGCCTACCATCCATTGGAGTAACAAAAATCTCGACAACAGAATACCTTCCATAATTTCTAGGCTACCTTACATTGGAGTAATAAAAGATATCGACAATAGACTTCCTTCCATAATTACAAGGCTACCATCCACTGAAGTGACAAAAATCTCGACAATAGACTACCTTCCATAATGACAAGGCTACCATCCACTAGAGTGGCAAAAATATTGATAATAGACTACCTTCCATAATGACAAGGCTACCATCCATTGTAGTAAGAAAAATATCGACAACAAACTATGTTCCATAATGACAAGGCTACCATCCATTGGAGTAACAAAAATATCGACAACAGACTACCTTCCATAATGACAAGGCTACCATCCATTGGAGTAACAAAAATATCGACAACAGACTACCTTCCATGATGAAAAGCCTACCATCCATTGTAGTAACAAAAATAACGACAACAAATTATGTTCCATAATGACGAGGCTACAATCCATTGGAGTTACAAAAATATCGACAACGGACTACCTTTTATAATGAAAAGGCTACCATCCATTGGAGTAACAAAAATATCGACAACAGACTACCTTCCATAATGAAAAGCCTACCATCCATATGTGTAACAAAATTTCTCGACAACAGACTACCTTCCATAATGACAAGGCTACGATCCATTAGAGTAACAAAAATCATGACAACAGACTACCTTCCATAATGACAAGGCTACCATCCATTAGAGTAGTGAAATTATAACCAAGAGACTACCTTCCATAATGACAAGGCTACCATCCATTGGAGTAATGAAAATATCCACAAGAGACTACCTTCCATAATGACAAGGCTACCATCCATTGCAGTAATCAAAATATCAACAAGAGACTACCTTACATAATGACAAGGCTACCAACCATTGGAGTGACAAAAACCTCGACAACAGACTACCTTCCATAATGACAAGGCTACCATCCATTGGGGAAACAAAAATATCGACAACAGACTACCTTCCATAATGACAAGGCTACCATCCATTGGAGTAACAAAAATAACGACAACAGACTACCTTCCATTGGAGTAACAAAAATCTCGACAACAGACTACCTTCCATAATGACAAGGCTACCATCCACTGGTGTGACAAAAATATCGACAATAGACTACCTTCCATAATGACAAGGCTACCATCCACTGGTGTGACAAAAATCTCGACAATAAACTACCTTCCATAATGAAAAGGCTACCATCCATTGGAATAACAAAAATCTCAAAAACAGACTACCTTCCATAATGACAAGGCTAAAATGCATTGGAGTAAAAAAAATCTGGACAACAAAATACCTTCCATAATGACAAGGCCACCAACCATTGTAGTAACAAAAATATCGATAGCAGACTATGTTCCATAATGACGAGGCTAACATCCATTGGAGTAACAAAAATATCAACAACAGACTACCTTCCATAATGACAAGGCTACGATCCTTTGGATTAACAAAAATATCGACAACAGACTACCTTCCATAATGAAAATCCTACCATCCATTGGAGTAACAAAAATCTCAAAAACAGAATACCTTCCATAATGACTAGGCTACCTTCCATTGGAGTAAGAAAGATATCGACAATAGACTACCTTCCATAATTACAAGGCTACCATCCACTGGAGTGACAAAAATCTCGACAATAGACTACCTTCCCTAATGACAAGGCTACCATCCATTGGTGTAACAAAAATCTCGAAAACAGACTACCTTCCATAATGACAAGGCTAAAATCCATTGGAGTAACAAAAATCTCGACAACAAACTACCTTCCATAATGTCAAGGCTACCATACATTTTAGTAACAAAAATATCGAGAACAAACTACCTTCCATAATGACAAGGCTACCATCCATTGGAGTAAAAATAATATCGACAACAGACTACCTTCCATGATGAAAAGCCTACCATCCATTGTAGTAACAAAAATATCGACAACAAATTATGTTCCATAATGACGAGGCTACCATCCATTGGAGTAACAAAAATATCGACAACAGACTACCTTTTATAATGACAAGCCTACCATCCATTGGAGTAACAAAAATATCGACAACAAAATACCTTCCATAATGACTAGGCTACCTTCCATTGGAGTAACAAAGATATCGATAATAGACTACCTTCCATAATGACATGGCTACCATCCATTCGAGTGACAAAAATCTTGACAATAGACTACCTTCAATAATGACAAGGCTACCATCCAGTGGAGTAACAAAAATCTCAAAAACAGAATACCTTCCATAATGACTAGGCTACCTTCCATTGGAGTAACAAAGATATCGACAATAGACTACCTTCCATAATGACAAGGCTACCATCCACTGGAGTGACAAAAATCTCGACCACAGACTACCTTCCATAATGACAAGGCTAACATCCATTGGAGTAACAAAAATCTCGAAAACAGACTACCTTCCATAATGACTAGGCTAAAATCCATTGGACTAACAAAAATATCGACCACAAACTACCTTCCATAATGACAAGGCTACCATCTATTGGAATAAAAAAAATCTCGAGAACGAAATGCCTTCCATAATGACAAGGCTACTATCCAATGGAATAACAAAAATCTGGATAACATACTACCTTCCATAATTAAAAGGCTACCATCAATTGTAGTAACCATAATCTGGACAACATACTACCTTCCATAATGACAAGGCTACCGTCCATTGTAGTAACAAAAATCTCGACAACAGACTACCTTCCATAATGACAAGGCTACCATCCATTAGAGTAGTGAAAATATCAATAAGAGACTACCTTCCATAATGACAAGGCTACCATCCATTGGAGTAATGAAAATATCAACAAAAGAGACTACCTTCCATAATGATAAGGCTACCATCCATTGGAGTAACAAAAATATCGACAACAGACTATCTTCCATAATGAAAAGCCTACCATCCATTGGAGTAACAAAAATCTCGACAACAGAATACCTTCCATAATTTCTAGGCTACCTTACATTGGAGTAATAAAAGATATCGACAATAGACTTCCTTCCATAATTACAAGGCTACCATCCACTGAAGTGACAAAAATCTCGACAATAGACTACCTTCCATAATGACAAGGCTACCATCCACTAGAGTGGCAAAAATATTGATAATAGACTACCTTCCATAATGACAAGGCTACCATCCATTGTAGTAAGAAAAATATCGACAACAAACTATGTTCCATAATGACAAGGCTACCATCCATTGGAGTAACAAAAATATCGACAACAGACTACCTTCCATAATGACAAGGCTACCATCCATTGGAGTAACAAAAATATCGACAACAGACTACCTTCCATGATGAAAAGCCTACCATCCATTGTAGTAACAAAAATAACGACAACAAATTATGTTCCATAATGACGAGGCTACAATCCATTGGAGTTACAAAAATATCGACAACGGACTACCTTTTATAATGAAAAGGCTACCATCCATTGGAGTAACAAAAATATCGACAACAGACTACCTTCCATAATGAAAAGCCTACCATCCATATGTGTAACAAAATTTCTCGACAACAGACTACCTTCCATAATGACAAGGCTACGATCCATTAGAGTAACAAAAATCATGACAACAGACTACCTTCCATAATGACAAGGCTACCATCCATTAGAGTAGTGAAATTATAACCAAGAGACTACCTTCCATAATGACAAGGCTACCATCCATTGGAGTAATGAAAATATCCACAAGAGACTACCTTCCATAATGACAAGGCTACCATCCATTGCAGTAATCAAAATATCAACAAGAGACTACCTTACATAATGACAAGGCTACCAACCATTGGAGTGACAAAAACCTCGACAACAGACTACCTTCCATAATGACAAGGCTACCATCCATTGGGGAAACAAAAATATCGACAACAGACTACCTTCCATAATGACAAGGCTACCATCCATTGGAGTAACAAAAATAACGACAACAGACTACCTTCCATTGGAGTAACAAAAATCTCGACAACAGACTACCTTCCATAATGACAAGGCTACCATCCACTGGTGTGACAAAAATATCGACAATAGACTACCTTCCATAATGACAAGGCTACCATCCACTGGTGTGACAAAAATCTCGACAATAAACTACCTTCCATAATGAAAAGGCTACCATCCATTGGAATAACAAAAATCTCAAAAACAGACTACCTTCCATAATGACAAGGCTAAAATGCATTGGAGTAAAAAAAATCTGGACAACAAAATACCTTCCATAATGACAAGGCCACCAACCATTGTAGTAACAAAAATATCGATAGCAGACTATGTTCCATAATGACGAGGCTAACATCCATTGGAGTAACAAAAATATCAACAACAGACTACCTTCCATAATGACAAGGCTACGATCCTTTGGATTAACAAAAATATCGACAACAGACTACCTTCCATAATGAAAAGCCTACCATCCATTGGAGTAACAAAAATCTCAAAAACAGAATACCTTCCATAATGACTAGGCTACCTTCCATTGGAGTAAGAAAGATATCGACAATAGACTACCTTCTATAATGACAAGGCTACCATCCACTAGAGTTACAAAAGTCTCGACAACAGACTACCTTCCATAATGTCAAGGCTACCATCTATTGGAATAAAAAAAATCTCGAGAACAGAATGCCTTCCATAATGACAAGGCTACCATCAATTGTAGTAACAAAAATCTAGACAATAGACTACCTTCCATAATGACAAGGCTACCGTCCATTGTAGTAACAAAAATCTCGACAACAGACAACCTTCCATAATGTCAATGCTACCATCCATTGGAGTAACAAAAATCTCGACAATAGACTACCTTCTATAATGACAAGGCTACCACCCATTGTAGTAACAAAAATATCGACAACAAACTATTTTCCAAAATGATGAGGCTACCATCCATTGGAGTAACAAAAATCTCGACAACAGACTACCTTCCATAATGACAAGGCTACCATCCATTAGAGTAGTGAAAATATCCATAAGAGACTACCTTCCATAATGACAAGGCTACCATCCATTGGAGTAATGAAAATATCAACAAGAGACTACCTTCCATAATGACAAGGCTACCATCCATTAGAGTAATGAAAATATCAAAAAAAGACTACCTTACATAATGACAAGGCTACCATCCATTGGAGTAACAAAAATCTCGCCAAGAGTCTACCTTCCATAATGACAAGGCTACCATCCATTGGAGTAACAAAAATATCGACAACAGACTACCTTCCATAAAGAAAAGCCTACCATCCATTGGAGTAACAAAAATCTCGACAACAGAATACCTTCCATAATGACTAGGCGACCTTCCATTGGAGTAACAAAGATATCGACAATAGACTACCTTCCATAATTACCAGGCTACCATCCACTGGAGTGACAAAAATCTCGACAATAGACTACCTTCCCTAATGACAAGGCTACCATCCATTGGTGTAACAAAAATCTCGAAAATAGACTACCTTCCATAATGACAAGGCTAAAATCCATTGGAGTAACAAAAATCTCGACAACAAACTACCTTCCATAATGTCAAGGCTACCATACATTGTAGTAACAAAAATATCGAGAACAAACTACCTTCCATAATGACAAGGCTACCATCCATTGGAGTAACAAAAATATCGACAACAGACTACCTTCCATGATGAAAAGCCTACCATCCATTGTAGTAACAAAAATATCGACAACAAATTATGTTCCATAATGACGAGGCTACCATCCATTGGAGTAACAAAAATATCGACAACAGACTACCTTTTATAATGACAAGCCTACCATCCATTGGAGTAACAAAAATATCGACAACAAAATACCTTCCATAATGACTAGGCTACCTTCCATTGGAGTAACAAAGATATCGATAATAGACTACCTTCCATAATGACATGGCTACCATCCATTCGAGTGACAAAAATCTTGACAATAGACTACCTTCAATAATGACAAGGCTACCATCCAGTGGAGTAACAAAAATCTCAAAAACAGAATACCTTCCATAATGACTAGGCTACCTTCCATTGGAGTAACAAAGATATCGACAATAGACTACCTTCCATAATGACAAGGCTACCATCCACTGGAGTGACAAAAATCTCGACCACAGACTACCTTCCATAATGACAAGGCTAACATCCATTGGAGTAACAAAAATCTCGAAAACAGACTACCTTCCATAATGACTAGGCTAAAATCCATTGGACTAACAAAAATATCGACCACAAACTACCTTCCATAATGACAAGGCTACCATCTATTGGAATAAAAAAAATCTCGAGAACGAAATGCCTTCCATAATGACAAGGCTACTATCCAATGGAATAACAAAAATCTGGATAACATACTACCTTCCATAATTAAAAGGCTACCATCAATTGTAGTAACCATAATCTGGACAACATACTACCTTCCATAATGACAAGGCTACCGTCCATTGTAGTAACAAAAATCTCGACAACAGACTACCTTCCATAATGACAAGGCTACCATCCATTAGAGTAGTGAAAATATCAATAAGAGACTACCTTCCATAATGACAAGGCTACCATCCATTGGAGTAATGAAAATATCAACAAAAGAGACTACCTTCCATAATGATAAGGCTACCATCCATTGGAGTAACAAAAATATCGACAACAGACTATCTTCCATAATGAAAAGCCTACCATCCATTGGAGTAACAAAAATCTCGACAACAGAATACCTTCCATAATTTCTAGGCTACCTTACATTGGAGTAACAAAGATATCGACAATGGACTTCCTTCCATAATTACAAGGCTACCATCCACTGAAGTGACAAAAATCTCGACAATAGACTACCTTCCATAATGACAAGGCTACCATCCACTGGAGTGGCAAAAATATTGATAATAGACTACCTTCCATAATGACAAGGCTACCATCCATTGTAGTAAGAAAAATATCGACAACAAACTATGTTCCATAATGACAAGGCTACCATCCATTGGAGTAACAAAAATATCGACAACAGACTACCTTCCATAATGACAAGGCTACCATCCATTGGAGTAACAAAAATATCGACAACAGACTACCTTCCATGATGAAAAGCCTACCATCAATTGTAGTAACAAAAATAACGACAACAAATTATGTTCCATAATGACGAGGCTACAATCCATTGGAGTTACAAAAATATCGACAACGGACTACCTTTTATAATGAAAAGGCTACCATCCATTGGAGTAACAAAAATATCGACAATAGACTACCTTCCATAATGAAAAGCCTACCATCCATTGGAGTAACAAAAATATCAACAACAGAATACCTTCCATAATGACTAGGCTACCTTCCATTGGAGTAACAAAGATATCGCCAATAGACTACCTTGCATAATGACAAGGCTACCATCCACTAGAGTGACAAAAATCTCGAGAATAGACTACCTTCCATAATGACAAGGCTACAATCCATTGGAGTAACAAAAATATCGACAACAGACTACCTTCCATAATGACAAGGCTACCATCCATTGGAGTAACAAAAATATTGACAACAGACTACCTTCCATGATGAAAAGCCTACCATCCATTATAGTAACAAAAATATCGACAACAAACTATGTTCCATAATGACGAGGCTACCATCCATTGGAGTAACAAAAATATCGACAATGGACTACCTTCCATAATGACAAGGCTACCACCCATTAGAGTAACAAAAACATCGACAACAGACTACCTTCCATAATGAAAAGCCTACCATCCATTGGAGTAACAAAAATCTCGACAACAGAATACCTTCCATAATGACTAGGCTACCTTCCATTGGAGTAACAAAGATATCAACAATAGACTACCTTCCATAATGACAAGGCTACCATCCACTGGAGTGACAAAAATCTCGACAACAGACTACCTTCCATAATGACAAGGCTACCATCCATTGGAGTAACAAAAATCTCGAAAAAAGACTACCTTCCATAATGAAAAGGCTAAAATCCATTGGAGTAACAAAAATCTCGACAACAAACTACCTTCCATAATGACAAGGCTACCATACATTGTAGTAACAAAAATATCGACAACAAACTATGTTCCATAATGATGAGGCAACCATCCATTGGAGTAACAAAAATGTCGACAACAGACTACCTTCCAAAATGACAAGGCTACCATCTATTGGAATAAAACAAATCTCGAGAATAGAATTCCTTCCATAATGACAAGGCTACCCTCCAATGGAATAACAAAAATCTCGATAACATACTACCTTCCATAATGACAAGGCTACCATCCACTAGAGTGACAAAAATCTCGGCAATAGACTACCTTCCATAATGACAAGGCTAACATCCATTGGAGTAACAAAAATCTCGAAAACGGACTACCTTCCATAATGACAAGGCTACCATCTATTGGAATAAAAAAATCTCGAGAACGGAATGCCTTCCATAATGACAAGGCCAACATCCAATGGAATAACAAAAATCTCGATAACATACTACCTTCCATAATGACAAGGCTACCATCAATTGTAGTAACCAAAATCTGGACAACAGACTACCTTCCATAATGACAAGGCTACCGTCCATTGTAGTAACAAATATCTCGACAACAGACTACCTTCCATAATGACAATGCTACCATCCATTGGAGTAACAAAAATCTCGACAATAGATTACCTTCCATAATGACAAGCCTACCATCCATTAGAGTAGTGAAAATATGAATAAGAGACTACCTTCCATAATGACAAGGCTACCATCCATTGGAGTAATGAAATATCAACAAAAGAGACTACCTTCCATAATGACAAGGCTACCATCCATTGGAGTAATGAAAATATCAACAAGAGACTACCTTACATAATGAAAAGGCTACCATCCATTGGAGTAACAAAAATCTCACCAACAGTCTACCTTCCATAATGACACGGCTACCAACCATTGGAGTGACAAAAACCTCGACAACCTACTACCTTCCATAATGACAAGGCTACCATCCATTGGAGTAACAAAAATATCGACAATAGACTACCTTCCATAATGAAAAGCCTACCATCCATTGGAGTAACAAAAATCTCGACAACAGAATACTTTCCCTAATGACTAGGCTACCTTCCATTGGAGTAACAAAGATATCGACAATATACTACTTTCCATAATGACAAGGCTACCATCCACTGGAGTGACAAAAATGTCGAGAATAGACTACCTTCCATAATGACAAGGCTACCATCCATTGGAGTAACAAAAATATCGAAAATAGACTACCTTCCATAATTAAAAGCCTACCATCCATTGGAGTAACAAAAATCTCTACAACAGAATACCTTCCATAATGACTAGGCTACCTTCCATTGGAGTAACAAAGATATCAACAATAGACTACCTTCCATAATGACAAGGCTACCATCCACTGGAGTGACAAAAATCTCGACAACAGACTACGTTCCATAATGACAAGGCTACCATCCATTGGAGTAACAAAAATCTTGAAAACAGACTACCTTCCATAATGAGAAGGCTAAAATCCATTGGAGTAACAAAAATCTCGACAACAAACTACCTTCCATAATGACAAGGCTACCATTCATTGTAGTAACAAAAATATCGACAACAAACTATGTTCCATAATGACGAGGCTACCATCCATTGGAGTAACAAAAATATCGACAACAGACTACCTTCCATAATGACAAGGCTACCATCCATTGGAGTTACAAAAATATCGACAACAGACTACCTTCCATAATGAAAAGCCTACCATCCATTGGAGTACCAAAAATTTCGAAAAAAAATACCTTCCATAATGACTAGGCTACCTTTCATTGGATTAACAAAGATATCGAAAATAGACTACCTTCAATAATGACAAGGCTACCGTCCACTGGAGTAACAAAAATCTCGACAACAGACTACCTTCCATAATGACAAGGCTAACATCCATTGGAGTAACAAAAAGCTCGAAAACAGACTACCTTCCATAATGACAAGGCTAAAATCCATTGGAGTAACAAAAATATCGACAACAGACTACCTTCCATAATGACAAGGTTACCATCTATTGGAATAAAAAAAATCTCGAGAACAAAATGCCTTCCATAATGACAAGGCTACCATCCAATGGAATAACAAAAATCTCGACAACATACTTCCTTCCATAATGACAAGGCTACCAGCAATTGTAGTAACATAAATCTGGACAACAGCCCACCTTCCATAATGACTAGGCTACTATCCATTGGAGTAACAAAGATATCAACAATATACTACCTTCCATAATGACATGGCTACCATCCATTCGAGTGACAAAAATCTTGACAATAGACTACCTTCAATAATGAAAAGCCTACCATCCAGTGGAGTAACAAAAATCTCAAAAACATAATACCTTCCATAATGACTAGGCTACCTTCCATTGGAGTAACAAAGATATCGACAATAGACTACCTTCCATAATGACAAGGCTACCATCCACTGGAGTGACAAAAATCTCGACCACAGACTACCTTCCATAATGACAAGGCTAACAACCATTGGAGTAACAAAAATCTCGAAAACAGACTACCTTCCATAATGACAAGGCTAAAATCCATTGGACTAACAAAAATTTTGACAACAGACTACTTCCATAATGACAAGGCTACCATCCAATGGAATAACAAAAATTTGGATAACATACTACCTTCCATAATTACAAGGCTACCATCAATTGTAGTAACCATAATCTGGACAACATACTACCTTCCATAATGACAAGGCTACCGTCCATTGTAGTAACAAAAATCTCGACAACAGACTACCTTCCATAATGACAATGCTACCATCCATTATAGTAACAAGAATCTCGACAACAGACTACCTTCCATAATGACAAGGCTACCATCCATTAGAGTAGTGAAAATATCATTAAGAGACTACCTTCCATAATGACAAGGCTACCATCCATTGGAGTAATGAAAATATCAACAAAAGAGACTACCTTCCATAATGACAAGGCTACCATCTATTGGAGGAACAAAAATATCGACAACAGACTATCTTCCATAATGAAAAGCCTACCATCCATTGGAGTAACAAAAATCTCGACAACAGAATACCTTCCATAATTTCTAGGCTACCTTCCATTGGAGTAACAAAGATATCGACAATAGACTGCCTTCCATAATAACAAGGCTACCATCCACTGGAGTGACAAAAATCTCGACAATAGACTACCTTCCATAATGACAAGGCTACCATCCACTGGAGTGGCAAAAATATTGATAATAGACTACCTTCAATAATGACAAGGCTACCATCCATTGTAGTAAGAAAAATATCGACAACAAACTATGTTCCATAATGACAAGGCTACCATCCATTGGAGTAACAAATATATTGACAACAGACTACCTTCCATTATGACAAGGCTACCATCCATTGGAGTAACAAAAATATCGACAACAGACTACCTTCCATGATGAAAAGCCTACCATCCATTGTAGTAACAAAAATATCGACAACAAATTATGTTCCATAATGACGAGGCTACAATCCATTGGAGTAACAAAAATATCGACAATGGACTACCTTTTATAATGAAAAGGCTACCATCCATTGGAGTAACAAAAATATCGACTACAGACTACCTTCCATAATGAAAAGCCTACCATCCATTGGAGTAACAAAAATATCAACAACAGAATACCTTCCATAATGACTAGGCTACCTTCCATTGAAGTAACAAAGATATCGATAATAGACTACCTTCCATAATGACAAGGCTACCATCCACTAGAGTGAAAAAAATCTCGAGAATAGACTACCTTCCATAATGACAAGGCTACAATCCATTGGAGTAACAAAAATATCGACAACAGACTACCTTCCATAATGACAAGGCTACCATCCATTGGAGTAACAAAAATATCGAAAACAGACTACCTTCCATGATGAAAAGCCTACCATCCATTGTAGTAACAAAAATATCGACAACAAACTATGTTCCATAATGACGAGGCTACCATCCATTGGAGTAACAAAAATATCGACAATGGACTACCTTCCATAATGACAAGGCTACAATCCATTAGAGTAACAAAAATATCGACAACAGACTACCTTCCATAATGAAAAGCCTACCATCCATTGGAGTAACAAAAATCTCGACAACAGAATACCTTCCATAATGACTAGGCTACCTTCCATTGGAGTAACAAAGATATGAACAATAGACTACCTTCCATAATGACCAGGCTACCATCCACTGGAGTGACAAAAATCTCGACAACAGACTACCTTCCATAATGACAAGGCTACCATCCATTGGAGTAACAAAAATCTCGAAAAAAGACTACCTTCCATAATGAAAAGGCTAAAATCCATTGGAGTAACAAAAATCTCGACAACAAACTACCTTCCATAATGACAAGGCTACCATCCATTGTAGTAACAAAAATATCAACAACAAACTATGTTCCATAATTACGAGGCTACCATCCATTGGAGTAACAAAAATGTCGACAACAGACTACCTTCCAAAATGACAAGGCTACCATCTATTGGAATAAAAAAAATCTCGAGAATAGAATGCCTTCCATAATGACAAGGCTACCATCCAATGGAATAACAAAAATCTCGACAACATACTACCTTCCATAATGACAAGGCTACCATCCACTAGAGTGACAAAAATCTCGACAATAGACTACCTTCCATAATGACAAGGCTAACATCCATTGGAGTAACAAAAATCTCGAAAACAGACTACCTTCCATAAAGACAAGGCTACCATCTATAGGAATAAAAAAAATCTCGAGAACGGAATGCCTTCCATAATGACAAGGCTAACATCCAATGGAATAACAAAAATCTCGATAACATACTACCTTCCATAATGACAAGGCTACCATCAATTGTAGTAACCAAAATCTGGACAACAGACTACCTTCCATAATGACAAGGCTACCGTCCATTGTAGTAACAAATATCTCGACAACAGACTACCTTCCATAATGACAATGCTACCATCCATTGGAGTAACAAAAATCTCGACAATAGATTACCTTCCATAATGACAAGGCTACCATCCATTAGAGTAGTGAAAATATCAATAAGAGACTACCTTCCATAATGACAAGGCTACCATCCATTGGAGTAATGAAAATATCAGCAAGAGACTACCTTACATAATGACAAGGCTACCATCCATTGGAGTAACAAAAATCTCACCAACAGTCTACCTTCCATAATGACACGGCTACCAACCATTGGAGTGACAAAAACCTCGACAACCTACTACCTTCCATAATGACAAGGCTACCATCCATTGGAGTAACAAAAATATCGACAACAGACTACCTACCATAATGAAAAGCCTACCATCCATTGTAGTAACAAAAATCTCGACAGCAGAATACTTTCCATAATGACTAGGCTACCTTCCATTGGAGTAACAAAGATATCGACAATATACTACCTTCCAGAAAGACAAGGCTACCATCCATTCGAGTAACAAAAATCTCGAAAACAGACTACCTTCCATAATGACAAGGCTAAGATCCATTGGAGTAACAAAAATCTCGATAACAAACTACTTTCCAGAATGACAAGGCTACCATCCATTGTAGTAACAAAAATATCGACAACAAACTACCTTCCATATTGACAAGGCTACCATCCATTGGAGTAACAAAAATATCGACAACAAACTACCTTCCATGATGAAAAGCCTACCATCAATTGTAGTAACAAAAATATCAACAACAAATTATGTTCCATAATGACGAGGCTACCATCCATTAGAGTAACAAAAATATCGACAACAGACTAACTTCCATAATGACAAGGCTACCATCCATTGGAATAACAAAAATATCGAGAATAGACTACCTTCCTTAATGAAAAACCTACCATCCATTGGAGTAAAAAAAATCTCGACAACAAAATACCTTCCATAATGACTAGGCTACCTTCCATTAGAGTAATAAAGATATCGACAATAGAATACCTTCCATAATGACAAGGCTACCATCCACTAGAGTGGCAAAAATCTCGATAATAGACTACCTTCCATAATGACAAGGTCACCATCCATTGTAGTAACAAAGATATCGACAACAAACTATGTTCCATAATGACAAGGCTACCATCCATTGGAGTAACAAAAATATCGACAACAGACTACCTTCCATAATGACAAGGCTACCATCCATTGGAGTAACAAAAATATCGACAACAGACTACCTTCCATGATGAAAAGCCTACCATCCATTATAGTAACAAAAATATCGACAACAAACTATGTTCCATAATGACGAGGCTACCATCCATTGGAGTAACAATAATCTCGACAACAGACTACCTTCCATAATGACAAGGCTACCATCTATTGGAATAAAAAAAATCTCGAGAACAGAATGCCTTCCATAATGACAAGGCTACCATCCAATGGAATAACAAAAATCTCGACAACATACTACCTTCCATAATGACAAGGCTACCATCCACTGGAGTGACAAAAATCTTGACAATAGACTACCTTCCATAATGAAAACCCTACCATCCATTGGAGTAACAAAAATCTCGACAACAGGATACCTTCCATAATGACTAGGCTACCTTCCATTGGAGTAACAAAGATATAAACAATAGACTAAATTCCATAATGACAAGGCTACCATCCACTGGAGTGACAAAAATCTCGACAACAGACTACCTTCCATAATCACAAGGCTACCATCCATTGGAGTAACAAAAATCTAGAAAATAGACTACCTTCCATAATGACAAGGCTAAAATCCATTGGAGTAACAAAAATCTCGACAACAAACTACCTTCCATAATGACAAGGCTACCATCCATTGTAGTAACAAAAATATCGACAACAAATTATGTTCCATAATGACGAGGCTACCATCCATTGGAGTAACAAAAATCTCGACAACAGACTACCTTCCATAATGACAATGCTACCATCTATAGGAATAAAAAAAATCTCGAGAACAGAATGCCTTCCATAATGAAAAGCCTACCATCCAATGGAATAACAAAAATCTCGACAACATACTACCTTCCATAATGACAAGGCTACCATCCATTGGAGTGACAAAAATCTCGACAATAGACTACCTTCCATAATGACAATGCTAACATCCATTGGAGTAACAAAAATCTCGAAAACGGACCACCTTCCATAATGACAAGGCTACCATCTATTGGAATAAAAAAAATCTCGAGAACGGAATGCCTTCCATAATGACAAGGCTACCATCCAATGGAATAACAAAAATCTCGATAACATACTACCTTCCATAATGACAAGGCTACCATCAATTGTAGTAACCAAAATCTGGATAACAGACTACCTTCCATAATGACAAGGCTACCGTCCATTTTAGTAACAAAAACCTCGACAACAGACTACCTTCCATAATGACAATGCTACAATCCATTGGAGTAACAAAAATCTCGACAATAGATTACCTTCCATAATGACAAGGCTACCATCCATTGGAGTAATGAAAATATCAACAAGAGACTACCTTACATAATGACAAGGCTACCATCCATTGGAGTAACAAAAATCTCACCAACAGTCTACCTTCCATAATGACACGGTTACCAACCATTGGAGTGACAAAAACCTCGACAACCGACTACCTTCCATAATTACAAGGCTACCATCCATTGGAGTAACAAAAATATCGACAACAGACTACCTTCCATAATGAAAAGCCTACCATCCATTAGAGTAACAAAAATCTCGACAACAGAATACCTTCCATAATGACTAGGCTTCCTTCCATTGGAGTAACAAAGATATCGACAATAGACTACCTTCCAGAATGACAAGGCTACCATCCATTCGAGTAACAAAAATCTCGAAAACAGACTACCTTACATAATGACAAGGCTAAGATCCATTGGAGTAACAAAAATTTCGACAACAAACTACCTTTCATAATGACAAGGCTACCATCCATTGTAGTAACAAAAATATCGACAACAAACTACCTTCCATATTGACAAGGCTACCATCCATTGGAGTAACAAAAATATCGACAACAGACTACCTTCCATGATGAAAAGCCTACACTCCTTTGTAGTAACAAAAATATCGACAACAAATTATGTTCCATAATGACGAGGCTACCATCCATTGGAGTAACAAAAATATCGACAACAGACTAACTTCCATAATGACAAGGCTACCATCCATTGGAATAACAAAAATATCGACAACAGACTACCTTCCTTAATGAAAAGCCTACCATCCATTGGAGTAACAAAAATCTCGACAACAGAATACCTTCCATAATTTCTAGGCTACCTTCCATTGGAGTAACAAAGATATCGACAATAGAATACCTTCCATAATGACAAGGCTACCATCCACTGGAGTGGCAAAAATATCGATAATAGACTACCTTCCATACTTACAAGGCTACCATCCATTGTAGTAACAAAAATATCGACAACAAACTATGTTCCATAATGACAAGGCTACCATCCATTGGAGTAACAAAAATATCGACAACAGACTACCTTCCATAATGTCAAGGCTACCATCCATTGGAGTAACAAAAATATCGACAACAGACTACCTTCCATGATGAAAAGCCTACCATCCATTATAGTAACAAAAATATCGACAACAAACTATGTTCCATAATGACGAGACTACCATCCATTGGAGTGACAATAATCTCGACAACAGACTACCTTCCATAATCACAAGGCTAACATCTATTGGAATAAAAAAAATCTCGAGAACAGAATGCCTTCCATAATGACAAGGCTACCATCCAATGGAATAACAAAAATCTCGACAACATACTACCTTCCATAATGACAAGGCTACCATCCACTAGAGTGACAAAAATCTCGACAATAGACTACCTTCCATAATGAAAACCCTACCATCCATTGGAGTAACAAAAATCTCGACAACAAAATACCTTCCATAATGACTAGGCTACCTTCCATTGGAGTAACAAAGATATCAACAATAGACTACCTTCCATAATGACAAGGATACCATCCACTGGAGTTACAAAAATCTCGACAACAAACTACCTTCCATAATCACAAGGCTACCATCCATTGGAGTAACAAAAATCTCGAAAACAGACTACCTTCCATAATGACAAGGCTAAAATCCATTGGAGTAACAAAAATCTCGACAACAAACTACCTTCCATAATGACAAGGCTACCATCCATTGTAGTAACAAAAATATCGACCACAAACTATGTTCCATAATGACGAGGCTACCATCCATTGGAGTAACAAAAATATCGACAACATACTACCTTCCATAATGATAAGGCTACCATCCATTGGTGTAACAAAAATATCGACAACAGACTACCATCCATAATGAAAAGCCTACCATCCATTTGAGTAATAAAAATCACGAAAACAAAATACCTTCCATAATGACTAGGCTACCTTCCATAATGACAAGGCTACCAACCACATGAGTGAAAAAAATCTCGACAACAGACTACCTTCCATAATGACAAGGCTAATATCCATTGGAGTAACAAAAAGCTCCAAAATACACTACCTTCCATAATGACAAGGCTAAAATCCATTAGAGTAACAAAAATATCGACAACAGACTACCTTCCATAATGACAAGGCTACCATCTATTGGAATAAAAAAAATATCGAGAACATAAATCCTTCCATAATTACAAGGCTACCATCCAATGGAATAACAAAAATCTCGACAACATACTACCTTCCATAATGACAAGGCTACCATCAATTATAGTAACCAAAATCTAGACAACAGACTACCCTCCATAATGACATGGCTACCATCCATTCGAGTGACAAAAATCTTGACAACAGACTACCTTCCATAATGAAAAGCCTACCATCCATTGGAGTAACAAAAATCTCGAAAACAGAATACCTTCCATAATGACTAGGCTACCTTCCATTGGAGTAACAAAGATATCGACAATAGACTACCTTCCATAATGACAAGGCTACCATCCACTGGAGTGACAAAAATCTCGACAACATACTACCTTCCATAATGACAAGGCTAACATCCATTGGAGTAACAAAAATCTCGAAAACGGACTACCTTCCATAATGACAAGGATACCATCTATTGGAATAAAAAAAATATCGAGAACGGAATGCCTTCCATAATGACAAGGCTACCATCCAATGGAATAACAAATATCTCGATAACATACTACCTTCCATAATGACAAGGCTACCATCCATTGTAGTAACAAAAATCTCGACAACAGACTACCTCCCATAATGACAATGGTACCATCCATTGGAGTAACAAAAATCTCGACAATAGATTACCTTCCAAAATGACAAGGCTACCATCCATTAGAGTAGTGAAAATATCAATAAGAGACTACCTTCCATAATGACAAGGCTACCATCCATTGGAGTAATGAAAATATCAACAAAAGAGACTACCTTCCATAAGGACAAGGCGACCATCCATTGGAGTAACAAAAATATAGAAAACAAACTACCTTACATAATGACAAGGCTAAAATCCATTGGAATAACAAAAATCTCGAGAACAGACTACATTCCATAATAATAAGGCTACCATCTATTGGAATACCAAAAATCTCGAGAACAGAATGCCTTCCATAATGACAAGGCTACTGTAGGTGTTTAGGTATTGGCTTGCATTTTTGGTAAATCCCAAGTGTATGTGTGAATGTCATGACTGATTTCATAACATTCTAGTTCAGTTTGTACTGACTCATTAGGTACCTTTGCAGAAAAATATTGTAATTCAAATACTGATGTTTATAAGTGTGTATCTGAGCATTTTGCAAAATGATTACATTTTGCTAAATCAGTAGACAGGTTTTCTCAGATGTCATAACAGATGTTATGACATCCTGTTCTGAACTAACAGGATTGCAGGATTGGATAAGTCTGAGTTTTTTCAGGAAATAACTCAGTCCTTCCTGAACAGAATCCTGCGTTTTCTGAGGGGTAACCTAGCTCAACCCTAACCTGGTTAATAAAGTCCTGTGACCTGGTCTTTAGGTCAAACAGAATTAACCCTAGGTTTTTGGAAACCCTAACTGAAGTTGCAGCTGCTATATATTCAACAGAGCTGCTGTTTTTCATGGATGGCTTTTATTTTGATCAGAAGATCATTTGTAATCTGTATAGATTTGATTATTGTACTCCAAGCAATTATCATTGTGATAGGTGCCTTGGAATAGGTTTCTAATTGTAAGGGTTGTGTAGCACTGAAAGCTTTGAAGCAAGAGTGTTTGAATGTTCCTTGACTAAAGCTGTGAAGCAGAGTCAAGTTAGTTGTGTGTATCACTCAAAGCTGTGAAGCACGAGTGATTGTGTTGCTTGATTAAAAAGCTGTGAAGCTTAATCAAGTGTTTGTTTTTGAAGGGTGTCTTCATCAATTCTTAAGTCAAATTGGTTTATGTATCACTGCTGTGATTGAGGGGGAGTGAGTAGGAACTCAGGTTTAAGTTGTACTTTGATTGGAATTGCATTGGGTAGGTCTTAAGTGAAGGAGATAAACTGGTTGGTTTATTCCTGAATTAACATCTCTTATAGTGGATTTCCTCCCTGGCTTGGTATCCCCCAGAGTAGGTGTTGTTGCACACTGAACTGGGTAAACAATTGACTGTGTTCTTTATTGCTTTTGTATTTACTGTCATATAGTAAGTCAGATACGGTGTCATAACATTGAACGTGACATTGAGTATCTGCAGCCAGAATTTCAATTGGCATCAGAGCAGGCACCCTGCCTGTATTACTGGGTGAGATCTAGGGATATCACTTTCTGGCACTATGGACAAAGAAGGAGTTTTTGGAAATAGACCACCCATTCTGGATGGAACTAATTATGACTACTGGAAACCTCGTATGATTGCCTTCCTAAAATCTCTGAACAAAAAGGCTTGGAGAGCTGCTGACAAAGGATGGATTCATCCCACCATAACTGAGATAGATGGGACAATCAGTCTGAAGCCTGAGGAAGATTGGAGTAAAGAAGAAGATGAGTTAGCTCTGGGAAATTCAAAAGCCTTAAATGCCTTGTTCAATGGAATTGATAGAAACATTTTCAGACTAGTACATCAATATGAACTGGCCAAGGAAGTTTGGGACACTCTCAAAACTACTCATGAGGGCACTTCCAAAGTAAAAATGTCAAGGCTTCAGATGTTGACTACCAAATTTGAGAATCTAAAATGATGGAAGATGAAACCATTCATGAGTTTCACATGAACATCTTGGAGATTGCCAACACCTCAGGAGCACTGGGAGAAAAGATGTCAGAAGAAAAACTGGTGAGGAAGATTCTCATATCCTTGCCTAAAAGATTTGCAATGAAGGTAACTGCCATAGAGAAAGCCCAGGACATTAGCAAGTTGAAAGTGGATGAACTTATTGGGTCTCTTCAGACTTTTGAGATGGGGATCACTGATAATGGTGACAAGAAGAACAAAAGCATAGCACTTGTATCCAACACTGATGTTGAATACAAGGAGGATGAAGAAGAAAACATATCAGAAGCTATTGCCATGCTTGGAAGACAGTTCAACAGACTCATCAAAAGAATCGACCCAAAGTCAAGGTCTAATGTTCATAACATTCCCTCTGACATTGACAGTTCCAGCAGAAGACCAAGGCCAGAAGATAAGGGAAACCAAGGCAGAGGTATTCAATGCCATGGATGTGAAGGATATGGACATATTCGAGCTGAATGTCCTACCTTTCTTAAGAAGCAAAAGAAAGGAATGACTGTTACCTGGTCTGACTATGATTCAGAAAGTAATTCTGAAGAAGAATCTACCAAACTAGTTACTGCCCTAACTAGTGTTTGTACTTCTGAAAGTGACACTAGTGATGAAGAAGTGACATTTGAAGAACTAGCTGATACCTATAAGAAATTGTGTATCAGAAGTGCTGAAGTCTGTGTGCAGAATGAGAAACAATCAAAACTCATTATAAAGCTGGAGGCTGAAAAAAGGGAAAATCTTGAAACTATAAGTCATCTAGAAGGAGAAGTTCAACTGCTGAACTCACAACTGAATCAAATGACCAAATCTGTCAAGATGTTGACCAATGGAACAGACAAATTGGAAGAGATCCTTCAGGTTGGACAAAATGTGGGAAATAAATCTGGACTAGGATTTATGGAAGCAAAGAAATCTGGTACTGGTAAGCAAATGTCAAAACGGATGTCTCAACACAACTCTCAACATCAGGAACAGAGACATATGAAGAAAAGGTACCAAAGATGGAAATGTCATCATTGTGGGAGATATGGTCACATAAAGCCCTTCTGCTTCAGACTACATGGATATCCTAATCAGAACTCAGGTGTCAAACCTAAGTCTAAAAAGGTACATCATGCTCCTAAATGGAAGAAAAAGGCTACTGCACTGATAGCTCACACTTCCCTGAGGGTCTCTGCAAAGGAAGATTGGTACTTTGACAGTGGATGTTCTAGACACATGACTGGATTCAAAAATATCCTCAATAATGTTATGCCTCACACCACCAGTTTTGTGACCTTTGGAGATGGTGCTAAAGGTGAAGTCAAAGGAGTTGGTAATTTGGACTGCCCTGGAGTTCCAAGTCTGAATAAAGTACTGCTGGTAAAAGGGTTGACTGCTAATCTCATCAGTATCAGTCAATTATGTGATCTAGGATTCAAGGTCAACTTCTCTAGATCTGAATGTCTAGTAAGTAATGAAAAACTAGAAGTTGTAATGAGAGGAATCAAATCCAAAGATAACTGTTACGTGTGGCAGCCTGAGAACACTGATATCTCCACTATGTGTCAAATCATCAAAAAGGAAAAAGAGATGAAACTGTGGCAGCATAAGCTTGGAAGAATAAAAAAATCTATTTCTATGGAAGTTGTCAGAAGAACTCCAAAACTATAGGTTGATGATATCTGTGATGTGGCAAATAAACTTGAAGAAGAATGTGTTGTCAGAACCTTAAGTCATCTTGACAAGGATGTTGGAAATAACAAGTCTCATAAATTCTGTTCTCAAAACATCTGGTCAAAACAGATGCTCCCTGAGTACAATGTTACATAAGATGTTGTGACATTGTGTTGTGACAATCTGAAAACATTCAACATTTCCTTGAACCCTATTGACTTTGAAGAGAAGAAGTCATTTAAACTGGAACATAGTTTCTCTAAGCTTCAGCTGACTGATTCTTCTACCAAGGCTCTTGTTGGAAATAAACTTGAAAATTTGAGGGGCAGGTTGGGTATTCACCAACATGAGAAATTATAGCAATTAATTCTGCTTAAAACAAGGGTTGGAGGGATTAATTTTATTAAGTCTATATTTAGTGGGTTAATCATATTCTTTCACAATTCCTTCAAAAGCTTTAAGAAGTTGAAGAGACTCCCTTTTACCCCCTACCTCTCTCATCCTTGCAACCTGTTTCCTCCTCCCAATCAAATATTTTTCTCAAACTGCTACCATTACTCAAAGTCAATCAAAATGTCTCAGACATCGTCTTCAACCATGGCGACTTCGTCTTCCTCATCATCGTCATCATCTGACCAAGATTCTAGGGCAATCACTACATGCATAGAATCTGAAGTTCTTGAGGTCACTCCTCTCAGGGAGATGGCAACTGACCCAGCCAGAGTCAAAAAGCTCAGAACCAGACATGCAGGAAGAGCTCAAGCTACAACCTCTGGTAATTCTTCTCATCCTTCGTCTTCTATACCTAATAGAGAAGGATCAGTTCAAGTACACCAAGCTATTGCTAGGCTGGTTACTAGTATACTGAGTGGCAACCAATCTGTACCGGGGATTTCTATCCCTTTAAATCAATCAGACAGTCCAA
The DNA here is from genome assembly GCA_948472305.1 of Vicia faba. Classification (NCBI taxonomy): domain Eukaryota; kingdom Viridiplantae; phylum Streptophyta; class Magnoliopsida; order Fabales; family Fabaceae; genus Vicia; species Vicia faba. Next base: position 746,669,391 of record OX451738.1, read on the forward strand.
ATGTGGAAGGTTCTGAAAATGTAGATGTCACTGATAATGTTGTGATACCAAAAGACAACATTCAGAACCCCTCTGAAAAGGCTGCTGATCCACCTATCATTGATGTGGATGAAGATTACTCAGATAATGAACTGATTGCTAATGTGAACCCTAGCATAGCTAGGAGATTGATGAAAAGAAAGAGTAGTCAGAATGATAAACCTGATGCTAAGAAATCCAAGGCTGAAGGCATGGCTGAGAAAAGTATTCAGACAAAAGGGAAGAAGGCCCAGGTGCATACTGCTAGACAACCAATCTCTAAGAAGAGTAAAGAACCTGAAACTTCTGATTCTGATGAGGAATCAGAATTTGAGATTGATATTGAAGAAACTCCCATCAGAAGGAAGCTCCCTTCCAGCAAGATTGCTAGAGTGCCTGAAGTGCCAACAGACAACATCTCTTTTCATCATCCTGACAATGCAAACAGATGGAAGTATGTTTGCTTAAAGAGAATAGCCTTAGAGAGAGAACTCAACAATGATGCCTTGGAGTGCAAAGACATCATGGATCTGATCAAGAATGCTGGGCTAATGAAGACAGTAATAAAGTTTAACAAATGTTATGAAAATCTGGTCAAGGAGTTTGTAGTGAACTTGTCTAATGATTATGCTGATGGAAGGTCAGCTGACTTTGAAAGTGTGTTTGTTAGAGGAAGAAGGGTCAAGTTCTCTCCATCAGAAATCAACAAGTTTCTTGGAAGAACAAATGAGGACTGTCCTGATCTTGAGGCAACTGACAATGAAGTTTGTCTAACCATCACAGCCAGGCAAGTAAAGTGTTGGCCTTTGAAAGGGAAGCTGAAGGCTAGTAAACTCAGCATGAAATTTGCCATCTTGCATAAAATAGGTGCAGCCAACTGGGTGCCTACAAATCACAAATCAACTATCTCCACAGGATTGGGGAGATTTATCTATGCTGTGGGAACCAAGACTGCTTTTGACTATGGGAGGTACATCTTTGAACAAACTTTAAAGCATGCTGGCAGTTATGCTGTCAAAGGACCAATTGCCTTTCCCTCCCTTCTTTGTGGAATCATCCTTGCACAATACCCTGATATCCTTGTGGCAAGAGATACAGTCTGCAAAAGAGCTCCTGCCCTTGGCCTGCACTACAAACTGTTTCATGGATCTCATGCTCCAGACATTGTCATAACATCAGTTGAGACATCGTCTGTAAAGACCTAGTCCAAGACATCAGATGTCATAGCTGTTTTAAAAGAAACTTGCAAAGAGCTGGATGCCAGAAAAAGGACCCTAGAAATTCTAATTGCCAGGCTAGAAAAGGAGGAAGCTGAAGAAAACAGAAGGGAAGAAGGTGAAGGACATCTCAACATTGAAGAAACTAGCTCCTCAGAGTCTGATGACAATGCTTGAAGGTTGATTGCTGTTTGGTGGTGTTGCTGGTTGGTGCTGATATCTGGTGGAGTTTGGAAGTTGTTTTCTGCTGCTGCTCTTATTATTTTGTTTTGGATAACTGTATAATCTTATAAACATGTTTCTTTGGCCCATTTGTGGATAAAGAGGGGGAGAATATTTTGGTACTTACTTAATTAGTACTTGACATTCTATTTTTCTGCTGTCACTTATTTCTGCTGCTATCTATCTCTGATTGTTTAGGGTCTTTAGCCAAAAATCTGCCAAAGGGGGAGTTTGTAGGTGTTTAGGTATTGGCTTGCATTTTTGGTAAATCCCAAGTGTATGTGTGAATGTCATGACTGATGTCATAACATTCTAGTTCAGTTTGTACTGACTCATTAGGTACCTTTGCAGAAAAATATTGTAATTCAAATACTGATGTTTATAAGTGTGTATCTGAGCATTTTGCAAAATGATCACATTTTGCTAAATCAGTAGACAGGTTTTCTCAGATGTCATAACAGATGTTATGACATCCTGTTCTGAACTAACAGGATTGCAGGATTGGATAAGTCTGAGTTTTTTCAGGAAATAACTCAGTCCTTCCTGAACAGAATCCTGCGTTTTCTGAGGGGTAACCTAGCTCAACCCTAACCTGGTTAATAAAGTCCTGTGACCTGGTCTTTAGGTCAAACGGAATTAACCCTAGGTTTTTGGAAACCCTAACTGAAGTTGCAGCTGCTATATATTCAACAGAGCTGCTGTTTTTCATGGATGGCTTTTATTTTGATCAGAAGATCATTTGTAATCTGTATAGATTTTATTATTGTACTCCAAGCAATTATCATTGTGATAAGTGCCTTGGAATAGGTTTCTAATTGTAAGGGTTGTGTAGCACTCAAAGCTTTGAAGCAAGAGTGTTTGAATGTTCCTTGACTAAAGCTGTGAAGCAGAGTCAAGTTAGTTGTGTGTATCACTCAAAGCTGTGAAGCACAAGTGATTGTGTTGCTTGATTAAAAAGCTGTGAAGCTTAATCAGGTGTTTGTTTTTGAAGGGTGTCTTCATCAATTCTTAAGTCAAATTGGTTTATGTATCACTGCTGTGATTGAGGGGGAGTGAGTAGGAACTCAGGTTTAAGTTGTACTTAGATTGGAATTGCATTGGGTAGGTCTTAAGTGAAGGAGATAAACTGGTTGGTTTATTCCTGAATTAACATCTCTTATAGTGGATTTCCTCCCTGGCTTGGTAGCCCCCAGAGTAGGTGTTGTTGCACACTAAACTGGGTAAACAATTGACTGTGTTCTTTATTGCTTTTGTATTTACTATCATATAGTAAGTCAGATACGGTGTCATAACATTGAACGTGACATTGAGTATCTGCAGCCAGAATTTCAGCTACCATCCAATGGAATAACAAAAATATCAACAACATACTACCTTCCATAATGACAAGGCTACCATCAATTGTAGTAACCAAAATCTGGACAACAAACTACCTTCCATAATGACAAGGCTATCGTCCATTGGAGTAACAAAAACATCGACAACAAACTACATTCCATAATGACAAGGCTAACATCCATTGGAGTAACAAAAATATCGACAACAAACTACCTTACATAATGAAAAGCCTACCATCCATTGGAGTAACAAAAATCTCGAAAACAGAATACCTTCCATAATGACTAAGCTACCTTCCATTGGAGTAACAAAGATATCGACAATAGACAACCTTCCATAATGACAAGGCTACCATCCACTGGAGTGACAAAAATCTCGACAACAGACTACCTTCCATAATGACAAGGCTAACATCCATTGGAGTAACAAAAATCTCAAAAACAGACTACCTTCCATAATGACAAGGCTAAAATCCATTGGAGTAACAAAAATATCGATAACAGACTACCTTCCATAATGACAAGGCTACCATCAATTGTAGTAACCAAAATCTGGACAATAGACTACTTTCCATAATGACAAGGCTACCGTCCATTGAAGTAACAAAAATCTCGACAACATACTACCTTCCATAATGACAATGCTACCATCCATTGGAGTAACAAAAATATCGACAATAGACTACCTTCCATAATGACAATGCTACCATCCATTGGAGTAACAAAAATCTCGACAACAGACTATCTTCCATAATGACAAGGCTACCATCCATTGTAGTAACAAAAATCTCGCCAACAAAATACCTTCATAATGACTAGGCTACCATCCATTGGAGTAACAAAGATATCGATAATAGACTAGCTTCCATAATGACATGGCTACCATCCATTCGAGTGACAAAAATCTTGACAACAAACTACCTTCCATAAGGACAAGGCTACCATCCATTGGAGTAACAAAAATCTCGAAAATAGACTACCTTCCATAACGACAAGGCTAAAATCCATTGGAGTAACAAAAACCTCGACAACATACTACCTTCCATAATGGCAAGGCTATCATCCATTGGAGTAACGAAAATCTAGACAACAGACTACCTTCCATAATGACAAGGCTACCATCCATTAGCGTAACAAAAATATCGACAACAAACTACCTTCCATAATGAAAAGCCTACCATCCATTGGAGTAACAAAAATCTCGACAACAGAATACCTTCCATAATGACTAGGCTACCTTCCATTGTGGTAAAAAAGATATCGACAATAGACTACCTTCCATAATGACAAGGCTAAAATCCATTGTAGTAACAAAAACCTCAACAACATACTACCTTCCATAATGACTAGGCTACCATCTATTGGAGTAACAAAGATATCGACAATAGACTACCTTTCATAATGACAAGGCTACCATCCACTGGAGTGAAAAAACTCTCGACAACAGACTACCTTCCATAATGACAAGGCTACCATTAATTGTAGTAACCAAAATCTGGACAATAGACTACTTTCCATAATGACAAGGCTACCATTAATTGTAGTAACAAAAATCTCGACAACAGACTACCTTCCATAATGACAATGCTACGATCCATTGGAGTAACAAAAGTCTCGACAACAGACTACCTTCCATAATGACAAGGCTACCATCCATTGTAGTAACAAAAATCTCGACAATAGAATACCTTCCATAATGACTAGGCTGCCATCCATTGGAGTAACAAAGATATCGACAATAGACTACCTTCCATAATGACATGGCTACCATGCATTGGAGTGAAAAAAATCTCGACAACAGACTACCTTCCATAATGACAAGGCTACCATCCATTGGAGTAACAAAAATATCGACAACAGACTAACTTCTATAATGACAAGGCTACCGTCTATTGGAATAAAAAAAAATCTCGAGAACCGAATGCCTTCCATAACGAGAAGGCTACCATCCAATGGAATAACAAAAATCTCGACAACATACTACCTTCCATAATGACCAGGCTACCATCAATTGTAGTAACCAAAATCTGGACAATAGACTACTTTCCATAATGACAAGGCTACCGTCCATTGTAGTAACAAAAATCTCGACAACAGACTACCTTCCATAATGACAATGCTATCATCCATTGGAGTAACAAAAATCTCGACAACATACTACCTACCATAATGACAAGGCGACCATCCATTATAGTAACAAAAATCTCGACAACAGAATACCTTCCATAATAACTAGGCTACCATCCATTGGAGTAAACAAGATATCGACAATAGACTACCTTCCATAATGACATGGCTAACATCCATTGGAGTGACAAAAATCTCGACAACAGACTACCTTCCATAAGGACAAGGCTACCATCCATTGGAGTAACAAAAATCTCGAAAACTAACTAACTTCCATAATGACAAGGCTAAAATCCATTGGAGTAACAAAAATCTCGACAACAGACTACATTCCATAATGACAAGGCTACCATCTATTGGAATACCAAAAATCTTGAGAACATAATTCCTTCCATAATGATAAGGCTACCATCCAATGAAATAACAAAAATCTCGACAACATACTACCTTTCATAATGACAAGGGTACCATCAATTGTAGTAACCAAAAACTTGACAACCGACTACCTTCCATAATGACAAGGCTACCGTCCATTGTAGTAAAAATAATCTTGACAACAGACTACCTTCCATAATGACAATGATACCATCCATTGGAGTAACATAAATCTCGACAACAGACTACCTTCCATAATGACAAGGCTACCATCCATTGTAGTAACAAAAATCTCGACAACAGAATACCTTCCATAATGACTAGGCTACCATCCATTGGAATAACAATGATATCGACAATAGACTACCTTCCATAATGACATGGCTACCATCCATTGGAGTTACAAAAATCTCGACAACAAACTACCTTCCATAAGGACAAGGCTGACATCCATTGGAGTAACAAAAATCTCGAAAACATACTACCTTCCATAATGACAAGGCTAAAATCCATTGGAGTAACAAAAATCTCGACAACAGACTACATTCCATAATGACAAGGCTACCATCTATTAGAATACCAAAAATCTCGAGAACAAAATGCCTTCCATTATGACAAGTCTACCATCCAATGGAATAACAAAAATATCGATAACATACTACCTTCCATAATGAAAAGGCTACCATCAATTGTAGTAACCAAAATCTGGACAACAAACTACCTTCCATAACGACAAGGCTACCGTCCATTGTAGTAACAAAAATCTCGATAACAGACTACCTTCCATAATGATAATGCTACCATCCATTGGAGTAACAAAAATCTCGACAACAGACTACATTCGATAATGACAAGGCTACCATCCATTGGAGTTGAAATTCTGGTGTATGCCAGAATTCAGATGTTATACTCAATGTCTAGACATCTGATATGACATAATATATACACTGCAAGGTAGATACCCAATTTTTCATGATTCAGTACTGAAGAGAAACAGAAACACAGTTTAACCAAGTTGTGCCAGATATACTTTGAAGGTGCAGAGGATAGAACAACGATGTACCTAGTTCTGTTCATCTGTTGCACATGATCAGCAGAGAGCGAACATCCTTCACAGTTCTGTTTCTTCTGCACAGATATCAGCATGATGTCTTAACATGTTCTGAGACATCATCTGTTACAGCATTACAGTTTTACCTTGATATATAACAGACAGAATTATAAAGTGTTGAAGGTAAAAACACAAATCAGTTGTTGACTCAGTTCGGTGAAACACACCTACTCTGGGGGCATACCAAGCCAGGAAGAAGATCCACTATCAGCAATACTAATTCAGGACTAAACTTCACAAGTTCCCATCCTTCACTTAATCATCTACCCAGTGCAACCTATACCTAGGAACTCCTAGATAGAAACCTACCAGTTTCCATTCCTATTGCCGCAGCAACAGAAGTCTTACTCCTACTCAAGAAGTAGAGGCCTCCCACTTGATTTCCTACATTACAATGTATATGAAGTAATGCAGAAATACTTAGACTTGCTTCATAGCTTCGTCCAAGAACACTCAAACCCTTACCTACAGGTACTGAGTTACCCACATGGTAACCTTGCCACAGACCGACAGGTTTACCTAACAAAACACCCCCAATGTTACATTATGTGAGGCTTACAAACCCTAGGTTACAATCTGCTATTTATAACCTATTACCCAACTGGATTTGGGCCTTCAAAAATCTCAGCAAGCTTTTCTCCTTGCTGTTACAACTCAGCAGCAAACTTCTGCTATAATCAAGGTCTTCAATCTTCTAGTTCCTAAAATATCTCCATATTTAGAAACAGTATTTTCTTCAACTATTCTGATTGATTCTTGATTGATCTTCAGATTCTCCATAAGAAACGCCACATATATTCTCAGAGTATTTAAGTACCAGCACTGTAACTGAATTATCAATTTTGTTGACATGATGTCACGTCAGATGTCATGACATTACATCTAACATGTTATCCTAGATGTTGAACTTGTTTAACACAACAAATAACCTCTTTCATGATTTAGATCACTTAGAATAGTTAGGTTACAAGTCACAGCTGTTACAAACATTCAACATATAACATAGTTACTTAATTAGTACTTAATTTCAGGTGCGATGTCATATGCTGATGTTGTGACATTTTACATAACATGTTGGTCCAGATGTTGAACTTCTTCAACCCAACATATTAAAACAACAGAGGGAATATGGGTAAACTTGCTTTCTTATTTGTTTTACAAATGAAGCCAACTCTCCAGCCAGGGCACTTACAATCTCCCCCTTTGGCAAATTTTGGCTAAAACAAATAAGTGCAAGTTGTATTTTGGGACCAGGCCACAACACAGTTGAGATGTTACAACATCTTGTCCAACATCTTCTTTGTAGAGGCTGATGTCCTTTGAGCAAACAACAAACCTTTATCCCTCAACTGTGAGCCACTCCAAGCCATCGATGGCCCAAGAGGATTTCTTTTCTCAAGATTATTGTTGATAATCTTGATACTGATTACTTGTGATCATGTAACTCAGATCACAAGTCACAACTATCCTCTTAACTCAGAACACAAGACACAAACAAAGTCACTTACTTAGGATCATGTTGCTTTCACCTGAGTCTCGCTGGACATTGCCGTCTGTTGCTTTCACCTGAGTCTCGCCTGAGACTGGGTCCCTATCTTTCTCCCCCTTTTTGGCCAGAATTTGACAAAGACTGCCCATACAGATCCATACCCATGCACAATTTTCCCAGATGCTAACAAACTTCATATTGCTGAAACCCTCTGATGAAGAGAAAGAATAGAGAGAGTCTTCATAAATAATGCAATTTTGGCATAGATAGTAACGATCTTGGTACTTTACTCTGACAGTTTCAGTACCCTAGGACTGGTTTTAATGCAGGTACCTACCCTTGGGTTTGACCCTTTGACCATTGTCAGGATGAAGTATGTCTTGCCCTTTTTAAAACAGACATTTGTCTTTTAGAACCGACTACTCCTTTAAGTACTTGTCTTAGGATCCCCTATCCAAGAAACATCATTGGCATATTACACTCTGCCTCAGTTATATAATACTTTTATTAGATGACAAGTTATCATCTAAAACATACCAGCTCACTAAACAGCTCCATAATGAGACACAACCGCCCTGTTTTCTTAGCAGATGAAAACACGCTCAACTCCTATGTCGTCATACATTCTGCTAATTTGAAACCATTCCATTTTCACAAAGAGGATGGTTACTCCCTCTGAGTCATACAGCTGTACACACATGGGTTTATTAATAATAATCCACACTTCATCCAATTTTCCTCCTGTCTATAGTTTTAGAGGAAATTAGGAACAATGTCATTACCAATGTGATGACATTCGGTCAGACATAGTCCTCTTCAGTCTTCGAACACATCATCCCAATAGTTAATAAGGTGCCACACTTTATCTCCTACGAGTTTGATGAAGATCTTTCGTACAAACCAATACTCCCCCTGTTAGGGACAATCACTTCTCTTCATGAACACAAGTAGGTCACATTCAATACTCAGTTGGACCTTCAAGACAACTTCTGATTCAAGGTAAATAAGACCCCTTGATGAATGGAAAACACAAGACGCATCTTCATGTCTTCAAGAGTGCACCCTCTGTTCAACGCATTCATACTGTGAATCAAACTTTCTCGATAATAATTAGCTGCCACATGTTGATTATCTCCATGTTTATCAGACTTGTCCCAAAGATATTCTGACCTTCCAATTGAAATTTGAACTTAAAGCTACAAGTTATCACAAAAGGCTTAGATACACTAAGACAAGAACATGTAACATCTTCTCCACCCAACAACTCCAAAGGGCTGCAAAGAGACGATCTTTTTGAAGGATCTAATCTTCAACTTCGTAGATCATCCTATCTTAAGTTGATGTGCCACTTCACCAACCAAGAATCTGATGTTGAACCAAATGTCACAGCATTACGTTATAACATCTAGTTGTTGAATTCAGCTCCAGACTGATCCAAGTGACCATCATCAAGATTATGATGTCTTCTTCTTCTTGTAGCTTTAAGTCTGAACATGTTTCCAGGAAACCTTTTCAAGGATCAAATGATTTTGCTGTCACCAAGGAGATAGCTCTAAGGTATCACTCTTCCTGTGATTCTTCACAGGGTCTAGAAGAAGGAATGTTCCCACATCTTTAAGAACATCAGTTATCTTGAACTCCAAGGATAATCAATTAAATACTTGTACTTGTCACAAATAGCAATTGATCATAAATCCTTCCCATTATCCAGTAAGATACTTTCACCATTTGAATACTTTGACATACTCTTCGTGTGTTAATATCTTCTTCTTGCAAGCTCTTTCTTTGAGAGACCAAAGAGTTGAGATATCTAGGTTGCCACCCTTGACTCAAGTAAATAGAATTTTCTCTGAACAAACTCTACTTACTTCAACTGATTTGAGACTCCTACCAGATCAGATTCATCCTTAGGAATGAGAGAGATGAATCCTTCCTTGCAAATATGTCACACAACACCCAGAACCCATGTGACATAGGTCAACAGCCAGCTAAACACCAAGCTGAACTAATGTGAGGAGGTTAACCAAATCTCCCCCTCAAACTATCAGTCATGGAAGCTCCACACAAAATATCCATGCATTGTGCACAAATGTCTCGACATGACATATGACATCCCTACCAAATTTAAGTAACTCCAAGAGCTATACCTGTTCATACTCCAATTACACCAATCAGACTTCAGCTGACCTTAAGTACTTCAGTGAAGACAGCAACACCAATCATCAGCAGATACGTATTGCTAGAACATACTACCTTAACCAAACTCTGAGTCTTCATATTCTTGAAAGATCTTCCACTTCTAATCATGATGTTTAAATGACAAGACTCATGATCCCAATCTACTTCTATGAAGGAGCAATAATGCTGCACCATCATTGACTTTTATTAACCAATAGGCTTGTATTTCTTCACACCATATTACTCCAGGAAACAACTGCTCAGTCCTGATCAATAGGGATTACACAAGGTCACATCTCAACCAGCTCTACTTCTAGAGTTCTGACTTCTAAAAGTAACCTTCGGGAGCACACAGACATAGTTGACTCTACCATTGTCAACTTTGTACACACAGATGTCTCCTCTTCCAGGTCAGGAGTAGGTTTCAAACAAAAGTATCCCACCCGAAACATATGCTTTTCAACTAGTAACTGCATACTTGTTGAACACATGTTCCACCGTCGCATAGAACATTAGTTCCATCACCTTGGAATGAAACCCTCCTTGAAATTCTTCAAGGTCTTCGTATAACACTACTCAAGAGAGTAAGGGAATCAGTGATTAGGTGATTCTTACCATCCTGAACGAAGAACGTCTTCATGAGTGAACTTGAGAGGACTTCAAGTATCTGTGACATTTTCAATAGCTTACGTTGAAAACTTGAATACAGTAGCCTTCAATCCACAAGAGGGGAAACACATCAGAACTTGAGTTTTGCCAAGTATTATGTAGCGGAAGAACATAATACAACTCAATCTTTGTACACACACTACTTCAGGCGTACACAAATCCTAGGTTTGAAAATAAATCAAACCTGGAGCAGCTACCACACAACCAGGCCAATTGCCAATCACAAAGACAGGTACACACAGTTCTTGTCATGAATAGTTCATCCTCCCACTTTAAGGGATCATTCAGGGAACTAACAAACCTTTCCAGGTTACAATCTCCAGTACTAAGATTGACCTTGCAGATACCAGAAAGTATCACCCATGGATCTCATCCAGAAACAGAACAGGATGCCTGCTCTGATACCAATTGAAATTCTGGTGTATGCCAGAATTCAGATGTTATACTCAATGTCTAGACATCTGATATGACATAATAAATACACTTCAAGGTAGATACCCAATTTTTCATGATTCAGTACTGAAGAGAAACAGAAACACAGTTTAACCAAGCTGTGCCAGATATACTTTGAAGGTGCAGAGGATAGAACAACGATGTACCTAGTTCTGTTCATCTGTTGCACATGATAAGCAGAGAGCGAACATCCTTCACAGTTCTGTTTCTTCTGCACAGATATCAGCATGATGTCTTAACATGTTCTGAGACATCATCTGTTACAGCATTACAGTTTTACCTTGATATATAACAGACAAAATTATAAAGTGATGAAGGTAAAAACACAAATCAGTTGTTGACCCAGTTCGGTGAAACACACCTACTCTGGGGGCATACCAAGCCAGGAAGAAGATCCACTATCAGCAATATTAATTCAGGACTAAACTTCACAAGTTCCCATCCTTCACTTAATCATCTACCCAGTGCAACCTATACCTAGGAACTCCTAGATAGAAACCTACCAGTTTCCATTCCTATTGCCGCAGCAACAGAAGTCTTACTCCTACTCAAGAAGTAGAGGCCTCCCACTTGATTTCCTACATTACAATGTATATGAAGTAATGCGGAAATACTTAGACTTGCTTCATAGCTTCGTCCAAGAACACTCAAACCCTTACCTACAGGTATTAAGTTACACACATGGTAACCTTGCCATAGACCGACAGGTTTACCTAACAAAACACCCCCAATGTTACATTATGTGAGGCTTACAAACCCTAGGTTACAATCTGCTATTTATAACCTATTACCCAACTGGATTTGGGCCTTCAAAAATATCAGCAAGCTTTTCTCCTTGCTGTTACAACTCAGCAGCAAACTTCTGCTATAATCAAGGTCTTCAATCTTTTAGTTCCTAAAATATCTCCATATTTAGAAACAGTATTTTCTTCAACTATTCTGATTGATTCTTGATTGATCTTCAGATTCTCCATAAGAAACGCCACATATATTCTCAGAGTATTTAAGTACCAGCATTGTAACTGAATTATCAATTTTGTTGACGTGATGTCAAGTCAGATGTCATGACATTACATCTAACATGTTGTCCTATATGTTGAACTTCTTTAACACAACAAATAACCTCTTTCATGATTTAGATCACTTAGAATAGTTAGGTTACAAGTCACAGCTGTTACAAACATTCAACATATAACATAGTTACTTAATTAGTACTTAATTTCAGGCGCGATGTCATATGCTGATGTTGTGACATCTTACATAACATGTTGGTCCAGATGTTGAACTTCTTCAACCCAACATATTAAAACAACAGAGGGAATATGGGTAAACTTGCTTTCTTATTTGTTTTACAAATGAAGCCAACTCTCCAGCCAGGGCACTTACAGGAGTAAAAAAAATATTGACAACAGACTACCTTCCATAATGACTAGGCTACCATCTATTGGAGTAATAAAGATATCGACAATAGACTACCTTCCATAATGACAAGGCTACCATCCATTGGATTAACAAAGATATCGAAAATAAACTACCTTCCATAATGACAAGGCTACCATCCATTGGAGTGACAAAAATCTCGACAACATACTACCTTCCATAAGGACAAGGCAACCATCTATTGGAGTAACAAAAATCTCGAAAACAGACTACCTTCCATAATGACAAGACTAAAATACATTGGAGTAACAATAATCTCGACAACATACTACATTCCATAATGACAAGGCAACCATCCATTGTAGTAACAAAAATCTCGACAACAGAATACCTTCCATAATGACTAGGCTGCCATCCATTGGAGTAACAAAGCTATCGACAATAGACTACCTTCCATAATGACATGGCTAACATCCATTAGACTGACAAAAATCTTGACAACAGACTACCTTCCATAAGGACAAGGCTACCATCCATTGGAGTAACAAAAATCTCGAAAACAAACTACCTTCCATAATGACAAGGCTAAAATCCATTGGAGTAACAAAAATCTCGACAATAGACTACATTCCATAATGACAAGGCTACCATCTATTGGAATACCAAAAATCTTGAGAACATAATTCCTTCCATAATGATAAGGCTACCATCCAATGAAATAACAAAAATCTCGACAACATACTACCTTTCATAATGACAAGGGTACCATCAATTGTAGTAACCAAAAACTGGACAACCGACTACCTTCCATAATGACAAGGCTACCGTCCATTGTAGTAAAAAAAATCTCGACAACAGACTACCTTCCATAATGACAATGATACCATCCATTGGAGTAACATAAATCTCGACAACAGACTACCTTCCATAATGACAAGGCTACCATCCATTGTAGTAACAAAAATCTCGACAACAGAATACCTTACATAATGACTAGGCTACCATCCATTGGAATAACAATGATATCGACAATAGAATACCTTCCATAATGACATGGCTTCCATCCATTGTAGTAACAAAAATCTCGACAACAGAATACCTTCCATAATGACTAGGCTACCATCCATTGGAATAACAATGATATCGACAATAGACTACCTTCCATAATGACATGGCTACCATCCATTGGAGTGACAAAAATCTCGACAACAAACTACCTTCCATAAGGACAAGGCTGACATCCATTGGAGTAACAAAAATCTCAAAAACATACTACCTTCCATAATGACAAGGCTAAAATCCATTGGAGTAACAAAAATCTCGACAACAGACTACATTCCATAATGACAAGGCTACCATCTATTAGAATACCAAAAATCTCGAGAACAGAATGCCTTCCATTATGACAAGTCTACCATCCAATGGAATAACAAAAATATCAATAACATACTACCTTCCATAATGACAAGGCTACCATCAATTGTAGTAACCAAAATCTGGACAACAAACTACCTTCCATAACGATAAGGCTACCGTCCATTGTAGTAACAAAAATCTCGATAACAGACTACCTTCCATAATGATAATGCTACCATCCATTGGAGTAACAAAAATCTCGACAACAGACTACATTCGATAATGACAAGGCTACCATCCATTGGAGTAAAAAAAATATTGACAACAGACTACCTTCCATAATGACTAGGCTACCATCTATTGGAGTAATAAAGATATCGACAATAGACTACCTTCCATAATGACAAGGCTACCATCCATTGGATTAACAAAGATATCGACAATAAACTACCTTCCATAATGACAAGGCTACCATCCATTGGAGTGACAAAAATCTCGACAACAGACTACCTTCCATAAGGACAAGGCAACCATCTATTGGAGTAACAAAAATCTCGAAAACAGACTACCTTCCATAATGACAAGACTAAAATACATTGGAGTAACAATAATCTCGACAACATACTACATTCCATAATGACAAGGCGACCATCCATTGTAGTAACAAAAATCTCGACAACAGAATACCATCCATAATGACTAGGCTGCCATCCATTGGAGTAACAAAGCTATCGACAATAGACTACCTTCCATAATGACATGGCTAACATCCATTAGAGTGACAAAAATCTTGACAACAGACTACCTTCCATAAGGACAAGGCTACCATCCATTGGAGTAACAAAAATCTCGAAAACAAACTACCTTCCATAATGACAAGGCTAAAATCCATTGGAGTAACAAAAATCTTGACAACATACTACATTCCATAATGACAAGGCTACCATCTATTGGAATACCAAAAATCTTGAGAACATAATTCCTTCCATAATGATAAGGCTACCATCCAATGAAATAACAAAAATCTCGACAACATACTACCTTTCATAATGACAAGGGTACCATCAATTGTAGTAACCAAAAACTGGACAACCGACTACCTTCCATAATGACAAGGCTACCGTCCATTGTAGTAAAAAAAATCTCGACAACAGACTACCTTCCATATTGACAATGATACCATCCATTGGAGTAACATAAATCTCGACAACAGACTACCTTCCATAATGACAAGGCTACCATCCATTGTAGTAACAAAAATCTCGACAACAGAATACCTTCCATAATGACTAGGCTACCATCCATTGGAATAACAATGATATCGACAATAGACTACCTTCCATAATGACATGGCTACCATCCATTGGAGTGACAAAAATCTCGACAACAAACTACCTTCCATAAGGACAAGGCTGACATCCATTGGAGTAACAAAAATCTCGAAAACATACTACCTTCCATAATGACAAGGCTAAAATCCATTGGAGTAACAAAAATCTCGACAACATACTACATTCCATAATGACAAGGCTACCATATATTAGAATACCAAAAATCTCGAGAATAGAATGCCTTCCATTATGACAAGTCTACCATCCAATGGAATAACAAAAATATCGATAACATACTACCTTCCATAATGACAAGGCTACCATCAATTGTAGTAACCAAAATCTGGACAACAAACTACCTTCCATAATGACAAGGCTACCATCAATTGTAGTAACCAAAATCTGGACAACAGACTACCTTCCATAATGACAAGGCTACCGTCCATTGTAGTAACAAAAATCTCGACAACAGACTACATTCGATAATGACAAGGCTACCATCCATTGGAGTAACAAAAATATTGACAACAGACTACCTTCCATAATGAAAAGCCTACCATCCATTGGAGTAACAAAAATCTCCAAAACAGAATACCTTCCATAATGACTAGGCTTCCATCCATTGGAGTAACAAAGATATCGACAATAAACTACCTTCCATAATGACAAGGCTACCATCCATTGGAGTGACAAAAATCTCGACAACAGACTACCTTCCATAAGGATAAGGCAACCATCTATTGGAGTAACAAAAATCTCGAAAACAGACTACCTTCCATAATGACAAGACTAAAATACATTGGAGTAACAATAATCTCGACAACATACTACATTCCATAATGACAAGGCGACCATCCATTGTAGTAAAAAAAATCTCGACAACAGAATACCTTCCATAATGACTAGGTTGCCATCCATTGGAGTAACAAAGCTATCGACAATAGACTACCTTCCATAATGACATGGCTAACATCCATTGGAGTGACAAAAATCTCGACAACAGACTACCTTCCATAAGGACAAGGCTACCATCCATTGGAGTAACAAAAATCTCGAAAACAAACTACCTTCCATAATGACAAGGCTAAAATCCATTAGAGTAACAAAAATCTCGACAACAGACTACATTCCATAATGACAAGGCTACCATATATTGGAATACCAAAAATCTTGAGAACATAATTCCTTCCATAATGACAAGGCTACCATCCAATGGAATAACAAAAATCTCGACAACATACTACCTTTCATAATGACAAGGGTACCATCAATTGTAGTAACCAAAAACTGGACAACCGACTACCTTCCATAATGACAAGGCTACCGTCCATTGTAGTAAAAAAAATCTCGACAACAGAATACCTTCCATAATGACAATGTTACCATCCATTGGAGTAACATAAATCTCGACAACAGACTACCTTCCATAATGACAAGGCTACCATCCATTGTAGTAACAAAAATCTCGACAACAGAATACCTTCCATAATGACTAGGCTACCATCCATTGGAGTAACAAAGATATCTACAATAGACTACCTTCCATAATGACATGGCTACCATCCATTGGAGTGACAAAACTCTCGACAACAAACTACCTTCCATAAGGACAAGGCTAACATCCATTGGAGTAACAAAAATCTCGAAAACAGACTACCTTCCATAATGACAAGGCTAAAATCCATTGGAGTAACAAAAATCTCGACAACAGACTACATTCCATAATGACAAGGCTACCATCTATTGGAATACCAAAAATCTCGAGAACAGAATGCCTTCCATTATGAAAAGTCTACCATCCAATGGAATAACAAAAATATCGATAACATACTACCTTCCATAATGACAACGCTACCATCAATTGTAGTAACCAAAATCTGGACAATAGACTACCTTCCATAATAACAAGGCTACCGTCCATTGTAGTAACAAAAATCTCGACAACAGACAACATTCCATAATGACAAGGCTACCATCCATTGGAGTAACAAAAATATTGACAACAGACTACCTTCCATAATGAAAAGCCTACCATCCATTGGAGTAACAAAAATCTCGAAAACATAATACCTTCCATAATGACTAGGCTTCCATCCATTGGAGTAACAAAGATATCGACAATAAACTACCTTCCATAATGACAAGGCTACCATCCATTGGAGTGACAAAAATCTCGACAACAGACTACCTTCCATAAGGATAAGGCAACCATCTATTGGAGTAACAAAAATCTCGAAAACAGACTACCTTCCATAATGACAAGACTAAAATACATTGGAGTAACAATAATCTCGACAACTTACTACATTCCATAATGACAAGGCGACCATCCATTGTAGTAAAAAAAATCTCGACAACAGAATACCTTCCATAATGACTAGGCTGCCATCCATTGGAGTAACAAAGCTATCGACAATAGACTACCTTCCATAATGACATGGCTAACATCCATTGGAGTGACAAAAATCTCGACAACAGACTACCTTCCATAAGGACAAGGCTACCATCCATTGGAGTAACAAAAATCTCGAAAACAAACTACCTTCCATAATGACAAGGATAAAATCCATTGGAGTAACAAAAATCTCGACAACAGACTACATTCCATAATGACAAGGCTACCATCTATTGGAATACAAAAAATCTTGAGAACATAATTCCTTCCATAATGACAAGGCTACCATCCATTGGAATAACAAAAATCTCTATAACATACTACCTTTCATAATGACAAGGGTACCATCAATTGTAGTAACCAAATACTGGCAAACAGACTACCTTCCTTAATGACAAGTCTATCGTCCATTGTAGTAACAAAAATCTCGACAACAGACTACCTTCCATAATGACAATGCTACCATCCATTGTAGTAACAAAAATCTCGACAACAGACTACATTCCATAATGAAAAGGCTACCATCCATTGGAGTAACAAAATAATTGACAACAAACTACCTTCCATAATGAAAAGCCTACCATCCATTGGAGTAACAAAAATCTCGAAAACAGAATACCTTCCATAATGACTAGGCTTCCATCCATTGGAGTAACAAAGATATCGACAATAAACTACCTTCCATAATGACAAGGCTACCATCCATTGGAGTGACAAAAATCTCGACAACAGACTACCTTCCATAAGGACAAGGCTACCATCTATTGGAGTAACAAAAATCTCGAAAACAGACTACCTTCCATAATGACAAGGCTAAAATCCATTGGAGTAACAAAAATCTCGACAACATACTACATTCCATAATGACAAGGCGACCATCCATTGTAGTAACAAAAATCTCAACAACAGAATACCTACCATAATGACTAGGCTGCCATCCATTGGAGTAACAAAGATATCGATAATAGACTACCTTCCATAATGACATGGCTAACATCCATTGGAGTGACAAAAATCTGGACACCAGACTACCTTCCATAAGGACAAGGCTACCATCCATTGGAGTAACAAAAATCTCGAAAACAGACTACCTTCCATAATGACAAGGCTAAAATCCATTGGAGTAACAAAAATCTCGACAACAGACTACATTCCATAATGACAAGGCTAAAATCCATTGGAGTAACAAAAATCTCGACAACAGACTACATTCCATAATGACAAGGCTACCATCTATTGGAATACCAAAAATCTCGAGAACAAAATGCCTTCCATAATGACAAGTCTACCATCCAATGGAATAACCAAAAATATCGATAACATACTACCTTCCATAATGACAAGGCTACCATCAATTGTAGTAACCAAAATCTGGACAACAGACTACCTTCCATAATGACAAGGCTACCGTCCATTGTAGTAACAAAAATCTCGACAACAGACTACCTTCCATACTGACAATGCTACCATCCATTGGAGTAACAAAAATCTCGACAACGGACTACATTCCATAATGACATGGCTACCATCCATTGAGGTAACAAAAATATTGACAAAATACTACCTTCCATAATGAAAAGCCTACCATCCATTGGAGTAACAAAAATCTCGAAAACAGAATACCTTCCATAATGACTAGGCTTCCATCCATTGGAGTAACGAAGAT
Organism: Vicia faba; assembly: GCA_948472305.1. Lineage (NCBI taxonomy): Eukaryota > Viridiplantae > Streptophyta > Magnoliopsida > Fabales > Fabaceae > Vicia > Vicia faba. The sequence goes on from OX451738.1 coordinate 746,688,715, forward strand.
ATCGACAATAAACTACCTTCCATAATGACAAGGCTACCATCCATTGGAGTGACAAAAATCTCGACAACAGACTACCTTCCATAAGGACAAGGCTAAAATCCATTGGAGTAACAAAAATCTCGACAACATACTACATTCCATAATGACAAGGCTACCATCTATTGGAGTAACAAAAATCTCGAGAACAAAATTCCTTCCATAATGACTAGGCTACCATCCATTAGAGTAACAAAGATATCGACAACAAACTACCTTATATAATGACAAGGCTACCATGCATTGTAATAACCAAAATCTGGACAACAGACTACCTTCCATAATGACAAGGCTACCATACATTGTAGTAACAAAAATCACAACAATAGTCTACCTTCCATAATGACAAGGCTAAAATCCATTGGAGTAACAAAAATCTCGACAATAGACTACATTCCATAATGACAAGGCTACCATCTATTGGAATACCAAAAATCTTAACATAATTCATTCCATAATGACAAGGCTACCATCCAATGGAATAACAAAAATATCGACAACAGACTACCTTTCATAATGACAAGGGTACCATCAATTATAGTAACCAAAATATGGACAACAGACTAACTTCCATAATGACAAGGCTACCGTCCATTGTAGTATCAAAAATCTCGACAACAGACTACCTTCCATAATGACAATGTTACCATCCATTGGAGTAACATAAATCTCGACAACAGACTACCTTCCATAATGACAAGGCTACCATCCATGGTAGTAACAAAAATCTCGACAATAGAATACCTTCCATAATGACTAGGCTACCATCCATTGGAGTAACAAAGATATCGACAATAGACTACCTTCCATAATGACATGGCTACCATCCATTGGAGTGACAAAAATCTTGACAACAGACTTCCTTCCATAAGGACAAGGCTACCATCCATTGGAGTAACAAAAATCTCGAAAACAGAATAACTTCCATAATGACAAGGCTAACATCCATTGGAGTAACAAAAATCTCGACAACAGACTACATTCCATAATGACAAGGCTACCATATATTGGAATACAAAAAATCTTGAGAACATAATTCCTTCCATAATGACAAGGCTACCATCCATTGGAATAACAAAAATCTCTACAACATACTACCTTTCATAATGACAAGGGTACCATCAATTGTAGTAACCAAATACTGGCCAACAGACTACCTTCCATAATGACAAGTCTATCGTCCATTGTAGTAACAAAAATCTCGACAACAGACTACCTTCCATAATGACAATGCTACCATCCATTGTAGTAACAAAAATCTCGACAACAGACTACATTCCATAATGAAAAGGCTACCATCCATCGGAGTAACAAAAATATTGACAACAAACTACCTTCCATAATGAAAAGCCTACCATCCATTGGAGTAACAAAAATCTCGAAAACAGAATACCTTCCATAATGACTAGGCTTCCATCCATTGGAGTAACAAAGATATCGACAATAAACTACCTTCCATAATGACAAGGCTACCATCCATTGGAGTGACAAAAATCTCCACAACAGACTACCTTCCATAAGGACAAGGCTACCATCTATTGGAGTAACAAAAATCTCGAAAACAGACTACCTTCCATAATGACAAGGCTAAAATCCATTGGAGTAACAAAAATCTCGACAACATACTACATTCCATAATGACAAGGCGACCATCCATTGTAGTAACAAAAATCTCAACAACAAAATACCTACCATAATGACTAGGCTGCCATCCATTGGAGTAACAAAGATATCGATAATAGACTACCTTACATAATGACATGGCTAACATCCATTGGAGTGACAAAAATCTCGACACCAGACTACCTTCCAAAAGGACAAGGCTACCATCCATTGGAGTAACAAAAATCTCGAAAACAGACTACCTTCCGTAATGACAAGGCTACCATCCATTGGAGTAACAAAAATCTCGAAAACAGACTACCTTCCATAATGACAAGGCTAAAATCCATTGGAGTAACAAAAATCTCGACAACAGACTACATTCCATAATGACAAGGCTACCATCTATTGGAATACCAAAAATCTCGAGAACAAAATGCCTTCCATAATGACAAGTCTACCATCCAATGGAATAACAAAAATATCGATAACATACTACCTTCCATAATGACAAGGCTACCATCAATTGTAGTAACCAAAATCTGGACAACAGACTACCTTCCATAATGACAAGGCTACCGTCCATTGTAGTAACAAAAATCTCGACAACAGACTACCTTCCATACTGACAATGCTACCATCCATTGGAGTAACAAAAATCTCGACAACGGACTACATTCCATAATGACATGGCTACCATCCATTGAGGTAACAAAAATATTGACAAAATACTACCTTCCATAATGAAAAGCCTACCATCCATTGGAGTAACAAAAATCTCGAAAACAGAATACCTTCCATAATGACTAGGCTTCCATCCATTGGAGTAACGAAGATATCGACAATAAACTACCTTCCATAATGACAAGGCTACCATCCATTGGAGTGACAAAAATCTCGACAACAGACTACCTTCCATAAGGACAAGGCTAAAATCCATTGGAGTAACAAAAATCTCGACAACATACTACATTCCATAATGACAAGGCTACCATCTATTGGAGTAACAAAAATCTCGAGAACAAAATTCCTTCCATAATGACTAGGCTACCATCCATTAGAGTAACAAAGATATCGACAACAAACTACCTTATATAATGACAAGGCTACCATGCATTGTAATAACCAAAATCTGGACAACAGACTACCTTCCATAATGACAAGGCTACCATACATTGTAGTAACAAAAATCACAACAATAGTCTACCTTCCATAATGACAAGGCTAAAATCCATTGGAGTAACAAAAATCTCGACAATAGACTACATTCCATAATGACAAGGCTACCATCTATTGGAATACCAAAAATCTTAACATAATTCATTCCATAATGACAAGGCTACCATCCAATGGAATAACAAAAATATCGACAACAGACTACCTTTCATAATGACAAGGGTACCATCAATTATAGTAACCAAAATATGGACAACAGACTAACTTCCATAATGACAAGGCTACCGTCCATTGTAGTATCAAAAATCTCGACAACAGACTACCTTCCATAATGACAATGTTACCATCCATTGGAGTAACATAAATCTCGACAACAGACTACCTTCCATAATGACAAGGCTACCATCCATTGTAGTAACAAAAATCTCGACAACAGAATACCTTCCATAATGACTAGGCTACCATCCATTGGAGTAACAAAGATATCGACAATAGACTACCTTCCATAATGACATGGCTACCATCCATTGGAGTGACAAAAATCTTGACAACAGACTTCCTTCCATAAGGACAAGGCTACCATCCATTGGAGTAACAAAAATCTCGAAAACAGAATAACTTCCATAATGACAAGGCTAACATCCATTGGAGTAACAAAAATCTCGACAACAGACTACATTCCATAATGACAAGGCTACCATCTATTGGAATACAAAAAATCTTGAGAACATAATTCCTTCCATAATGACAAGGCTACCATCCATTGGAATAACAAAAATCTCTACAACATACTACCTTTCATAATGACAAGGGTACCATCAATTGTAGTAACCAAATACTGGCCAACAGACTACCTTCCATAATGACAAGTCTATCGTCCATTGTAGTAACAAAAATCTCGACAACAGACTACCTTCCATAATGACAATGCTACCATCCATTGTAGTAACAAAAATCTCGACAACAGACTACATTCCATAATGAAAAGGCTACCATCCATCGGAGTAACAAAAATATTGACAACAAACTACCTTCCATAATGAAAAGCCTACCATCCATTGGAGTAACAAAAATCTCGAAAACAGAATACCTTCCATAATGACTAGGCTTCCATCCATTGGAGTAACAAAGATATCGATAATAAACTACCTTCCATTATGACAAGGCTACCATCCATTGGAGTGACAAAAATCTCGACAACAGACTACCTTCCATAAGGACAAGGCTACCATCTATTGGAGTAAAAAAAATCTCGAAAACAGACTACCTTCCATAATGACAAGGCTAAAATCCATTGGAGTAACAAAAATCTGGATAACATACTACATTCCATAATGACAAGGCGACCATCCATTGTAGTAACAAAAATCTCGACAATAAAATACCTTACATAATGACTAGGCTGCCATCCATTGGAGTAATAAAGATATCGACAATAGACTACCTTCCATAATGACATGGCTAACATCCATTGGAGTGACAAAAATCTCGACAACAGACTACCTTCCATAAGGACAAGGCTACCATCCATTGGAGTAACAAAAATCTCGAAAAACAGACTACCTTCCAAAACGAAAAGGCTAAAATCCATTGGAGTAACAAAAATCTCGACAACAGACTACATTCCATAATTACAAGGCTACCATCTATTGGAATACCAAAAATCTTGAGAACATAATTCCTTCCATAATGACAATGCTACCATCCAATGGAATAACAAAAATCTCGACAACATACTACCTTTCATAATGACAAGGATACCATCAATTGTAGTAACCAAAAACTGGACAACAGACTACCTTCCATAATGACAAGGCTACCGTCCATTGTAGTAACAAAAATCTCGACAACAGACTACCTTCCATAATGACAATGTTACCATCCATTGGAGTAACATAAATCTCGACAACAGACTACCTTCCATAATGACAAGGCTACCATCCATTGTAGTAACAAAAATCTTGACAAAAGAATACCTTCCATAATGACTAGGCAACCATCCATTGGAGTAACAAAGATATCGACAATAGACTACCTTCCATAATGACATGGCTACCATCCATTGGAGTGACAAAAATCTCGACAACAGACTACCTTCCATAAGGACAAGGCTACCATCCATTAGAGTAACAAAAATCTCGAAAACAGAATACCTTCCATAATGAAAAGGCTAAAATCCATTGGAGTAACAAAACTCTCGAAAACAGACTACATTCCATAATGACAAGGCTACCATCTATTGGAATACCAAAAATATCGAGAACAGAATTCCTTCCATAATGACAAGTCTACCATCTAATGGAATAACAAAAATATCGATAACATACTACCTTCCCTAGTGACAAGGCTACCATCAATTGTAGTAACCAAAATCTGGACAACAGACTACCTTCCATAATGACAAGGCTACCGTCCATTGTAGTAACAAAAATCTCGACAACAGACTACCTTCCATAATGACAATGCTACCATCCATTGGACTAACAAAAATCTCGACAAGAGACTACATTCCATAATGACAAGGCTACCATCCATCGGAGTAACAAAGATATTGACAACAGACTACCTTCCATAATGAAAAGCCTACCATCCATTGGAGTAACAAAAATCTCGAAAACATAATACCTTCCATAATGACTAGGCTTCCATCCATTGGAGTAACAAAAATCTCGAAAACAGAATACCTTCCATAATGACAAGGCTAAAATCCATTGGAGTAACAAAACTCTCGACAACAGACTACATTCCATAATGACAAGGCTACCATCTATTGGAATACAAAAAATCTCGAGAACAGAATGCCTTCCATAATGACAAGTCTACCATCCAATGGAATAACAAAAATATCGATAACATACTACCTTCCATAATGACAAGGTTACCATCAATTGTAGTAACCAAAATCTGGGCAACAGACTACCTTCCATAATGACAAGGCTACCGTCCATTGTAGTAACAAAAATCTCGACAACAGAGTACCTTCCATAATGACAATGCTACCATCCATTGGAGTAACAAAAATCTCGACAACAGACTACATTCCATAATGACAAGGCTACCATCCATCGGAGTAACAAAAATATTGACAACAGACTACCTTCCATAATAAAAAGCCTACCATCCATTGGAGTAACAAAAATCTCGAAAACAGAATACCTTCCATAATGACTAGGCTTCCATCCATTGGAGTAACAAAGAAATCGACAATAAACTACCTTCCATAATGACAAGGCTACCATCCATTGGAGTGACAAAAATCTCGACAACAGACTACCTTCCATAAGGACAAGGCTAAAATCCATTGGAGTAACAAAAATCTCGACAACATACTACATTCCATAATGACAAGGCTACCATCTATTGGAGTAACAAAAATCTCGAGAACAAAATTCCTTCCATAATGACTAGGCTACCATCCATTAGAGTAACAAAGATATCGACAACAAACTACCTTATATAATGACAAGGCTTCCATGCATTGTAATAACCAAAATCTGGACAACAGACAACCTTCCATAATGACAAGGCTACCATACATTGTAGTAACAAAAATCACAATAATAGTCTACCTTCCATAATGACAAGGCTAAAATCCATTGGAGTAACAAAAATCTCGACAATAGACTACATTCCATAATGACAAGGCTACCATCTATTGGAATACCAAAAATCTTAACATAATTCCTTCCATAATGACAAGGCTACCATCCAATGGAATAACAAAAATATCGACAACAGACTACCTTTCATAATGACAAGGGTACCATCAATTGTAGTAACCAAAATATGGACAACAGACTAACTTCCATAATGACAAGGCTACCGTCCATTGTAGTATCAAAAATCTCGACAACAGACTACCTTCCATAATGACAATGTTACCATCCATTGGAGTAACATAAATCTCGACAACAGACTACCTTCCATAATGACAAGGCTACCATCCGTTGTAGTAACAAAAATCTCGACAACAGAATACCTTCCATAATGACTAGGCTACCATCCATTGGAGTAACAAAGATATCGACAATAGACTACCTTCCATAATGACATGGCTACCATCCATTGGAGTGACAAAAATCTCGACAACAGACTTCCTTCCATAAGGACAAGGCTACCATCCATTGGAGTAACAAAAATCTCGAAAACAGAATAACTTCCATAATGACAAGGCTAACATCCATTGGAGTAACAAAACTCTCGATAACAGACTACATTCCATAATGACAAGGCTACCATCTATTGGAATACCAAAAATCTCGAGAACAGAATGCCTTCCATAATGACAAGTCTACCATCCAATGGAATAACAAAAATATCGATAACATACTACCTTCCATAATGACAAGGCTACCATCAATTGTAGTAACCAAAATCTGGGCAACAGACTACCTTCCAAAATGACAAGGCTACCGTCCATTGTAGTAACAAAAATCTCGACAACAGAGTACCTTCCATAATGACAATGCTACCATCCATTGGAGTAACAAAAATCTCGACAACAGACTACATTCCATAATGACAAGGCTACCATCCATCGGAGTAACAAAAATATTGACAACAGACTACCTTCCATAATGAAAAGCCTACCATCCATTGGAGTAACAAAAATCTCGAAAACAGAATACCTTCCATAATGACTAGGCTTCCATCCATTGGAGTAACAAAGATATCGACAATAAACTACCTTCCATAATGACAAGGCTACCATCCATTGGAGTGACAAAAATATCGACAACAGACTACCTTCCATAAGGATAAGGCTACCATCTATTGGAGTAACAAAAATCTCGAAAACAGACTACCTTCCATAATGACAAGGCTAAAATCCATTGGAGTAACAAAAATCTGGATAACATACTACATTCCATAATGACAAGGCGACCATCCATTGTAGTAACAAAAATCTCGACAACAAAATACCTTCCATAATGACAAGTCTACCATCCAATGGAATAACAAAAATATCGATAACATACTACCTTCCATAATGACAAGGTTACCATCAATTGTAGTAACCAAAATCTGGGCAACAGACTACCTTCCATAATGACAAGGCTACCGTCCATTGTAGTAACAAAAATCTCGACAACAGAGTACCTTCCATAATGACAATGCTACCATCCATTGGAGTAACAAAAATCTCGACAACAGACTACATTCCATAATGACAAGGCTACCATCCATCGGAGTAACAAAAATATTGACAATAGACTACCTTCCATAATAAAAAGCCTACCATCCATTGGAGTAACAAAAATCTCGAAAACAGAATACCTTCCATAATGACTAGGCTTCCATCCATTGGAGTAACAAAGAAATCGACAATAAACTACCTTCCATAATGACAAGGCTACCATCCATTGGAGTGACAAAAATCTCGACAACAGACTACCTTCCATAAGGACAAGGCTAAAATCCATTGGAGTAACAAAAATCTCGACAACATACTACATTCCATAATGACAAGGCTACCATCTATTGGAGTAACAAAAATCTCGAGAACAAAATTCCTTCCATAATGACTAGGCTACCATCCATTAGAGTAACAAAGATATCGACAACAAACTACCTTATATAATGACAAGGCTTCCATGCATTGTAATAACCAAAATCTGGACAACAGACTACCTTCCATAATGACAAGGCTACCATACATTGTAGTAACAAAAATCACAACAATAGTCTACCTTCCATAATGACAAGGCTAAAATCCATTGGAGTAACAAAAATCTCGACAATAGACTACATTCCATAATGACAAGGCTACCATCTATTGGAATACCAAAAATCTTAACATAATTCCTTCCATAATGACAAGGCTACCATCCAATGGAATAACAAAAATATCGACAACAGACTACCTTTCATAATGACAAGGGTACCATCAATTGTAGTAACCAAAATATGGACAACAGACTAACTTCCATAATGACAAGGCTACCGACCATTGTAGTATCAAAAATCTCGACAACAGACTACCTTCCATAATGACAATGTTACCATCCATTGGAGTAACATAAATCTCGACAACAGACTACCTTCCATAATGACAAGGCTACCATCCATTGTAGTAACAAAAATCTCGACAACAGAATACCTTCCATAATGACTAGGCTACCATCCATTGGAGTAACAAAGATATCGACAATAGACTACCTTCCATAATGACATGGCTACCATCCATTGGAGTGACAAAAATCTCGACAACAGACTACCTTCCATAAGGACAAGGCTAAAATCCATTGGAGTAACAAAAATCTCGACAACATACTACATTCCATAATGACAAGGCTACCATCTATTGGAGTAACAAAAATCTCGAGAACAAAATTCCTTCCATAATGACTAGGCTACCATCCATTAGAGTAACAAAGATATCGACAACAAACTACCTTATATAATGACAAGGCTTCCATGCATTGTAATAACCAAAATCTGGACAACAGACTACCTTCCATAATGACAAGGCTACCATACATTGTAGTAACAAAAATCACAACAATAGTCTACCTTCCATAATGACAAGGCTAAAATCCATTGGAGTAACAAAAATCTCGACAATAGACTACATTCCATAATGACAAGGCTACCTTCTATTGGAATACCAAAAATCTTAACATAATTCCTTCCATAATGACAAGGCTACCATCCAATGGAATAACAAAAATATCGACAACAGACTACTTTTCATAATGACAAGGGTACCATCAATTGTAGTAACCAAAATATGGACAACAGACTAACTTCCATAATGACAAGGCTTCCGTCCATTGTAGTATCAAAAATCTCGACAACAGACTACCTTCCATAATGACAATGTTACCGTCCATTTGAGTAACATAAATCTCGACAACAGACTACCTTCCATAATGACAAGGCTACCATCCATTGTAGTAACAAAAATCTCGACAACAGAATACCTTCCATAATGACTAGGCCACCATCCATTGGAGTAACAAAGATATCGACAATAGACTACCTTCCATAATGACATGGCTACCATCCATTGGAGTGACAAAAATCTCGAAAACAGAATAACTTCCATAATGACAAGGCTAACATCCATTGATGTAACAAAACTCTCGATAACAGACTACATTCCATAATGAGAAGGCTACCATCTATTGGAATACCAAAAATCTCGAGAACAGAATGCCTTCCATAATGACAAGTCTACCATCCAATGGAATAACAAAAATATCGATAACATACTACCTTCCATAATGACAAGGCTACCATCAATTGTAGTAACCAAAATCTGGGCAACAGACTACCTTCCAAAATGACAAGGCTACCGTCCATTGTAGTAACAAAAATCTCGACAACAGAGTACCTTCCATAATGACAATGCTACCATCCATTGGAGTAACAAAAATCTCGACAACAGACTACATTCCATAATGACAAGGCTACCATCCATCGGAGTAACAAAAATATTGACAACAGACTACCTTCCATAATGAAAAGCCTACCATCCATTGGAGTAACAAAAATCTCGAAAACAGAATACCTTCCATAATGACTAGGCTTCCATCCATTGGAGTAACAAAGATATCGACAATAAACTACCTTCCATAATGACAAGGCTACCATCCATTGGAGTGACAAAAATCTCGACAACAGACTACCTTCCATAAGGATAAGGCTACCATCTATTGGAGTAACAAAAATCTCGAAAACAGACTACCTTCCATAATGACAAGGCTAAAATCCATTGGAGTAACAAAAATATGGATAACATACTACATTCCATAATGACAAGGCGACCATCCATTGTAGTAACAAAAATCTCGACAACAAAATACCTTCCATAATGACTAGGCTGCCATCCATTGGAGTAATAAAGATATCGACAATAGACTACCTTCCATAATGACATGGCTAACATCCATTGGAGTGACAAAAATCTCGACAACAGACTACCTTCCATAAGGAAAAGGCTACCATCCATTGGAGTAACAAAAATCTCGAAAAACAGACTACCTTCCATAATGAAAAGGCTAAAATCCATTGGAGTAACAAAAATCTCGACAACAGACTACCTTCCATAATGACAAGGCTACCATCTATTGGAATACCAAAAATATCGAGAACAAAATTCCTTCCATAATGACAAGTCTACCATCTAATGGAATAACAAAAATATCGATAACATACTACCTTCCCTAGTGACAAGGCTACCATCAATTGTAGTAACCAAAATCTGGACAACAGACTACCTTCCATAATGACAAGGCTACCGTCCATTGTAGTAACAAAAATTTCGACAATAGACTACCTTCCATAATGACAATGCTACCATCCATTGGACTAACAAAAATCTCGACAAGAGACTACATTCCATAATGACAAGGCTACCATCCATCGGAGTAACAAAGATATTGACAACAGACTACCTTCCATAATGAAAAGCCTACCATCCATTGGAGTAACAAAAATCTCGAAAACATAATACCTTCCATAATGACTAGACTTCCATCCATTGGAGTAACAAAAATCTCGAAAACAGAATACCTTCCATAATGACAAGGCTAAAATCCATTGGAGTAACAAAACTCTCGACAACAGACTACATTCCATAATGACAAGGCTACCATCTATTGGAATACCAAAAATCTCGAGAACAGAATGCCTTCCATAATGACAAGGCTACCATCTATTGGAATACCAAAAATATCGAGAACAGAATTCCTTCCATAATGACAAGTCTACCATCTAATGGAATAACAAAAATATCGATAACATACTACCTTCCCTAGTGACAAGGCTACCATCAATTGTAGTAACCAAAATCTGGACAACAGACTACCTTACATAATTACAAGGCTACCGTCCATTGTAGTAACAAAAATCTCGACAACAGACTACCTTCCATAATGACAATGCTACCATCCATTGGAGTAACAAAAATCTCGACAAGAGACTACATTCCATAATGACAAGGCTACCATCCATCGGAGTAACAAAGATATTGACAACAGACTACCTTCCATAATGAAAAGCCTACCATCCATTGGAGTAACAAAAATCTCGAAAACATAATACCTTCCATAATGACTAGGCTTCCATCCATTGGAGTAACAAAAATCTCGAAAACAGAATACCTTCCATAATGACAAGGCTAAAATCCATTGGAGTAACAAAACACTCGACAACAGACTACATTCCATAATGACAAGGCTACCATCTATTGGAATACCAATAATCTCGAGAACAGAATTCCTTCCATAATGACAAGTCTACCATCCAATGGAATAACAAAAATATCGATAACATACTACCTTCCATAATGACAAGGCTACCATCAATTGTAGTAACCAAAATCTGGGCAACAGACTACCTTCCAAAATGACAAGGCTACCGTCCATTGTAGTAACAAAAATCTCAACAACAGAGTACCTTCCATAATGACAATGCTACCATCCATTGGAGTAACAAAAATCTCGACAACAGACTACATTCCATAATGACAAGGCTACCATCCATCGGAGTAACAAAAATATTGACAACAGACTACCTTCCATAATGAAAAGCCTACCATCCATTAGAGTAACAAAAATCTCGAAAACAGAATACCTTCCATAATGACTAGGCTTCCATCCATTGGAGTAACAAAGATATCGACAATAAACTACCTTCCATAATGACAAGGCTACCATCCATTGGAGTGACAAAAATCTCGACAACAGACTACCTTCCATAAGGATAAGGCTACCATCTATTGGAGTAACAAAAATCTCGAAAACAGACTACCTTCCATAATGACAAGGCTAAAATCCATTGGAGTAACAAAAATCTGGATAACATACTACATTCCATAATGACAAGGCGACCATCCATTGTAGTAATAAAAATCTCGACAACAAAATACCTTCCATAATGACTAGGCTGCCATCCATTGGAGTAATAAAGATATCGACAATAGACTACCTTCCATAATGACATGGCTAACATCCATTGGAGTGACAAAAATCTCGACAACAGACTACCTTCCATAAGGACAAGGCTACCATCCATTGGAGTAACAAAAATCTCGAAAAACAGACTACCTTCCATAATGAAAAGGCTAAAATCCATTGGAGTAACTAAAAATCTCGACAACAGACTACCTTCCATAATGACAAGGCTACCATCTATTGGAATACCAAAAATATCGAGAACAAAATTCCTTCCATAATGACAAGTCTACCATCTAATGGAATAACAAAAATATCGATAACATACTACCTTCCCTAGTGACAAGGCTACCATCAATTGTAGTAACCAAAATCTGGACAACAGACTACCTTCCATAATTACAAGGCTACCGTCCATTGTAGTAACAAAAATCTCGACAACAGACTACCTTCCATAATGACAATGCTACCATCCATTGGACTAACAAAAATCTCGACAAGAGACTACATTCCATAATGACAAGGCTACCATCCATCGGAGTAACAAAGATATTGACAACAGACTACCTTCCATAATGAAAAGCCTACCATGCATTGGAGTAACAAAAATCTCGAAAACATAATACCTTCCATAATGACTAGACTTCCATCCATTGGAGTAACAAAAATCTCGAAAAATAGACTACCTTCCATAATGACAAGGCTAAAATCCATTGGAGTAACAAAAATCTCGACAACAGACTACATTCCATAATTACAAGGCTACCATCTATTGGAATACCAAAAATCTTGAGAACATAATTCCTTCCATAATGACAATGCTACCATCCAATGGAATAACAAAAATCTCGACAACATACTACCTTTCATAATGACAAGGGTACCATAAATTGTAATAACCAAAAACTGGACAACATACTACCTTCCATAATGACAAGGCTACCGTCCATTGTAGTAACAAAAATCTCGACAACAGACTACCTTCCATAATGACAATGTTACCATCCATTGGAGTAACAAAAATCTCGACAACAGACTACATTCCATAATGACAAGGCTACCATCCATCGGAGTAACAAAAATATTGACAACAAACTACCTTCCATAATAAAAAGCCTACCATCCATTGGAGTAACAAAAATCTCGAAAACAGAATACCTTCCATAATGACTAGGCTTCCATCCATTGGAGTAACAAAGATATCGACAATAAACTACCTTCCATAATGACAAGGCTACCATCCATTGAAGTGACAAAAATCTTGACAACTGACTACCTTCCATAAGGACAAGGCTACCATCTATTGGAGTAACAAAAATCTCAAAAACAGACTACCTTCCATAATGACAAGGCTAAAATCCATTGGAGTAACAAAAATCTGGATAACATACTACATTCCATAATGACAAGGCGACCATCCATTGTAGTAACAAAAATCTCGACAACAAAATACCTTCCATAATGACTAGGCTGCCATCCATTGGAGTAATAAAAAAATCGACAATAGACTACCTTCCATAATGACATGGCTAACATCCATTGGAGTGACAAAAATCTCGACAACAGACTACCTTCCATAAGGACAAGGCTACCATCCATTGGAGTAACAATAATCTCGAAAAACAGACTACCTTCCATAATGACAAGGCTAAAATCCATTGGAGTAACAAAAATCTCGACAACAGACTACATTCCATAATTACAAGGCTACCATCTATTGGAATACCAAAAATCTTGAGAACATAATTCCTTCCATAATGAGAATGCTACCATCAAATGGAATAACAAAAATCTCGACAACATACTACCTTTCATAATGACAAGGGTACCATAAATTGTAATAACCAAAAACTGGACAACATACTACCTTCCATAATGACAAGGCTACCGTCCATTGTAGTAACAAAAATCTCGACAACAGACTACCTTCCATAATGACAATGTTACCATCCATTGGAGTAACATAAATCTCGACAACAGACTACCTTCCATAATGACAAGGCTACCATCCATTGTAGTAACAAAAATCTTGACAAAAGAATACCTTCCATAATGACAACGCTAAAATCCATTGGAGTAACAAAACTCTCGACAACAAACTACATTCTATAATGACAAGGCTACCATCTATTAGAATACCAAAAATATCGAGAACATAATTCCTTCCATAATGACAAGTCTACCATCTAATGGAATAACAAAAATATCGATAACATACTACCTTCCCTAGTGACAAGGCTACCATCAATTGTAGTAACCAAAATCTGGACAACAGACTACCTTACATAATTACAAGGCTACCGTCCATTGTAGTAACAAAAATCTCGACAACAGACTCCCTTCCATAATGACAATGCTACCATCCATTGGAGTAACAAAAATCTCGACAAGAGACTACATTCCATAATGACAAGGCTACCATCCATCGGAGTAACAGAGATATTGACAATAGACTACCTTCCATAATGAAAAGCCTACCATCCATTGGAGTAACAAAAATCTCGAAAACATAATACCTTCCATAATGACTAGGCTTCCATACATTGGAGTAACAAAAATCTCGAAAACAGAATACCTTCCATAATGACAAGGCTAAAATCCATTGGAGTAACAAAACACTCGACAACAGACTACATTCCATAATGACAAGGCTACCATCTATTGGAATACCAAAAATCTCGAGAACAGAATTCCTTCCATAATGACAAGTCTACCATCCAATGGAATAACAAAAATATCGATAACATACTACCTTCCATAATGACAAGGCTACCATCAATTGTAGTAACCAAAATCTGGACAACAGACTACCTTCCATAATGACAAGGCTACCGTCCATTGTAGTAACAAAAATCTCGACAACAAACTACCTTCCATAAGGACAGTGCTACCATCCATTGGAGTAACAAAAATCTCGACAACAAACTACATTCCATAATGACAAGGCTACCATCCATCGAAGTACCAAAAATATTGACAACATAATGACAAGGCTACCGTCCATTGTAGTAACAAAAATCTCGACAACAGACTACATTCCATAATGACAAGGCTACCATCTTTTGGAATACCAAAAATCTCAAGAACAGAATTCCTTCCATAATGACAAGTCTACCATCCAATGGAATAACAAAAATATCGATAACATACTACCTTCCATAATGACAAGGCTACCATCAATTGTAGTAACCAAAATCTGGAGAACAGACTACCTTCCATAATGACAAGGCTACCGTCCATTGTAGTAACAAAAATCTCGACAACAGACTACCTTCCATAATGACAATGCTACCATCCATTGGAGTAACAAAAATCTCGACAACAGACTACATTCCATAATGACAAGGCTACCATCCAATGGAATAACAAAAATCTCGACAACATACTACCTTTCATAATGACAAGGGTACCATCAATTGTAGTCACCAAAAACTGGACAACAGACTACCTTCCATAATGACAAGGCTACCGTCCATTGTAGTAACAAAAATCTCGACAACAGACTACCTTCCATAATGACAATGTTACCATCCATTGGAGTAACATAAATCTCGACAACAGGCTACCTTTCATAATGACAAGGCTACCATCCATTGTAGTAACAAAAATCTCGACAACTGAATACCTTCCATAATGACTAGGCTACCATCCATTGGAGTAACAAAGATAATGACAATAGACTACCTTCCATAATGACGTGGCTACCATCCAGGGGAGTGACAAAAATCTCGAAAACAGACTAACTTCCATAAGGACAAGACTACCATCCATTGGAGTAACAAAAATCTCGAAAACAGACTACCTTCCATAATGACAAGGCTAAAATCCATTGGAGTTACAAAAATCTCGACAACAGACTACATTCCATAATGACAAGGCTATCATCTATTGGAATACCAAAAATCTCGAGAATAGAATGCCTTCCATAATGAAAAGTCTACCATCCAATGGAATAAGAAAAATATCGATAACATACTACCTTCCATAATGAGAAGGCTACCATCAATTGTAGTAACCAAAATCTGGACAACATACTACCTTCCATAATGACAAGTCTACCATCCAATGGAATAACAAAAATATCGATAACATACTACCTTCCATAATGACAAGGCTAACATCAATTGTAGTAACAAAAATCTGGACAACAGACTACCTTCCATAATGACAAGGCTACCGTCCATTGGAGTAACAAAAATCTCGACAACAGACTACATTCCATAATGACAAGGCTACCATCCATCGAAGTAACAAAAATATTGACAACATACTACCTTCCATAATGACAAGGCTACCGTCCATTGTAGTAACAAAAATCTCGACAACAGACTACATTCCATAATGACAAGGCTACCATCTATTGGAATACCAAAAATCTTGAGAACATAATTCCTTCCATAATGTCAAGGCTACCATCCAATGGAATAACAAAAATCTCGACAACAAACTACCTTTCATAATGAAAAGGGTACCATCAATTGTAGTAACCAAAAACTGGACAACACACTACCTTCCATAATAATAAGGCTACCGTCCATTGTAGTAACAAAAATCTCTACAACAGACTACCTTCCATAATGACAATGTTACCATCCATTGGAGTAACATAAATCTCGACAACAGACTACCTTCCATAATGACAAGGCTACCATCCATTGTAGTAATAAAAATCTCGACAACTGAATACCTTCCATAATGACTAGGCTACCACCCATTGGAGTAACAAAGATATTGACAATAGACTACCTTCCATAATGACAAGGCTACCGTCCATTGTAGTAACAAAAATCTCGACAACAGACTACCTTCCATAAGGACAAGGCTACCATCCATTGGAGTAACAAAAATCTCAAAAACAGAATACCTTCCATAATGACAAGGCTAAAATCCATTGGAGTAACAAAACTCTCGACAACAGACTACATTCCATAATGACAAGGCTACCATCTATTGGAATACCAAAAATCTCGAGAACAGAATTCCTTCCATAATGATAAGTCTACCATCCAATGGAATAACAAAAATATCTATAACATACTACCTTCCATAATGACAAGGCTACCATCAATTATAGTAACCAAAATCTGGACAACAGACTACCTTCCATAATGACAAGGCTACCGTCCATTGTAGTAACAAAAATCTCGACAACAGACTACCTTCCATAATGACAATGCTAGCATCCATTGATTTAACAAAAATCTCGACAACAGACTACATTCCATAATGACAAGGCTACCATCCATCGAACTAACAAAAATATTGACAACATACTACCTTCCATAATGAAAAGCCTACCATCCATTGGAGTGACAAAAATCTCGACAACAGACTACATTCCATAATGACAAGGCTACCATCCATCGAAGTAACAAAAATATTGACAACATACTACCTTCCATAATGAAAAGCCTACCAGCCATTGGAGTGACAAAAATCTCGACAACAGACTACCTTTCATAAGGACAAGGCTACCATCTATTGGAGTAACAAAAATCTCGAAAACAGACTACCTTCCATAAGGACAAGGCTAAAATCCATTGGAGTAACAAAAATCTCGACAACAGACTACATTCCATAATGACAAGGCTACCATATATTTGAATACCAAAAATCTCGAGAATAGAATGCCTTCCATAATGAAAAGTCTACCATCCAATGGAATAAGAAAAATATCGATAACATACTACCTTCCATAATGAGAAGGCTACCATCAATTGTAGTAACCAAAATCTGGACAACATACTACCTTCCATAATGACAAGTCTACCATCCAATGGAATAACAAAAATATCGATAACATACTACCTTCCATAATGACAAGGCTAACATCAATTGTAGTAACCAAAATCTGGACAACAGACTACCTTCCATAATGACAAGGCTACCGTCCATTGTAGTAACAAAAATCTCGACAACAGACTACCTTCCATAATGACAATGCTACCATCCATTGGAGTAACAAAAATCTCGACAACAGACTACATTCCATAATGACAAGGCTACCATCCATCGAAGTAACAAAAATATTGACAACATACTACCTTCCATAATGACAAGGCTACCGTCCATTGTAGTAACAAAAATCTCGACAACAGACTACATTCCATAATGACAAGGCTACCATCTATTGGAATACCAAAAATCTTGAGAACATAATTCCTTCCATAATGACAAGGCTACCATCCAATGGAATAACAAAAATCTCGACAACAAACTACCTTTCATAATGACAAGGGTCACATCAATTGTAGTAACCAAAAACTGGACAACAGACTACCTTCCATAATGACAAGGCTACCGTCCATTGTAGTAACAAAAATCTCGACAACAGACTACCTTCCATAATGACAATGCTACCATCCATTGGAGTAACAAAAATCTCGACAAGAGACTACATTCCATAATGACAAGGCTACCATCCATCGGAGTAACAAAGATATTGACAACAGACTACCTTCCATAATGAAAAGCCTACCATCCATTGGAGTAACAAAAATCTCGAAAACATAATACCTTCCATAATGACAAGGCTACCGTCCATTGTAGTAACAAAAATCTCGACAACAGACTACCTTCCATAAGGATAAGGCTACCATCCATTGGAGTAACAAAAATCTCAAAAACAGAATACCTTCCATAATGACAAGGCTAAAATCCAATGGAGTAACAAAACTCTCGACAATAGACTACATTCCATAATGACAAGGCTACCATCTATTGGAATACCAAAAATCTCGAGAACAGAATTCCTTCCATAATGATAAGTCTACCATCCAATGGAATAAAAAAAATATCGATAACATACTACCTTCCATAATGACAAGGCTACCATCAATTGTAGTAACCTAAATCTGGACAACAAACTACCTTCCATAATGACAAGGCTACCGTCCATTGTAGTAACAAAAATCTCGACAACAGACTACCTTCCATAATGACAATGCTACCATCCATTGGAGTAACAAAAATCTCGACAACAGACTACATTCCATAATGACAAGGCTACCATCCATCGAAGTAATAAAAATATTGACAACATACTACCTTCCATAATGAAAAGCCTACCATCTATTGGAGTAACAGAAATCTCGAAAACAGACTACCTTCCATAATGACAAGGCTAAAATCCATTGGAGTAACAAAAATCTCGACAACATACTACATTCCATAATGACAAGGCGACCATCCATTGTAGTAACAAAAATCTCGACAACAGAATACCTTCCATAATGACTAGGCTGCCATCCATTGGAGTAACAAAGATATCGACAATAGACTACCTTCCATAATGACATGGCTAACATCAATTGGAGTGACAAAAATCTCGACAACAGACTACCTTCCATAAGGACAACAGACTACCTTCCATAATGACAAGGCTAAAATCCATTGGAGTAACAAAAATCTCGACAACAGACTACATTCCATAATGACAAGGCTACCATCTATTGGAATACCAAAAATCTTGAGAACATAATTCCTTCCATAATGACAAGGCTACCATCCAATGGAATAACAAAAATCTCGACAACATACTACCTTTCATAATGACAAGGGTACCATCAATTGTAGTAACCAAAAACTGGACAACAGACTACCTTCCATAATTACAAGGCTACCGTCCATTGTAGTAACAAAAATCTCGACAACAGACTACCTTCCATAATGACAATGTTACCATCCATTGGAGTTACATAAATCTCGACAACAGACTACCTTCCATAATGACAAGGCTACCATCCATTGTAGTAACAAAAATCTCGACAACTGAATACCTTCCATAATGACTAGGCTACCATCCATTGGAGTAACAAAGATATTGACAATAGACTACCTTCCATAATGACATGGCTACCATCCATTGGAGTGACAAAAATCTCGAAAACAGACTACCTTCCATAAGGACAAGACTACCATCCATTGGAGTAACAAAAATCTCGAAAACAGACTACCTTCCATAATGACAAGGCTAAAATCCATTGGAGTAACAAAAATCTCGACAACAGACTACATTCCATAATGACAAGGCTACCATCTATTGGAATACCAAAAATCTCGAGAATAGAATGCCTTCCATAATGAAAAGTCTATCATCTAATGGAATAACAAAAATATCGATAACATACTACCTTCCATAATGACAAGGCTACCATCAATTGTAGTAACCAAAATCTGGACAACAGACTACCTTCCATAATGACAAGGCTACCGTGTAGTAACAAAAATCTCGACAACAGACTACCTTCCATAATGACATTTCTACCATCCATTGGAGTAACAAAAATCTCGACAGCAGACTACATTCCATAATGACAAGGCTACCATCCATTGGAGTAACAAAAATATTGACAACAGACTACCTTCCATAATGAAAAGCCTACCATCCATTGAAGTAACAAAAATCTCGAAAACATAATACCTTCCATAATGACAAGGCTACCATCCATTGGAGTAACAAAGATATCGACAATAGACTACCTTCCATAATGACAAGGCTACCATCCATTGGACTGACAAAAATCTCGACAATAGACTACCTTCCATAAGGACAAGGCTACCATCTATAGGAGTAACAAAAATCTCGAAAACCGACTACCTTCCATAATGACAAGGCTAAAATCCATTGGAGTAACAAAAATCTCGACAACAAACTACATTCCATTATGACAAGGCTACCATCTATTGGAGTAACAAAAATCTCGAGAACAAAATTCCTTCCATAATGACTAGGCTGCCATCCATTGGAGTAACAAAGATATCGATAACAAACTGCCTTCTATAATGACAAGGCTACCATACATTGTAATAACCAAAATCTGGACAACAGAGTACCTTCCATAATGACAAGGCTACCATACATTGTAGTAAAAAAAATCTCAACAATAGTCTACCTTACATAATGACAAGGCTAACATCCATTGGAGTACCAAAATTTCTCGAAAACAGACTACCTTCCATAATGACAAGGCTACGATGCATTAGAGTAAAAAAAATCTTGACAAAAGACTACCTTCCATAATGACAAGGCTACTACCCATTAGAGTAGTGAAAATATCAACAAGAGACTACCTTCCATAATGACAAGGCTACCATCCATTGGAGTAGTGAAAATATCAACAAGAGACTACGTTCCATATTGACAAGGCTACCATCCATTGGAGTAATGAAAATATCAACAAGAGACTACCTTACATGATGACAAGGCTACCATCCATTGGAGTAACAAAAATCTCGACAACATAATACCTTCCATAATGACTAGGCTACCTTCCATTGGAGTAACAAAGATATCGATAATAGACTACCTTCCATAATGACAAGGCTACCTTCCACTGGAGTGACAAAAATCTCGACAACAGACTACCTTCCATAATGACCAGGCTACCATCCATTGGAGTAACAAAAATCTCGAAAACAGACTACCTTCCATAATGACAAGGCTACAATCTATTGGAATAAAAAAAATCTCGAGAACAAAATGCCTTCCATAATGACAAGGCTACCATCCAATGGAATAACAAAAATCTAGACAACATACTACCTTCCATAATGACAAAGCTACCATCAATTGTAGTAACCAAAATCTGGACAACAAACTACCTTCCATAATCACAAGGCTACCATCCATTGGAGTAACAAAAATATCGACAACAAACTATCTTCGATAATGACAAGGCTACCATCCATTGTAGTAACAAAAATCTCGACAACAAAATACCTTCCATAATGACTAGGCTACCATCCATTGGAGTAACAAAGATATCGACAATAGACTACCTTTCATAATGACATGGCTACCATCCATTTGAGTGACAAAAATCCCGACAACAGACTACCTTCCATAAGGACAAGGCTACCATCCATTGGAGTAACAAAAATCTCGAAAACAGACTATCTTCCATAATTGCAAGACTAAAATCCGTTGGAGTAACAAAAATCTCGACAACAGACTACATTCCATAATGACAAGGCTACCATCTATTGGAATACCAAAAATCTCGAAAACAAACTACCTTCCATAATGACTAGGCTACCATCCATTGGAGTAATGAAAATATCAACAAGAGACTACCTTCCATAATGACAAGGCTACCATCCATTGGAGTAACAAAAATATCGCAATAGTCTACCTTCCATAATGACACGACTACCAACCATTGGAGTGACAAAAACCTCGACAACAGACTACCTTCCCTAATGACAAGGCTACCATCCATTGGAGTAACAAAAATCGCGAAAAGAGACTACCTTCCATAATGACAAGGCTACCATCAATTAGAGTGACAAAAATCTCGACAATACACTACCTTCCATAATGACTAGGCTACCATCCAATAGAGTAACAAAGATATAAACGATAAACTACCTTCTATAATGACAAGGCTACCATACATTGTAATAACAAAAATCTCGACTACAAACTACCTTCCATATTGACAAGGCTACCTTACATTGTAGTAACAAAAATATCGACAACTGACTACCTTCCATAATGACAAGGCTACCATCTATTGGAATAAAAAAATATCGAGAACAAAATTCCTTCCATAATGACAAGGCTGCCATCCAATGGAATAACAAAAATCTCGACAGCATACTACCTTCCATAATGACAAGGCTACCATCAATTGTAGTAACCAAAATCTGGACAACAAACTACCTTCCATAATGACAAGTCTACCGTCCATTGTAGTAACAAAAATCTCGAGAACAGACTACCTTACATAATGACAATGCTGCCATCCATTGGAGTAACAAAAATCTAGACAACAGACTACCTTCCATAATGACAAGGCTACCATCCATTATAGTAACAAAAATCTCGACAACAAAATACCTTCCATAATGACTAGGCTACCATCCATTAGAGTAACAAAGATATCGACAATAGACTACCTTCCATAATGACAAGGCTACCATCTATTGGGGTAACAAAAATATCGACAACAGACTACCTTCAATAATGAAAAGCCTACCATCCATTGGAGTAACAAAAATCTCGATAACAAAATACCTTCCATAATGACTAGGCTACCTTCCATTGGAGTAACAAAGATATCGACAAAAGACTACCTTCCATAATTACAAGGCTACCATCCACTAGAGTGACAAAAATCTCGACAACAGACTACCTTCCATAATGACAAGGCTACCATCCATTGGAGTAACAAAAATCTCGAAAACAGACTACCTTCCATAATGACAAGGCTAAAATTAATGGGAGTAACAAAAATATCGACAACAGACTACCTTCCATAATGACCAGGCTACCATCCATTAGAGTAAAAAAAATCTATACAATAGACTACCTTCCATAATGACAAGGCTACCATCTATTGGAGTAACAAAAATGTCAACAAGAGTCTGCCTTCCATAATGACAAGGATACCATCCATTGGAGTAAGAAAGATATCGACAACATACTACCTTCCATAATGACAAGGCTACAAACCATTGGAGTAACAAAAATCACGACAATAGACTATCTTCCATAATGACAAGGCTACCATCTGTTGAAATTAAAAAAATCTCGTCAACAGACTTCCTTCTATAATGACAAGGCAACCATCCGTTGGAGTAAGAAAAATCACGACAATAGATTACCTTCCATAATGACAAGGCTTCCATCCATTGGAAAAACAAAAATCTTGACAACAGAATACCTTCCATAATGACAAGGCTACCATCCATTGGAGTAAGAAAAATCTATACAACAGACTACCTTCCATAATGATAAGGCTTCCATCCATTGGAATAACAAAAATCTCGACAACAGACTACCTTCCATAATGAAAAGGCTACCATCCATTTGAGTAACAAAAATCGGGACAACAGACTACCTTCCATAATGACAAGGCTACCATCCATTGGAGTAACAAAAATATCAACAAGAGACTACCTTCCATAATGAGAAAGCTACCATCCATTTGAGTAACAAAAATCTCGACAACAGACTACCTTCCATAATGAGAAGGCTACCATCCATTGGAGTAACAAAGATATCGACACCATACTACCTTCCATAATGACAAGGCTACCATCGATTGTAGTAACAAAAATCACGACAACAAACTACCTTCCATAATGACAAGGCTACCATCCATTAGAGTAACAAAAATCTATACAACAGACTACCTCACATAATTACAAGGCTACCATCTATTGGAGTAACAAAAATATCAACAAGAAACTACCTTCCATAATGTCAAGGATACCATCCAATGGAGAAATAAAAATCTCGACAACAGACTACCTTCCATAATGACTAGGCTACCGTTCAATGGAGTAACAAAAATCTAGACAACAGACTACCTTCCAGAATGACAAGTTTTCCATCCATTGAAGTACAAAAATCTCGAGAACAGACTACCTTCCATAATGAAAAGGCTACCATCCATTGGAATAATAAAAATCTCGACAATAGACTACCTTCCATAATGACAAAGCTACCATCCAATGGACTAACAAAAATATCGACAAAAGACTACTTTCCTTAATGACCAGGATACCATCCATTAGAGTAACAAAAATATGTACAACAGACTACCTTCCATAATGACAAGTCTATCATCTATTGGAGTAACAAAAATATCAACAAGAGACTTCCTTCCATAATGACAAGGCTACCATCCATTGGAATATCGACAATATCGACAACATACTACCTTCCATAATCACAAGGCTACCATTCAATGGAGTAACAAAAATCTAGACAACAGGCTACCTTCCATAATGACAAGGCTACAATCCATTGAAGTAACCAAAATGTCGACAACAGACTACCTTTCATAATGACAAGGGTACCATCCATTGGACTAACAAAAATCTCGAAAACAGACTACCTTCCATAATGACAAGTCTACAATCCATTGGAATAACAAAAATCTCGACAACAGACTACCTTCCATAATGACAAGTCTACAATCCATTGGAATAACAAAAATCTCGACAACAGACTACCTTCCATAATGACAAGGCTACAATCCAATGGAATAACAAAAATCTCGACAACAGACTACCTTCCATAATGACAAGTCTACCATCCATTGGGTTAACAAAAATCTGAAAAACAGACTACCTTCCATTATGACCAGGCTACCATCGATTGGAGTAACTAATATCTCGACAACAGACTACCTTCCATAATGATATGGGTACCATCCATTGGAGTAACAAAAATCTCGACAACAGTCTACCTTCCATAATGATAAGTCTACAATCCATTGGATTAATAATAATCTCGACAACAGACTACCTACCATAATGACAAGGCTACAATCCAATGGAGTAACA
Source organism: Vicia faba (assembly GCA_948472305.1). Lineage (NCBI taxonomy): Eukaryota > Viridiplantae > Streptophyta > Magnoliopsida > Fabales > Fabaceae > Vicia > Vicia faba. Next base: position 746,714,724 of record OX451738.1, read on the forward strand.
AAAATATCGACAACAAACTACCTTCCATAATGACAAGTCTACCATCCACTAGAGTAACAAAAATATGAACAATATACTACCTTCCATAATGACAAGGCTACCATCCATTAGAGTAACAAAAATCGGGACAACAGACTACCTTCCATAATGATAGGGCTACCATCCATCCGAGTAACAAAAATGTCAACAAGAGACTACCTTCCATAATGACAAGGCTACCATCCGTTGGAGTAACAAAAATCTCGACAACAGACTACCTTCCATAATGAGAAGGCTACCATCCATTGGAGTAAGAAAGATATCGACAACATACTATCTTCCATAATGACAAGGCTACAAACCATTTGAGTAACAAAAATCACGACAACAGACTATCTTCCATAATGATAAGGCTACCATCTATTGAAATATAAAAAAAATCTCATCAACAGACTTCCTCCCATAATGACAAGGCTACCATCCATTGGAGTAAGAAAAATCACGACAATATACTACCTTCCATAATGGCAAGGCTACCATCCATTGGAAAAACAAAAATCTTGACAACAGAATACCTTCCATAATGAAAAGGCTACCATCCATTGGAGTAAGAAAAATCTATACAACAGACTACCTTCAATAATGACAAGGCTACCATCCATTGGAATAACAAAAATCTCGACAACTGACTACCTTCCATAATGACAAGGCTCCCATTCAACGGAGTAACAAAAATCTAGACAACAATCTACCTTCCATCATGACAAGGGTACCATCCATTGGAATAACAAAAATCTCGACAATAGACTACCTTCCACAATGACAAGGCTACAATCCAATGGAGTAACAAAAATCTCGACAATAGACTACCTTCCATAATGACAAGTCTACCATCCATTGGATTACCAAAAATCTGAAAAACAGACTACCTTCCATTATGACCAGGCTAGCATCCATTGGAGTAACTAAAATCTCGACAATAGACTACCTTCCATAATGATAAGGGTACCATCCATTGGAGTAACAAAAATCTCGACAACAGTCTACCTTCCATAATGATAAGTCTACAATCCATTGGATTAATAATAATCTCGACAACAGACTACCTACCATAATGACAAGGCTACAATCCAATGGAGTAACAAAAATATCGACAACAAACTACCTTCCATAATGACAAGTCTACCATCCACTAGAGTAACAAAAATATGAACAATATACTACCTTCCATAATGACAAGGCTACCATCCATTAGAGTAACAAAAATCGGGACAACAGACTACCTTCCATAATGATAGGGCTACCATCCATTCGAGTAACAAAAATGTCAACAAGAGACTACCTTCCATAATGACAAGGCTACCATCCGTTGGAGTAACAAAAATCTCGACAACAGACTACCTTCCATAATGAGAAGGCTACCATCCATTGGAGTAAGAAAGATATCGACAACATACTATCTTCCATAATGACAAGGCTACAAACCATTTGAGTAACAAAAATCACGACAACAGACTATCTTCCATAATGATAAGGCTACCATCTATTGAAATATAAAAAAAATCTCATCAACAAACTTCCTCCCATAATGACAAGGCTACCATCCATTGGAGTAAGAAAAATCACGACAATATACTACCTTCCATAATGGCAAGGCTACCATCCATTGGAAAAACAAAAATCTTGACAACAGAATACCTTCCATAATGAAAAGGCTACCATCCATTGGAGTAACAAAAATCTATACAACAGACTACCTTCAATAATGACAAGGCTACCATCAATTGGAATAACAAAAATCTCGACAACTGACTACCTTCCATAATGACAAGGCTCCCATTCAACGGAGTAACAAAAATCTAGACAACAATCTACCTTCCATCATGACAAGGGTACCATCCATTGGAATAACAAAAATCTCGACAACAGACTACCTTCCACAATGACAAGGCTACAATCCAATGGAGTAACAAAAATCTCGACAATAGACTACCTTCCATAATGACAAGTCTACCATCCATTGGATTACCAAAAATCTGAAAAACAGACTACCTTCCATTATGACCAGGCTAGCATCCATTGCAGTAACTAAAATCTCGACAATAGACTACCTTCCATAATGATAAGGGTACCATCCATTGGAGTAACAAAAATCTCGACAACAGTCTACCTTCCATAATGATAAGTCTACAATCCATTAGATTAATAATAATCTCGACAGCAGACTACCTTCCATAATGACAAGGCTACAATCCAATGGAGTAACAAAAATCTCGACAACAAACTACCTTCCATAATGACTAGTCTACCATCCACTAGAGTAACAAAAATATGAACAATATACTACCTTCCATAATGACAAGGCTACCATCCATTTGAGTAACAAAAATCGGGACAACAAACTATCTTCCATAATGACAAGGCTACCATCCATTGGAGAAACTAAAATATCAACAAGAGACTACCTTCCATAATGACAAGGCTACCATCCATTGGAGTAACTAAAATATCAACAAGAGACTACCTTCCATAATGACATGGCTACCATCCATTTGAGTAACAAAAATTTCGACAACAGACTACCTTCCATAATGACAAGGCTAACATCGATTGGAGTAACAAAGATATCGACAACATACTACCTTCCATAATGACAAGGCTACCATCAAATGGAGTAACAAAAATAACGAAAACAGACTACCTTCCATAATGACAAGGCTACCATCCATTAGAGTAACAAAAATATGGATAACAGACTACCTTCCATAATGACAAGGCTACCATCCATTGGATTAATAGAAATTACAACGGCAGACTACCTTCCATAATGACAAGGCTACCATCCATTAGAGTAACAAAAATCGGGACAACAGACTACCTTCCATAATGACAGGGCTACCATCCATTCGAGTAACAAAAATGTCAACAAGAGACTACCTTCCATAATGACAAGGCTACCATCCATTGGAGTAACAAAAATCTCGACAACAGACTACCTTCCATAATGAGAAGGCTACCATCCATTGGAGTAAGAAAGATATCGACAACATACTACCTTCCATAATGACAAGGCTACGAACCATTGGAGTAACAAAAATCACGACAACAAACTATCTTCCATAAAGATAAGGCTACCATCTATTGAAATATAAAAAAAATCTCGTCAACAGACTTCCTCCCATAATGACAAGGCTACCATCCATTGGAGTAAGAAAAATCACGACAATAGACTACCTTCCATAATGACAAGGTTACCATCCATTGGAAAAACAAAAATCTTGACAACAGAATACCTTCCATAATGACAAGGCTACCATCCATTGGAATAAAAAAAATCTATACAACAAACTACCTTCCATAATGACAAGGCTACCATCCATTGGAATAACTAAAATCTCAACAACAGACTACCTTCCATAATGACAAGGCTACCATTCAACGGAGTAACAAAAATCTAGACAACACACTACCTTCCATCATGACAAGGGTACCATCCATTAGAGTAACAAAAATCTCGACAGCAGACTACCTTCCATAATTATAAGGGTACCATCCATTGGAGTAACAAAAATCTCGACAACAGACTACGTTCCATAATGACAAGTCTACCATCCATTGGAGTAACAAAAATCAGAAAAACAGACTACCTTCCATAATGACAAAGCTACCATCCATTGGAGTAACAGAAATCACAACAACAAACTACCTTCCATAATGATAAGGCTACCATCCATTTTAGTAAAATAAATCAGGACAACAGACTACCTTCCATAATGACAAGGCTACCATCTATTGGAGTAACAAAAATATCAACAAGAGACTACCTTCTGTAATGAGAAGGCTACCATCCAATGGAGAAACAAAAATCTCGACAATAGACTACCTTCCATAATGACTAGGCTACCATTCAATGGAGTAACAAAAATCTAGACAACAGACTACCTTCCATAATGACAAGGCAACCATCCATTGGAGTAACAAAAATCTCGACAACAGTCTACCTTCATTAATTACAAGTCTACAATCCATTGGATTAATAATAATCTCGACAACAGACTACCTTCCATAATGACAAGGCTACAATCGAATGGAGTAACAAAAATCTTGACAACAGACTACCTTCCATAATTACAAGGCTAACATCGATTGGAGTAACAAATATATCGACAACATACTACCTTCCATAATGACAAGGCTACCATCAAATGGAGTAACAAAAATACTGAAAACAGACTACCTTCCATAATGACAAGGCTACCATCCATTAGAGTAACAAAAATATGGATAACATACTACCTTCCATAATGACAAGGCTACCATCCATTGGAGTAATAGAAATCACAACGGCAGACTACCTTCCATAATGACAAGGCTACCATCCATTAGAGTAACAAAAATCGGGACAACAGACTACCTTCCATAATGACAGGGCTACCATCCATTGGAGTAACAAAAATGTCAACAAGAGACTACCTTCCATAATGACAAGGCTACCATCCATTAGAGTAACAAAAATCGGGACAACAGACTACCTTCCATAATGAAAGGGCTACCATCCATTGGAGTAACAAAAATGTCAACAAGAGACTACCTTCCATAATGACAAGGCTACCATCCATTGGAGTATCAAAAATATCGACAACAGACTACCTTCCATAATAAGAAGGCTACCATCCATTGGAGTAAGGAAGATATCGACAACATACTACCTTCCATAATGACAAGGCTACAAACCATTGGAGTAACAAAAATCACGACAACAGACTATCTTCCATAATGACAAGGCTACCATCTATTGAAATAAAAAACAATGTCGTCAACAGACTTCCTTCCATAATGACAAGGCTACCATCCATTGGAGTAAGAAAAATCACGACAATAGACTACCTTCCATAATGACAAGGCTACCATCCAATGGCAAAACAAAAATCTTGACAACAGAATACCTTCCATAATGACAAGGCTACCATCCATTAGAGTAAGAAAAATCTATACAACAGACTACCTTCCATAATGACAAGGCAACCATCCATTGGAATAACAAAAATCTCGACAACAGACTACCTTCCATAATGACAAAGCTACCATCCAATGGACTAACAAAAATATCGACAAAAGACTACTTTCCTTAATGACCAGGATACCATCCATTAGAGTAACAAAAATATGTACAACAGACTACCTTCCATAATGACAAGTCTATCATCTATTGGAGTAACAAAAATATCAACAAGAGACTTCCTTCCATAATGACAAGGCTACCATCCATTGGAATATCGAAAATATCGACAACATACTACCTTCCATAATCACAAGGCTACCATTCAATGGAGTAACAAAAATCTAGACAACAGGCTACCTTCCATAATGACAAGGCTACAATCCATTGAAGTAACCAAAATGTCGACAACAGACTACCTTTCATAATGACAAGGGTACCATCCATTGGACTAACAAAAATCTCGAAAACAGACTACCTTCCATAATGACAAGTCTACAATCCATTGGAATAACAAAAATCTCGACAACAGACTACCTTCCATAATGACAAGTCTACAATCCATTGGAATAACAAAAATCTCGACAACAGACTACCTTCCATAATGACAAGGCTACAATCCAATGGAGTAACAAAAATCTCGACAGCAGACTACCTTCCATAATAACAAGTCTACCATCCACTAGAGTAACAAAAATATGAACAATATACTACCTTCCATAATGACAAGGCTACCATCCATTAGAGTAACAAAAATCGGGACAACAGACTACCTTCCATAATGATAGGGCTACCATCCATTCGAGTAACAAAAATGTCAACAAGAGACTACCTTCCATAATGACAAGGCTACCATCCGTTGGAGTAACAAAAATCTCGACAACAGACTACCTTCCATAATGAGAAGGCTACCATCCATTGGAGTAAGAAAGATATCGACAACATACTATCTTCCATAATGACAAGGCTACAAACCATTTGAGTAACAAAAATCACGACAACAGACTATCTTCCATAATGATAAGGCTACCATCTATTGAAATATAAAAAAAATCTCATCAACAGACTTCCTCCCATAATGACAAGGCTACCATCCATTGGAGTAAGAAAAATCACGACAATATACTACCTTCCATAATGGCAAGGCTACCATCCATTGGAAAAACAAAAATCTTGACAACAGAATACCTTCCATAATGAAAAGGCTACCATCCATTGGAGTAAGAAAAATCTATACAACAGACTACCTTCAATAATGACAAGGCTACCATCCATTGGAATAACAAAAATCTCGACAACTGACTACCTTCCATAATGACAAGGCTCCCATTCAACGGAGTAACAAAAATCTAGACAACAATCTACCTTCCATCATGACAAGGGTACCATCCATTGGAATAACAGAAATCTCGACAACAGACTACCTTCCACAATGACAAGGCTACAATCCAATGGAGTAACAAAAATCTCGACAATAGACTACCTTCCATAATGACAAGTCTACCATCCATTGGATTACCAAAAATCTGAAAAACAGACTACCTTCCATTATGACCAGGCTAGCATCCATTGGAGTAACTAAAATCTCGACAATAGACTACCTTCCATAATGATAAGGGTACAATCCATTGGAGTAACAAAAATCTCGACAACAGTCTACCTTCCATAATGATAAGTCTACAATCCATTGGATTAATAATAATCTCGACAACAGACTACCTACCATAATGACAAGGCTACAATCCAATGGAGTAACAAAAATATCGACAACAAACTACCTTCCATAATGACAAGTCTACCATCCACTAGAGTAACAAAAATATGAACAATATACTACCTTCCATAATGACAAGGCTACCATCCATTAGAGTAACAAAAATCGGGACAATAGACTACCTTCCATAATGATAGGGCTACCATCCATTCGAGTAACAAAAATGTCAACAAGAGACTACCTTCCATAATGACAAGGCTACCATCCGTTGGAGTAACAAAAATCTCGACAACAGACTACCTTCCATAATGAGAAGGCTACCATCCATTGGAGTAAGAAAGATATCGACAACATACTATCTTCCATAATGACAAGGCTACAAACCATTTGAGTAACAAAAATCACGACAACAGACTATCTTCCATAATGATAAGGCTACCATCTATTGAAATATAAAAAAAATCTCATCAACAGACTTCCTCCCATAATGACAAGGCTACCATCCATTGGAGTAAGAAAAATCACGACAATATACTACCTTCCATAATGGCAAGGCTACCATCCATTGGAAAAACAAAAATCTTGACAACAGAATACCTTCCATAATGAAAAGGCTACCATCCATTGGAGTAAGAAAAATCTATACAACAGACTACCTTCAATAATGACAAGGCTACCATCCATTGGAATAACAAAAATCTCGACAACTGACTACCTTCCATAATGACAAGGCTCCCATTCAACGGAGTAACAAAAATCTAGACAACAATCTACCTTCCATCATGACAAGGGTACCATCCATTGGAATAACAAAAATCTCGACAACAGACTACCTTCCACAATAACAAGGCTACAATCCAATGGAGTAACAAAAATCTCGACAATAGACTACCTTCCATAATGACAAGTCTACCATCCATTGGATTACCAAAAATCTGAAAAACAGACTACCTTCCATTATGACCAGGCTAGCATCCATTGGAGTAACTAAAATCTCGACAATAGACTACCTTCCATAATGATAAGGGTACCATCCATTGGAGTAACAAAAATCTCGACAACAGTCTACCTTCCATAATGATAAGTCTACAATCCATTAGATTAATAATAATCTCGACAACAGACTACCTTCCATAATGACAAGGCTACAATCCAATGGAGTAACAAAAATCTCGACAACAAACTACCTTCCATAATGACTAGTCTACCATCCACTAGAGTAACAAAAATATGAACAATATACTACCTTCCATAATGACAAGGCTACCATCCATTTGAGTAACAAAAATCGGGACAACAAACTATCTTCCATAATGACAAGGCTACCATCCATTGGAGAAACTAAAATATCAACAAGAGACTACCTTCCATAATGACAAGGCTACCATCCATTGGAGTAACTAAAATATCAACAAGAGACTACCTTCCATAATGACATGGCTACCATCCATTTGAGTAACAAAAATTTCGACAACAGACTACCTTCCATAATGACAAGGCTAACATCGATTGGAGTAACAAAGATATCGACAACATACTACCTTCCATAATGACAAGGCTACCATCAAATGGAGTAACAAAAATAACGAAAACAGACTACCTTCCATAATGACAAGGCTACCATCCATTAGAGTAACAAAAATATGGATAACAGACTACCTTCCATAATGACAAGGGTACCATCCATTGGATTAATAGAAATTACAACGGCAGACTACCTTCCATAATGACAAGGCTACCATCCATTAGAGTAACAAAAATCGGGACAACAGACTACCTTCCATAATGACAGGGCTACCATCCATTCGAGTAACAAAAATGTCAACAAGAGACTACCTTCCATAATGACAAGGCTACCATCCATTGGAGTAACAAAAATCTCGACAACAGACTACCTTCCATAATGAGAAGGCTACCATCCATTGGAGTAAGAAAGATATCGACAACATACTACCTTCCATAATGACAAGGCTACGAACCATTGGAGTAACAAAAATCACGACAACAGACTATCTTCCATAAAGATAAGGCTACCATCTATTGAAATATAAAAAAAATCTCGTCAACAGACTTCCTCCCATAATGACAAGGCTACCATCCATTGGAGTAAGAAAAATCACGACAATAGACTACCTTCCATAATGACAAGGTTACCATCCATTGGAAAAACAAAAATCTTGACAACAGAATACCTTCCATAATGACAAGGCTACCATCCATTGGAATAAAAAAAATCTATACAACAAACTACCTTCCATAATGACAAGGCTACCATCCATTGGAATAACAAAAATCTCAACAACAGACTACCTTCCATAATGACAAGGCTACCATTCAACGGAGTAACAAAAATCTAGACAACACACTACCTTCCATCATGACAAGGGTACCATCCATTAGAGTAACAAAAATCTCGACAGCAGACTACCTTCCATAATTATAAGGGTACCATCCATTGGAGTAACAAAAATCTCGACAACAGACTACGTTCCATAATGACAAGTCTACCATCCATTGGAGTAACAAAAATCAGAAAAATAGACTACCTTCCATAATGACAAAGCTACCATCCATTGGAGTAACAGAAATCACAACGACAAACTACCTTCCATAATGATAAGGCTACCATCCATTTTAGTAAAATAAATCAGGACAACAGACTACCTTCCATAATGACAAGGCTACCATCTATTGGAGTAACAAAAATATCAAAAAGAGACTACCTTCTGTAATGAGAAGGCTACCATCCAATGGAGAAACAAAAATCTCGACAATAGTCTACCTTCCATAATGACTAGGCTACCATTCAATGGAGTAACAAAAATCTAGACAACAGACTACCTTCCATAATGACAAGGCAACCATCCATTGGAGTAACAAAAATCTCGACAACAGTCTACCTTCATTAATTACAAGTCTACAATCCATTGGATTAATAATAATCTCGACAACAGACTACCTTCCATAATGACAAGGCTACAATCCAATGGAGTAACAAAAATCTTGACAACAGACTACCTTCCATAATTACAAGGCTAACATCGATTGGAGTAACAAAGATATCGACAACATACTACCTTCCATAATGACAAGGCTACCATCAAATGGAGTAACAAAAATATTGAAAACAGACTACCTTCCATAATGACAAGGCTACCATCCATTAGAGTAACAAAAATATGGATAACATACTACCTTCCATAATGACAAGGCTACCATCCATTGGAGTAATAGAAATCACAACGGCAGACTACCTTCCATAATGACAAGGCTACCATCCATTAGAGTAACAAAAATCGGGACAACAGACTACCTTCCATAATGACAGGGCTACCATCCATTGGAGTAACAAAAATGTCAACAAGAGACTACCTTCCATAATGACAAGGCTACCATCCATTAGAGTAACAAAAATCGGGACAACAGACTACCTTCCATAATGACAGGGCTACCATCCATTGAAGTAACAAAAATGTCAACAAGAGACTACCTTCCATAATGACAAGGCTACCATCCATTGGAGTATCAAAAATATCGACAACAGACTACCTTCCATAATAAGAAGGCTACCATCCATTGGAGTAAGAAAGATATCGACAACATACTACCTTCCATAATGACAAGGCTACAAACCATTGGAGTAACAAAAATCACGACAACAGACTATCTTCCATAATGACAAGGCTACCATCTATTGAAATAAAAAACAATGTCGTCAACAGACTTCCTTCCATAATGACAAGGCTACCATCCATTGGAGTAAGAAAAATCACGACAATAGACTACCTTCCATAATGACAAGGCTACCATCCAATGGCAAAACAAAAATCTTGACAACAGAATACCTTCCATAATGACAAGGCTACCATCCATTAGAGTAAGAAAAATCTATACAACAGACTACCTTCCATAATGACAAGGCAACCATCCATTGGAATAACAAAAATCTCGACAACAGACTACCTTCCATAATGACAAGGCTACCATTCAACGGAGTAACAAAAATCTAGACAACACACTACCTTCCATCATGACAAGGGTACCATCCATTGGAGTAACAAAAATCTCGACAACAGACTACCTTCCATAATTATAAGGGTACCATCCATTGGAGTAACAAAAATCTCGACAACAGACTACCTTCCATAATGACAAGTCTACCATCCATTGGAGTAACAAAAATCTGAAAAATAGACTACCTTCCATAATGACAAGGCTACCATCCATTGGAGTAACAGAAATCTCAACAACATACTACCTTCCATAATGACAAGGCTACCATTCAACGGAGTAACAAAAATCTAGACAACAGACTACCTTTCATAATGACAAGGCTACCATCTATTGGAGTAACAAAAATATCAACAAGAGACTACCTTTTGTAATGAGAAGGCTACCATCCAATGGAGAAACAAAAATCTCGACAACATACTACCTTCCATAATGACAAGTCTACCATCCATTGGAGTAACAAAAATCTGAAAAACAGACTACCTTCCATAATGACAAGGCTACCATCCATTAGAGTAACAGAAATCACAACGACAAACTACCTTCCATAATGACAAGGCTACCATCCATTTTAGTAACATAAATCAGGACAACAGACTACCTTCCATAATGACAAGGCTACCATCTATTGGAGTAACAAAAATATCAACAAGAGACTACCTTCTGTAATGAGAAGGCTACCATCCAATGGAGAAACAAAAATCTCGACAATAGACTACCTTCCATAATGACTAGGCAACCATTCAATGGAGTAACAAAAATCAAGACAACAGACTACCTTCCATAATGACAAGGCTACCATCCATTGGAGTAACAAAAATCTCGACAACAAACTACCTTCCATAATGACAAGGGTACCATCCATTGGTGTAACAAAAATCTCGACAACAGTCTACCTTTCATAATGACAAGTCTACAATCCATTGGATTAATAATAATCTCGACAACAGACTACCTTCCATAATGACAAGGATACAATCCAATGGAGTAATAAAAATCTCGACAACAAACTACCTTCCATAATGACTAGTCTACCATCCACTAGAGTAACAAAAATCTGAACAATAGACTACCTTCCATAATGACAAGGCTACCATCCATTTGAGTAACGAAAATCGGGACAATAGACTACCTTACATAATGACAAGGCTACCATCCATTGGAGAAACTAAAATAATACTAAGAGACTACCTTCCATAATGACAATGCTACCATCCATTTGAGTAACAAAAATTTCGACAACAGACTACCTTCCATAATGACAAGGCTAACATTGATTGGAGTAACAAAGATATCGACAACATACTACCTTCCATAATGAAAACGCTACCATCAAATGGAGTAACAAAAATATTGAAAACAGACTACCTTCCATAATGACAAGGCTACCATCCATTAGAGTAACAAAAATATGGATAACATACTACCTTCCATAATGACAAGGCTACCATCCATTAGAGTAACAAAAATCGGGACAATAGACTACCTTCCGTAATGACAGGGCTACCATCCATTGGAGTAACAAAAATGTCAACAAGAGACTACCTTCCATAATGACAAGGCTACCATCCATTGGAGTAACAAAAATATCGACAACAAACTACCTTCCATAATGAGAAGGCTACCATCCATTGGAGTAAGAAAGATATCGACAACATACTACCTTCCATAATGACAAGGCTACAAACCATTGGAGTAGCAAAAATCACGACAACAGACTATCTTCCATAATGACAAGGCTACCATTCAATGGAGTAACAAAAATCTAGACAACACACTACCTTCCATCATGACAAGGGTACCATCCATTGGAGTAACAAAAATCTCGACAACAGACTACCTTCCATAATTATAAGGATACCATCCATTGAAGTAACAAAAATCTCGACAACAGACTACCTTCTATAATGACAAGTCTACCATCCATTGGAGTAACAAAAATCAGAAAAACAGACTACCTTCCATAATGACAAGGCTACCATCCATTGGAGTAACAGAAATCACAACGACAAACAACCTTCCATAATGATAAGGCTACCATCCATTTTAGTAACATAAATCAGGACACCATACTACCTTCCATAATGACAAGGCTACCATCTATTGGAGTAACAAAAATATCAAGAAGAGACTACCTTCTGTAATGAGAAGGCTACCATCCAATGGAGACACAAAAATCTCGACAATAGACTACCTTCCATAATGACTAGGCTACCATTCAATGGAGTAACAAAAATCTAGACAACAAACTACCTTCCATATTGACAAGGCTACCATCCATTGGAGTAACAAAAATCTCGACAACAGACTACCTTCCACAATGACAAGGGTACCATCCATTGGTGTAACAAAAATCTCGACAACAGTCTACCTTCCATAATGACAAGTCTACAATCCATTGGATTAATAATAATCTCGACAACAGACTACCTTCCATAATGACAAGGATACAATCCAATGGAGTAATAAAAATCTCGACAACAAACTACCTTCCATAATGACTAGTCTACCATCCACTAGAGTAACAAAAATCTGAACAATAGACTACCTTCCATAATGACAAGGCTACCATCCATTTGAGTAACGAAAATCGGGACAATAGACTACCTTCCATAATGACAAGGCTACCATCCATTGGAGAAACTAAAATAATACTAAGAGACTACCTTCCATAATGACAATGCTACCATCCATTTGAGTAACAAAAATTTCGACAACAGACTACCTTCCATAATGACAAGGCTAACATCGATTGGAGTAACAAAGATATCGACAACATACTACCTTCCATAATGACAACGCTACCATCAAATGGAGTAACAAAAATATTGAAAACAGACTACCTTCCATAATGACAAGGCTACCATCCATTAGAGTAACAAAAATATGGATAACATACTACCTTCCATAATGACAAGGCTACCATCCATTAGAGTAACAAAAATCGGGACAATAGACTACCTTCCGTAATGACAGGGCTACCATCCATTGGAGTAACAAAAATGTCAACAAGAGACTACCTTCCATAATGACAAGGCTACCATCCATTGGAGTAACAAAAATATCGACAACAAACTACCTTCCATAATGAGAAGGCTACCATCCATTGGAGTAAGAAAGATATCGACAACATACTACCTTCCATAATGACAAGGCTACAAACCATTGGAGTAGAAAAAATCACGACAACAGACTATCTTCCATAATGACAAGGCTACCATTCAATGGAGTAACAAAAATCTAGACAACACACTACCTTCCATCATGACAAGGGTAACATCCATTGGAGTAACAAAAATCTCGACAACAGACTACCTTCCATAATTATAAGGATACCATCCATTGAAGTAACAAAAATCTCGACAACAGACTACCTTCCATAATGACAAGTCTACCATCCATTGGAGTAACAATAATCAGAAAAACAGACTACCTTCCATAATGACAAGGCTACCATCCATTGGAGTAACAGAAATCACAACGACAAACAACCTTCCATAATGATAAGGCTACCATCCATTTTAGTAACATAAATCAGGACACCATACTACCTTCCATAATGACAAGGCTACCATCTATTGGAGTAACAAAAATATCAACAAGAGACTACCTTCTGTAATGAGAAGGCTACCATCCAATGGAGACACAAAAATCTCGACAATAGACTACCTTCCATAATGACTAGGCTACCATTCAATGGAGTAACAAAAATCTAGACAACAGACTACCTTCCATATTGACAAGGCTACCATCCATTGGAGTAACAAAAATCTCGACAACAGACTACCTTCCACAATGACAAGGGTACTATCCATTGGTGTAACAAAAATCTCGACAACAGTCTACCTTCCATAATGACAAGTCTACAATCCATTGGATTAATAATAATCTCGACAACAGACTACCTTCCATAATGACAAGGATACAATCCAATGGAGTAATAAAAATATCGACAACAAACTACCTTCCATAATGACTAGTCTACCATCCACTAGAGTAACAAAAATCTGAACAATAGACTACCTTCCATAATGACAAGGCTACCATCCATTTGAGTAACGAAAATCGGGACAATAGACTACCTTCCATAATGACAAGGCTACCATCCATTGGAGAAACTAAAATAATACTAAGAGACTACCTTCCATAATGACAATGCTACCATCCATTTGAGTAACAAAATTTTCGACAACAGACTACCTTCCATAATGACAAGGCTAACATCGATTGGAGTAACAAAGATATCGACAACATACTACCTTCCATAATGACAACGCTACCATCAAATGGAGTAACTAAAATATTGAAAACAGACTACCTTCCATAATGACAAGGCTACCATCCATTAGAGTAACAAAAATATGGATAACATACTACCTTCCATAATGACAAGGCTACCATCCATTAGAGTAACAAAAATCGGGACAATAGACTACCTTCCGTAATGACAGGGCTACCATCCATTGGAGTAACAAAAATGTCAACAAGAGACTACCTTCCATAATGACAAGGCTACCATCCATTGGAGTAACAAAAATATCGACAACAAACTACCTTCCATAATGAGAAGGCTACCATCCATTGGAGTAAGAAAGATATCGACAACATACTACCTTCCATAATGACAAGGCTACAAACCATTGGAGTAGCAAAAATCACGACAACAGACTATCTTCCATAATGACAAGGCTACCATTCAACGGAGTAACAAAAATCTAGACAACACACTACCTTCCATCATGACAAGGGTACCATCCATTGGAGTAACAAAAATCTCGACAACAGACTACCTTCCATAATTATAAGGATACCATCCATTGGAGTAACAAAAATCTCGACAACAGACTACCTTCCATAATGATAAGTCTACCATCCATTGGAGTAACAAAAATCAGAAAAACAGACTACCTTCCATAATGACAAGGCTACCATCCATTGGAGTAACAGAAATCACAACGACAAACAACCTTCCATAATGATAAGGCTACCATCCATTTTAGTAACATAAATCAGGACACCATACTACCTTCCATAATGACAAGGCTACCATCTATTGGAGTAACAAAAATATCAACAAGAGACTACCTTCTGTAATGAGAAGGCTACCATCCAATGGAGACACAAAAATCTCGACAATAGACTACCTTCCATAATGACTAGGCTACCATTCAATGGAGTAACAAAAATCTAGACAACAGACTACCTTCCATAATGACAAGGCTACCATCCATTGGAGTAACAAAAATCTCGACAACAGACTACCTTCCACAATGACAAGGGTACCATCCATTGGTGTAACAAAAATCTCGACAACAGTCTACCTTCCATAATGACAAGTCTACAATCCATTGGATTAATAATAATCTCGACAACAGACTACCTTCCATAATGAAAAGGCTACAATCCAATGGAGTAACAAAAATCTCGACAACAAACTACCTTCCATAATGACTAGTCTACCATCCACTAGAGTAACAAAAATCTGAACAATAGACTACTTTCCGTAATGACAAGGCTACCATCCATTTGAGTAACAAAAATTGGGACAATAGACTATCTTCCATAATGACAAGGCTACCATCCATGGGAGAAACTAAAATATCAACAAGAGACTACCTTCCATAATGACAAGGCTACCATCCATTTGAGTAACAAAAATTTCGACAACAGATTACCTTCCATAATGAAAAGGCTAACATCGATTGGAGTAACAAAGATATCGACAACATACTACCTTCCATAATGACAAGGCTACCATCAAATGGAGTAACAAAAATATTGAAAACAGACTACCTTCCATAATGACAAGGCTACCATCCATTAGAGTAACAAAAATATGGATAACATACTACCTTCCATAATGACAAGGCTACCATCCATTGGAGTAATAGAAATCACAACGGCAGACTACCTTTCATAATGACAAGGCTACCATCCTTTAGAGTAACAAAAATCGGGACAACAGACTACCTTCCATAATGACAGGGCTACCATCCATTGGAGTAACAAAAATGTCAACAAGAGACTACCTTCCATAATGACAAGGCTACCATCCATTAGAGTAAAAAAAATTGGGACAACAGACTACCTTCCATAATGACAAGGCTACCATCCATTGGAGTAACAAAAATGTCAACAAGAGACTACCTTCCATAATGACAAGGCTACCATCCATTTGAGTAACAAAAATATCGACAATAGACTACCTTCCATAATAAGAAGGCTACCATCCATTGGAGTAGGAAAGATATCGACAACATACTACCTTCCATAATGACAAGGCTACAAACCATTGGAGTAACAAAAATCACGACAACATACTATCTTCCATAATGACAAGGCTACCATCTATTGAAATAAAAAAAATGTCGTCAACAGACTTCCTTCTATAATGACAAGGCTACCTTCCATTGGAGTAAGAAAAATCACGACAATAGACTACCTTCCATAATGACAAGGCTACCATCCATTGGTAAAAGAAAAATCTTGACAACAGAATCCCTTCCATAATGACAAGGCTACCATCCATTAGAGTAAGAAAAATCTATACAACATACTACCTTCCATAATGACAAGGCAACCATCCATTGGAATAACAAAAATATCGACAACAGACTACCTTCCATAATGATAAGGCTACCATTCAATGGAGTAACAAAAATCTAGACAACACACTACCTTCCATCATGACAAGGGTACCATCCATTGGAGTAACAAAAATCTTGACAACAGACTACCTTCCATAATTATAAGGGTACCATCCATTGGAGTAACAAAAATCTCGACAACAGACTACCTTCCATAATGACAAGGCTACCATTCATTTGAGTAAAAAAAAATTCGACAACAGACTACCTTCCATAATGACAAGGCTAACATCGATTGGAGTAACAAAGATATCGACAACATACTACCTTCCATAATGACAAGGCTACCATCAAATGGAGTAACAAAAATATTGAAAACAGACTACCTTCCATAATGACAAGGCTACCATCCATTAGAGTAACAAAAATATGGATAACATACTACCTTCCATAATGACAAGGCTACCATCCATTGGAGTAATAGAAATCACAACAGCAGACTACCTTCCATAATGACAAGGCTACCATCCATTAGAGTAACAAAAATCGGGACAACAGACTACCTTCCATAATGACAGGGCTACCATCCATTGGAGTAACAAAAATGTCAACAAGAGACTACCTTCCATAATGACAAGGCTACCATCCATTAGAGTAACAAAAATCGGGACAACAGACTACCTTCCATAATGATAGGGCTACCATCCATTGGAGTAACAAAAATGTCAACAAGAGACTACCTTCCATAATGACAAGGCTACCATCCATTGGAGTAACAAAAATATCGACAATAGACTACCTTCCATAATAAGAAGGCTACCATCCATTGGAGTAGGAAAGATATCGACAACATACTACCTTCCATAATGACAAGGCTACAAACCATTGGAGTAACAAAAATCATGACAACATACTATCTTCCATAATGACAAGGCTACCATCTATTGAAATAAAAGAAAATGTTGTCAACAGACTTCCTTCCATAATGACAAGGCTACCATCCATTGGAGTAAGAAAAATCACGACAATAGACTACCTTCCATAATGACAAGGCTACCATCCATTGGTAAAACAAAAATCTTGACAACAGAATACCTTCCATAATGACAAGGCTACCATCCATTAGAGTAAGAAAAATCTATACAACAGACTACCTTCCATAATGACAAGGCAACCATCCATTGGAATAACAAAAATCTCGACAACAGACTACCTTCCATAATGACAAGGCTACCATTCAACGGAGTAACAAAAATCTAGACAACACACCACCTTCCATCATGACAAGGGTACCATCCATTGGAGTAACAAAATTCTCGACAACAGACTACCTTCCATAATTATAAGGGTACCATCCATTGGAGTAACAAAAATCTCGACAACAGACTACCTTCCATAATGACAAGTCTACCATCCACTAGAGTAACAAAAATCAGAAAAATAGACTACCTTCCATAATGACAATGCTACCATCCATTGGAGTAACAGAAATCACAACGACAAACTACCTTCCATAATGATAAGGCTACCATCCATTTTAGTAACATAAATCAGGACAACAGACTACCTTCCATAATGACAAGGCTACCATCTATTGGAGTAACAAAACTATCAACAAGAGACTACCTTCTGTAATGAGAAGGCTACCATCCAATGGAGAAACAAAAATATCGACAATAGACTTCCTTCCATAATGACAAGGCTACCATCCATTGGAGTAACAAAAATCTCGACAATAGACTACCTTCCATAATGACAAGGGTACCATCCATTGGTGTAACAAAAATCTCGACAACAATCTACCTTCCATAATGACAAGTCTACAATCCATTGGATTAATAATAATCTCGACAACAGACTACCTTCCATAATGACAAGGCTACAATCATATGGAGTAACAAAAATCTCGACAACAAACAACCTTCCATAATGACTAGTCTACCATCCACTAGAGTAACAAAAATCTGAACAACAGACTACCTTCCATAATGACAAGGCTACCATCCATTTGAGTAACAAAAATCGGGACAATAGACTACCTTCCATAATGACAAGACTACCATCCATTGGAGAAACTAAAATATCAACAAGAGATTACATTCCATAATGACAAGGCTACAATCCATTTGAGTAACAAAAATTTCGACAACAGACTACCTTCCATAATGACAAGGCTAACATCAATTGGAGTAACAAAGATATCGACAACATACTAGCTTCCATAATGACAAGGCTACCATCAAATGGAGTAACAAAAATGTTGAAAACAGACTACCTTCCATAATGACAAGGCTACCATCCATTAGAGTAACAAAAATGTGAATAACATACTACCTTCCATAATGACAAGGCTACCATCCATTGGAGTAATAGAAATCACAATGGCAGACTGCCTTCTATAATGACAAGGCTACTATCCATTAGAGTAACAAAAATCGGGACAATAGACTACCTTCCATAATGACAAAGCTACCGTCCATTGGAGTAACAAAAATGTCAACAAGAGACTACCTTCCATAATGACAAGGCTACCATCCATTGGAGTAACAAAGATATCGACAACATACTACCTTCCATAATGACAAGGCTACCATCAAATGGAGTAACAAAAATGTTGAAAACAGACTTCCTTCCATAATGACAAGGCTACCATCCATTAGAGTAACAAAAATGTGAATAACATACTACCTTCCATAATGACAAGGCTACCATCCATTGGAGTAATAGAAATCACAATGGAAGACTACCTTCTATAATGACAAGGCTACTATCCATTAGAGTAACAAAAATCGGGACAATAGACTACCTTCCATAATGACAAAGCTACCGTCCATTGGAGTAACAAAAATGTCAACAAGAGACTACCTTCCATAATGACAAGGCTACCATCCATTAGAGTAAGAAAAATCTATACAACAGACTACCTTCCATAATGACAAGGCAACCATCCATTGGAATAACAAAAATCTCGACAACAGACTACCTTCCATAATGACAAGGCTACCATTCAACGGAGTAACAAAAATCTAGACAACACACCACCTTCCATCATGACAAGGGTACCATCCATTGGAGTAACAAAATTCTCGACAACAGACTACCTTCCATAATTATAAGGGTACCATCCATTGGAGTAACAAAAATCTCGACAACAGACTACCTTCCATAATGACAAGTCTACCATCCACTGGAGTAACAAAAATTAGAAAAATAGACTACCTTCCATAATGACAAGGCTACCATCCATTGGAGTAACAGAAATCACAACGACAAACTACCTTCCATAATGATAAGGCTACCATCCATTTTAGTAACATAAATCAGGACAACAGACTACCTTCCATAATGACAAGGCTACCATCTATTGGAGTAACAAAACTATCAACAAGAGACTACCTTCTGTAATGAGAAGGCTACCATCCAATGGAGAAACAAAAATATCGACAATAGACTACCTTCCATAATGACAAGGCTACCATCCATTGGAGTAACAAAAATCTCGACAACAGACTACCTTCCATAATGACAAGGGTACCATCCATTGGTGTAACAAAAATATCGACAACAATCTACCTTCCATAATGACAAGTCTACAATCCATTGGATTAATAATAATCTCGACAACAGACTACCTTCCATAATGACAAGGCTACAATCATATGGAGTAACAAAAATCTCGACAACAAACAACCTTCCATAATGACTAGTCTACCATCCACTAGAGTAACAAAAATCTGAACAACAGACTACCTTCCATAATGACAAGGCTACCATCCATTTGAGTAACAAAAATCGGGACAATAGACTACCTTCCATAATGACAAGACTACCATCCATTGGAGAAACTAAAATATCAACAAGAGATTACATTCCATAATGACAAGGCTACAATCCATTTGAGTAACAAAAATTTCGACAACAGACTACTTTCCATAATGACAAGGCTAACATCAATTGGAGTAACAAAGATATCGACAACATACTACCTTCCATAATGACAAGGCTACCATCAAATGGAGTAACAAAAATGTTGAAAACAGACTACCTTCCATAATGACAAGGCTACCATCCATTAGAGTAACAAAAATGTGAATAACATACTACCTTCCATAATGACAAGGCTACCATCCATTGGAGTAATAGAAATCACAATGGCAGACTACCTTCTATAATGACAAGGCTACTATCCATTAGAGTAACAAAAATCGGGACAATAGACTACCTTCCATAATGACAAAGCTACCGTCCATTGGAGTAACAAAAATGTCAACAAGAGACTACCTTCCATAATGACAAGGCTACCATCCATTGGAGTAACAAAGATATCGACAACAGACTACCTTCCATAATGAGAAGGCTACCATCCATTGGAGTAAGAAAGATATCAACAACATACTACATTCCATAATGACAAGGCTACAAACCATTGGAGTAACAAAAATCACGACAATAGACTATCTTCCATAATGACAAGGCTACCATCTATTGAAATAAAAAAACATCTCGTCAACAGACATCCTTCCATAATGACAAAGCTACCATCTATTGGAGTAAGAAAAATCACGACAATAGACTACCTTCCATAATGACAAGGCTACAATCCAATGGAGTAACAAAAATCTCGGCAACAAACTACCTTCCATAATGACTAGTCTACCATCCACTAGAGTAACAAAAATCTTAACAATAGACTACCTTCCATAATGACAAGGCTACCATGCATTTGAGTAACAAAAATCGGGACAATAGACAACATTCCATAATGACAAGGCTACCATCCATTGTAGAAACTAAAATATCAACAAGAGACTACTTTCCATAAGGACAAGGCTACCATCCATTGGAGTAACCAAAATCTCGACAATAGACTACCTTCCATAATGACAAGGCTAACATCGATTGGAGTAACAAAGATATCGACAACATACTACCTTCCATAATGACAAGGCTACCATCCAATGGAATAACAAAAATATCGAAAACAGCTTACCTTCCATAATGACAAGGCTACCATCCATTAAAGTAACAAAAATGTGGATAATAGACTATCTTCCATAATGACAAGGCTACAAGCCATTGGAGTAATAAAAATCACAACGACAGACTACCTTCAATAATGACAAGGCTACCATCCATTAGAGTAACAAAAATCGGGACAACAGACTACCTTCCATAATGACAGGGCTACCATCCATTGGAGTAACAAAAATCTCGACAACAAACTACCTTCCATAATGACTAGTCTACCATCCACTAGAGTAACAAAAATCTGAACAATAGACTACCTTCCATAATGACAAGGCTACCATCCATTTGAGTAACAAAAATCGGGACAATAGACTACATTCCATAATGACAAGGCTACCATCCATTGGAGAAACTAAAATATCAACAAGAGACTACCTTCCATAATGACAAGGCTACCATCCATTGGAGTAACCAAAATCTCGACAACAGACTACCTTCCATAATGACAAGCCTAACATCGATTGGAGTAACAAAGATATCGACAACATACTACCTTCCATAATGACAAGGCTACCATCCAATGGAGTAACAAAAATATCGAAAACAGCTTACCTTCCATAATGACAAGGCTACCATCCATTAAAGTAACAAAAATGTGGATAATAGAATACCTTACATAATGACAAGGCTACAAGCCATTGGAGTAATAAAAATCACAACGACAGACTACCTTCAATAATGACAAGGCAACCATCCATTAGAGTAACAAAAATCGGGACAACAGACTACCTTCGATAATGACAGGGCTACCATCCATTGGAGTAATAAAAATCACAACGACAGACTACCTTCCATAATGACAGGGCCACCATCCATTGGAGTAACAAATATGTCAACAAGAGACTACATTCCATAATGACAAGGCTACCATCCATTGGAGTAACAAAGATATCGACAACAGACTACCTTCCATAATGAGAAGGCTACCATTCAATGGAGTAACAAAAATCTAGACAACACACTTCCTTCGATAATGACAAGGGTACCTTCCATTGGAGTAACAAAAATCTCGACAACAGACTACCTTCCATAATTACAAGGGTACCATCCATTGGAGTAACAAAAATGTCGACAACAGACTACCTTCCATAATGACAAGTCTACCATCCATTGGAGTAACAAAAATATGAAAAACAGACTACCTTCCATAATGACAAGACTACCATCCATTGGAGTAACAAAAATCACAACGACAAACTACCTTCCATAATGACAAGGCTACCATCCATTTCAGTAACATAAATTAGGACAACAGACTACCTTCCATAATGACCAGGCTACCATGTATTGGAGTAATAAAAATATCAACAAGAGACTACCTTACGTAATGAGAAGGCTACCATCCAATGGAGAAACAAAAATCTCGACAACAGACTACCTTCCATAATGACAAGGCTACCATCCATTGGAGTAAGAAAAATCACGACAATAGACTACCTTCCATAATGAGAAGGCTACCATCCATTGGAAAAATAAAAATCTTGACAACAAACTACATTCCATAATGACAAGGCTACCATCCATTGGAGTAAGAAAAATCTATACAACAGACTACCTTTCATAAATTACAAGGCTACCAACCATTGGAATAACAAAAATCTCGACAACAGACTACCTTCCATAATGACAAGGGTACCATCCATTGGAGTAACAAAAATCTCGACAACAGACTACCTTCCATAATTACAAGGGTACCATCCATTGGAGTAACAAAAATCTCGACAACAGACTACCTTCCATAATGACAAGTCTACCATCCATTGGAGTAACAAAAATCTGAAAAACAGACTACCTTCCATAATGACAAGGCTACCATCCATTGGAATAACAAAAATCACAACGACAAACTACCTTCCATAATGACAGGGCTACCATCCATTTCCGTAACATAAATCAGGATAACATACTACCTTCCATAATGACAAGGCTGCCATCTATTGGAGTAACAAAAATATCAACAAGAGACTACCTTCCGTAATGAGAAGGCTACCATCCAATGGAGAAACAAAAATCTCGACAACAGACTACCTTCCATAATGACTAGGCTACCATTTTATGGAGTAACAAAAATCTAAACAACAGACTACCTTCCATAATGACAAGGATACCATCCATTGGAGTAACAAAAATCTCGACAACAGACTACCTTCCATAATGACAAGGGTACCATCCATTGGAGTAACAAAAATCTCGACAACAGTCTACCTTCCATAATGACAAGTCTACAATCCATTGGATTAATAATAATCTCGACAACAAACTACCTTCCATAATGACAAGGCTACAATCCAATGGAGTAACAAAAATCTCGACAACAAACTACCTTCCATAATGACTAGTCTACCATCCACTAGAGTAACAAAAATCTGAACAATAGACTACCTTCCATAATGACAAGGCTACCATCCATTTGAATAACAAAAATCGGGACAATAGACTACCTTCCATAATGACAAGGCTACCATCCATTAGAGAAAC
The DNA here is from genome assembly GCA_948472305.1 of Vicia faba. Classification (NCBI taxonomy): domain Eukaryota; kingdom Viridiplantae; phylum Streptophyta; class Magnoliopsida; order Fabales; family Fabaceae; genus Vicia; species Vicia faba. Next base: position 746,739,520 of record OX451738.1, read on the forward strand.
TAAAATATCAACAGGAGACTACATTCCATAATGACAAGGGTACCATCCATTGGAGTAACAAAAATGTCAACAAGAGACTACCTTCCATAATGAAAAGGCTACCATCCATTGGAGTAACAAAAATATCGACAACAGACTACCTTCCATAATGAGAGGGCTTCTATCCATTGGAGTAAGAAAGATATCGACAACATACTATCTTCCATAATGACAAGGCTACAAACCATTGGAGTAACAAAAATCACGACAACAGACTATCTTCCATAATGACAAGGCTACCATCTATTGAAATAAAAAAAATCTCGTCAACAGACTTCCTTCGATAATGACAAGGCTACCATCCATTGGAGTAAGAAAAATCACGACAATAGACTACCTTCCATAATGACAAGGCTACCATCCATTGGAGTAACAAAAATCACGACAACATACTATCTTCCATATTGACAAGGCTACCATCCATTGGAGAAACTAAAATATCAACAAGTGACTACCTTCCATAATGACAAGGCTACCATCCATTGGAGTAACAAAAATCTCGACAACAGACTACCTTCCATAATTAAAAGGGTGCCATCCATTGGAGTAACAAAAATCTTGACAACAGACTACCTTCCATAATGACAAGTCTACCATCCATTGGAGTAACAAAAATCTGAAAAACAGACTACCTTCCATAATGACAAGGCTAGCATCCATTGGAGTAACAAAAATCACAACGACAAACTACCTTCCATAATGACAAGGCTACCATCCATTTTAGTAACATAAATCAGGACAACAGACTACCTTCCATAATGACAAGGCTACCATCTATTGGATTAACAAAAATATCAACAAGAGACTACATTCTGTAATGAGAAGGCTACCATCCAATGGAGAAACAAAAATCTTGACAACAGACTACCTTCCATAATGACTAGGCTACCATTCAATGGAGTAACAAAAATCTAGACAACAGACTACCTTCCATAATGACAAGGATACCATCCATTGGAGTAACAAAACTCTCGACAACAGACTACCTTCCATAATGACAAGGGTACCATCCATTGGAGTAACGAAAATCTCGACAACAGTCTACCTTCCATAATGACATGTCTACAATCCATTGGATTAATAAGAATCTCGACAACAGACTACCTTCCATAATGACAAGGCTACAATCCAATGGAGTAACAAAAATCTCGACAACAAACTACCTTCCCTAATGACTAGTCTACCATCCACTAGAGTAAAAAAAACCTGAACAATAGAATACCTTCCATAATTACAAGGCTACCATCCATTTGAGTAACAAAAATTGGGACAATAGACTACCTTCTATAATGACAAGGTTACCATCCATTATAGAAACTAAAATATCAACAAGAGACTACCTTCCATAATGACAAGGCTACCATCTATTGGAGTAACAAAAATCTCGACAACAGACTACCTTCCATAATGACAAGGCTAACATCGATTAGAGTAACAAAGATATTGACAACATACTACCTTCCATAATGACAAGGCTACCATCCAATGGAGTAACAAAAATATCGAAAACAGACTACCTTCCATAATGACAATGCTACCATCCATTAGAGTAACAAAAATGTGGATAATAGACTATCTTCCATAATGACAAGGCTAAAAGCCACTAGAGTAATAAAAATCACAACGACAGACTACCTTCCATAATGACAAGGCTACCATCCATTAGAGTAACAAAAATCGGGACAACAGACTACCTTCCATAACGACAGGGCTACCATCCATTGGAGTAAAAAAAATGTCAATAAGAGACTACCTTCCATAATGACAAGGGTACCATCCATTGGAGTAACAAAAATCTCGACAACAGAATGCCTTCCATAATGACAAGGCTACAAACCATTGGAGTAACAAAAATCACGACAACATACTATCTTCCATAATGACAAGGCTACCATATATTGAAATAACAAAAATCTCGTCAACAGACTTCCTTCCATAATGACAAGGCTACCATCCATTGGAGTAAGAAAAATCACGACAATAGACTACCTTCCATAATGACAAGGCTACCATCTATTGGAAAAACAAAAATCTTGACAACAGACTTCCATCCATAATGACAAGGCTACCATCCATTGGACTAAGAAAAATCTATACAACAGACTACCTTCCATAATGATAAGGCTACCATCCATTGGAATAACAAAAATCTCGACAACTGACTACCTTACATAATGACAAGGCTAACATTCAATGGAGTAACAAAAATCTAGACAACACACTACCTTCCTTAATGACAAGGGTACCATCCCTTGGAGTAACAAAAATCTCGACAACAGACTACCTTCCATAATTACAAGTCTACCATCCATTGGAGTAACAAAAATCTGAAAAACAGACTACCTTCCATAATGACAAGGCTACCATCCATTGGAGTAACAGAAATCACAACGATAAACTACCATCCATAATAACAAGGCTAACATTCATTTCAGTAATATAAATCAGGATAACAGACTACCTTCCATAATGACAAGGCAACCATCTATTGGAGTAACAAAAATATCAACAAAAGACTACCTTCCGTAATGAGAAGGCTACCATCCAATGGAGAAACAAAAATCTCGACAACAGACTACCTTCCATAATGACTAGGCTACCATTCAATGGAGTAACAAAAATCTAGACAACAGATTACCTTCCATAATGACAAGGATACCATCCATTGGAGTAACAAAAATCTCGACAACAGACTACCTTCCATAATGACAAGGGTACCATCCATTGGAGTAACAAAAATCTCAACAACAGTCTATATTCCATAATGACAAGTCTACAATCCATTGGATTAATAATAATCCCGACATTAAACTACCTTCCATAATGACAAGGCTACAATCCAATGGAGTAACAAAAATCTCGACAACAAACTACCTTCCATAATGACTAGTCTACCATCCACTAGAGTAACAAAAATATGAACAATAGACTACCTTCCATAATGACAAGGCTACCATCCATTAGAGAAACTAAAATATCAACAAGAGACTATCTTCCATAATGACAAGGCTACCATCCATTGGAGTAACAAAGATATCGACAACATACTACCTTCCATAATGACAAGGCTACCATCCAATGGAGTAACAAAAATATCGAAAACAGACTACCTTCCATAATGACAAGGCTAACATCCATTAGAGTAACAAAAATGTGGATAATAGACTACCTTCCATAATGAAAAGGCTACAAGCCATTGGAGTAATAAAAATCACAACGACGGACTACCTTCCATAATGACAAGGCTATCATCCATTAGAGTAACAAAAATCAGGACAACAGACTACCTTCCATAATGACAGGGCTACCATCCATTGGAGTAACAAAAATGTCAACAAGAGACTACCTTCCATAATGACAAGGCTACCATCCATTGGAGTAACAAAAATCTCGACAACAGACTACCTTCCATAATGACAAGGCTACAAACCATTGGAGTAACAAAAATCAGGACAATAGACTACCTTCCATAATGACAAGGCTACCATCCATTGGAGAAACTAAAATATCAACAAGAGACTACCTTCCATAATTACAAGGCTACCATCCATTGGAGTAACAAAAATATCGACAACAGACTACCTTCCATAATGACAAGGCAAACATCGATTGGAGTAACAAAGATATCGACAACATACAACCTTCCATAATGACAAGGCTACCATCTAATGGAGTAACAAAAATATCGAAAACAGACTACGTTCCATAATGACAAGGCTACCATCCATTAGAGTAACAAAAATCGGGACAACAGACTACCTTCCATAATGACAAGGCTACCATCCATTGGAGTAACAAAAATGTCAACAAGAGACTACCTTCCATAATGATAAGGCTACCATCCATTGGAGTAACAAAAATCTCGACAACAGACTAAATTCCGTAATGACAAGGCTACAAACCATTGAAGTAACAAAAATCACGACAACATACTATCTTCCATAATGACAAGGCTACCATCTATTGAAATAACAAAAATCTCGTCAACAGACTTCCTTCCATAATGACAACACTACCATCCATTGGAGTAAGTAAAATAACGACAATAGACTACCTTCCATAATGACAAGGCTACCATCCATTGGAAAAACAAAAATCTTGACAACAGACTACCTTCCATAATGACAAGGGTACCATCCATTGGAGTAAGAAAAATCTATACGACAGATTACCTTCCATAATGACAAGGCTACCATCCATTGGAATAACAAAAATATCGACAACAAACTACCTTCTATAATGACAAGGCTACCATTCAATGGAGTAACAAAAATCTAGACAACACACTACCTTCCATAATGACAAGGGTACCATCCATTGGAGTAACAAAAATCTCGACAACAGACTACCTTCCATAATTACAACGGTACTATCCATTGGAGTAACAAAAATAAAGACAACAAACTACCTTCCATAATGACAAGTCTACCATCCATTGGAGTAACAAAAATCTGAAAAACAGACTACCTTCCATAATGACAAGGCTACCATCCATTGGAGTAACAGAAATCACAACGACAAACTACCTTCCATAATGACAAGGCTACCATCCATTTCAGTAACATAAATCAGAAAAACAGACTACCTTCCATAATGACAAGGCTACCATCCATTAGAGTAACAAAAATCGGGACAACAGACCACCTTCCATAATAACAGGGCTACCATCCATTGGAGTAACAAAAATGTCAACAAGAGAATACCTTCCATAATGACAAGGCTACCATCCATTGCAGTAACAAAAATCTCGACAACAGACTACATTCCATAATGACAAGGCTACAAACCATTGAAGTAACAAAAATCACGACAACATACTATCTTCCATAATGACAAGGCTACCATCTATTGAAATAACAAAAATCTCGTCAACAGACTTCCTTCCATAATCACAAGACTACCATCCATTGGAGTAAGAAATATCACGACAATAGACTACCTTCCATAATGACAAGGCTACCATCCATTGGAAAAACAAAAATCTTGACAACAGACTACCTTCCATAATGACAAGGGTACCATCCATTGGAGTAAGAAAAATCTATACAACAGACTACCTTCCATAATGACAAGGCTACCATCCATTGGAATAACAAAAATCTCGACAACAGTCTACCTTCCATAATGACAAGGCTACCATTCAATGGAGTAACAAAAATCTAGACAACACACTACCTTCCATAATGACAAGGGTACCATCCATTGGAGTAACAAAAATCTCGACAACAAACTACCTTCCATAATTACAACGGTACTATCCATTGGAGTAACAAAAATAAAGACAACAAACTACCTTCCACAATGACAAGTCTACCATCCATTGGAGTAACAAAAATCTGAAAAACAGACTACCTTCCATAATGACAAGGCTACCATCCATTGGAGTAACAGAAATCACAACGACAAACTACCTTCCATAATGACAAGGCTACCATCCATTTCAGTAACATAAATCAGAACAACAGACTACCTTCCATAATGACAAGGCTACCATCTATTGGAGTAACAAAAATATCAACAAAAGACTACCTTCCGTAATGAGAAGGCTGCCATCCCATGGAGAAACAAAAATCTCGACAACAGACTACCTTCCATAATGACTAGGCTACCATTGAATGGAGTAACAAAAATCTAGACAACAGACTACCTTCCATAATGACAAGGATACCATCCATTGGAGTAACAAAAATCTCGCCAATAGACTACCTTCCATATTGACAAGGGTACCATCCATTGGATTAACAAAAATCTCGACAACAGTCTACCTTCAATAATGACAAGGCTACAATCTAATGGAGTAACAAAAATCTCGACAATAAACTACCTTCCATAATGACTAGTCTACCATCCACTAGAGTAACAAAAATCTGAACAATAGACTACCTTCCATAATGACAACGCTACCATCCATTTGAGTAACAAAAATCGGGACAATAGACTACCTTCCATAATGACAAGGCTACCATCCATTGGAGAAACTAAAATATCAACAAGAGACTACCTTCCTTAATAACAAGGCTACCTTCCATTGGAGTAACAAAAATCTCGACAACAGACTACCTTCCATAATGACAAGGCTAACATCGATTGGAGTAACAAAGATATCAACAACATACTACCTTCCATAATGACAAGGCTAGCATCCAATGGAGTAACAAATATATCGAAAACAAACTACCTTCCATAATGACAAGGATACCATCCATTAGAGTAACAAAAATGTGGATAATAAACTACCTTCCATAATGACAAGCCTACATGCCATTGGAGTAATAAAAATCACAACGATAGACTACCTTCCATAATGACAAGGCTACCATCCATTAGAGTAACAAAAATAGGGACAACATACTACCTTCCATAATGACAGGGCTACCATCCATTAGAGTAACAAAAATGTTAACAAAAGACTACCTTCCATAATGACAAGGCTACCATCCATTGGAGTAACAAAAATCTCGACAACTAACTACCTTCCATAATGACAAGGCTACAAACCATTGGAGTAACAAAAATCACGACAACATACTATCTTCCATAATGACAAGGCTACCATCTATTGAAATAACAAAAATCTCATCAACAGACTTCCTTCCATAATGACAAGGCTACCATCCATTGGAATAAGAAAAATCACGACAATAGACTACCTTCCAAAATGACAAGGCTACCATCTATTGGAAAAAAAAAATCTTGACAACAGACTACCTTCCATAATGACAAGGCTACCATCCATTGGAGTAAGAAAAATCTATACAACAGACTACCTTCCATAATGACAAGGCTACCATCCATTGGAATAACAAAAATCTCGACAACAGATAACCTTCCATAATGACAAGGCTACCATTCAATGGAGTAACAAAAATATAGACAACACACTACCTTCCATAATGACAAGGGTACCATCCATTGGAGTAACAAAAATCTCGACAACAGACTACCTTCCATAATTACAAGGGTACCATCCATTGGAGTAACAAAAATCTCGACACCAGACTACCTTCCATAATGACAAGTCTACCATCCATTGGAGTAACAAAAATCTGAAAAACAAACTACCTTCAATAATGACAAGGCTACCATCCATTGGAATAACAGAAATCACAACGACAAACTACCTTCTATAATGACAAGGCTACCATCCATTTCAGTAACATAAATCAGGACAACAGACTACCTTCCATAATGACAAGGCTACCATCTATTGGAGTAACAAAAATATCAACAAGACACTACCTTCCGTAATGAGACGGCTACCATCCAATGGAGAAACAAAAATCTCGACAACAGACTACCTTCCATAATGACTAGGCTACCATTCATTGGAGTAAGAAAGATATCGACAACATACTACCTTCCATAATGACAAGGATTCCATCCATTGGAGTAACAAAAATCTCGACAACAGACTACCTTCCATAATGACAAGGGTACCATCCATTGTAGTAACAAAAATCTCGACAATAGCCTACCTTCCATAAGCACAAGTCTACAATCCATTGGATTAATAATAATCTCGACAACAGATTACCTCCCATAATGACAAGGCTACAATCCAATGGAGTAACAAAAATCTCGACAAAAAACTACCTTCCATAATGACAAATCTACCATCCACTAAAGTAACAAAAATTTGAACAATAGACTACCTTCCATAATGACAAGGCTACCATCCATTTGAGTAACAAAAATCGGGACAATAGACTACCTTCCATAATGACAAGGCTACCATCCATTGGACTAAAAAAAATCTCGACAACAGACTACCTTCCATAATGACAAGGCTACCATCCATTGGAGTAAGAAAAATCTATACAACAGACTACCTTCCATAATGACAAGGCTACCATCCATTGGAATAACAAAAATCTCGACAACAGTCTACCTTCCATAATGACAAGGCTACCATTCAATGGAGTAACAAAAATCTAGACAACACAGTACCTTCCATAATGACAAGGGTACCATCCATTGGAGTAACAAAAATCTCGACAACAGACTACCTTCCATAATTACAAGGGTATTATCCATTGGAGTAACACAAATAAAGATAACAAACTACCTTCCATAATTTTAAGTCTACCATTCATTGCAGTAACAAAAATCTGAAAAACAGACTACCTTCCATAATGACAAGGCTACCATCCATTGGAGTAACAGAAATCACAACAACAAACTACCTTCCCTAATGACAAGGCTACCATCCATTTCAGTAACATAAATCAGAACAACAGACTACCTTACATAATGACAAGGCTACCAACTATTGGAGTAACAAAAATATCAACAAGAGACTACCTTCCGTAATGAGAAGGCTACCATCCCATGGAGAAACAAAAATCTCGACAACAGACTACCTTCCATAATGACTAGGATACCATTCAATGGAGTAACAAAAATCTAGACAACAGACTACCTTCCATAATGACAAGCATACCATCCATTGGAGTAACAAAAATCTCGACAATAGACTACCTTCCATAATGACAAGGGTACCATCCATTGGATTAACAAAAATCTCGACAATAGTCTACCTTCCATAATGACAAGTCTACAATCCATTGGATTAATAATAATCTCGACAACAGACTACCCTTAATAATGACAAGGCTACAATCCAATGGAGTAACAAAAATGTCGACAATAAACTACCTTCCATAATGAATAGTCTACCATCCACTAGAGTAACAAAAATCTGAACAATAGACTACCTTCCATAATGACAAGGCTACCATCCATTTGAGTAACAAAAATCGGGATAATATACTACCTTCCATAATGACATAGCTACCATCCATTGGAGAAACTAAAATATCAACAAGAGACTACCTTCCATAATAACAAGGCTACCTTCCATTGGAGTAACAAAAATCTCGACAACAGACTACCTTCCATAATGACAAGGCTAACATCGATTGGAGTAACAAAGATATCGACAACATACTACCTTCCATAATGACAAGGCTAGCATCCCATGGAGTAACAAAAATATCGAAAACAGACTACCTTCCATAATGACAAGGCTACCATCCATTAGAGTAACAAAAATGTTGATAATAGACTACCTTCCATAATGACAAGGCTACATTCCATTGGAGTAATAAAAATCACAACGACAGACTACCTTCCATAATGACAAGGCTACCATACATTAGAGTAACAAAAATAGGGACAACAGACTACCTTCCATAATGACAGGGCTACCATCCATTAGAGTAACAAAAATGTTAACAAGAGACTACCTTCCATAATGACAAGCCTACCATCCATCGGAGTAACAAAAATCTCGACAACTAACTACCTTCCATAATGACAAGGCTACAAACCATTGGAGTAACAAAAATCATGACAACATACTATCTTCCATAATGACAAGGCTACCATCTATTGAAATAACAAAAATCTCATCAACAGACTTCCTTCCATAATGACAAGGCTACCATCCATTGGAGTAAGAAAAATCACGACAATAGACTACCTTCCATAATGACAAGGCTACCATCTATTGGAAAAACAAAAATCTTGACAACAAACTACCTTCCATAATGACAAGGCTACCATCCATTGGAGTAAGAAAAATCTATACAACAGACTACCGTCCATAATGACAAGGCTACCATTAAATGGAGTAACAAAAATCTAGACAACACACTACCTACCATACTGACAAGGGTACCATCCATTGGAGTAACAAAAATCTCGACAACAGACTACCTTTCATAATTACAAGGGTACCATCCATTGGAGTAACGAAAATCTCGACAACAAACTACCTTCCATAATGACAAGTCTACCATCCATTGGAGTAACAAAAATCTGAAAAACAAACTACCTTCCATAATGAGAAGGCTACCATCCATTGGAATAACAGAAATCACAACGACAAACTACCTTCCATAATGACAAGGATACCATCCATTTCAGTAACATAAATCAGGACAACACACTACCTTCCATAATGACAAGGCTACCATCTATTGGAGTAACAAAAATATCAACAAGAGACTACCTTCCGTAATGAGACGACTACCATCCAATGGAGAAACAAAAATCTCGACAACAGACTACCTTCCATAATGACTAGGCTACCATTCAATGGAGTAACAAAAATCTAGACAACAGACTACCTTCCATAATGACAAGGATTCCATCCATTGGAGTAACAAAAATCTCGACAACAGACTACTTTCCATAATGACAACGGTACCATCCATTGTAGTAACAAAAATCTCGACAACAGTCTACCTTCCATAATGACAAGTCTACAATCCATTGGATTAATAATAATCTCGACAACAGATTACCTCCCATAATGACAAGGCTACAATCCAATGGAGTAACAAAAATCTCGACAAAAAACTACCTTCCATAATGACTAGTCTACCATCCACTAAAGTAACAAAAATCTGAACAATAGACTACCTTCCATAATGACAAGGCTACCTATCCATTGGAGTAACAGAAATCACAACGAGAGACTATCTTCCATAATGACAAGGATACCATCCATTGGAATAACAAAAATCTCGACAACAGACTACCTTCCATAATGACAAGGCTACCATTCAATGGAGTAAAAAAAATCTAGACAACAGACTACCTTACATAATGACAAGGCTACCATCCAATGGAGTAACAAAAATCTCGACAACAGACTACCTTCCATAATGACAAGTCTACAATCCATTGGATTAATAATAATCTCGACATCAGATTACCTCCCATAATGACAAGGCTACAATCCAATGGAGAAACAAAAATCTCGACAAAAAACTACCTTCCATAATGACTAGTCTACCATCCACTAAAGTAACAAAAATCTGAACAATAGACTACCTTCCATAATGACAAGGCTACCTATCCATTGGAATAACAAAAATCTCGACAATAGACTACCTTCCATAATGACAAGGATTCCATCCATTGGAGTAACAAAAATCTCGACAACAGACTACCTTCCATAATGACAAGGCTACCATCCATTTGAATAACAAAAACTCGACAACGGACTACCTTCCATAATGACAAGGCTACCATTCAATGGAGTAAAAAAAATCTAGACAACAGACTACCTTCCATAATTACAAGGCTACCATCCAATGGAGTAACAAAAATATCGACAACAGACTACCTTCCATAATGATAAGTCTACAATCCATTGGATTAATAATAATCTCGACAACAGATTAACTCCCATAATGACAAGGCTACAATCCAATGGAGTAACAAAAATCTCGACAAAAAACTACCTTCCATAATGACTAGTCTACCATCCACTAAAGTAACAAAAATCTGAACAATAGACTACCTTCCATAATGACAAGGCTACCTATCCATTGGAATAACAAAAATCTCGACAATAGACTACCTTCAAATAATGACAAGGCTACCATCCAATGGAGTAACAAAAATATCGACAACAGACTACCTTCCATAATGACAACGTTACAATCCATTAGAGTAACAAAAATCTGTACAACAGATTACCTTCCATAATGACAAGGCTACCATCCATTAGAGTAACAAAAATCAGGATAACAGACTACATTCCATAATGACAAGGCTACCATCCAATGGAGTAACAGAAATCACAACGAGAGACTACCTTCCATAATGACAAGGCTACCATTTATTGGAATAACAAATATATCAACAAGAGACTACCTTCCATAATGACAAGGCTACCATCCAATGGAGAAACAAAAATCGGGACAACAGACTACTTTCCATATTGACAAGGCTACCATCCATTGGAGTAACAAAAATATCAACAAGAGACTACCTTCCATAATGACAAGGCTACCATCCATTGGAGTAACAAAAATCACGACAACAGACTACCTTGCATAATTACAAGGCTACCATTCAATGGAGTAAAAAAAATCTAGACAACAGACTACCTTCCATAATGACAAGGCTACCATCCAATGGAGTAACAAAAATCTCGACAACAAACTACCTTCCATAATGACAAGTCTACAATCCATTGGATTAATAATAATCTCGACAACAGATTAACTCCCATAATGACAAGGCTACAATCCAATGAAGTAACAAAAATCTCAACAAAAAACTACCTTCCATAATGACTAGTCTACCATCCACTAAAGTAACAAAAATCTGAACAATAGACTACCTTCCATAATGACAAGGCTACCATCCATTTGAGTAACAAAAATCGGGACAATAGACTACCTTCCATAATTACAAGGCCACCATCCATTGGAGAAACTAAAATATCAACAAGAGACTACCTTCCATAATGACAAGGCTACCATCCATTGGAGTAAAAAAAATCTCGACAACAGACTACCTTCCATAATGACAAGGCTAACATCGATTGGAGTAATAAAGATATCGACAACATACTACATTCCATAATGACAAGGCTACCATCCAATGGAGTAACAAAAATATCGAAAATAGACAACCTTCAATAATGACAAGGCTACCATCCATTAGAGTAACAAAAATATGGATAATAGACTACCTTCCATAATGACAAGGCTACAATCCATTGGAGTAATAGAAATCACAACGACAGACTACCTTCCATAATGACAGGGCTACCATCCATTGGAGTAACAAAAATCTCGGCAACAAACTACATTCCATTATGAGAAGGCTACCATCCATTGGAGTAAGAAAGATATCGACAACATACTACCTTCCATAATGACAAAGCTACAAACCATTGGAGTAACAAAAATCACGACAACAGACTATCTTCCATAATGACAAGGCTACCATCTATTGAAATAACAAAAATCTCGACAACAGACTTCCTTCAATAATGACAAGGCTACCATCCATTGGAGTAAGAAAAATCACGACAATAGACTACCTTCCATAATGACAAGGCCATCATCCATTGGAAATATAAAAATCTTGAAAACAAACTACCTTCTATAATGACAAGGCTACCATCCATTGGAGTAAGAAAAACCTAGACAATAGACTACCTTCCATAATGACAAGGCTACCATCCATTGGAATAACAAAAATCTCGACAACAAACTACCTTCCATAATGACAAGGCTACCATTCAATGGAGTAAAAAAATCTAGACAACAGACTACCTTCCATAATGACAAGGCTACCATCCAATGGAGTAACAAAAATCTCGACCACAGACTTCCTTCCATAATGACAAGGCTAACATCCATTGGAGTAAGAAAAATCACGACAATAGACTACCTTCCATAATGACAAGGCCACCATCCATTGGAAATATAAAAATCTTGACAACAAACTACCTTCTATAATGACAAGGCTACCATCCATTGGAGTAAGAAAAATCTAGACAATAGACTACCTTCCATAATGACAAGGGTACCATCCATTGGAATAACAAAAATCTCGACAACAGACTACCTTCCATAATGACAAGGCTACCATTCAATGGAGTAAAAAAAATCTAGACAACACACTACCTTCCATAATGACAAGGGTACCATCCATTGGAGTAACAAAAATCTCGAAAACAGACTACGTCCATTATGACAAGTCTACCATCCATTGGAGTAACAAAAATCTGAAAAACAGACTACCTTCCATAATGACAAGGCTACCATCCATTGGATTAACAAAAATATCAACAAGAGACTACCTTCCATAATGAGACGGCTACCATCCATTGGAGTAACAAAAATCTCGACAACATACTACCTTCCATAATGACAAGGCAACCATCCATTGGAGTAACAAAGATATCGACATCATACTACCTTCCATAATGACAAGGTTATCGTCCATTGGAGTAACAAAAATTACGACAACAGACTACCTTCCATAATGACAAGGCTACCTATCCATTGGAATAACAAAAATCTCGACAATAGACTACCTTTAATAATGACAATGCTACCATCCAATGGAGTAACAAAAATATCGACAACAAACTACCTTCCATAATGACAACGTTACAATCCATTAGAGTAACAAAAATCTCGACAACAAACTACCTTCCATAATGACAAGGCTACCCTCCATTAGAGTAACAAAAATCAGGATAACAGACTACATTCCATAATGACAAGGCTACCATTTATTGGAATAACAAAAATATCAACAAGAGACTACCTTCCATAATGACAAGGCCACCATCCATTGGAGTAACAAAAATATCAACAAGAGACTACCTTCCATAATGACAAGGCTACCATCCATTGGAGTAACAAAAATCACTACAACAGACTACCTTGCATAATGACAAGGATACCATCCAGTGGAGGAACAAAAATCACAACAACAATCTACCTTCCATAATGACAAGGCTACCATCCATTTCAGTAACATAAATCAGGACAACAGACTACCTTCCATAATGACAAGGCTACCATCCATTGGATTAACAAAAATATCAACAAGAGCCTACCTTGCATAATGAGAAGGCTACCATCCATTGGAGTAACAAAAATCTCGACAACATACTACCTTCCATAATGACAAGGCAACCATCCATTGGAGTAAGAAAGATATCGACATCATACTACCTTCCATAATGACAAGGCTACCATCCATTGTAGTAACAAAATCACGACAACAAACTACCTTCCATAATGACAAGGCTACCTATCCATTGGAATAACAAAAATCTTGAAAACAGACTACCTTTAATAATGACAATGCTACCATCCAATGGAGTAACAAAAATATCGATAACAGACTACCTTCCATAATGAAAACGCTACAATCCATTAGAGTAACAAAAATCTGTACAACAAACTACCTTCCATAATGACAAGGCTACCATCCTTTGGAATAACAAAAATATCAACAAGAGACTACCTTCCATAATGACAAGGCTACCATCCAATGGAGAAACAAAATTCGGAACAACAGACTACTTTCCATAATAACAAGGCTACCATCCATTGGAGTAACGAAAATATCAACAACAGACTACCTTCCATAATGACAAGGCTACCATCCATTGGAGTAACAAAAATCTCGACAACATACTCCCTTGCATAATGACAAGGCTACCATCCAGTTGAGTAACAAAAATATCGAAAACAGACTACCTTCCATAATGACAAGGCTACCATCCATTGGAGTAACAGAAATCACAACGACAGACTACCTTCTATAATGACAAGGCTACCATCCATTGGAATAACAAAAATCTCGACAACAGACTACCTTCCATAATGACAAGTCTACCATCCCTTGGAGTTACAAAAATCTAAAAAACAGACTACCTTCCATAATGACAAGGCTACCATCCATTTGAGTAACATAAATCACAACGAAAAACTACCTTCCATAATGACAAGGCTACCATCCATTTGAGTAACATAAATTGGGACAACAGACTACCTTCCGTAATGACAAGGCTACCATCCATTGGAGTAACAGAAATATCAACAAGAGAATACCTTCCATAATGAGAAGGCTACCATCCATTGGAGTAACAAAAATCTCGACAACAGACTTCCTTCCATAATGACAAGGCCACCATCCATTGGAAATATAAAAATCTTGACAACAAACTACCTTCTATAATGACAAGGCTACCATCCATTGGAGTAAGAAAAATCTAGACAATAGACTACCTTCCATAATGACAAGGGTACCATCCATTGGAATAAAAAAAATCTCGACAACAGACTACCTTCCATAATGACAAGGCTACCATTCAATGGAGTAAAAAAAATCTAGACAACACACTACCTTCCATAATGACAAGGGTACCATCCATTGGAGTAACAAAAATCTCGACAACAGACTACGTCCATTATGACAAGTCTACCATCCATTGGGGTAACAAAAATCTGAAAAACATACTACCTTCCATAATTTCAAGGCTACCATCCATTGGAGTAACAGAAATCACAACGAGAGACTACCTTCCATAATGACAAGGCTACCATCCATTGGATTAACAAAAATATCAACAAGAGACTACCTTCCATAATGAGACGGCTACCATCCATTGGAGTAACAAAAATCACGACAACATACTACCTTCCATAATGACAAGGCAACCATCCATTGGAGTAACAAAGATATCGACATCATACTACCTTCCATAATGACAAGGCTACCATCCATTGGAGTAACAAAAATTACGACAACAAACTACCTTCCATAATGACAAGGCTACCTATCCATTGGAATAACGAAAATCTCGACAATAGACTACCTTCAATAATGACAATGCTACCATCCAATGGAGTAACAAAAATATCGACAACAGACTACCTTCCATAATGACAACGTTACAATCCATTAGAGTAACAAAAATCTGTACAACAGACTACCTTCCATAATGACAAGGCTACCATTCATTGGAATAACAAAAATCGCGACAACAGACTACCTTCCATAATGACAATGCTACCATCCATTGGAATAACAAAAATCTCGACAATAGACTACCTTCCATAATGACAAGGCTACCATTCAATGGAGTAAAAAAAATGTGAAAAACAGACTACCTTCCATAATGACAAGGCTACCATCCGTTGGAGTAACAAAAAGTTGAAAAATAGACTACCTTCCATAATGACAAGGATACCATCCATTGGAGTAACAAAAATCTCGACAACAGACTACCTTCCATAATGAGAAGGCTACCATCCATTGGAGTAAGAAAGATATCGAAAACATACTAACTTCCATAATGACAAGGCTATAATCCATTGGTGTAACAAAAATCACGACAACAGACTACCTTCCATAATGACAAGGCTACCCATCCATTGGAATAACGAAAATCCCGACAACAGACTACCTTCCATAATGACAAGGCTACCATCCATTGGAGTAACAAAAATATCAACAAGAGACTACCTTCCATAATGACAAGGCTACCATCCATTGGAGTAACAAAAATCTCGACAACAGACTACCTTCCATAATGACAAGGCTAACATCGATTGGAGCAACAAAGATACCGACAACATACTACCTTCCATAATGAAAAGGCAACCCATCCAATGGAGTAACAAAAATATCGAAAACAGACTACCTTCCATAATGACAAGGCTACCATCCATTAGAGTAACAAAAATCAGGACAACAGACTACCTTCCATAATGACAGGGATACCATCCATTGGAGTAACAAAAATGTCTACAAGAGACTACCTTCCATAATGACAAGTCTACCATCCACTGGAGTAATAAAAATCTCGATAACAGATTAACTTTCATAATGAGAAGGCAACAATCCATTGGAGTAAGAAAGATATCGACAACATACTACCTTCCATAATGACAAGGCTACAATACATTGGATTAACAAAAATCACGACAACAAACTACCTTCCATAATGACAAGGCTACCATTCATTGGAATAACAAAAATCGCGACAACAGACTACCTTCCATAATGACAAGGCTACCATCCATTGGAATAACAAAAATCTCCACAACAAACTACCTTCCATAATGACAAGGCTACCATTCAATGGAGTAACAAAAATCTCAAAAACAGACTACCATCCATAATGACAAGGGTACCATCCATTGGAGTAACAAAAATCTAGACAACAGACTACCATCCATAATGACAATGCTACCATCCATTGGAGTTACAAAAATCTCGAAAACAGACTACCTTCCATAATGACAAGGGTACCATCCATTGGAGTAAGAAAAATCTCGACAACAAACAACCTTCCATAATGACAAGTCTATAATCTGTTGGAATAACAAAAATCTCGACAACAGACAACCTTCCATAATGACAAGGATACAATCCAATGGAGTAACAAAAATATCGACAACAAACAACCTTCCATAATGACAAGTCTACCATCCATTGGAGTAACAAAAATGTGAAAAACAGACTACCTTCCATAATGACAAGGCTACCATCCGTGGGAGTAACAAAAATCTCGACAACAGACTACCTTCCGTAATGAGAAGGCTACCATCCATTGGAGTAAGAAAGATATCGACAACATACTACCTTCCATAATGACAAGGCTACAATCCATTGGAGTACCAAAAATCACGACAACAGACTACCTTCCATAATGACAAGGCTACCATCCATTGGAATAACAAAAATCGCGACAACAAACTACCTTCCATAATGACAAGGCTACCATCCATTGGAGTAAGAAAAATCACGACAATACACTACCATCCATAATGACAAGGCTACCATCCATTTGAATAACAAAAATCTCGACCACAGACTACCTTCCATAATGACAAGGCTACCATTCAATGGAGTAACAAAAATCTAGACAACAGATTATCTTCCATAATAACAATTATACAATCCATTGGAATAACAAAAATCTCGACAACAAACTACCTTCCATAATGACTAGGCTAACATCGATTGGAGTAACAAAGATATCGACAACATACTACCTTCCATAATGACAAGGAAACCATCCAATGGAGTAACAAAAATATCGAAAACATACTACCTTCCATAATGACAAGGCTACCATCCATTAGAGTAACAAAAATCTGGATAACAGACTACCCTTCCGTAATGACAAGGCTACCTTCCATTGGAGTAAAAAAAATCACAATGACAGACTACCTTCCATAATGACAAGGCTACCATCCATTAGAGTAACAAAAATTGGGACAACAGACTACCTTCCATGATGACAGGGATACCATCCATTGGAGTAACAAAAATGTCTACAAGAGACTACCTTCCATAATGACAAGTCTACCATCCACTGGGGTAACAAAAATCTCGACAACAGACTAACTTCCATAATGAGAAGGCTACAATCCATTGGAGTAAGAAAGATATCGACAACATACGACCTTCCATAATGACAAGGCTACAATACATTGGATTAACAAAAATCACGACAACAAACTACCTTCCATAATGACAAGGCTACCATTCATTGGAATAACAAAAATCGCGACAACAGACTACCTTCCATAATGACAAGGCTACCATCCATTGGAATAACAAAAATCTCGACAACAAACTACCTTCCATAATGACAAGGCTACCATTCAATGGAGTAACAAAAACCTCGACAACAAACTAAGATCCATAATGACAAGGGTACCATCCATTGGAGTAACAAAAATCTAGACAACACACTACCATCCATAATGACAATGCTACCATCCATTGGAGTTACAAAAATCTCGAAAACAGACTACCTTCCATAATGACAAGGGTACCATCCATTGGAGTAAAAAAAATCTCGACAACAAACAACCTTCCATAATGACAAGTCTACAATCTGTTGGAATAACAAAAATCTCGATAACAGACAACCTTCCATAATGACAAGGCTACAATCCAATGGATTAACAAAAATGTGAAAAACAGACTACCTTCCATAATGAAAAGTCTACCATCCATTGGAGTAACAAAAATGTGAAAAACAGACTACCTTCCATAATGACACGGCTACCATCCGTTGGAGTAACAAAAATCTCGACAACAGACTACCTTCCGTAATGAGAAGGCTACCATCCATTGGATTAAGAAAGATATCGACAACATACTACCTTCCATAATGACAAGGCTACAATCCATTGGAGTACCAAAAATCACGACAACAGACTACCTTCCATAATGACAAGGCTACCATCCATTGGAATAACAAAAATCGCGACAACAGACTACCTTCCATAATGACAAGGCTATCATCCATTGGAGTAAGAAAAATCACGACAATAGACTACCTTCCATAATGACAAGGCTACCATCCAGTGGAGTAACAAAAATATCGAAAACAGACTACCTTCCATAATGACAAGGCTACCATCCATTAGAGTAACAAAAATCAGGATAACAAACTACCTTCCATAATGACAAGGCTACCATCCATTGGAGTAACAGAAATCACAACGACAGACTACCTTCCATAATGACAAGGCTACCATCCATTGGAATAACAAAAATCTCGACAACAGACTACCTTCCATAATGACAATTCTACCATCCCTTGGAGTTACAAAAATCTGAAAAACAGATTACCTTCCATAATGACAAGGCTACCATCCATTAGAGTAACATAAATCACAACGAAAAACTACCTTCTATAATGACAAGGCTACCATCCAATTGAGTAACATAAATCGGGACAACAGACTACCTTCCGTAATGACAAGGTTACCATCAATTGGAGTAACAAAAATATCAACAAGAGACTACCTTCCATAATGAGAAGGCTACCATCCATTGGAGTAACAAAATTCTCGACAACATATTACTTTCCATAATGACAAGGCTACCATCCATTGGAGTAACAAAGATATCGACATCATACTACCTTCCATAATGACAAGGCTACAATACATTGCAGTAACAAAAATCACGACAACAAACTACCTTCCATAATGACAAGGCTACCATCCATTGGAATAACAAAAATCTCGACAACAGACTACCTTCAATAATGACAAGGCTACCATACAATGGAGTAACAAAAATATCGACAACAGACTACCTTCCATAATGACAAGGCTACTATCCATTAGAGTAACAAAAATATGTACAACAGACTACCTTCCTTAATGACAAGGCTAACATCTATTGGAGTAATAAAAATATCAACAAGAGACTACCTTCCATAATGACAAGGCTACCATCCAATGGAGAAACAAAAATCGTGACAATAGACTACCTTCCATAATGACAAGCTACCATCCATTGGAGTAACAAAATTATCAACAAGAGACTACCTTCCATAATGACAAGGGTACCATCCATTGGAGTAACAAAAATTTCGACAACAGACTACCTTGCATAATGACAAGGCTAACATTGATTGGAGTAAAAAAGACATCGACAACATACTACCTTCCATAATGACAAAGCTACCATCCAATGGAGTAACAAAAATATCGAAAATAGATTACCTTCCATAATGACAAGGCTACCATCCATTAGAGTAACAAAAATCAGGATAACAGACTACCTTCCATATTGACAAGGCTACCATCCATTGGAGTAACATAAATCACAACGACCGACTACCTTCCATAATGACAAGGTTACCTTCCATTGGAATAACAAAAATCTCGACAACAGACTACCTTCCATAATGACAAGGCTACCATTCAATGGAGTAAAAAAAATCTAGACAACAGACTACCTTCCATTATCACAAGGCTACCATCCATTGGAGTAACAAAAATCTCGACAACAGACTACCTTCCATAATGACAAGGGTACCATCCATTGTAGTAACAAAAATATCGACTACAGTCTACCTTCCATAATTACAAGGCTACCATCCATTGGAGTAACAAAAATCACAATACAAAACTACCTTCCATAATGACAAGGCTACCATCCATTTCAGTAACATAAATCAGGACAACAAACTACCTTCCATAATGACAAGGCTACCATCCATTAGATTAACAAAAATATAAACAAGAGACTACCTTCCATAATGAGAAGGCTACCATCCATTGGAGTAACAAAAATCTCAACAACATACTACCTTCCATAATGACAAGGCAACCATCCATTGGAATAACAAAAATCTCGACAACAGACTACCTTCCATAATGACAAGGCTACCATACAATGGAGAACAAAAATATCGACAACAGACTACCTTCCAAAATGACAAGGCTACTATCCATTAGAGTAACAAAAATATGTACAACAGACTACCTTCCTTAATGACAAGGCTACCATCCATTGGAATAACAAAAATATCGATAACAGACTACCTTCCATAATGACAAGGCTACCATCCATTGGAATAACAAAAATCTCGACAACAGACTACCTTCCATAATGACAAGGCTACCATCCATTGGAGTAACAAAAATATCAACAAGAGACTACCTTCCATAATGACAAGGCTACCATCCAATGGAGAAACAAAAATCGGAACAACATACTACTTTCCATATTAACAAGGCTACCATCCATTGGAGTAATGAAAATATCAACAAGAGACTACCTTCCATAATGACAAGGCTACCATCCATTGGAGTAACAAAAATCTCGACAACAGACTACCTTGCATAATGACAAGGCTACCATCCAGTGGAGTAACAAAAATATCGAAAACAGACTACCTTCCATAATGACAAGGCTACCATCCATTAGAGTAACAAAAATCAGGATAACAGACTACCTTCCATAATGACAAGGCTACCATCCATTGGAGTAACAGAAACCACAACGACAGACTACCTTCCATAATGACAAGGCTACCATCCATTGGAATAACAAAAATCTCGAAAACAGACTACCTTCCATAATGACAAGGCTACCATTCAATGGAGTAAAAAAAATCTAGACAACATACTACCTTCCATAATGACAAGGCTACCATCCATTGGAGTAACAAAAATCTCGACAACATACTACCTTCCATAATGACATGGGTACCATCCATTGTAGTAACAAAAATCTATACAACAGACTACCTTCCGTAATGACAAGGTTACCATCCATTGGAGTTACAAAAATATCAACAAGAGACTAACTTCCATAATGAGAAGGCTACCATCCATTGGAGTAACAAAATTCTCGACAACATACTACCTTCCATAATGACAAGGCTACCATCCATTGGAGTAACAAAGATAGCGACATCATACTACCTTCCATAATGACAAGGCTACAATACATTGCAGTAACAAAAATCACGACAACAAACTACCTTCCATAATGACAAGGCTACCTATCCATTGGAATAACAAAAATCACGACAACAGACTACCTTCAATAATGACAATGCTACCATACAATGGAGTAACAAAAATATCGACAACAGACTACCTTCCATAATGACAAGGCTACCATCCAATGGAGAAACAAAAATTGTGACAATAGACTACCTTCCATAATGACAAGCTACCATCCATTGGAGTAATAAAATTATCAACAAGAGACTACCTTCCATAATGACAAGGGTACCATCCATTGGAGTAACAAAAATCTCGAGAACAGACTACCTTGCATAATGACAAGGCTAACATCGATTGGAGTAACAAAGATATCGACAACATACAACCTTCCAAAATGACAAAGCTACCATCCAATGGAGTAACCAAAATATCAAAAATAGACTCCCTTCCATAATGACAAGGGTACCATCCATTAGAGTAACAAAAATTAGGATAACAGACTACCTTCCATAATGAAAAGGCTACCATCCATTGGAGTAACAGAAATCACAATGACAAACTACCTTCCATAATGACAAGGCTACCATCCATTGGAATAACAAAAATCTCGACAATAAACTACCTTCCATAATGACAAGGCTACCATTCAATGGAGTAAAAAAAATCTAGATAACAAAGTACCTTCCATAATGACAAGGATACCATCCATTGGAGTAACAAAAATCTCGACAACAGACTACCTTCCATAATGACAAGGCTAACATCGATTGGAGCAACAAAGATACCGACAACATACTACCTTCCATAATCACAAGGCAACCATTCAATGGAGTAACAAAAATATCGAAAACAGACTACCTTCCATAATTACAAGGCTACCATCCATTAGAGTAACAAAAATCTGGATAACAGACTACCTTCCGTAATGACAAGGCTACCTTCCATTGGAGTAAAAAAAATCACAACGACATACTACCTTCCATAATGACAAGGCTACCATCCATTAGAGTAACAAAAATCGGGACAACAGACTACCTTCCATAATGATAGGGATACCATCCATTGGAGTAACAAAATGTCTACAAGAGACTACCTTCCATAATGACAAGTCTACCATCCACTGGAGTAACAAATATCTCGACAACAGACTAACTTCCATAATGAGAAGGCTACAATCCATTGGAGTAAGAAAAATATCGATAACATACTACCTTCCATAATGACAAGGCTACAATACATTGGATTAACAAAAATCTCGACAACAAACTACCTTCCATAATGACAAGGCTACCATTCATTGGAATAACAAAAATCGCGACAACAGACTACCTTCCATAATGACAAGGCTAGCATCCATTGGAATAACAAAAATCTCGACAATGGACTACCTTCCATAATGACAAGGCTACCATTCAATGGAGTAAAAAAAATCTAGATAACAAACTACCTTCCATAATGACAAGACTACCATCCATTGGAGTAACAAAAATCTCGATAACAGACTACCTTCCATAATGACAATGCTAACATTGATTGGAGCAACAATGATACCGACAACATACTACCTTCCATAATCACAAGGCAACCATCCAATGGAGTAACAAAAATATCGAAAACAGACTACCTTCCATAATGACAAGGCTACCATCCTCTAGAGTAACAAAAATCTGGATAACAGACTACCTTCCATAATGACAAGGCTACCTTCCATTGGAGTAAAAAAAATCAGAACGACATACTACCTTCCATAATGACAAGGCTACCATCCATTAGAGTAACAAAAATTGGGACAACAGACTACCTTCCATAATGACACGGATACCATCCATTGGTGTAACAAAAATGTCTACAAGAGACTACATTCCATAACGACAAGTCTACCATCCACTGGAGTAACAAAAATCTCAACAACAGACTAACTTCCATAATGAGAAGGCTACAATCGATTGGAGTAAGAAAGATATCGATAACATACTACCTTCCATAATGACAAGGCTACAATACATTGGATTAACAAAAATCACGACAACAAACTACCTTCCATAATGACAAGGCTACCATTCATTGGAATAACAATAATCGCGACAACAGACTACCTTCCATAATGACAAGGCTACCATCCATTGGAATAACAAAAATCTCGACAACAAACTACCTTCCATAATGACAAGGCTACCATTCAATGGATTAACAAAAATCTCGACAATAGACTACCATCCATAATGACAAGGGTACCATCCATTGGAGTAACAAAAGTATAGACAACAGACTACCATCCATAATGATAATGCTACCATCCATTGGAGTTACAAAAATCTCGAAAACAGACTACCTTCCATAATGACAAGGGTACCATCCATTGGAGTAACAAAAATCTCGACAACAAACAACCTTCCATAATGACAAGTCTACAATCCGTTGAAATAACAAAAATCTCGACAACAGAAAACCTTCCATAATGACAAGGCTACAATCCAATGGAGTAACAAAAAACTCGACAACAGACTACCTTCCATAATGACAAGTCTACCATCCATTGGAGTAACAAAAATGTGAAAAACAGACTACCTTCCATAATGACAAGGCTACCATCAGTTGGAGTAACAAAAATCTCGACAACAGACTACCTTCTGTAATGAGAAGGCTACCATCCATTGGAGTAAGAAAGATATCGACAACATACTACCTTCCGTAATGACAAGGCTACAATCCATTGGAGTACCAAAAAGCACGACAACAGACTACCTTCCATAATGACAAGTCTACCATCCATTGGAATAACAAAAATTGCGACAACAGACTACCTTCCATAATGACAAGGCTACCATCCATTGGAGTAAGAAAAATCACGACAATAGACTACCTTCCATAATGACAAGGCTACCATCCATTTGAATAACAAAAATCTCGACCACAGACTACCTTACATAATGACAAGGCTACCATTCAATGGAGTAACAAAAATCTAGACAACAGATTATCATCCATAATGACAATTATACAATCCATTGGAATAACAAAAATCTCGACAACAGACTACCTTCCATAATGACAAGGCTACCATCCATTAGAGTAACAAAAATATGGATAACAGACTACCTTCCGTAATGACAAGGCTACCTTCCATTGGAGTAAAAAAAATCACAACGACATACTACCTTCCATAATGACAAGGCTACCATCCATTAGAGTAACAAAAATCGGGACAACAGACTACCTTCCATAATGACAGGGATACCATCCATTGGAGTAACAAAATGTCTACAAGAGACTACCTTCCATAATGACAAGTCTACCATCCACTGGAGTAACAAATATCTCGACAACAGACTAACTTCCATAATGAGAAGGCTACAATCCATTGGAGTAAGAAAAATATCGATAACATACTACCTTCCATAATGACAAGGCTACAATACATTGGATTAACAAAAATCTCGACAAAAAACTACCTTCCATAATGACAAGGCTACCATTCATTGGAATAACAAAAATCGCGACAACAGACTACCTTCCATAATGACAATGCTACCATCCATTGGAATAACAAAAATCTCGACAATAGACTACCTTCCATAATGACAAGGCTACCATTCAATGGAGTAAAAAAAATGTGAAAAACAGACTACCTTCCATAATGACAAGGCTACCATCCGTTGGAGTAACAAAAAGTTGAAAAATAGACTACCTTCCATAATGACAAGGAGACCATCCATTGGAGTAACAAAAATCTCGACAATAGACTACCTTCCATAATGAGAAGGCTACCATCCATTGGAGTAAGAAAGATATCGAAAACATACTAACTTCCATAATGACAAGGCTATAATCCATTGGTGTAACAAAAATCACGACAACAGACTACCTTCCATAATGACAAGGCTACCCATCCATTGGAATAACGAAAATCCCGACAACAGACTACCTTCCATAATGACAAGGCTACCATCCATTGGAGTAACAAAAATATCAACAAGAGACTACCTTCCATAATGACAAGGCTACCATCCATTGGAGTAACAAAAATCTCGACAACAGACTACCTTCCATAATGACAAGGCTAACATCGATTGGAGCAACAAAGATACCGACAACATACTACCTTCCATAATGAAAAGGCAACCCATCCAATGGAGTAACAAAAATATCGAAAACAGACTACCTTCCATAATGACAAGGCTACCATCCATTAGAGTAACAAAAATCAGGACAACAGACTACCTTCCATAATGACAGGGATACCATCCATTGGAGTAACAAAAATGTCTACAAGAGACTACCTTCCATAATGACAAGTCTACCATCCACTGGAGTAATAAAAATCTCGATAACAGACTAACTTTCATAATGAGAAGGCAACAATCCATTGGAGTAAGAAAGATATCGACAACATACTACCTTCCATAATGACAAGGCTACAATACATTGGATTAACAAAAATCACGACAACAAACTACCTTCCATAATGACAAGGCTACCATTCATTGGAATAACAAAAATCGCGACAACAGACTACCTTCCATAATGACAAGGCTACCATCCATTGGAATAACAAAAATCTCCACAACAAACTACCTTCCATAATGACAAGGCTACCATTCAATGGAGTAACAAAAATCTCAAAAACAGACTACCATCCATAATGACAAGGGTACCATCCATTGGAGTAACAAAAATCTAGACAACAGACTACCATCCATAATGACAATGCTACCATCCATTGGAGTTACAAAAATCTCGAAAACAGACTACCTTCCATAATGACAAGGGTACCATCCATTGGAGTAAGAAAAATCTCGACAACAAACAACCTTCCATAATGACAAGTCTATAATCTGTTGGAATAACAAAAATCTCGACAACAGACAACCTTCCATAATGACAAGGATACAATCCAATGGAGTAACAAAAATATCGACAACAAACAACCTTCCATAATGACAAGTCTACCATCCATTGGAGTAACAAAAATGTGAAAAACAGACTACCTTCCATAATGACAAGGCTACCATCCGTGGGAGTAACAAAAATCTCGACAACCGACTACCTTACGTAATGAGAAGGCTACCATCCATTGGAGTAAGAAAGATATCGACAACATACTACCTTCCATAATGACAAGGCTACAATCCATTGGAGTACCAAAAATCACGACAACAGACTACCTTCCATAATGACAAGGCTACCATCCATTGGAATAACAAAAATCGCGACAACAAACTACCTTCCATAATGACAAGGCTACCATCCATTGGAGTAAGAAAAATCACGACAATACACTACCATCCATAATGACAAGGCTACCATCCATTTGAATAACAAAAATCTCGACCACAGACTACCTTCCATAATGACAAGGCTACCATTCAATGGAGTAACAAAAATCTAGACAACAGATTATCTTCCATAATGACAATTATACAATCCATTGGAATAACAAAAATCTCGACAACAAACTACCTTCCATAATGACTAGGCTAACATCGATTGGAGTAACAAAGATATCGACAACATACTACCTTCCATAATGACAAGGAAACCATCCAATGGAGTAACAAAAATATCGAAAACATACTACCTTCCATAATGACAAGGCTACCATCCATTAGAGTAACAAAAATCTGGATAACAGACTACCCTTCCGTAATGACAAGGCTACCTTCCATTGGAGTAAAAAAAATCACAATGACAGACTACCTTCCATAATGACAAGGCTACCATCCATTAGAGTAACAAAAATTGGGACAACAGACTACCTTCCATGATGACAGGGATACCATCCATTGGAGTAACAAAAATGTCTACAAGAGACTACCTTCCATAATGACAAGTCTACCATCCACTGGGGTAACAAAAATCTCGACAACAGACTAACTTCCATAATGAGAAGGCTACAATCCATTGGAGTAAGAAAGATATCGACAACATACGACCTTCCATAATGACAAGGCTACAATACATTGGATTAACAAAAATCACGACAACAAACTACCTTCCATAATGACAAGGCTACCATTCATTGGAATAACAAAAATCGCGACAACAGACTACCTTCCATAATGACAAGGCTACCATCCATTGGAATAACAAAAATCTCGACAACAAACTACCTTCCATAATGACAAGGCTACCATTCAATGGAGTAACAAAAACCTCGACAACAAACTAAGATCCATAATGACAAGGGTACCATCCATTGGAGTAACAAAAATCTAGACAACACACTACCATCCATAATGACAATGCTACCATCCATTGGAGTTACAAAAATCTCGAAAACAGACTACCTTCCATAATGACAAGGGTACCATCCATTGGAGTAAAAAAAATCTCGACAACAAACAACCTTCCATAATGACAAGTCTACAATCTGTTGGAATAACAAAAATCTCGATAACAGACAACCTTCCATAATGACAAGGCTACAATCCAATGGATTAACAAAAATGTGAAAAACAGACTACCTTCCATAATGAAAAGTCTACCATCCATTGGAGTAACAAAAATGTGAAAAACAGACTACCTTCCATAATGACACGGCTACCATCCGTTGGAGTAACAAAAATCTCGACAACAGACTACCTTCCGTAATGAGAAGGCTACCATCCATTGGATTAAGAAAGATATCGACAACATACTACCTTCCATAATGACAAGGCTACAATCCATTGGAGTACCAAAAATCACGACAACAGACTACCTTCCATAATGACAAGGCTACCATCCAATGGAGTAACAAAAATATCGAAAACAGACTACCTTCCATAATGACAAGCCTATCATCCATTGGAGAAAGAAAAATCACGACAATAGACTACCTTCCATAATGACAAGTCTACCATCCATTTGAATAACAAAAATCTCGACCACAGACTACCTTCCATAATGATAAGGCTACCATTCAATGGAGTAACAAAAATCTAGACAACTGATTATCTTCCATAATGACAATTATACAATCCATTGGAATAACAAAAATCTCGACAACAGACTACCTTCCATAATGACAAGGCTAACATCGATTGGAGTAACAAAGATATCGACAAAATACTAACTTCCATAATGACAAGGCAACCATCCAATGGAGTAACAAAAATATCGAAAACAGACTACCTTCCATAATGACAAGGCTACCATCCATTAGAGTAACAAAAATCTGGATAACAGACTACCTTCCGTAATGACAAGGCTACCTTCCATTGGAGTAAAAAAAATCACAACGACATACTACCTTCCATAATGCAAGGCTACCATCCATTAGAGTAACAAAAATCGGGACAACAGACTACCTTCCATGATGACAGTGATACCATCCATTGGAGTAACAAAAATGTCTACAAGAGACTACCTTCCATAATGACAAGGCTACCATCCATTGGAGTAACAAAAATCTCGACAACAGACTAACTTCCATAATGAGAAGGCTACAATCCATTGGAGTAAGAAAGATATCGATAACATACTAACTTCCATAATGAAAAGGCTACAATACATTGGATTAACAAAAATCACGACAACAGACTAACTTCCATAATGACAAGGCTACCATCCATTGGTGTAACAAAAATCTCGAAAACAGACTACCTTCCATAATGACAAGGGTACCATCCATTGGAGTAACAAAAATCTCGACAACAAACAACCTTCCATAATGACAAGTCTACAATCCATTGGAATAACAAAAATCTCGACAACAGACAACCTTCCATAATGACAAGTCTACCATCCATTGGAGTAACAAAAATGTGAAAATAAAACTACCTTCCATAATGACAAGACTACCATCCATTGGGGTAAGAAAGATATCGACAACATACTAACTTCCATAATGACAAGGCTACCATCCATTGGAATAACAAAAATCCCGACAACAGACTACCTTCCATAATGACAAGGCTACCATCCATTGGAGTAACAAAAATATCAACAAGAGACTACCTTCAATAATGACAAGGCTACCATCCATTGGAGTAACAAAAATCTTGACAACAGACTACCTTCCATAATGACAAGGCTAACATCGATTAGAGCAACAAAGATACCGACAACATACTACCTTCCATAATGAAAAGGAAACCCATCCAATGGAGTAACAAAAATATCGAAAACAGACTACCTTCCATAATGACAAGGCTACCATCCATTAGAGTAACAAAAATCTAGATAACAGACTACCTTCCGTAATGACAAGGCTACCTTCCATTGGAGTAAAAAAAATCACAACGACATACTACCTTCCATAATGACAAGGCTACCATCCATTAGAGTAACAAAAATCGGGACAACAGACTACCTTCCATAATGACAGGGATACCATCCATTGGAGTAACAAAAATGTCTACAAGAGACTACCTTCCATAATGACAAGTCTACCATCCACTGGAGTAACAAAAATCTCGATAACAGACTAACTTCCATAATGAGAAGGCTACAATCCATTGGAGTAAGAAAGATATCGACAACATACTACCTTCCATAATGACAAGGCAACAATACATTGGATTAACAAAAATCACGACAACAAACTACCTTCCATAATGACAACGCTACCATTCATTGGAATAACAAAAATCGCGACAACAGACTACCTTCCATAATGACAAGGCTACCATCCATTGGAATAACAAAAATCTCGACAACAAACTACCATCCATAATGACAAGGGTACCATCCATTGGAGTAACAAAAATCTAGACAACAAACTACCATCCATAATGACAATGCTACCATCAATTGGAGTTACAAAAATCTCAAAAACAGACTACCTTCCATAATGACAAGGGTACCATCCATTGGAGTAACAAAAATCTCGACAACAAAGAACCTTCCATAATGACAAGTCTACAATCTGTTGGAATAACAAAAATGTGAAAAACAGACTACCTTCCATAATGACACGGCTACCATCCGTTGGAGTAACAAAAATCTCGACAACAGACTACCTTCCGTAATGAGAAGGCTACCATCCATTGGAGTAAGAAAGATATCGACAACATACTACCTTCCATAATGACAAGGCTACAATCCATTGGAGTACCAAAAATCACGACAATACACTACCTTCCATAATGACAAGGCTACCATCCATTTGAATAACAAAAATCTCGACCACATACTACCTTCCATAATGACAAGGCTACCATTCAATGGAGTAACAAAAATCTAGACAACATATTATCTTCCATAATGACAATTATACAATCCATTGGAATAACAAAAATCTCGACAACAGACTACCTTCCATATTGACTAGGCTAACCTCAATTGGAGTAACAAAGATATCGACAACATACTACCTTCCATAATGACAAGGAAACCATCCAATGGAGTAACAAAAATATCGAAAACAGACTACCTTCCAAAAATGTCTAGTAGAGACTACCTTCCATAATGACAACTCTACCATCCATTGGAGTAACAAAAATCTCGACAACAAAGAACATTCCATAATGACAAGTCTACAATCTGTTGGAATAACAAAAATCTCGACAACAGACAACCTTCCATAATGACAAGGATACAATCCAATGGAGTAACAAAAATATCGACAACAAACTACCTTCCATAATGACAAGACTACCATCCATTGGAGTAACAAAAATGTGAAAAACAGACTACCTTCCATAATGACAAGGCTACCATCCGTGGGAGTAACAAAAATCTCGACAACAGACTACCTTCCATAATGAGAAGGCTACCATCCATTGGAGTAAGAAAGATATCGACAACATACTACCTTCCATAATGACAAGGCTACAATCCATTGGAGTACCAAAAATCACGACAACAGACTACCTTCCATAATGACAAGGCTACCACCCATTGGAATAACAAAAATCGCGACAACAGACTACCTTCCATAATGACAAGGCTACCATCCATTGGAGTAAGAAAAATCACGACAATACACTACCTTCCATAATGACAAGGCTACCATCCATTTGAATAACAAAAATCTCGACCACAGACTACCTTCCATAATGACAAGGCTACCATTCAATGGAGTAACAAAAATCTAGACAACAGATTATCTTCCATAATGACAATTATACAATCCATTGGAATAACAAAAATCTCGACAATAGACTACCTTCCATAATGACTAGGCTAACATCGATTGGAGTAACAAAGATATCGACAACATACTACCTTCCATAATGACAAGGAAACCATCCAATGGAGTAACAAAAATATCGAAAACAGACTACCTTCCATAATGACAACGCTACCATTCATTGGAATAACAAAAATCTCGACAACAGACTACCTTCCATAATGACTAGGCTAACATCGATTGGAGTAACAAAGATATCGACAACATACTACCTTCCATAATAACAAGGAAACCATCCAATGGAGTAACAAAAATATCAAAAACAGACTACCTTCCATAATGACAAGGCTCCCATCCATTGGTGTAACAAAAATCTCGAAAATAGACTAACTTCCGTAATGACATGGGTACCATCCATTGGAGTAACAAAAATCTCGACAACAAACAACCTTCCATAATGACAAGTCTACAATCCATTGGAATAACAAAAATCTCGACAACAGACAACCTTCCATAATGACAAGTCTACCATCCATTGGAGTAACAAAAATGTGAAAAATAGACTACCTTCCATGATGACAAGGCTACCATCCATTGGAGTAACAAAGATCTCGACAACAGACTACCTTCCATAATGAGAAGGCTACCATCCATTGGAGTAAGAAAGATAAAGAAAACATACTAACTTCCATAATGACAAGGCTACAATCCATTGGTGTAACAAAAATCATGACAACAGACTACCTTTCATAATGACAAGGCTACCATCCATTGGAATAACAAAAATCTCGACAACAGACTACCTTCCATAATGACAAGGATACCATCCAGTGGAGTAACAAAAATATCAACAAGAGACTACCTTCCATAATGACAAGGCTACCATCCATTGGAGTAACAAAAATCTCGACAACAGACTACCTTCCATAATGACAAGGCTAACATAGATTGGAGCAACAAAGATACCGACAACATACTACCTTCCATAATGAAAAGGCAACCGATCCAATGGAGTAACAAAAATATCGAAAACAGACTACCTTCCATAATGACAAGGCTACCATCCATTAGAGTAACAAAAATCTGGATAACAGACTACCTTCGGTAATGACAAGGCTACCTTCCATTGGGGTAAAAAAAATCACAATGACATACTACCTTCCATAATGACAAGGCTACCATCCATTAGAGTAACAAAAATCGGGACAACACACTACCTTCCATAATGACAGGGATACCATCCATTGGAGTAACAAAAATGTCTAGTAGAGACTACCTTCCATAATGACAACTCTACAATCCATTGGAGTAAGAAAGATATCGACAACATAGTACCTTCCATAATGACAAGGCTACAATACATTGGATTAACAAAAATCACGACAGCAAACTACCTTCCATAATGACAAGGCTACCATTCATTGGAATAACAAAAATTGCAACAACAGACTACCTTCCATAATGACAAGGCTACCATCCATTGGAATAACAAAAATCTCGACAACAAACTACCTTCCATAATGACAAGGCTACCATTCAATGTAGTAACAAAAACCTCGACAACAAACTACCATCCATAATGACAAGGGTGCCATCCATTGGAGTAACAAAAATCTAGACAACACACTACCTTCCATAATGACAGGGGTACCCTCCATTGGAGTAACAAAAATCTCGACAATAAACAACCTTCCATAATGACAAGTCTACAATCCATTGGAATAACAAAAATCTCGACAACACACAACCTTCCATAATGACAAGGCTACAATCCAATGGAGTAACAAAAATCTCGACAACAGACTACCTTCCATAATGACAAGTCTACCATCCATTGGAGTAACAAAAATGTGAAAAACAGACTACCTTCCATAATGACACGTCTACCATCCGTTGGAGTAACAAAAATCTCGACAACAGACTACCTTACGTAATGAGAAGGCTACCATCCATTGGAGTAAGAAAGATATCGACAACATACTACCTTCCATAATGACAAGGCTACAATCCATTGGAGTACCAAAAATCACGACAACAGACTACCTTCCATAATGACAAGGCTACCATCCATTGGAATAACAACAGTCGCGACAACAGACTACCTTCCATAATGACAAGGCTACCATCCATTGGAGTAAGAAAAATCACGACAATACACTATCTTCCATAATGACAAGGCTACCATCCATTTGAATAACAAAAATCTCGACCATAGACTACCTTCCATAATGACAAGGCTACCATTCAATGGAGTAACAAAAATCTAGACAACATATTATCTTCCATAATGACAATTATACAATCCATTGGAATAACAAAAATCTCGACAACAGACTACCTTCCATAATGACAAGGCTAACATCGATTGGAGTAACAAAGATATCGACAACATACTACCTTCCATAATGACAAGGCAACCATCCAATGGAGTAACAAAAATATCGAAAACAGACTACCTTCCATAATGACAAGGCTACCATCCATTAGAGTAACAAAAATCTGGATAATAGACTACCTTCCGTAATGACAAGGCTACCTTCCATTGGAGTAAGAAAAATCACAACGACATACTACCTTCCATAATGCAAGGCTACCATCCATTAGAGTAACAAAAATCGGGACAACAGACTACCTTCCATGATGAGAGTGATACCATCCATTGGAGTAACAAAAATGTCTACAAGAGACTACCTTCCATAATGACAAGGCTACCATCCATTGGAGAAACAAAAATCTCGACAACAGACTAACTTCCATAATGAGAAGGCTACAATCCATTGGAGTAAGAAAGATATCGACAACATACTACCTTCCATAATGAAAAGGCTACAATACATTGGATTAACAAAAATCACGACAACAGACTACCTTCCATAATGGCAAGGCTACCATCCATTGGAATAACAAAAATCCCGACAACAGACTACCTTCCATAATGACAAGGCTACCATCCATTGGAATAACAAAAATCTCGACAACAAACTACCTTCCATAATGACAAGGCTACCATTCAATGGTGTAACAAAAATCTAGACAACAGACTACCATACATAATGACAAGGGTACAACCAATTGGAGTAACAAAAATCTCGAAAACAGACTACCTTCCATAATGACAAGGGTACCCTCCATTGGAGTAACAAAAATCTCGACAATAAACAACCTTCCATAATGACAAGTCTACAATTCATTGGAATAACAAAAATCTCGACAACACACAACCTTCCATAATGACAAGGCTACAATCCAATGGAGTAACAAAAATCTCGACAACAGACTACCTTCCATAATGACAAGTCTACCATCCATTGGAGTAACAAAAATGTGAAAAACAGACTACCTTCCATAATGACACGTCTACCATCCGTTGGAGTAACAAAAATCTCGACAACAGACTACCTTACGTAATGAGAAGGCTACCATCCATTGGAGTAAGAAAGATATCGACAACATACTACCTTCCATAATGACAAAGCTACAATCCATTGGAGTAAGAAAGATATCGACAACATAGTACCTTCCATAATGACAAGGCTACAATACATTGGATTAACAAAAATCACGACAGCAAACTACCTTCCATAATGACAAGGCTACCATTCATTGGAATAACAAAAATTGCAACAACAGACTACCTTCCATAATGACAAGGCTACCATCCATTGGAATAACAAAAATCTCGACAACAAACTACCTTCCATAATGACAAGGCTACCATTCAATGTAGTAACAAAAACCTCGACAACAAACTACCATCCATAATGACAAGGGTGCCATCCATTGGAGTAACAAAAATCTAGACAACACACTACCTTCCATAATGACAGGGGTACCCTCCATTGGAGTAACAAAAATCTCGACAATAAACAACCTTCCATAATGACAAGTCTACAATCCATTGGAATAACAAAAATCTCGACAACACACAACCTTCCATAATGACAAGGCTACAATCCAATGGAGTAACAAAAATCTCGACAACAGACTACCTTCCATAATGACAAGTCTACCATCCATTGGAGTAACAAAAATGTGAAAAACAGACTACCTTCCATAATGACACGTCTACCATCCGTTGGAGTAACAAAAATCTCGACAACAGACTACCTTACGTAATGAGAAGGCTACCATCCATTGGAGTAAGAAAGATATCGACAACATACTACCTTCCATAATGACAAGGCTACAATCCATTGGAGTACCAAAAATCACGACAACAGACTACCTTCCATAATGACAAGGCTACCATCCATTGGAATAACAACAGTCGCGACAACAGACTACCTTCCATAATGACAAGGCTACCATCCATTGGAGTAAGAAAAATCACGACAATACACTATCTTCCATAATGACTAGGCTACCATCCATTTGAATAACAAAAATCTCGACCATAGACTACCTTCCATAATGACAAGGCTACCATTCAATGGA
The DNA here is from genome assembly GCA_948472305.1 of Vicia faba. NCBI lineage: Eukaryota > Viridiplantae > Streptophyta > Magnoliopsida > Fabales > Fabaceae > Vicia > Vicia faba. The sequence continues at coordinate 746,776,597 of OX451738.1, forward strand.
GTAACAAAAATCTAGACAACATATTATCTTCCATAATGACAATTATACAATCCATTGGAATAACAAAAATCTCGACAACAGACTACCTTCCATAATGACAAGGCTAACATCGATTGGAGTAACAAAGATATCGACAACATACTACCTTCCATAATGACAAGGCAACCATCCAATGGAGTAACAAAAATATCGAAAACAGACTACCTTCCATAATGACAAGGCTACCATCCATTAGAGTAACAAAAATCTGGATAATAGACTACCTTCCGTAATGACAAGGCTACCTTCCATTGGAGTAAGAAAAATCACAACGACATACTACCTTCCATAATGCAAGGCTACCATCCATTAGAGTAACAAAAATCGGGACAACAGACTACCTTCCATGATGAGAGTGATACCATCCATTGGAGTAACAAAAATGTCTACAAGAGACTACCTTCCATAATGACAAGGCTACCATCCATTGGAGAAACAAAAATTTCGACAACAGACTAACTTCCATAATGAGAAGGCTACAATCCATTGGAGTAAGAAAGATATCGACAACATACTACCTTCCATAATGAAAAGACTACAATACATTGGATTAACAAAAATCACGACAACAGACTACCTTCCATAATGGCAAGGCTACCATCCATTGGAATAACAAAAATCCCGACAACAGACTACCTTCCATAATGACAAGGCTACCATCCATTGGAATAACAAAAATCTCGACAACAAACTACCTTCCATAATGACAAGGCTACCATTCAATGGAGTAACAAAAATCTAGACAACAGACTACCATACATAATGACAAGGGTACAACCAATTGGAGTAACAAAAATCTCGAAAACAGACTACCTTCCATAATGACAAGGGTACCCTCCATTGGAGTAACAAAAATCTCGACAATAAACAACCTTCCATAATGACAAGTCTACAATTCATTGGAATAACAAAAATCTCGACAACACACAACCTTCCATAATGACAAGGCTACAATCCAATGGAGTAACAAAAATCTCGACAACAGACTACCTTCCATAATGACAAGTCTACCATCCATTGGAGTAACAAAAATGTGAAAAACAGACTACCTTCCATAATGACACGTCTACCATCCGTTGGAGTAACAAAAATCTCGACAACAGACTACCTTACGTAATGAGAAGGCTACCATCCATTGGAGTAAGAAAGATATCGACAACATACTACCTTCCATAATGACAAAGCTACAATCCATTGGAGTACCAAAAATCACGACAACAGACTACCTTCCATAATGACAAGGCTACCATCCATTTGAATAACAAAAATCTCGACCACAGACTACCTTCCATAATGACAAGGCTACCATTCAATGGAGTAACAAAAATCTAGACAACATATTATCTTCCATAATGACAATTATACAATCCATTGGAATAACAAAAATCTCGACAACAGACTACCTTCCATAATGACAAGGCTAACATCGATTGGAGTAACAAAGATATCGACAACATACTACCTTCCATAATGACAAGGCAACCATCCAATGGAGTAACAAAAATATCGAAAACAGACTACCTTCCATAATGACAAGGCTACCATCCATTAGAGTAACAAAAATCTGGATAATAGACTACCTTCCGTAATGACAAGGCTACCTTCCATTGGAGTAAGAAAAATCACAACGACATACTACCTTCCATAATGCAAGGCTACCATCCATTAGAGTAACAAAAATCGGGACAACAGACTACCTTCCATGATGAGAGTGATACCATCCATTGGAGTAACAAAAATGTCTACAAGAGACTACCTTCCATAATGACAAGGCTACCATCCATTGGAGTAACAAAAATCTCGACAACAGACTAACTTCCATAATGAGAAGGCTACAATCCATTGGAGTAAGAAAGATATCGACAACATACTACCTTCCATAATGAAAAGGCTACAATACATTGGATTAACAAAAATCACGACAACAGACTACCTTCCATAATGACAAGGCTACCATCCATTGGAATAACAAAAATCGCGACAACAGACTACCTTCCATAATGACAAGGCTACCATCCATTGGAATAACAAAAATCTTGACAACAAACTACCTTCCATAATGACAAGGCTACCATTCAATGGAGTAACAAAAATCTAGACAACAGACTACCATACATAATGACAAGGGTACAACCAATTGGAGTAACAAAAATCTCGAAAACAGACTACCTTCCATAATGACAAGGGTACCCTCCATTGGAGTAACAAAAATCTCGACAATAAACAACCTTCCATAATGACAAGTCTACAATCCATTGGAATAACAAAAATCTCGACAACACACAACCTTCCATAATGACAAGGCTACAATCCAATGGAGTAACAAAAATCTCGACAACAGACTACCTTCCATAATGACAAGTCTACCATCCATTGGAGTACCAAAAATGTGAAAAATAGACTACCTTCCATAATGACAAGGCTACCATCCATTGGAATAACAAAAATCTTGACAATAAACTACCTTCCATAATGACAAGGCTACCATTCAATGGAGTAACAAAAATCTCGACAACAGACTATCATCCATAACGACAAGGGTACGATCCATTGGAGTAACAAAAATCTAGACAACAGACTACCATCCATAGTGACAATGCTACCATCCATTGGAGTTACAAAAATCTTGAAAACAGACTACCTTCCATAATGACAAGGGTACCATCCATTGGAGTAACAAAAATCTCGACAACAAACAACCTTCCATAATGACAAGTCTACAATCTGTTGGAATAACAAAAATCTCGACAACAGACAACCTTCCATAATGACAAGGATACAATCCAATGGAGTAACAAAAATATCGACAACAAACTACCTTCCATAATGACAAGTCTACCATCCATTGGAGTAACAAAAATGTGAAAAACAGACTACCTTCCATAATGACAAGGCTACCATCCGTGGGAGTAACAAAAATCTCGACAACAGACTACCTTCCGTAATGAGAAGGCTACCATCCATTGGAGTAAGAAAGATATCGACAACATACTACCTTCCATAATGACAAGGCTACAATCCATTGGAGTACCAAAAATCACGACAACAGACTACCTTCCATAATGACAAGGCTACCATCCATTGGAATAACAAAAATCGCGACAACAGACTACCTTCCATAATGACAAGGCTACCATCCATTGGATTAAGAAAAATCATGACAATACACTACCTTCCATAATGACAAGGCTACCATCCATTTGAATAACAAAAATCTCGACCACAAACTACCTTCCATAATGACAAGGCTACTATTCAATGGAGTAACAAAAATCTAGACAACTGATTATCTTCCATAATGACAATTATACAATCCATTGGAATAACAAAAATCTCGACAACAGACTACCTTCCATAATGACTAGGCTAACATCGATTGGAGTAACAAAGATATCGACAACATACTACCTTCCATAATGACAAGGAAACCATCCAATGGAGTAACAAAAATATCGAAAATAGACTACCTTCCATAATGACAAGGCTACCATCCATTAGAGTAACAAAAATCTGGATAACAGACTACCTTCCGTAATGACAAGGCTACCTTCCATTGGAGTAAAAAAAATCACAACGACATACTACCTTCAATAATGCAAGGCTACCATCCATTAGAGTAACAAAACTCGGGACAACAGACTACCTTCCATGATGACAGTGATACCATCCATTGGAGTAACAAAAATGTCTACAAGAGACTACCTTCCATAATGACAAGGCTACCATCCATTGGAGTAACAAAAATCTCGACAACAGACTAACTTCCATAATGAGAAGGCTACAATCCATTGGAGTAAGAAAGATATCGACAACATACTACCTTCCATAATGACAAGGCTACAATACATTGGATTAACAAAAATCACGACAACAGACTACCTTCCATAATGACAAGGCTACCATTCATTGGAATAACAAAAATCGCGACAACAGACTACCTTCCATAATGACAAGGCTACCATCCATTGGAATAACAAAAATCTCGACAACAAACTACCTTCCATAATGACAAGGCTACCATTCAATGGAGTAACAAAAATCTCGACAACAAACTACCTTCCATAATGACAAGGCTACCATTCAATGGAGAAACAAAAACCTTGACAACACACTACCATCCATAATGACAATGCTACCATCCATTGGAGTTACAAAAATCTCGAAAACAGACTACCTTCCATAATGACAAGGGTACCATCCATTGGAGTAACAAAAATCTCGACAACAAACAATCTTCCATAATGATAAGTCTACAATCTATTGGAATAACAAAAATCTCGATAACAGACAACCTTCCATAATGACAAGGCTACAATCCAATGGATTAACAAAAATGTGAAAAATAGACTACCTTCCATAATGACAAGTCTACCATTCATTGGAGTAACAAAAATGTGAAAATCAGACTACCTTCCATAATGACACGGCTACCATCTGTTGGAGTAACAAAAATCTCGACAACAGACTACCTTCCGTAATGAGAAGGCTACCATCCATTGGAGTAAGAAAGATATCGACAACATACTACCTTCCATAATGACAAGGCTACAATCCATTGGAGTACTAAAAATCACGACAATAGACTACCTTCCATAATGACAAGGCTACCATCCATTGGAATAACAAAAATCTCGAAAATAGACTACCTTCCATAATGACATGGGTACCATCCATTGGAGTAACAAAAATCTCGACAACAAACAACCTTCCGTAATGACAAGTCTACAATCCATTGGAATAAGAAAAATCTCGACAACAGACAACCTTCCATAATGACAAGTCTACCATCCATTGGAGTAACAAAAATGTGAAAAATAGACTACCTTCCATAATGACAAGGCTACCATCAATTGGAGTAACAAAAATCTCGACAACAGACTACCTTCCATAATGAGAAGGCTACCATCCATTGGAGTAAGAAAGATAAAGAAAACATATTAACTTCCATAATGACAAGGCTACAATCCATTGGTGTAACAAAAATCATGACAACAGACTACCTTCCATAATGACAAGGCTACCATCCATTGGAATAACAAAAATCTCGACAACAGACTACCTTCCATAATGACAAGGCTACCATCCATTGGAGTAACAAAAATATCAACAAGAGACTACCTTCCATAATGACAAGGCTACCATCCATTGGAGTAACAAAAATCTCGACAACAGACTACCTTCCATAATGACAAGGCTAACATCGATTGGAGCAACAAAGATACCGACAAGATACTACCTTCCATAATGAAAAGGCAACCCATCCAATGGAGTAACAAAAATATCGAAAACAGACTACCTTCCATAATGACAAGGCTACCATCCATTAGAGTAACAAAAATCTGGATAACAGACTACCTTCGGTAATGACAAGGCTACCTTCCATTGGGGTAAAAAAAATCACAACGACATACTACCTTCCATAATGACAAGGCTACCAACCATTAGAGTAACAAAAATCGGGACAACAAACTACCTTCCATAATGACAGGGATACCATCCATTGGAGTAACAAAAATGTCTACAAGAGACTACCTTCCATATTGATAAGTCTACCATCCACTAGAGTAACAAAAATCTCGACAACAGACTAACTTCCATAATGAGAAGGCTACAATCCATTGGAGTAAGAAAGATATCGACAACATACTACCTTCCATAATGACAAGGCTACAATACATTGGATTAACAAAAATCACGACAACAAACTACCTTCCATAATGACAAGGCTACCATTCATTGGAATAACAAAAATCGCGACAACAGAGTACCTTCCATAATGACAAGGCTACCATCCATTGGAATAACAAAAATCCCGACAACAAACTACCTTCCATAATGACAAGGCTACCATTCAATGGAGTAACAAAAACCTCAACAACAAACTACCATCCATAATGACAAGGGTACCATCCATTGGAGTAACAAAAATCTAGACAACACACTACCATCCATAATGACAATGCTACCATCCATTGGAGTTACAAAAATCTCAAAAAAAGACTACCTTCCATAACGACAAGGGTACCATCCATTGGAGTAACAAAAATCTCGACAACAAACAACCTTCCATAATGACAAGTCTACAATCTGTTGGAATAACAAAAATCTCGATAACAGACAACCTTCCATAATGACAAGGCTACAATCCAATGGATTAACAAAAATGTGAAAAATAGACTACCTTCCATAATGACAAGTCTACCATCCATTAGAGTAACAAAAATGTGAAAAACAGACTACCTTCCATAATGACACGGCTACCATCCGTTGGAGTAACAAAAATCTCGACAACAGACTACCTTCCGTAATGAGAAGGCTACCATCCATTGGAGTAAGAAAGATATCGACAACATACTACCTTCCATAATGACAAGGCTACAATCCATTGGAGTACCAAAAATCACGACAACAGACTACCTTCCATAATGACAAGTCTACCATCCATTGGAATAACAAAAATCTCGAAAACAGACTACCTTCCATAATGACATGGGTACCATCCATTGGAGTAACAAAAATCTCGACAACAAACAACCTTCCGTAATGACAAGTCTACAATCCATTGGAATAACAAAAATCTCGACAACGGACAACCTTCCATAATGACAAGTCTACCATCCATTGGAGTTACAAAAATATGAAAAATTGACTACCTTCCATAATGACAAGGCTACCATCCATTGGAGTAACAAAAATCTCGACAACAAACTACCTTCCATAATGACAAGGCTACCATTCAATGGAGAAACAAAAACCTTGACAACACACTACCATCCATAATGACAATGCTACCATCCATTGGAGTTACAAAAATCTCGAAAACAGACTACCTTCCATAATGACAAGGGTACCATCCATTGGAGTAACAAAAATCTCGACAACAAACAATCTTCCATAATGATAAGTCTACAATCTATTGGAATAACAAAAATCTCGATAACAGACAACCTTCCATAATGACAAGGCTACAATCCAATGGATTAACAAAAATGTGAAAAATAGACTACCTTCCATAATGACAAGTCTACCATTCATTGGAGTAACAAAAATGTGAAAATCAGACTACCTTCCATAATGACACGGCTACCATCTGTTGGAGTAACAAAAATCTCGACAACAGACTACCTTCCGTAATGAGAAGGCTACCATCCATTGGAGTAAGAAAGATATCGACAACATACTACCTTCCATAATGACAAGGCTACAATCCATTGGAGTACTAAAAATCACGACAATAGACTACCTTCCATAATGACAAGGCTACCATCCATTGGAATAACAAAAATCTCGAAAATAGACTACCTTCCATAATGACATGGGTACCATCCATTGGAGTAACAAAAATCTCGACAACAAACAACCTTCCGTAATGACAAGTCTACAATCCATTGGAATAAGAAAAATCTCGACAACAGACAACCTTCCATAATGACAAGTCTACCATCCATTGGAGTAACAAAAATGTGAAAAATAGACTACCTTCCATAATGACAAGGCTACCATCAATTGGAGTAACAAAAATCTCGACAACAGACTACCTTCCATAATGAGAAGGCTACCATCCATTGGAGTAAGAAAGATAAAGAAAACATATTAACTTCCATATTGACAAGGCTACAATCCATTGGTGTAACAAAAATCATGACAACAGACTACCTTCCATAATGACAAGGCTACCATCCATTGGAATAACAAAAATCTCGACAACAGACTACCTTCCATAATGACAAGGCTACCATCCATTGGAGTAACAAAAATATCAACAAGAGACTACCTTCCATAATGACAAGGCTACCATCCATTGGAGTAACAAAAATCTCGACAACAGACTACCTTCCATAATGACAAGGCTAACATCGATTGGAGCAACAAAGATACCGACAAGATACTACCTTCCATAATGAAAAGGCAACCCATCCAATGGAGTAACAAAAATATCGAAAACAGACTACCTTCCATAATGACAAGGCTACCATCCATTAGAGTAACAAAAATCTGGATAACAGACTACCTTCGGTAATGACAAGGCTACCTTCCATTGGGGTAAAAAAAATCACAACGACATACTACCTTCCATAATGACAAGGCTACCAACCATTAGAGTAACAAAAATCGGGACAACAAACTACCTTCCATAATGACAGGGATACCATCCATTGGAGTAACAAAAATGTCTACAAGAGACTACCTTCCATATTGATAAGTCTACCATCCACTAGAGTAACAAAAATCTCGACAACAGACTAACTTCCATAATGAGAAGGCTACAATCCATTGGAGTAAGAAAGATATCGACAACATACTACCTTCCATAATGACAAGGCTACAATACATTGGATTAACAAAAATCACGACAACAAACTACCTTCCATAATGACAAGGCTACCATTCATTGGAATAACAAAAATCGCGACAACAGAGTACCTTCCATAATGACAAGGCTACCATCCATTGGAATAACAAAAATCCCGACAACAAACTACCTTCCATAATGACAAGGCTACCATTCAATGGAGTAACAAAAACCTCAACAACAAACTACCATCCATAATGACAAGGGTACCATCCATTGGAGTAACAAAAATCTAGACAACACACTACCATCCATAATGACAATGCTACCATCCATTGGAGTTACAAAAATCTCAAAAAAAGACTACCTTCCATAACGACAAGGGTACCATCCATTGGAGTAACAAAAATCTCGACAACAAACAACCTTCCATAATGACAAGTCTACAATCTGTTGGAATAACAAAAATCTCGATAACAGACAACCTTCCATAATGACAAGGCTACAATCCAATGGATTAACAAAAATGTGAAAAATAGACTACCTTCCATAATGACAAGTCTACCATCCATTAGAGTAACAAAAATGTGAAAAACAGACTACCTTCCATAATGACACGGCTACCATCCGTTGGAGTAACAAAAATCTCGACAACAGACTACCTTCCGTAATGAGAAGGCTACCATCCATTGGAGTAAGAAAGATATCGACAACATACTACCTTCCATAATGACAAGGCTACAATCCATTGGAGTACCAAAAATCACGACAACAGACTACCTTCCATAATGACAAGTCTACCATCCATTGGAATAACAAAAATCTCGAAAACAGACTACCTTCCATAATGACATGGGTACCATCCATTGGAGTAACAAAAATCTCGACAACAAACAACCTTCCGTAATGACAAGTCTACAATCCATTGAAATAACAAAAATCTCGACAACGGACAACCTTCCATAATGACAAGTCTACCATCCATTGGAGTTACAAAAATATGAAAAATTGACTACCTTCCATAATGACAAGGCTACCATCCATTGGAGTAACAAAAATCTCGACAACAGACTACCTTCCATAATGAGAAGGCTACCATCCATTGGAGTAAGAAAGATAAAGAAAACATACTAACTTCCATAATGACAAGGCTACAATCCATTGGTGTAACAAAAATCATGACAACTGACTACCTTCCATAATGACAAGGCTACCATCCATTGGAGTAACAAAAATCTCGACAACAAACTACCTTCAATAATTTCAAGGCTACCATCCATTAGAGTAACAAAAATCTCGACAACATATTACCTTCCATAATGACAAGGCTACCATCCATTAGAGTAAAAAAAATCTCGACAACAGACTACCTTACATAATGATAAGGCTACCATCCATTGGAGTAATGAAAATATCAACAAGAGACTACCTTCCATAAAGACAAGGCTACGATCCATTGGAGTAATGAAAATATGAACAAGAGACTACCTTCCATAATGACAAGGCTAATATCCATTAGAGTAACAAAGATATCAACAACAAACTACCTTATATAATGACAAGGCTACCATACATTGTAATAACAAAAATCTCGACAACAAACTACTTTCCATAATGACAAGGCTACCTTACATTATAGTAACAAAAATATCGACAACATACTACCTTCCATAATGACAAGGCTACCATCTATTGGAATAAAAAAAATCTCGAGAACAGAATGCCTTCCATAATGACAAGGCTACCATCCAATGGAGTAACAAAAATATCTACAAAAGACTACCTTCCATAATGACAAGTCTACCATCCTTTTGAGTAACAAAGATATCGACAACATACTACCTTACATAATGACAAGGCTACCATCCAATGGAGTAACAAAAATATTGAAAACATACTACCTTCCATAATGACAAGGCTACCATCCATTGGAGTAAGAAAAATCTCGACAATAGACAACCTTCCATAATGAGAAGGCTACCATCCATTGGAGAAAGAAAGATATTTACAACATACTACCTTCCATAGTGACACGACTACAATCCATTGGAGTAACAAAAATCACGTCAACCGACTACCTTCCATAATGACAAGGCTACAATCCATTGGAGTAACAAAAATATCGACAACAAGACTACCTTCCATAATTACATGGCTACCATCCATTGTTGTAACAAAAATATTGACAACAGACTACCTTACATAATGACAAGGCTACGATCCATTGGAGTAAAAAATATCTCGACAACAGACCACATTCCATAATTACATGGCTACCATCCATTGGAGTAACAAAAATCTCGACAACAGACTACCTTACATAATGACAAGGCTACCATCCATTGAGTAACAAAGATCTCGACAATAGAATCCCTTCCATTATGACAAGGCTACCATCCAGTGGAGTAAAAAATATATCGACAACAGACTACCTTCCATAAAGAAAAGGCTACCATCCATTGAGTAACAAAGATATCGACAATAGACTACCTTCCATAATGACAAGGGTACCATCCATTGGAGTAAAACAAATCTTGACAATAGACTACCTTCCATAATGACAAGGCTACCATCCATTGGAGTAAAAAAATCTCGACAATAAACTACCTTCCATAATGACAAGGCTACCATCCATTGAGTAATAAAGATCTCGACAACAGACTACCTTCCATTATGTCAAGGCTACCATCCATTGGAGTAACAAAAATCTCGACAACAAACTACCTTCTATAATGACAAGGCTACCATCCATTGGTGTAAAAAAATCTCGATAACAAACTACCTTCCATAATGACAAGACTACCATCCATTGAGTAACAAAGATCTCGACAATAGACTCCCTTCCATTATGACAAGGCTACCATCCATTGGAGTAATAAATATCTCGACAACAGACCACCTTCCATAATTACATGGCTACCATCCATTGGAGTAACAAAAATCTCGACAACAGACTACCTTCCATAATGACAAGGCTACCATCCATTGGAGAAAAAAATATCTCGACAACAGACTACCTTCCATAATGACAAGGCTACCATCCATTGGAGTAACAAATATCTCGACAACAGACTACCTTCCATAATGACAAGGCTTACATCCATTGAGTAACAAAGATCTCGACAACAGACTACCTTCCATAATGACAAGGCTACCATCTATTGGAGTAAAAAAATCTCGACAAGAGACTACCTTCCATAATGACAAGGCTACCATCCATTGAGTAACAAAGATCTCGACAACAGACTCCCTTCCATTATGACAAGGCTACCATCCATTGGAGTAAAAAATATCTCGACAACAGACCACCTTCCATAATTACATGGCTACCATCCATTGGAGTAACAAAAATCTCGACAACAGACTACCTTCCATAATGACAAGGCTACCATCCATTGGAGAAAAAAAATCTCGACAAAAGACTACCTTCCATAATGACAAGGCTACCATCCATTGGAGTAACAAAGATCTCGACAAAAGACTACCTTCCATAAAGAAAAGTCTACCATCCATTGGAGTAACAAAAATATCGACAACAGACTACCTTCCATAATTACATGGCTACCATCCATTGTAGTAACAAAAATCTCGACAACAGACTACCTTACATAATGACAAGGCTACCATCCACTGGAGTAAAAAATATCTCGACAACAGACCACATTCCATAATTACATGGCTACCATCCATTGGAGTAACAAAAATCTCGACAACAGACTACCTTCCATAATGACAGGGCTACCATCCATTGAGTAACAAAGATCTCGACAATAGAATCCCTTCCATTATGAAAAGGCTACCATCTAGTGGAGTAAAAAATATATCGACAACAGACTACCTTCCATAAAGACAAGGCTACCATCCATTGAGTAACAAAGATATCGACAATAGACTACCTTCCATAATGACAAGGGTACCATCCATTGGAGTAAAACAAATCTTGACAACAGACTACCTTCCATAATGACAAGCCTACCATCCATTGGAGTAAAAAAATCTCTACAATAAACTACCTTCAATAATGACAAGGCTACCATCCATTGAGTAACAAAGATCTCGACAACAGACTACCTTCCATTATGACAAGGCTACCATCCATTGGAGTAACAAAAATCTCGACAACAGACTACCTTCCATAATGACAAGGCTACCATCCATTGGTGTAAAAAAATCTCGATAACAGACTACCTTCCATAATGACAAGGCTACCATCCATTGAGTAACAAAGATCTCGACAATAGAATCCCTTCCATTATGACAAGGCTACCATCCATTGGAGTAAAAAATATCTCGACAACAGACCACCTTCCATAATTACATGGCTACCATCCATTGGAGTAACAAAAATCTTGACAACAGACTACTTTCCATGATTACAAGGCTACCATCCATTGGAGAAAAAAAATCTCGACAACAGACTACCTTCCATAATGACAAGGCTACCATCCATTGGAGTAACAAATATCTCCCCAACAGACTACCTTCCATAATGACAAGGCTACCATCCATTGAGTAACAAAGATCTCGACAACAGACTACCTTCCATAATGACAAGGCTACCATCTATTGGAGTAAATAAATGTCGACAACAGACTACCTTCCATAATGACAAGGCTACCATCCATTGAGTAACAAAGACATCGACAACAGACTCCCTTCCATTATGACAAGGCTACCATCCATTGGAGTAAAAAATATCTCGACAACAGACCACATTCCATAATTACATGGCTACCATCAATTGGAGTAACAAAAATCTCGACAACAGACTACCTTCCATAATGACAAGGCTACCATCCATTGGAGAAAAAAAATCTCGACAACAGACTACCTTCCATAATGACAAGGCTACCATCCATTGGAGTAACAAATATCTCGATAATAGACTACCTTCCATAATGACAAGGCTACCATCCATTGGAGTAACAAATATCTCGACAATAGACTACCTTCCATAATGACAAGGCTACCATCCATTGAGTAACAAAGATCTCGACAACAGACTCCCTTCCATTATGACAAGGCTACCATCCATTGGAGTATAAAATATCTCGACAACAGACCATATTCCATAATTACATGGATACCATCCATTGGAGTAACAAAAATCTCAACAACAGACTACCTTCCATAATGACAAGGCTACCATCCATTGGAGAAAAAAAATCTCGACAACAGACTACCTTCCATAATGACAAGGCTACCATCCATTGGAGTAACAAATATCTTGACAACAGACTACCTTCCATAATGACAAGGCTACCATCCATTGAGTAACAAAGATCTCGAAAAAAGACTACCTTCCATAAAGAAAATTCTACCATCCATTGGAGTAACAAAAATATCGACAACAAACTAACTTCCATAATTACATGGCTACCATCCATTGTAGTAACAAAAATCTCGACAACAGACTACCTTACATAATGACAAGCCTACCATCCATTGGAGTAAAAAATATCTCGACAACAGACCACATTCCATAATTACATGGCTACCATCCATTAGAGTAACAAAAATCTCGACAACAGACTACCTTACATAATGACAAGGCTACCATCGATTGGAGAAAAAAAATCTCGACAACAGACTACCTTCCATAATGACAAGGCTACCATCCATTGAGTAACAAAGATCTCGGCAATAGAATCCCTTCCATTATGAAAAGGCTACCATCCAGTGGAGTAAAAAATATATCGACAACAGACTACCTTCCATAAAGACAAGGCTACCATCCATTGAGTAACAAAGATATCGACAATAGACTACCTTCCATAATGACAAGGGTACCATCCATTGGAGTAAAACAAATCTTGACAACACACTAGCTTCCATAATGACAAGGCTACCATCCATTGGAGTAAAAAAATCTCTACAATAAACTACCTTCAATAATGACAAGGCTACCATCCATTGAGTAACAAAGATCTCGACAACAGACTACCTTCCATTATGACAAGGCTACCATCCATTGGAGTAACAAAAATCTCGACAACAGACTACCTTCCATAATGACAAGGCTACCATCCATTGGTGTAAAAAAATCACGACAACAGACTACCTTCCATAATGACAAGGCTACCATCCATTGAGTAACAAAGATCTCGACAATAGAATCCCTTCCATTATGACAAGGCTACCATCCATTGGAGTAAAAAATATCTCGACAACAGACCACCTTCCATAATTACATGGCTACCATCCATTGGAGTAACAAAAATCTCGACAACAGACTACTTTCCATGATTACAAGGCTACCATCCATTGGAGAAAAAAAATCTCGACAACAGACTACCTTCCATAATGACAAGGCTACCATCCATTGGAGTAACAAATATCTCCCCAACAGACTACCTTCCATAATGACAAGGCTACCATCCATTGAGTAACAAAGATCTCGACAACAGACTACCTTCCATAATGACAAGGCTACCATCTATTGGAGTAAATAAATGTCGACAACAGACTACCTTCCATAATGACAAGGCTACCATCCATTGAGTAACAAAGACATCGACAACAGACTCCCTTCCATTATGACAAGGCTACCATCCATTGGAGTAAAAAATATCTCAACAACAGACCACATTCCATAATTACATGGCTACCATCCATTGGAGTAACAAAAATCTCGACAACAGACTACCTTCCATAATGACAAGGCTACCATCCATTGGAGAAAAAAAATCTCGACAACAGACTACCTTCCATAATGACAAGGCTACCATCCATTGGAGTAACAAATATCTCGATAATAGACTACCTTCCATAATGACAAGGCTACCATCCATTGGAGTAACAAATATCTCGACAATAGACTACCTTCCATAATGACAAGGCTACCATCCATTGAGTAACAAAGATCTCGACAACAGACTCCCTTCCATTATGACAAGGCTACCATCCATTGGAGTAAAAAATATCTCGACAACAGACCATATTCCATAATTACATGGATACCATCCATTGGAGTAACAAAAATCTCAACAACAGACTACCTTCCATAATGACAAGGCTACCATCCATTGGAGAAAAAAAATCTCGACAACAGACTACCTTCCATAATGACAAGGCTACCATCCATTGGAGTAACAAATATCTTGACAATAGACTACCTTCCATAATGACAAGGCTACCATCCATTGAGTAACAAAGATCTCGAAAAAAGACTACCTTCCATAAAGAAAATTCTACCATCCATTGGAGTAACAAAAATATCGACAACAAACTACCTTCCATAATTACATGGCTACCATCCATTGTAGTAACAAAAATCTCGACAACAGACTACCTTACATAATGACAAGCCTACCATCCATTGGAGTAAAAAATATCTCGACAACAGACCACATTCCATAATTACATGGCTACCATCCATTAGAGTAACAAAAATCTCGACAACAGACTACCTTACATAATGACAAGGCTACCATCGATTGGAGAAAAAAAATCTCGACAACAGACTACCTTCCATAATGACAAGGCTACCATCCATTGAGTAACAAAGATCTCGGCAATAGAATCCCTTCCATTATGAAAAGGCTACCATCCAGTGGAGTAAAAAATATATCGACAACAGACTACCTTCCATAAAGACAAGGCTACCATCCATTGAGTAACAAAGATATCGACAATAGACTACCTTCCATAATGACAAGGGTACCATCCATTGGAGTAAAACAAATCTTGACAACACACTAGCTTCCATAATGACAAGGCTACCATCCATTGGAGTAAAAAAATCTCTACAATAAACTACCTTCAATAATGACAAGGCTACCATCCATTGAGTAACAAAGATCTCGACAACAGACTACCTTCCATTATGACAAGGCTACCATCCATTGGAGTAACAAAAATCTCGACAACAGACTACCTTCCATAATGACAAGGCTACCATCCATTGGTGTAAAAAAATCACGACAACAGACTACCTTCCATAATGACAAGGCTACCATCCATTGAGTAACAAAGATCTCGACAATAGAATCCCTTCCATTATGACAAGGCTACCATCCATTGGAGTAAAAAATATCTCGACAACAGACCACCTTACATAATTACATGGCTACCATCCATTGGAGTAACAAAAATCTCGACAACAGACTACCTTCCATAATGACAAGGCTACCATCCATTGGAGAAAAAAAGTCTCGACAATAGACTACCTTCCATAATGACAAGGCTACCATCCAATGGAGTAACAAATATCTCGACAACAGACTACCTTCCATAATGACAAGGCTACCATCCATTGAGTAACAAAGATCTCGACAACAGACTACCTTCCATAATGACAAGGCTACCATCCATTGGAGTAACAAATATCTCATCAACAGACTACCTTCCATAATGACAAGGCTACCATCCATTGAGTAACAAAGATCTCGACAACAGACTCCCTTCCATTATGACAAGGCTACCATCTATTGGAGTAAAAAATATGTCGACAACAGACCATATTCCATAATTACATGGATACCATCCATTGGAGTAACAAAAATCTCGACAACAGACTACCTTCCATAATGACAAGGCTACCATCCATTGGAGTAACAAATATCTTGACAACAGACTACCTTCCATAATGACAAGGCTACCATCCATTGAGTAACAAAGATCTCGACAAAAGACTACCTTCCATAAAGAAAAGTCTACCATCCATTGGAGTAACAAAAATATCGACAACAAACTACCTTCTATAATTACATGGCTACCATCCATTGTAGTAACAAAAATATCGACAACAGAATACCTTACATAATGACAAGGCTACCATCCATTGGAGTAAAAAATATCTCGACAACAGACCACATTCCATAATTACATGGCTACCATCCATTGGAGTAACAAAAATATCGACAACAGACTACCTTACATAATGACAAGGCTACCATCCATTGGAGAAAAAAAATCTCGACAACAGACTACCTTCCATAATGACAAGGCTACCATCCATTGAGTAACAAAGATCTCGACAATAGAATCCCTTCCATTATGAAAAGGCTACCATCCAGTGGAGTAAAAAATATATCGACAACAGACTACCTTCCATAAAGACAAGGCTACCATCCATTGAGTAACAAAGATATCGACAATAGACTACCTTCCATAATGACAAGGGTACCATCCTTTGGAGTAAAACAAATCTTGACAACAAACTACCTTCCATAATGACAAGGCTACCATCCATTGGAGTAAAAAAATCTCTACAATAAACTACCTTCAATAATGACAAGGCTACCATCCATTGAGTAACGAAGATCTCGACAACAGACTACCTTCCATTATGACAAGGCTACCATCCATTGGAGTAACAAAAATCTCGACAACAGACTACCTTCCATAATGACAAGGCTACCATCCATTGGTGTAAAAAAATCTCGATAACAAACTACCTTCCTTAATGACAAGGCTACCATCCATTGAGTAACAAAGATCTCGACAATAGACTCCCTTCCATTATGACAAGGGTACCATCCATTGGAGTAAAAAATATCTCGACAACAGACCACCTTCAATAATTACATGGCTACCATCCATTGGAGTAACAAAAATCACGACAACAGACTACCTTCCATAATGACAAGGCTACCATCCATTGGAGAAAAAAAATCTCGACAACAGACTACCTTCCATAATGACAAGGCTACCATCTATTGGAGTAAAAAAATCTCGAACACAGACTACCTTCCATAATGACAAGGCTTCCATCCATTGAGTAACAAAGATCTCGACAACAGACTCCCTTCCATTATGACAAGGCTACCATCCATTGGAGTAAAAAATATCTCGACAACAGACCACATTCGATAATTACATGGCTACCATCCATTGGAGTAACAAAAATCTCGACAACAGACTACCTTCCATAATGACAAGGCTACCATCCATTGTAGAAAAAAAATCTCGACAACAGACTACCTTCCATAATGACAAGGCTACCATCCATTGGAGTAACAAATATCTCGACAACAGACTACCTTCCATAATGACAAGGCTACCATCCATTGGAGAAAAAAAGTCCCGACAATAGACTACCTTCCATAATGACAAGGCTACCATCCAATGGAGTAACAAATATCTCGACAACAGACTACCTTCCATAATGACAAGGCTACCATCCATTGAGTAACAAAGATATCGACAACAGACTACCTTCCATAATGACAAGGCTACCATCCATTGGAGTAACAAATATCTCATCAACAGACTACCTTCCATAATGACAAGTCTACCATCCATTGAGTAACAAAGATCTCGACAACAGACTCCCTTCCATTATGACAAGGCTACCATCTATTGGAGTAAAAAATATGTCGACAACAGACCATATTCCATAATTACATGGATACCATCCATTTGAGTAACAAAAATCTCGACAACAGACTACCTTCCATAATGACAAGGCTACCATCCATTGGAGTAACAAATATCTTGACAACAGACTACCTTCCATAATGACAAGGCTACCATCCATTGAGTAACAAAGATCTCGACAAAAGACTACCTTCCATAAAGAAAAGTCTACCATCCATTGGAGTAACAAAAATATCGACAACAAACTACCTTCTATAATTACATGGCTACCATCCATTGTAGTAACAAAAATATCGACAACAGAATACCTTACATAATGACAAGGCTACCATCCATTGGAGTAAAAAATATCTCGACAACAGACCACATTCCATAATTACATGGCTACCATCCATTGGAGTAACAAAAATATCGACAATAGACTACCTTACATAATGACAAGGCTACCATCCATTGGAGAAAAAAAATCTCGACAACAGACTACCTTCCATAATGACAAGGCTACCATCCATTGAGTAAAAAAGATCTCGACAATAGAATCCCTTCCATTATGAAAAGGCTACCATCCAGTGGAGTAAAAAATATATCGACAACAGACTACCTTCCATAAAGACAAGGCTACCATCCATTGAGTAACAAAGATATCGACAATAGACTACCTTCCATAATGACAAGGGTACCATCCTTTGGAGTAAAACAAATCTTGACAACAAACTACCTTCCATAATGACAAGGCTACCATCCATTGGAGTAAAAAAATCTCTACAATAAACTACCTTCAATAATGACAAGGCTACCATCCATTGAGTAACGAAGATCTCGACAACAGACTACCTTCCATTATGACAAGGCTACCATCCATTGGAGTAACAAAAATCTCGACAACAGACTACCTTCCATAATGACAAGGCTACCATCCATTGGTGTAAAAAAATCTCGATAACAAACT
Source organism: Vicia faba (assembly GCA_948472305.1). Classification (NCBI taxonomy): domain Eukaryota; kingdom Viridiplantae; phylum Streptophyta; class Magnoliopsida; order Fabales; family Fabaceae; genus Vicia; species Vicia faba. Next base: position 746,796,198 of record OX451738.1, read on the forward strand.
ACCTTCCTTAATGACAAGGCTACCATCAATTGAGTAACAAAGATCTCGACAATAGACTCCCTTCCATTATGACAAGGGTACCATCCATTGGAGTAAAAAATATCTCGACAACAGACCACCTTCAATAATTACATGGCTACCATCCATTGGAGTAACAAAAATCTCGACAACAAACTACCTTCCATAATGACAAGGCTACCATCCATTGGAGAAAAAAAATCTCGACAACAGACTACCTTCCATAATGACAAGGCTACCATCCATTGGAGTAACAAATATCTCGACAACATACTACGTTCCATAATGACAACGCTTACATCCATTGAGTAACAAAGATCTCAACAACAGACTCCCTTCCATTATGACAAGGCTACCATCCATTGGAGTAAAAAATATCTCGACAATAGACCACATTCGATAATTACATGGCTACCATCCATTGGAGTAACAAAAATCTCGACAACAGACTACCTTCCATAATGACAAGGCTACCATCCATTGTAGAAAAAAAATCTCGACAACAGACTACCTTCCATAATGACAAGGCTACCATCCATTGGAGTAACAAATATCTCGACAACAGACTACCTTCCATAATGACAAGGCTACCATCCATTGGAGAAAAAAAATCTCGACAAAAGACTACATTCCATAATGACAAGGCTACCATCCATTGGAGTAACAAATATCTCGACAACAGACTACCTTCCATAATGACAAGGCTACCATCCATTGAGTAACAAAGATCTCGACAAAAGACTACCTTCCATAATGACAAGGCTACCATCCATTGGTGTAAAAAAATCTCGATAACAGACGACCTTCCATAATGACAAGACTACCATCCATTGAGTAACAAAGATCTCGACAATAGACTCCCTTCCATTATGACAAGGCTACCATCCATTGAGTAACAAAGATCTCGACAACAGACTACCTTCCATAATGACAAGGCTACCATCCATTGGAGAAAAAAAATCTTGACAACAGACTACCTTCCATAATGACTAGGCTAGCATCCATTGGAGTAACAAATATCTCGACAACAGACTACCTTCCATAATGACAAGGCTACCATCCATTGAGTAAAAAAGATCTCGACAAAAGACTACCTTCCATAAAGAAAAGTCTAGCATCCATTGGAGTAACAAAAATATCGACAACAAACTACCTTCCATAATTACATGGCTACCATCCATTGTAGTAACAAAAATCTCGACAACAGACTACCTTACATAATGACAAGACTACCATCCATTGGAGTAAAAAATATCTCGACAACAGACCATATTCCATAATTACATGGCTACCATCCATTGGAGTAACAAAATCTCTACAACAGACTACCTTCCATAATGACAAGGCTATCATCCACTGGAGAAAAAAAATCTCGACAACAAACTACCTTCCATAATGACAAGGCTACCATCCATTGGAGTAACAAATATCTCGACAACAGACTACCTTCTATAATGACAAGGCTACCATCCATTAGAGTAACAAATATCTCGACAGAAGACTACCTTCCATAAAGAAAAGTCTACCATCCATTGGAGTAACAAAAATATCGACAATAGACTACCTTCCATAATTACATGGCTACCATCCATTGTAGTAACAAAAATCTCGACAACAGACAACCTTACATAATGACAAGGCTACCATACATTGAGTAACAAAGATCTCGACAACAGACTACCTTCCATAATGACAAGGCTACCATTCATTGAGTAACAAATATCTCGACAATAGACTCCCTTCCATTATGACAAGGCTACCATCCATTGGAGTAAAGAATATCTCGACAACAGACCACCTTCCCTAATTACATGGCTACCATCCATTGGAGTAACAAAAATCTCGACAACAGACTACCTTCCATAATGACAAGGCTACCATCAATTGGAGTAACAAATATCTCGACAACAGACTACCTTCTATAATGACAAGGCTACCATCCATTGAGTAACAAAGATCTCGACAACAAACTACCTTCCATAATGACAAGGCTACCATCTATTGGAGTAAAAAAATCTAGACAACATACTACCTTCCATAATGACAAGGCTACCATCCATTGAGTAACAAAGATCTCGACAACAGACTCCCTTCCATTATGACAAGGCTACCATCCATTGGAGTAAAAAATATCTCGAGAACATACTACATTCCATAATTACATGGCTACCATCCATTGGAGTAACAAAAATCTCGACAACAGACTACCTTCCATAATAACAAGGCTACCATCCATTGGAGAAAAAAAATCTCGACAACAGACTACCTTCCATAATGACAAGGCTACCATCCATTGGAGTAACAAATATCTCGACAAAAGACTACCTTCCATAAAGAAAAGTCTACCATCCATTGGAGTAACAAAAATATCAACAACAGACTACCTTCCATAATTACATGGCTACCATCCATTGTAGTAACAAAAATCTCGACAACAGACTACCTTACATAATGACAAGACTACCATCCATTGGATTAAAAAATATCTCGACAACAGACCACATTCCATAATTACATGGCTACCATCCATTAGAGTAACAAAAATCTCGACAACAGACTACCTTCCATAATGACAAGGCTATCATCCATTGGAGAAAAAAAATCTCGACAACAGACTACCATCCATAATGACAAGGCTACCATCCATTGGAGTAACAAATATCTCGACAACAGACTACCTTCTATAATGACAAGGCTACCATCCATTAGAGTAACAAATATCTCGACAGAAGACTACCTTCCATTATGAAAAGTCTACCATCCATTGGAGTAACAAAAATATCGACAATAGATTACCTTCCACAATTACATGGCTACCATCCATTGTAGTAACAAAAATCTCGACAACAGACTACTTTACATAATGACAAGGCTACCATACATTGAGTAACAAAGATCTTGACAACAGACTACCTTCCATAATGAAAAGGCTACCATCCATTGAGTGACAAAGATCTCGACAACAGACTCCCTTCCATTATGACAAGGCTACCATCCATTGGAGTAAAAAAATCTCGATAACAGACTACCTTCCATAATGACAAGGCTACCATCCATTGGAGTACCAAATATCTCGACAACAGACTACCTTCTATAATGACAAGGCTACCATCCATTAGAGTAACAAAAATCTCGACAAAATACTACCTTCCATAAAGAAAAGTCTACCATCCATTGGAGTAACAAAAATATAGACAATAGACTGCCTTCCATAGTTACATGACTACCATTCATTGGAGTAACAAAGATCTTGACAACAAATTACCTTCCATTATGACAAGGCTACCATCCATTGGAGTAACAAAAATCTCGACAACAGACTACCTTCCATAATGACAAGGCTACCATCTATTGTAGTAAAAAAATCTCGACAACATACTACCTTCCATAATGACAAGGCTACCATCCATTGAGTAACAAAGATCTCGACAACAGACTCCATTCCATTATGACAAGGCTACCATCCATTGGAGTAAAAAATATCTCGACAACAGACCACATTCCATAATTACATGGCTACCATCCATTGGAGTAACAAAAATCTCGACAACAGACTACCTTCCATAATGACAAGGCTATCATCCATTGGAGAAAAAAAATCTCGACAACAGACTACCTTCCATAATGACAAGGCTACCATCCAATGGAGTAACAAATTTCTCGACAATAGACTAACTTCTATAATGACAAGGCTACCATCCATTAGAGTAACAAAAATCTCGACAAAAGACTACCTTCCATAAAGAAAAGTCTACCATCCATTGGAGTAACAAAAATATAGACAATAGACTACCATCCATAATTACATGGCAACCATCCATTGGAGTAACAAAAATCTCGTCAACAGACTACCTTACATAATGACAAGGCTACCATCCATTGAGTAACAAAGATCTCAACAACAGACTACCTTCCATTATGACAAGGCTACCATCCATTGGAGTAAAAAATATCTCGACAACAGACTACCCTCCATAATGACAAGGCTACCATCCATTGGAGTAACAAAAATATCGACTACAAATTACCTTCAGTAAAGACAGGGCTACCATCCATTGAGTACCAAAGATATTGACAACAAACTACCTTTCATAATGACAAGGGTACCATCCATTGGAGTAAAAAAAATCTTGACAACAGACTACCTTCCATAATGACAAGGCTACCATCCATTGGAGTAAAAAAATCTCGACAACAGACTACCTTCCATAATGACAAGGCTACCATCCATTGAGTAACAAAGATCTCGACAACATACTACCTTCCATTATGACAAGGCTACCATCCATTGGAGTAACAAAATTCTCGACAACAGACTACCTTCTATAATGACAAGGCTACCATCCATTGAGTAACAAAGATATCGACAACAGACTATCTTCCATAATGACAAGGGTACCATCCATTGGAGTAAAAAAAATCTTGACAACAGACTACCTTCTATAATGACAAGGCTACCATCCATTGAAGTAAAAAAAAATCTCGTCAACAAACTACCTTCCATAATGACAAGGCTACCATCCATTGGAGTAACAAAAATCTCGACATCAGACTACCTTCCATAAAGACAAGGCTACCATCCATTGAGTAACAATGATATCGACAAAAGACTACCTTCCATAATGACAAGGCTACCATCCATTGGAGTAAAAAAAATCTTAACAACAGACTACCTTCCATAATGACAATGTTACCATCCATTGGAGTAAAAAAATCTCGACAACAGACTACCTTCCATAATGACAAGGCTACCATCATTTGAGTAACAAAGATCTCGACAACAGACTACCTTCCATTATGACAAGGCTACGATCCATTTCAGTACCAAAAATCACGACAACAGACTACCATCCATAATGACAAGTCTACCATCCATTGATTAACAAAGATCTCGACAACAGACTACCTTCCGTTATGACAAGGCTACCATCCATTTCAGTAACAAAAATCTCGACAATAGACTACCTTCCATAATGACAAGGCTACCATTCATTGAGTAACAAAGACCTCGACAATAGACTACCTTCCAAAATGACAAGGCTACCATCCATTGTGTAACAAAGATCTTGACAACAGACTCCCTTCCATTATGACAAGGCTACCATCCATTGGAGTAAAAAATATCTCGACAATAGACTACCTTCCATAACTACATGGCTACCATCCATTGGAGTAACAAAAATCTCGACAACAGACTACCTTCCATAATGACAAGGGTACCATCCATTGGAGTAAAAAAATCTCGACAACAGACTACCTTCCATAATGACAAGGTTACCATCCATTGGAGTGACAAATATGTCGACAACAGACTACCTTCTATAATGATAAGGCTACCATCCATTAGAGTAACAAAAATATCAGCAAAAGACTACCTTCCATAATGACAAGACTACAATATATTGGAGTAAAAAAATCTCGACAACAAACTACCTTCCATAATGACAAGGCTACCATCCATTGAGTAACAAAGATCTCGACATCAGACTCCCTTCCATTATGACAAGGCTACCATCCATTGGAGTAAAAAATATCTCGACAATAGACCACCTTCCATAATTACATGGCTACCATCCATTGGAGTAACAAAAATCTCGACAACAGACTACCTTCCATAATGACTAGGCTACCATCCATTGGAGAAAAAAAAATCTCGACAACAGACTACCTTCCATAATGACAAGGATACCTACCATTGGAGTAACAAATATCTCGACAACAGACTACCTTCTATAATGACAAGGCTACCATCCATTAGAGTAACAAAAATCTCGACAAAAGACTACCTTCCATAAAGAAAAGTCTACTACCATGCATTGGAGTGACAAAAAAATCGACAATAGACTACCTTCCATAATTACATGGCTACCATCCATTGGAGTAACAAAAATCTCGACAAAAGACTACCTTCCATAAAGACAAGGCTACCATCCATTGAGTAATAATGATATCGACAACAGACTACCTTACATAATGATAAGGCTAACATCCATTGGAGTAAAAAAATCTGGACAACAGACTACCTTCCATAATGACAAGGCTACCATCCATTGAGTAACAAAGATCTCGACAACAGACTACCTTCCATTATGACAAGGCTACCATCCATTTCAGAAACAAAAATCTCGACAATAGACTACCTTCCATAATGACAAGGCTACCATCCATTGAGTAACAAAGATCTCGACAACAGACTACCTTCCATTATGACAAGGCTACCATCAATTTCAGTAACAAAAATCTCGACAACAGACTACCTTCCATAATGACAAGGCTACAATCCATTGAGTAACAAAGATCTCGACAACAGATTACCTTCCAAAATGACAAGGCTACCATCCATTGTGTAACAAAGATCTCGACAACAGACTCCCTTCCATTATGACAAGGCTACCATCCATTAGAGTAAAAAATATCTCCATAATAGACTACCTTCCATAACTACATGGATACCATCCATTGGAGTAGTAAAAATCTCGACAACAAACTACCTTCCATAATGACTAGGGTACCATCCATTAAGTAACAAAGATCTCGACAACAGAATACCTTCCATTTTGACAATGCTACCATCCATTGGAGTAACAAAATTCTCGACAACAGACTACCTTCCATAATGACAAGGCTACCATCCATTGGAGTAAAAAAATCTCGACAACAAACTACCTTACGTAATGACAAGGCTACCATCCATTGGAGTAAAAAAATCTCGACAACAGACTACCTTCCATAATGACAAGGCTACCATCCATTGAGTAACAAAGATCTCGGCAACAGACTACCTTCCATTAAGACAAGGCTACCATCCATTGAGTAACAAAGATATCGACAACAGACTACCTTCCATAATGACAAGGGTACCATCCATTGGAGTAACAAAATTCTCGACAACAGAATACCTTCCATAATGACAAGGCTACCATCCATTGGAGTAAAAAAATCTCGACAATAGACTACCTTACATAACGACAAGGCTACCATCCATTCGAGTAAAAAAATCTCGACAACAGACTACCTTCCATAATGACAAGGCTACCATCCATTGAGTAACAAAGATCTCAACAATAGACTACCTTCCATTAAGACAAGGCTACCATCCATTGAAGTAAAAAAAAATCTCGAAAACAGACTACCTTACATAATGACAAGGCTACCATACATTGGAGTAAAAAATATCTCGACAACAGACCACCTTCCATAATTACATGGCTACCATCCACTGGAGTAACAAAAATCTCGACAACAGACTACCTTCCATAATGACAAGGCTACCATCCATTGGAGAGAAAAATCTCGATAATAGACTACCTTCCATAATGACAAGGCTACCATCCATTAGAGTAACAAATATCTCGACAACAAACTACCTTCTATAATGACAAGGCTACCATCCATTAGAGTAACAAAAATATCGACAAAAGACTACCTTCCATAAAGAAAAGTCTACCATCCATTGGAGTAACAAAAATATAGACAATATACTACCTTCCATAATTACATGGCTACCATCCATTGGAGTAACAAAAATCTCGACAACAGACTACCTTACATAATGACCAGGCTACCATCCATTGAGTAACAAAGATCTCGACAACAGACTACCTTCCATTATGACAAGGCTACCATCCATTAGAGTAAAAAATATCTCGACAACAGACTACCTTCCATAACGACAAGGCTACCATCCATTGGAGTAACAAAAATCTCGCCAACAGACTACCTTCCATAAAGACAAGGCTACCATCCATTGAGTAACAAAGATATCGACAACAAACTACCTTCCATAATGACAAGGGTACCATCCATTGGAGTAAAAAAATCTTCACAAAAGACTACCTTCCATAATGACAAGGCTACCATCCATTGAAGTAAAAAAATATCTCGACAACAGACTACCTTACATAATTGCAAGGCTACCATCCATTGGAGTAAAAAAATCTCGACAATAGACTACCTTCCATAATGACAAGGCTACCATCCATTGAGTAACAAAGATCTCGACAACAGACTACCTTCCATTATGACAATGCTACCATCCATTTGAGTAAAAAAATCTCGACAACAGACTACCTTACATAATGACAAGGCTACAATCCATTGCAGTAAAAAAATCTCGACAACAGACTACCTTCCATAATGACAAGGCTACCATCCATTAGAGTAACAAATATCTCGACAACAGACTACCTTCTATAATGACAAGGCTACCATCCATTAGAGTAACAAAAATCTCGACAAAAGACTACCTTCCATAAAGAAAAGTCTACCATCCATTGGAGTAACAAAAATATCGACAATAGACTACCTTCCATAATTACATGGCTACCATCCATTGGAGTAACAAAAATCTCGACAACAGACTACCTTACATAATGACAAGGCTACCATCCATTGAGTAACAAAGATCTCGACAACAGACTACCTTCCATTATGACAAGGCTACCATCCATTGGAGTAAAAAATATCTCGACAACAGACTACCTTCCATAATGACAAGGCTACCATTCATTGGAGTAACAAAAATCTCGACAACAGACTACCTTCCATAAAGACAAGGCTACCATCCATTGAGTAACAAAGATCTCGACAACAGACTACCTTCCATTATGACAAGGCTACCATCCATTAGAGTAAAAAATATCTCGACAACAGACTACCTTCCATAATTACAAGGCTACCATCCATTGGAGTAACAAAAATCTCGCCAACAGACTACCTTCCATAAAGACAAGGCTACCATCCATTGAGTAACAAAGATATCGACAACAAACTACCTTCCATAATGACAAGGGTACCATCCATTGGAGTAAAAAAATCTTCACAAAAGACTACCTTCCATAATGACAAGGCTACCATCCATTGAAGTAAAAAAAAATCTCGACAACAGACTACCTTACATAATTGCAAGGCTACCATCCATTGGAGTAAAAAAATCTCGACAACAGACTACCTTCCATAATGACAAGGCTACCATCCATTGAGTAACAAAGATCTCGACAACAGACTACCTTCCATTATGACAATGCTACCATCCATTGGAGTAAAAAAATCTCGACAACAGACTACCTTACATAATGACAAGGCTACCATCCATTGGAGTAAAACAATCTCGACAACAGACTACCTTCCATAATGACAAGGCTACCATCCATTAGAGTAACAAATATCTCGACAACAGACTACCTTCTATAATGACAAGGCTACCATCCATTAGAGTAACAAAAATCTCGACAAAAGACTACCTTCCATAAAGAAAAGTCTACCATCCATTGGAGTAACAAAAATATCGACAATAGACTACCTTCCATAATTACATGGCTACCATCCATTGGAGTAACAAAAATCTCGACAACAGACTACCTTACATAATGACAAGGCTACCATCCATTGAGTAAAAAATATCTCGACAACAGACTACCTTCCATAATGACAAGGCTACCATCCATTAGAGTAACAAAAATCTCGACAACAGACTACCTTCCATAATGACAAGGCTACCATCCATTAGAGTAACAAATATCTCGACAACAGACTACCTTCTATAATGACAAGGCTACCATCCATTAGAGTAACAAAAATCTCGACAAAAGACTACCTTCCATAAAGAAAAGTCTACCATCCATTGGAGTAACAAAAATATCGACAATAGACTACCTTCCATAATTACATGGCTACCATCCATTGGAGTAACAAAAATCTCGACAACAGACTACCTTACATAATGACAAGGCTACCATCCATTGAGTAACAAAGATCTCGACAACAGACTACCTTCCATTATGACAAGGCTACCATCCATTAGAGTAAAAAATATCTCGACAACAGACTACCTTCCATAATGACAAGGCTACCATCCATTGGAGTAACAAAAATCTCGCCAACAGACTACCTTCCATAAAGACAAGGCTACCATCCATTGAGTAACAAAGATATCGACAACAAACTACCTTCCATAATGACAAGGGTACCATCCATTGGAGTAAAAAAATCTTCACAAAAGACTACCTTCCATAATGACAAGGCTACCATCCATTGAAGTAAAAAAAAATCTCGACAACAGACTACCTTACATAATTGCAAGGCTACCATCCATTGGAGTAAAAAAATCTCGACAACAGACTACCTTCCATAATGACAAGGCTACCATCCATTGAGTAACAAAGATCTCGACAACAGACTACCTTCCATTATGACAATGCTACCATCCATTGGAGTAAAAAAATCTCGACAACAGACTACCTTACATAATGACAAGGCTACCATCCATTGGAGTAAAAAAATCTCGACAACAGACTACCTTCCATAATGACAAGGCAACCATCCATTAGAGTAACAAATATCTCGACAACAGACTACCTTCTATAATGACAAGGCTACCATCCATTAGAGTAACAAAAATCTCGAAAAAAGACTACCTTCCATAAAGAAAAGTCTACCATCCATTGGAGTAACAAAAATATCGACAATAGACTACCTTCCATAATTACATGGCTACCATCCATTGGAGTAACAAAAATCTCGACAACAGACTACCTTACATAATGACAAGGCTACCATCCATTGAGTAACAAAGATCTCGACAACAGACTACCTTCCATTATGACAAGGCTACCATCCATTGGAGTAAAAAATATCTCGACAACAGACTACCTTCCATAATGACAAGGCTACCATTCATTGGAGTAACAAAAATCTCGACAACAGACTACCTTCCATAAAGACAAGGCTACCATCCATTGAGTAACAAAGATCTCGACAACAGACTACCTTCCATTATGACAAGGCTACCATCCATTAGAGTAAAAAATATCTCGACAACAGACTACCTTCCATAATGACAAGGCTACCATCCATTGGAGTAACAAAAATCTCGCCAACAGACTACCTTCCATAAAGACAAGGCTACCATCCATTGAGTAACAAAGATATCGACAACAAACTACCTTCCATAATGACAAGGGTACCATCCATTGGAGTAAAAAAATCTTCACAAAAGACTACCTTCCATAATGACAAGGCTACCATCCATTGAAGTAAAAAAAAATCTCGACAACAGACTACCTTACATAATTGCAAGGCTACCATCCATTGGAGTAAAAAAATCTCGACAACAGACTACCTTCCATAATGACAAGGCTACCATCCATTGAGTAACAAAGATCTCGACAACAGACTACCTTCCATTATGACAATGCTACCATCCATTGGAGTAAAAAAATCTCGACAACAGACTACCTTACATAATGACAAGGCTACCATCCATTGGAGTAAAAAAATCTCGACAACAGACTACCTTCCATAATGACAAGGCTACCATCCATTAGAGTAACAAATATCTCGACAACAGACTACCTTCTATAATGACAAGGCTACCATCCATTAGAGTAACAAAAATCTCGACAAAAGACTACCTTCCATAAAGAAAAGTCTACCATCCATTGGAGTAACAAAAATATCGACAATAGACTACCTTCCATAATTACATGGCTACCATCCATTGGAGTAACAAAAATCTCGACAACAGACTACCTTACATAATGACAAGGCTACCATCCATTGAGTAACAAAGATCTCGACAACAGACTACCTTCCATTATGACAAGGCTACCATCCATTGGAGTAAAAAATATCTCGACAACAGACTACCTTCCATAATGACAAGGCTACCATTCATTGGAGTAACAAAAATCTCGACAACAGACTACCTTCCATAAAGACAAGGCTACCATCCATTGAGTAAAAAAGATATCGACAACACACTACCTTCCATAATGACAAGGGTACCATCCATTGGAGTAAAAAAAATCTTGACAAAAGACTACCTTCCATAATGACAAGGCTACCATCCATTGAAGTAAAAAAAAATCTCGACAACAGACTAACTTACATAATGGCAAGGCTACCATCCATTGGAGAAAAAATATCTCGACAACAGACTACCTTCCATAATGACAAGGCTACCATCCATTGAGAAACAAAGATCTCGACAACAGACTACCTTCCATTATGAGAATGCTACCATCCATTGGAGTAACAAAATTCTCGACAACAGACTACCTTCCATAATGACAAGGCTACCATCCATTGGAGTAAAAAAATCTCGACAATAGACTACCTTACATAATGACAAGGCTACATTTTATTGGAGTAAAAAAATCTCGACAACAGACTACCTTCCATAATGACAAGGCTACCATCCATTGAGTAACAAAGATCTCGACAACAGACTACCTTCCATTAAGACAAGGCTACCATCCATTGAAGTAAAAAAAAATCTCGACAACAGACTACCTTACATAATGACAAGGCTACCATACATTGGAGTAAAAAATATCTCGACAACATACCACCTTCCATAATTACATGGCTACCATCCATTGAAGTAACAAAAATCTCGACAACAGACTACCTTCCATAATGATAAGGCTACCATCCATTGGAGTAAAAAAATCTCGACAACAGACTACCTTCCATAATAAACAAGGCTACCATCCATTAGAGTAACAAATATCTCGACAACAGACTACCTTCTATAATGACAAGGCTACCATCCATTAGAGTAACAAAAATCTCGACAAAAGACTACCTTCCATAAAGAAAAGTCTACCATCCATTGGAGTAACAAAAATATAGACAATAAACTACCTTCCATAATTACATGGCTACCATCCATTGGAGTAACAAAAATCTCGACAACAGACTACCTTACATAATGACAAGGCTACCATCCATTGAGTAACAAAGATCTCGACAACAGACTACCTTCCATTATGACAAGGCTACCATCCATTAGAGTAAAAAATATCTCGACAACAGACTACCTTCCATAATGACAAGGCTACCATCCATTGGAGTAACAAAAATCTCGCCAACAGACTACCTTCCATAAAGACAAGGCTACCATCCATTGAGTAACAAAGATATCGACAACAAACTACCTTCCATAATGACAAGGGTACCATCCATTGGAGTAAAAAAATCTTCACAAAAGACTACCTTCCATAATGACAAGGCTACCATCCATTGAAGTAAAAAAATATCTCGACAACAGACTACCTTACATAATTGCAAGGCTACCATCCATTGGAGTAAAAAAATCTCGACAACAGACTACCTTCCATAATGACAAGGCTACCATCCATTGAGTAACAAAGATCTCGACAACAGACTACCTTCCATTATGACAATGCTACCATCCATTGGAGTAAAAAAATCTCGACAACAGACTACCTTACATAATGACAAGGCTACCATCCATTGCAGTAAAAAAATCTCGACAACAGACTACCTTCCATAATGACAAGGCTACCATCCATTAGAGTAACAAATATCTCGACAACAGACTACCTTCTATAATGACAAGGCTACCATCCATTAGAGTAACAAAAATCTCGACAAAAGACTACCTTCCATAAAGAAAAGTCTACCATCCATTGGAGTAACAAAAATATCGACAATAGACTACCTTCCATAATTACATGGCTACCATCCATTGGAGTAACAAAAATCTCGACAACAGACTACCTTACAAAATGACAAGGCTACCATCCATTGAGTAACAAAGATCTCGACAACAGACTACCTTCCATTATGACAAGGCTACCATCCATTGGAGTAAAAAATATCTCGACAACAGACTACCTTCCATAATGACAAGGCTACCATTCATTGGAGTAACAAAAATCTCGACAACAGACTACCTTCCATAAAGACAAGGCTACCATCCATTGAGTAACAAAGATCTCGACAACAGACTACCTTCCATTATGACAAGGCTACCATCCATTAGAGTAAAAAATATCTCGACAACAGACTACCTTCCATAATGACAAGGCTACCATCCATTGGAGTAACAAAAATCTCGCCAACAGACTACCTTCCATAAAGACAAGGCTACCATCCATTGAGTAACAAAGATATCGACAACAAACTACCTTCCATAATGACAAGGGTACCATCCATTGGAGTAAAAAAATCTTCACAAAAGACTACCTTCCATAATGACAAGGCTACCATCCATTGAAGTAAAAAAAAATCTCGACAACAGACTACCTTACATAATTGCAAGGCTACCATCCATTGGAGTAAAAAAATCTCGACAACAGACTACCTTCCATAATGACAAGGCTACCATCCATTGAGTAACAAAGATCTCGACAACAGACTACCTTCCATTATGACAATGCTACCATCCATTGGAGTAAAAAAATCTCGACAACAGACTACCTTACATAATGACAAGGCTACCATCCATTGGAGTAAAACAATCTCGACAACAGACTACCTTCCATAATGACAAGGCTACCATCCATTAGAGTAACAAATATCTCGACAACAGACTACCTTCTATAATGACAAGGCTACCATCCATTAGAGTAACAAAAATCTCGACAAAAGACTACCTTCCATAAAGAAAAGTCTACCATCCATTGGAGTAACAAAAATATCGACAATAGACTACCTTCCATAATTACATGGCTACCATCCATTGGAGTAACAAAAATCTCGACAACAGACTACCTTACATAATGACAAGGCTACCATCCATTGAGTAACAAAGATCTCGACAACAGACTACCTTCCATTATGACAAGGCTACCATCCATTAGAGTAAAAAATATCTCGACAACAGACTACCTTCCATAATGACAAGGCTACCATCCATTGGAGTAACAAAAATCTCGACAACAGACTACCTTCCATAATGACAAGGCTACCATCCATTAGAGTAACAAATATCTCGACAACAGACTACCTTCCATAATGACAAGGGTACCATCCATTGGAGTAAAAAAATCTTCACAAAAGACTACCTTCCATAAAGAAAAGTCTACCATCCATTGGAGTAACAAAAATATCGACAATAGACTACCTTCCATAATTACATGGCTACCATCCATTGGAGTAAAAAAATCTCGACAACAGACTACCTTACATAATGACAAGGCTACCATCCATTGAGTAACAAAGATCTCGACAACAGACTACCTTCCATTATGACAATGCTACCATCCATTGGAGTAAAAAAATCTCGACAACAGACTACCTTACATAATGACAAGGCTACCATCCATTGGAGTAAAAAAATCTCGACAACAGACTACCTTCCATAATGACAAGGCTACCATCCATTAGAGTAACAAATATCTCGACAACAGACTACCTTCTATAATGACAAGGCTACCATCCATTAGAGTAACAAAAATCTCGACAAAAGACTACCTTCCATAAAGAAAAGTCTACCATCCATTGGAGTAACAAAAATATCGACAATAGACTACCTTCCATAATTACATGGCTACCATCCATTGGAGTAACAAAAATCTCGACAACAGACTACCTTACATAATGACAAGGCTACCATCCATTGAGTAACAAAGATCTCGACAACAGACTACCTTCCATTATGACAAGGCTACCATCCATTGGAGTAAAAAATATCTCGACAACAGACTACCTTCCATAATGACAAGGCTACCATTCATTGGAGTAACAAAAATCTCGACAACATACTACCTTCCATAAAGACAAGGCTACCATCCATTGAGTAACAAAGATCTCGACAACAGACTACCTTCCATTATGACAAGGCTAACATCCATTAGAGTAAAAAATATCTCGACAACAGACTACCTTCCATAATGACAAGGCTACCATCCATTGGAGTAACAAAAATCTCGCCAACA
The DNA here is from genome assembly GCA_948472305.1 of Vicia faba. NCBI lineage: Eukaryota > Viridiplantae > Streptophyta > Magnoliopsida > Fabales > Fabaceae > Vicia > Vicia faba. The sequence goes on from OX451738.1 coordinate 746,811,902, forward strand.
GACTACCTTCCATAAAGACAAGGCTACCATCCATTGAGTAACAAAGATATCGACAACAAACTACCTTCCATAATGACAAGGGTACCATCCATTGGAGTAAAAAAATCTTCACAAAAGACTACCTTCCATAATGACAAGGCTACCATCCATTGAAGTAAAAAAAAATCTCGACAACAGACTACCTTACATAATTGCAAGGCTACCATCCATTGGAGTAAAAAAATCTCGACAACAGACTACCTTCCATAATGACAAGGCTACCATCCATTGAGTAACAAAGATCTCGACAACAGACTACCTTCTATAATGACAAGGCTACCATCCATTAGAGTAACAAAAATCTCGACAAAAGACTACCTTCCATAAAGAAAAGTCTACCATCCATTGGAGTAACAAAAATATCGACAATAGACTACCTTCCATAATTACATGGCTACCATCCATTGGAGTAACAAAAATCTCGACAACAGACTACCTTACATAATGACAAGGCTACCATCCATTGAGTAACAAAGATCTCGACAACAGACTACCTTCCATTATGACAAGGCTACCATCCATTGGAGTAAAAAATATCTCGACAACAGACTACCTTCCATAATGACAAGGCTACCATTCATTGGAGTAACAAAAATCTCGACAACAGACTACCTTCCATAAAGACAAGGCTACCATCCATTGAGTAACAAAGATATCGACAACACACTACCTTCCATAATGACAAGGGTACCATCCATTGGAGTAAAAAAAATCTTGACAAAAGACTACCTTCCATAATGACAAGGCTACCATCCATTGAAGTAAAAAAAAATCTCGACAACAGACTAACTTACATAATGGCAAGGCTACCATCCATTGGAGAAAAAATATCTCGACAACAGACTACCTTCCATAATGACAAGGCTACCATCCATTGAGAAACAAAGATCTCGACAACAGACTACCTTCCATTATGAGAATGCTACCATCCATTGGAGTAACAAAATTCTCGACAACAGACTACCTTCCATAATGACAAGGCTACCATCCATTGGAGTAAAAAAATCTCGACAATAGACTACCTTACATAATGACAAGGCTACATTTTATTGGAGTAAAAAAATCTCGACAACAGACTACCTTCCATAATGACAAGGCTACCATCCATTGAGTAACAAAGATCTCGACAACAGACTACCTTCCATTAAGACAAGGCTACCATCCATTGAAGTAAAAAAAAATCTCGACAACAGACTACCTTACATAATGACAAGGCTACCATACATTGGAGTAAAAAATATCTCGACAACATACCACCTTCCATAATTACATGGCTACCATCCATTGAAGTAACAAAAATCTCGACAACAGACTACCTTCCATAATGATAAGGCTACCATCCAATGGAGAAAAAAATTCTCGACAATAGACTACCTTCCATAATGACAAGGCTACCATCCATTAGAGTAACAAATATCTCGACAACAGACTACCTTCTATAATGACAAGGCTACCATCCATTAGAGTAACAAAAATCTCGACAAAAGACTACCTTCCAAAAAGAAAAGTCTACCATCCATTGGAGTAACAAAAATATAGACAATAAACTACCTTCCATAATTACATGGCTACCATCCATTGGAGTAACAAAAATCTCGACAACAGACTACCTTACATAATGAGAAGGCTACCATCCATTGAGTAACAAAGAACTCGACAATAGACTACCTTCCATTATGACAAGGCTACCATCCATTGGAGTAAAAAATATCTCGACAACAGACTACCTTCCATAATGACAAGGCTACCATCCATTGGAGTAACAAAAACCTCGACAACAGACTACCTTCCATAAAGACAAGGCTACCATCCATTGAGTAACAAAGATATCGACAACAAACTACCTTCCATAATGACAAGGGTACCATCCATTGGAGTAAAAAACATGTTGACAAAAGACTACCTTCCATGATGACAAGGGTACCATCCATTGAAGTATAAAAAAATCTCGAGAACAGACTACCTTACATAATGGCAAGGCTACCATCCATTGGAGTAAAAAAATCTCGACAACAGACTACCTTCCATAATGACAAGGCTACCATCCATTGAGTAACAAAGATCTCGACAACAGACTACCTTCCATTATGAGAATGCTACCATCCATTGGAGTAAAGAATATCTCGACAACAGACTACCTTCCATAATGACAAGGCTACCATCCATTGGAGTAACAAAAATCTCGACAACAGACTACCTTCCATAAAGACAAGGCTACCATCCATTGAGTAACAAAGATATCGACAACAGACTACCTTCCATAATGACAAGGGTACCATCCATTGGAGTAAAAAAAATCTTGACAAAAGACTACCTTCCATAATGACAAGGCTACCATCCATTGAAGTAAAAAAAAATCTCGACAACAGACTAACTTACATAATGGCAAGGCTACCATCCATTGGAGTAAAAATATCTCGACAACAGACTACCTTCCATAATGACAAGGCTACCATCCATTGAGTAACAAAGATCTCGACAACAGACTACCTTCCATTATGAGAATGCTACCATCCATTGGAGTAACAAAATTCTCGACAACAGACTACCTTCCATAATGACAAGGCTACCATCCATTGGAGTAAAAAAATCTCGACAACAAACTACCTTCCATAATGACAAGGCTACCATCCATTGAGTAACAAAGATCTCGACAACATACTACCTTCCATTAAGACAAGGCTACCATCCATTGAAGTAAAAAAAAATCTCGACAACAGACTACCTTACATAATGACAAGGCTACCATACATTGGAGTAAAAAATATCTCGACAACATACCACCTTCCATAATTACATGGCTACCATCCATTGGAGTAAAAAATATCTCGACAACAGACCACCTTTCATAATTACATGGCTACCATCCATTGGAGTAACAAAAATCTCGACAAGAGACTACTTTCCATAATGACAAGGTTACCATCCATTGGAGAAAAAAAATCTCGACAATAGACTACCTTCCATAATGACAAGGCTACCATCCATTAGAGTAACATATATCTCGACAACAGACTACCTTCTATAATGACAAGGCTACCATCCATTAGAGTAACAAAGATCTCGACAAAAGACTACCTTCCATAAAGAAAAGTCTACCATCCATTGGAGTAGCAAAAATATCGATAATAGACTACCTTCCATAATTACATGGCTACCATCCATTGGAGTAACAAAAATCTCGACAACAGACTACCTTACATAATGACAAGGCTACCATCCATTGAGTAACAAAGATCTCGACAACAGACTACCTTCCATCATGACAAGGCTACCATCCATTGGAGTAAAAAATATCTCGACAACAGACTACCTTCCATAATGACAAGGCTACCATCCATTGGAGTAACAAAAATCTCGAAAAAAGACTACCTTCCATAAAGACAAGGCTACCATCCATTGAGTAACAAAGATATCGACAACAGACTACCTTCCATAATGACAAGGGTACCATCCATTGGAGTAAAAAAAATCTTGACAAAAGACTACCTTCCATAATGACAAGGCTACCATCCAATGAAGTAAAAAAAAATCTCGACAACAGACTACCTTACAAAATGGCAAGGCTACCATCCATTGGAGTAAAAAAATCTCGACAACAGACTACCTTCCATAATGACAAGGCTACCATCCATTAAGTAACAAAGATCTCGACAACAGACTACCTTCCATTTTGACAATGCTACCATCCATTGGAGTAACAAAATTCTCGACAACAGACTACCTTCCATAATGACAAGGCTACCATCCATTGGAGTAAAAAAATCTCGACAACAAACTACCTTACGTAATGACAAGGCTACCATCCATTGGAGTAAAAAAATCTCGACAACAGACTACCCTCCATAATGACAAGGATACCATCCATTGAGTAACAAAGATCTCGGCAACAGACTACCTTCCATTAAGACAAGGCTACCATCCATTGAAGTAAAAATAATCTCGACAAAAGACTACCTTACATAATGACAAGGCTACCATCCGTTGGAGTAAAAAATATCTCGACAACTGACCACCTTACATAATTACATGGCTACCATCCATTGGAGTAACAAAAATCTCGACAACAGACTACCTTCCATAATGACATGGCTACCATCCATTGGAGAAAAAAAATCTCGACAATAGACTACCTTCCATAATGACAAGGCTACCATCCATTAGAGTAACAAATATCTCAACAACAGACTACCTTCTATAATGACAAGGCTACCATCCATTAGAGTAACAAAAATCTCGACAAAAGACTACCTTCCATAAAGAAAAGTCTACCATCCATTGGAGTAACAAAAATATAGACAATAGACCACCTTCCATAATTACATGGCTACCATCCATTGGAGTAACAAAAATCTCGACAACAGACTACCTTAGATAATGACAAGGCTACCATCCATTGAGTAACAAAGATCTTGACAACAGAATACCTTCAATTATGATAAGGCTACCATCCATTGGAGTAAAAAATATCTCGACAACATACTACCTTCCATAATGACAAGGCTACCATCCATTGGAGTAACAAAAATCTCGACAACAGACTACCTTCCATAAAGACAAGGCTACCATCCATTGTGTAACAAAGATATCGACAACAGACTACCTTCCATAATGACAAGGGTACCATCCATTGGAGTAAAAAAAATCTTGACAAAAGACTACCTTCCATAATGACAAGGCTACCATCCATTGAAGTAAAAAAAAATCTCGACAACAGACTAACTTACATAATGGCAAGGCTACCATCCATTGGAGTAAAAATATCTCGACAACAGACTACCTTCCATAATGACAAGGCTACCATCCATTGAGTAACAAAGATCTCGACAACAGACTACCTTCCATTATGAGAATGCTACCATCCATTGGAGTAACAAAATTCTCGACAACAGACTACCTTCCATAATGACAAGGCTACCATCCATTGGAGTAAAAAAATCTCGACAATAGACTACATTACATGATGACAAGGCTACATTTTATTGGAGTAAAAAAATCTCGACAACAAACTACCTTCCATAATGACAAGGCTACCATCCATTGAGTAACAAAGATCTCGACAACATACTACCTTCCATTAAGACAAGGCTACCATCCATTGAAGTAAAAAAAAATCTCGACAACAGACTACCTTACATAATGACAAGGCTACCATACATTGGAGTAAAAAATATCTCGACAACATACCACCTTCCATAATTACATGGCTACCATCCATTGGAGTAAAAAATATCTCGACAACAGACCACCTTCCATAATTACATGGCTACCATCCATTGGAGTAACAAAAATCTCGACAAGAGACTACTTTCCATAATGACAAGGTTACCATCCATTGGAGAAAAAAAATCTCGACAATAGACTACCTTCCATAATGACAAGGCTACCATCCATTAGAGTAACATATATCTCGACAACAGACTACCTTCTATAATGACAAGGCTACCATCCATTAGAGTAACAAAGATCTCGACAAAAGACTACCTTCCATAAAGAAAAGTCTACCATCCATTGGAGTAGCAAAAATATCGATAATAGACTACCTTCCATAATTACATGGCTACCATCCATTGGAGTAACAAAAATCTCGACAACAGACTACCTTACATAATGACAAGGCTACCATCCATTGAGTAACAAAGATCTCGACAACAGACTACCTTCCATCATGACAAGGCTACCATCCATTGGAATAAAAAATATCTCGACAACAGACTACCTTCCATAATGACAAGGCTACCATCCATTGGAGTAACAAAAATCTCGAAAAAAGACTACCTTCCATAAAGACAAGGCTACCATCCATTGAGTAACAAAGATATCGACAACAGACTACCTTCCATAATGACAAGGGTACCATCCATTGGAGTAAAAAAAATCTTGACAAAAGACTACCTTCCATAATGACAAGGCTACCATCCAATGAAGTAAAAAAAAATCTCGACAACAGACTACCTTACAAAATGGCAAGGCTACCATCCATTGGAGTAAAAAAATCTCGACAACAGACTACCTTCCATAATGACAAGGCTACCATCCATTAAGTAACAAAGATCTCGACAACAGACTACCTTCCATTTTGACAATGCTACCATCCATTGGAGTAACAAAATTCTCGACAACAGACTACCTTCCATAATGACAAGGCTACCATCCATTGGAGTAAAAAAATCTCGACAACAAACTACCTTACGTAATGACAAGGCTACCATCCATTGGAGTAAAAAAATCTCGACAACAGACTACCCTCCATAATGACAAGGATACCATCCATTGAGTAACAAAGATCTCGGCAACAGACTACCTTCCATTAAGACAAGGCTACCATCCATTGAAGTAAAAAAAATCTCGACAAAAGACTACCTTACATAATGACAAGGCTACCATCCGTTGGAGTAAAAAATATCTCGACAACTGACCACCTTACATAATTACATGGCTACCATCCATTGGAGTAACAAAAATCTCGACAACAGACTACCTTCCATAATGACAAGGCTACCATCCATTGGAGAAAAAAAATCTCGACAATAGACTACCTTCCATAATGACAAGGCTACCATCCATTAGAGTAACAAATATCTCAACAACAGACTACCTTCTATAATGACAAGGCTACCATCCATTAGAGTAACAAAAATCTCGACAAAAGACTACCTTCCATAAAGAAAAGTCTACCAACCATTGGAGTAACAAAAATATAGATAATAGACCACCTTCCATAATTACATGGCTACCATCCATTGGAGTAACAAAAATCTCGACAACAGACTACCTTAGATAATGACATGGCTACCATCCATTGAGTAACAAAGATCTTGACAACAGAATACCTTCAATTATGATAAGGCTACCATCCATTGGAGTAAAAAATATCTCGACAACATACTACCTTCCATAATGACAAGGCTACCATCCATTGGAGTAACAAAAATCTCGACAACAGACTACCTTCCATAAAGGCAAGGCTACCATCCATTGAGTAACAAAGATATCGACAACAGACTACCTTCCATAATGACAAGGCTACCATCCATTGGAGTAAAAAAAAATCTCGACAACATACTACCTTACATAATAGCAAGGCTACCATCCATTAGAGTTAAAAAATCTCGACAATAGACTACCTTCTATAATGACAAGGCTACCATCCATTGAGTAACAAAGATCTCGACAACAGACTACCTTCCATTATGACAATGCTACCATCCATTGGAGTAACAAAATTCTCGACAACAGACTACCTTCCATAATGACAAGGCTACCATCCATTGGAGTAAAAAAATCTCGACAATAGACTACCTTACATGATGACAAGGCTACATTTTATTGGAGTAAAAAAATCTCGACAATAGACTACCTTCCATAATGACAAGGCTACCATCCATTGAGTAACAAAGATCTCAACAATAGACTACCTTCCATTAAGACAAGGCTACCATCCATTGAAGTAAAAAAATATCTCGAAAACAGACTACCTTACATAAAGACAAGGCTACCATACATTGGAGTAAAAAATATCTCGACAACAGACCACCTTCCATAATTACATGGCTACCATCCATTGGAGTAACAAAAATCTCGACAACAGACTACCTTCCATAATGACAAGGCTACCATCCATTGGAGAAAAAAATCTCGATAATAGACTACCTTCCATAATGACAAGGCTACCATCCATTAGAGTAACAAATATCTCGACAACAGACTACCTTCTATAATGACAAGGCTACCATCCATTAGAGTAACAAAAATCTCGACAAAAGACTACCTTCCATAAAGAAAAGTCTACCATCCATTGGAGTAACAAAAATATAGACAATATACTACCTTCCATAATTACATGGCTACCATCCATTGGAGTAACAAAAATCTCGACAACAGACTACCTTACATAATGACCAGGCTACCATCCATTGAGTAACAAAGATCTCGACAACAGACTACCTTCCATTATGACAAGGCTACCATCCATTAGAGTAAAAAATATCTCGACAACAGACTACCTTCCATAATGACAAGGCCACCATCCATTGGAGTAACAAAAATCTCTCCAACAGACTACCTTCCATAAAGACAAGGCTACCATCCATTGAGTAACAAAGATATCGACAACAAACTACCTTCCATAATGACAAGGGTACCATCCATTGGAGTAAAAAAATCTACACAAAAGACTACCTTCCATAATGACAAGGCTACCATCCATTGAAGTAAAAAAAAATCTCGACAACAGACTACCTTACATAATGACAAGGCTACCATCCATTAGAGTAACATATATCTCGACAACAGACTACCTTCTATAATGACAAGGCTACCATCCATTAGAGTAACAAAGATCTCGACAAAAGACTACCTTCCATAAAGAAAAGTCTACCATCCATTGGAGTAGCAAAAATATCGATAATAGACTACCTTCCATAATTACATGGCTACCATCCATTGGAGTAACAAAAATCTCGACAACAGACTACCTTACATAATGACAAGGCTACCATCCATTGAGTAACAAAGATCTCGACAATAGACTACCTTCCATCATGACAAGGCTACCATCCATTGGAGTAAAAAATATCTCGACAACAGACTACCTTCCATTATGACAAGGCTACCATCCATTGGAGTAAAAAATATCTCGACAACAGACTACCTTCCATAATGACAAGGCTACCATTCATTGGAGTAACAAAAATCTCGACAACAGACTACCTTCCATAAAGTCAAGGCTACCATCCATTGAGTAACAAACATATCGACAACAGACTACCTTCCATAATGACAAGGGTACCATCCATTGGAGTAAAAAAAATCTTGACAAAAGACTACCTTCCATAATGACAAGGCTACCATCCATTGAAGTAAAAAAAAATCTCGACAACAGACTAACTTACATAATGGCAAGGCTACCATCCATTGGAGTAAAAATATCTCGACAACAGACTACCTTCCATAATGACAAGGCTACCATCCATTGAGTAACAAAGATCTCGACAACAGACTACCTTCCATAATGACAAGGCTACCATCCATTGGAGTAAAAAAATCTCGACAATAGACTACCTTACATAATGACAAGGCTACATTTTATTGGAGTAAAAAAATCTCGACAACAGACTACCTTCCATAATGACAAGGCTACCATCCATTGAGTAACAAAGATCTCGACAACAGACTACCTTCCATTAAGACAAGGCTACCATCCATTGAAGTAAAAAAAAATCTCGACAACAGACTACCTTACATAATGACAAGGCTACCATACATTGGAGTAAAAAATATCTCGACAACATACCACCTTCCATAATTACATGGCTACCATCCATTGGAGTAACAAAAATCTCGACAACAGACTACCTTCCATAATGACAAGGCTACCATCCATTGGAGAAAAAAATTCTCGACAATAGACTACCTTCCATAATGACAAGGCTACCATCCATTAGAGTAACAAATATCTCGACAACAGACTACCTTCTATAATGACAAGGCTACCATCCATTAGAGTAACAAAAATCTCGACAAAAGACTACCTTCCATAAAGAAAAGTCTACCATCCATTGGAGTAACAAAAATATAGACAATAAATTACCTTCCATAATTACATGGCTACCATCCATTAGAGTAACAAAAATCTCGACAACAGACTACCTTACATAATGACAAGGCTACCATCCATTGAGTAACAAAGATCTCGACAACAGACTACCTTCCATTATGACAAGGCTACCATCCATTGGAGTAAAAAATATCTCGACAACAGACTACCTTCCATAATGACAAGGCTACCATCCATTGGAGTAACAAAAACCTCGACAACAGACTACCTTCCATAAAGACAAGGCTACCATCCATTGAGTAACAAAGATATCGACAACAAACTACCTTCCATAATGACAAGGGTACCATCCATTGGAGGTAAAAACATGTTGACAAAAGACTACCTTCCATGATGACAAGGCTACCATCCGTTGAAGTATAAAAATATCTCGAGAACAGACTACCTTACATAATGGCAAGGCTACCATCCATTGGAGTAAAAAAATCTCGACAACAGACTACCTTACATAATCACAAGGCTACCATCCATTGAGTAACAAAGATCTCGACAACAGACTACCTTCCATTATGACAAGGCTACCATCCATTGGAGTAAAAAATATCTCTACAACAGACTACCTTCCATAATGACAAGGCTACCATTCATTGGAGTAACAAAAATCTCGACAACAGACTACCTTCCATAAAGACAAGGCTACCATCCATTGAGTAACAAAGATATCGACAACAGACTACCTTCAATAATGACAAGGGTACCATCCATTGGAGTAAAAAAAATCTTGACAAAAGACTACCTTCCATAATGACAAGGCTACCATCCATTGAAGTAAAAAAAAATCTCGACAACAGACTAACTTACATAATGGCAAGGCTACCATCCATTGGAGTAAAAATATCTCGACAACAGACTACCTTCCATAATGACAAGGCTACCATCCATTGAGTAACAAAGATCTCGACAACAGACTACCTTCCATTATGAGAATGCTACCATCCATTGGAGTAACAAAATTCTCGACAACAGACTACCTTCCATAATGACAAGGCTACCATCCATTGGAGTAAAAAAATCTCGACAATAGACTACCTTACATAATGACAAGGCAACATTTTATTGGAGTAAAAAAATCTCGACAACAGACCACCTTCCATAATGACAAGGCTACCATCCATTGAGTAACAAAGATCTCGACAACATACTACCTTCCATTAAGACAAGGCTACCATCCATTGAAGTAAAAAAAAAATCTCGACAACAGACTACCTTACACAATGACAAGGCTACCATACATTGGAGTAAAAAATATCTCGACAACATACCACCTTCCATAATTACATGGCTACCATCCATTGGAGTAACAAAAATCTCGACAACAGACTACCTTCCATAATGACAAGGCTACCATCCATTGGAGAAAAAAATTCTCGACAATAGACTACCTTACATAATGACAAGGCTACCATCCATTAGAGTAACAAATATCTCGACAACAGACTACCTTCTATAATGACAAGGCTACCATCCATTAGAGTAACAAAAATCTCGACAAAAGACTACCTTCCATAAAGAAAAGTCTACCATCCATTGGAGTAACAAAAATATAGACAATAAACTACCTTCCATAATTACATGGCTACCATCCATTGGAGTAACAAAAATCTCGACAACAGACTACCTTACATAATGACAAGGCTACCATTCATTGAGTAACAAAGATCTCGACAACAGACTACCTTCCATTATGACAAGGCTACCATCCATTGGAGTAAAAAATATCTCGACAACAGACTACCTTCCATAATGACAAGGCTACCATCCATTGGAGTAACAAAAACCTCGACAACAGACTACCTTCCATAAAGACAAGGCTACCATCCATTGAGTAACAAAGATATCGACAACAAACTACCTTCCATAATGACAAGGGTACCATCCATTGGAGTAAAAAACATGTTGACAAAAGACTACCTTCCATGATGACAAGGCTACCATCCATTGAAGTATAAAAAAATCTCGAGAACAGACTACCTTACATAATGGCAAAGCTACCATCCATTGGAGTAAAAAAATCTCGACAACAGACTACCTTCCATAATGACAAGGCTACCATCCATTGAGTAACAAAGATCTCGACAACAGACTACCTTCCATTATGAGAATGCTACCATCCATTGGAGTAACAAAATTCTCGACAACAGACCACCTTCCATAATGACAAGGCTACCATCCATTGGAGTAAAAAAATCTCGACAATAGACTACCTTACATAATGACAAGGCTACATTTTATTGGAGTAAAAAAATCTCGACAACAGACTACCTTCCATAATGACAAGGCTACCATCCATTGAGTAACAAAGATCTCGACAACAGACTACCTTCCATTAAGACAAGGCTACCATCCATTGAAGTAAAAAAAAATCTCCACAACAGACTAACTTACATAATGACAAGGCTACCATACATTGGAGTAAAAAATATCTCGACAACATACCACCTTCCATAATTACATGGCTACCATCCATTGGAGTAACAAAAATCTCGACAACAGACTACCTTCCATAATGACAAGGCTACCATCCATTGGAGAAAAAAATTCTCGACAATAGACTACCTTCCATAATGACAAGGCTACCATCCATTAGAGTAACAAATATCTCGACAACAGACTACCTTCTATAATGACAAGGCTACCATCCAGTAGAGTCACAAAAATCTCGACAAAAGACTACCTTCCATAAAGAAAAGTCTACCATCCATTGGAGTAACAAAAATATAGACAATAAACTACCTTCCATAATTACATGGCTACCATCCATTGGAGTAACAAAAATCTCGACAACAAACTACCTTACATAATGACAAGGCTACCATCCATTGAGTAACAAAGATCTCGACAACAGACTACCTTCCATTATGACAAGGCTACCATCCATTGGAGTAAAAAATATCTCGACAACAGACTACCTTCCATAATGACAAGGCTACCATCCATTGGAGTAACAAAAACCTCGACAACAGACTACCTTCCATAAAGACAAGGCTACCATCCATTGAGTAACAAAGATATCGACAACAAACTACCTTCCATAATGATAAGGGTACCATCCATTGGAGTAAAAAACATGTTGACAAAAGACTACCTTCCATGATGACAAGGCTACCATCCATTGAAGTATAAAAAAATCTCGAGAACAGACTACCTTACATAATGGCAAGGCTACCATCCATTGGAGTAAAAAAATCTCGACAACAGACTACCTTCCATAATGACAAGGCTACCATCCATTGAGTAACAAAGATCTCGACAACAGACTACCTTCCATTATGAGAATGCTACTATCCATTGGAGTAACAAAAATCTCGATAATAGACTACCTTCCATAATGACAAGGCTACCATCCATTGAGTAACAAAGATCTCGACAACAGGCTACCTTCCATTATGACAAGGCTACCATCCATTGGAGTAAAAAATATCTCGACAACATACTACCTTCCATAATGACAAGGCTACCATCCATTGGAGTAACAAAAATCTCGACAACAGACTACCTTCCATAAAGGCAAGGCTACCATCCATTGAGTAACAAAGATATCGACAACAGACTACCTTCCATAATGACAAGGCTACCATCCATTGGAGTAAAAAAAAATCTCGACAACAGACTACCTTTCATAATAGCAAGGCTACCATCCATTAGAGTAAAAAAATCTCGACCATAGACTACCTTCTATAATGACAAGGCTACCATCCATTGAGTAACAAAGATCTCGACAACAGACTACCTTCCATTATGACAAGGCTACCATCCATTGAGTAACAAAGATCTCAACAATAGACTACCTTCCATTAAGACAAGGCTACCATCCATTGAAGTAAAAAAATATCTCGAAAACAGACTACCTTACATAATGACAAGGCTACCATACATTGGAGTAAAAAATATCTCGACAACAGACCACCTTCCATAATTACATGGCTACCATCCATTGGAGTAACAAAAATCTCGACAACAGACTACCTTCCATAATGACAAGGCTACCATCCATTGGAGAAAAAAATCTCGATAATAGACTACCTTCCATAATGACAAGGCTACCATCCATTAGAGTAACAAATATCTCGACAACAGACTACCTTCTATAATGACAAGGCTACCATCCATTAGAGTAACAAAAATCTCGACAAAAGACTACCTTCCATAAAGAAAAGTCTACCATCCATTGGAGTAACAAAAATATAGACAATATACTACCTTCCATAATTACATGGCTACCATCCATTGGAGTAACAAAAATCTCGACAACAGACTACCTTACATAATGACCAGGCTACCATCCATTGAGTAACAAAGATCTCGACAACAGACTACCTTCCATTATGACAAGGCTACCATCCATTAGAGTAAAAAATATCTCGACAACAGACTACCTTCCATAATGACAAGGCTACCATCCATTGGAGTAACAAAAATCTCTCCAACAGACTACCTTCCATAAAGACAAGGCTACCATCCATTGAGTAACAAAGATATCGACAACAAACTACCTTCCATAATGACAAGGGTACCATCCATTGGAGTAAAAAAATCTTCACAAAAGACTACCTTCCATAATGACAAGGCTACCATCCATTGAAGTAAAAAAAAATCTCGACAACAGACTACCTTACATAATGACAAGGCTACCATCCATTGGAGTAAAAAAATCTCGACAACAGACTACCTTCCATAATGACAAGGCTACCATCCATTAGAGTAACAAATATCTCGACAACAGACTACCTTCTATAATGACAAGGCTACCATCCATTAGAGTAACAAAAATCTCGACAAAAGACTACCTTCCATAAAGAAAAGTCTACCATCCATTGGAGTAACAAAAATATCGACAATAGACTACCTTCCATAATTACATGGCTACCATCCATTGGAGTAACAAAAATCTCGACAACAGACTACCTTACATAATGACAAGGCTACCATCCATTGAGTAACAAAGATCTCGACAACAGACTACCTTCCATTATGACAAGGCTACCATCCATTGGAGTAAAAAATATCTCGACAACAGACTACCTTCCATAATGACAAGGCTACCATTCATTGGAGTAACAAAAATCTCGACAACAGACTACCTTCCATAAAGACAAGGCTACCATCCATTGAGTAACAAAGATATCGACAACAGACTACCTTCCATAATGACAAGGGTACCATCCATTGGAGTAAAAAAAATCTTGACAAAAGACTACCTTCCATAATGACAAGGCTACCATCCATTGAAGTAAAAAAAAATCTCGACAACAGACTAACTTACATAATGGCAAGGCTACCATCCATTGGAGTAAAAATATCTCGACAACAGACTACCTTCCATAATGACAAGGCTACCATCCATTGAGTAACAAAGATCTCGACAACAGACTACCTTCCATTATGAGAATGCTACCATCCATTGGAGTAACAAAATTCTCGACAACAGACTACCTTCCATAATGACAAGGCTACCATCCATTGGAGTAAAAAAATCTCGACAATAGACTACCTTACATAATGACAAGGCTACATTTTATTGGAGTAAAAAATCTCGACAACAGACTACCTTCCATAATGACAAGGCTACCATCCATTGAGTAACAAAGATCTCGACAACAGACTACCTTCCATTAAGACAAGGCTACCATCCATTGAAGTAAAAAAAAATCTCGACAACATACTACCTTACATAATGACAAGGCTACCATACATTGGAGTAAAAAATATCTCGACAACATACCACCTTCCATAATTACATGGCTACCATCCATTGGAGTAACAAAAATCTCGACAACAGACTACCTTCCATAATGACAAGGCTACCATCCATTGGAGAAAAAAATTCTCGACAATAGACTACCTTCCATAATGACAAGGCTACCATCCATTAGAGTAACAAATATCTCGACAACAGACTACCTTCTATAATGACAAGGCTACCATCCATTAGAGTAACAAAAATCTCGACAAAAGACTACCTTCCATAAAGAAAAGTCTACCATCCATTGGAGTAACAAAAATATAGACAATATACTACCTTCCATAATTACATGGCTACCATCCATTGGAGTAACAAAAATCTCGACAACAGACTACCTTACATAATGACCAGGCTACCATCCATTGAGTAACAAAGATCTCGACAACAGACTACCTTCCATTATGACAAGGCTACCATCCATTAGAGTAAAAAATATCTCGACAACAGACTACCTTCCATAATGACAAGGCTACCATCCATTGGAGTAACAAAAATCTCTCCAACAGACTACCTTCCATAAAGACAAGGCTACCATCCATTGAGTAACAAAGATATCGATAACAAACTACCTTCCATAATGACAAGGGTACCATCCATTGGAGTAAAAAAATCTTCACAAAAGACTACCTTCCATAATGACAAGGCTACCATCCATTGAAGTAAAAAAAAATCTCGACAACAGACTACCTTACATAATGACAAGGCTACCATCCATTGGAGTAAAAAAATCTCGACAACAGACTACCTTCCATAATGACAAGGCTACCATCCATTAGAGTAACAAATATCTCGACAACAGACTACCTTCTATAATGACAAGGCTACCATCCATTAGAGTAACAAAAATCTCGACAAAAGACTACCTTCCATAAAGAAAAGTCTACCATCCATTGGAGTAACAAAAATATCGACAATAGACTACCTTCCATAATTACATGGCTACCATCCATTGGAGTAACAAAAATCTCGACAACAGACTACCTTACATAATGACAAGGCTACCATCCATTGAGTAACAAAGATCTCGACAACAGACTACCTTCCATTATGACAAGGCTACCATCCATTGGAGTAAAAAATATCTCGACAACAGACTACCTTCCATAATGACAAGGCTACCATTCATTGGAGTAACAAAAATCTCGACAACAGACTACCTTCCATAAAGACAAGGCTACCATCCATTGAGTAACAAAGATATCGACAACAGACTACCTTCCATAATGACAAGGGTACCATCCATTGGAGTAAAAAAAATCTTGACAAAAGACTACCTTCCATAATGACAAGGCTACCATCCATTGAAGTAAAAAAAAATCTCGACAACAGACTAACTTACATAATGGCAAGGCTACCATCCATTGGAGTAAAAATATCTCGACAACAGACTACCTTCCATAATGACAAGGCTACCATCCATTGAGTAACAAAGATCTCGACAACAGACTACCTTCCATTATGAGAATGCTACCATCCATTGGAGTAACAAAATTCTCGACAACAGACTACCTTCCATAATGACAAGGCTACCATCCATTGGAGTAAAAAAATCTCGACAATAGACTACCTTACATAATGACAAGGCTACATTTTATTGGAGTAAAAAATCTCGACAACAGACTACCTTCCATAATGACAAGGCTACCATCCATTGAGTAACAAAGATCTCGACAACAGACTACCTTCCATTAAGACAAGGCTACCATCCATTGAAGTAAAAAAAAATCTCGACAACATACTACCTTACATAATGACAAGGCTACCATACATTGGAGTAAAAAATATCTCGACAACATACCACCTTCCATAATTACATGGCTACCATCCATTGGAGTAACAAAAATCTCGACAACAGACTACCTTCCATAATGACAAGGCTACCATCCATTGGAGAAAAAAATTCTCGACAATAGACTACCTTCCATAATGACAAGGCTACCATCCATTAGAGTAACAAATATCTCGACAACAGACTACCTTCTATAATGACAAGGCTACCATCCATTAGAGTAACAAAAATCTCGACAAAAGACTACCTTCCATAAAGAAAAGTCTACCATCCATTGGAGTAACAAAAATATAGACAATAAATTACCTTCCATAATTACATGGCTACCATCCATTAGAGTAACAAAAATCTCGACAACAGACTACCTTACATAATGACAAGGCTACCATCCATTGAGTAACAAAGATCTCGACAACAGACTACGTTCCATTATGACAAGGCTACCATCCATTGGAGTAAAAAATATCTCGACAACAGACTACCTTCCATAATGACAAGGCTACCATCCATTGGAGTAACAAAAACCTCGACAACAGACTACCTTCCATGAAGACAAGGCTACCATCCATTGAGTAACAAAGATATCGACAACAAACTACCTTCCATAATGACAAGGGTACCATCCATTGGAGTAAAAAACATGTTGACAAAAGACTACCTTCCATGATGACAAGGCTACCATCCATTGAAGTATAAAAATATCTCGAGAACAGACTACCTTACATAATGGCAAGGCTACCATCCATTGGAGTAAAAAAATCTCGACAACAGACTACCTTACATAATCACAAGGCTACCATCCATGGAGTAACAAAGATCTCGACAACAGACTACCTTCCATTATGACAAGGCTACCATCCATTGGAGTAAAAAATATCTCGACAACAGACTACCTTCCATAATGACAAGGCTACCATTCATTGGAGTAACAAAAATCTCGACAACAGACTACCTTCCATAAAGACAAGGCTACCATCCATTGAGTAAAAAAGATATCGACAACAGACTACCTTCAATAATGACAAGGGTACCATCCATTGGAGTAAAAAAAATCTTGACAAAAGACTACCTTCCATAATGACAAGGCTACCATCCATTGAAGTAAAAAAAAATCTCGACAACAGACTAACTTACATAATGGCAAGGCTACCATCCATTGGAGTAAAAATATCTCGACAACAGACTACCTTCCATAATGACAAGGCTACCATCCATTGAGTAACAAAGATCTCGACAACAGACTACCTTCCATTATGAGAATGCTACCATCCATTGGAGTAACAAAATTCTCGACAACAGACTACCTTCCATAATGACAAGGCTACCATCCATTGGAGTAAAAAAATCTCGACAATAGACTACCTTACATGATGACAAGGCTACATTTTATTGGAGTAAAAATATCTCGACAACAGACTACCTTCCATAATGACAAGGCTACCATCCATTGAGTAACAAAGATCTCGACAACATACTACCTTCCATTAAGACAAGGCTACCATCCATTGAAGTAAAAAAAAATCTCGACAACAGACTACCTTACATAATGACAAGGCTACCATACATTGGAGTAAAAAATATCTCGACAACATACCACCTTCCATAATTACATGGCTACCATCCATTGGAGTAACAAAAATCTCGACAACAGACTACCTTCCATAATGACAAGGCTACCATCCATTGGAGAAAAAAATTCTCGACAATAGACTACCTTCCATAATGACAAGGCTACCATCCATTAGAGTAACAAATATCTCGACAATAGACTACCTTCTATAATGACAAGGCTACCATCCATTAGAGTAACAAAAATCTCGACAAAAGACTACCTTCCATAAAGAAAAGTCTACCATACATTGGAGTAACAAAAATATAGACAATAAACTACCTTCCATAATTACATGGCTACCATCCATTGGAGTAACAAAAATCTCGACAACAGACTACCTTACATAATGACAAGGCTACCATCCATTGAGTAACAAAGATCTCGACAACAGACTACCTTCCATTATGATAAGGCTACCATCCATTGGAGTAAAAAATATCTCGACAACAGACTACCTTCCATAATGACAAGGCTACCATCCATTGGAGTAACAAAAACCTCGACAACAGACTACCTTCCATAAAGACAAGGCTACCATCCATTGAGTAACAAAGATATCGACAACAAACTACATTCCATAATGACAAGGGTACCATCCATTGGAGTAAAAAACATGTTGACAAAAGACTACCTTCCATGATGACAAGGCTACCATCCATTGAAGTATAAAAAAATCTCGAGAACAGACTACCTTACATAATGGCAAAGCTACCATCCATTGGAGTAAAAAAATCTCGACAACAGACTACCTTCCATATTGACAAGGCTACCATCCATTGAGTAACAAAGATCTCGACAACAGACTACCTTCCATTATGAGAATGCTACCATCCATTGGAGTAACAATATTCTCGACAACAAACTACCTTCCATAATGACAAGGCTACCATCCATTGGAGTAAAAAAATCTCGACAATAGACTACCTTACATAATGACAAGGCTACATTTTATTGGAGTAAAAAAATCTCGACAACAGACTACCTTTCATAATGACAAGGCTACCATCCATTGAGTAACAAAGATCTCGACAACAGACTACCTTCCATTAAGACAAGGCTACCATCCATTGAAGTAAAAAAAAATCTCCACAACAGACTACCTTACATAATGACAAGGCTACCATACATTGGAGTAAAAAATATCTCGACAACATACCACCTTCCATAATTACATGGCTACCATCCATTGGAGTAACAAAAATCTCGACAACAGACTACCTTCCATAATGACAAGGCTACCATCCATTGGAGAAAAAAATTCTCGACAATAGACTACCTTCCATAATGACAAGGCTACCATCCATTAGAGTAACAAATATCTCGAAAACAGACTACCTTCTATAATGACAAGGCTACCATCCATTAGAGTAACAAAAATCTCGACAAAAGACTACCTTCCATAAAGAAAAGTCTACCATCCATTGGAGTAACAAAAATATAGACAATAAACTACCTTCCATAATTACATGGCTACCATCCATTGGAGTAACAAAAATCTCGACAACAGACTACCTTACATAATGACAAGGCTACCATCCATTGAGTAACAAAGATCTCGACAACAGACTACCTTCCATTATGACAAGGCTACCATCCATTGGAGTAAAAAATATCTCGACAACAGACTACCTTCCATAATGACAAGGCTACCATCCATTGGAGTAACAAAAACCTCGACAACAGACTACCTTCCTTAAAGACAAGGCTACCATCCATTGAGTAACAAAGATATCGACAACAAACTACCTTCCATAATGACAAGGGTACCATCCATTGGAGTAAAAAACATGTTGACAAAAGACTACCTTCCATGATGACAAGGCTACCATCCATTGAAGTATAAAAAAATCTCGAGAATAGACTACCTTACATAATGGCAAAGCTACCATCCATTGGAGTAAAAAAATCTCGACAACAGACTACCTTCCATAATGACAAGGCTACCATCCATTGAGTAACAAAGATCTCGACAACAGACTACCTTCCATTATGAGAATGCTACCATCCATTGGAGTAACAAAATTCTCGACAACAGACTACCTTCCATAATGACAAGGCTACCATCCATTGGAGTAAAAAAATCTCGACAATAGACTCCCTTACATAATGACAAGGCTACATTTTATTGGAGTAAAAAAATCTCGACAACAGACTACCTTCCATAATGACAAGGCTACCATCCATTGAGTAACAAAGATCTCGACAACAGACTACCTTCATTAAGACAAGGCTACCATCCATTGAAGTAAAAAAAAATCTCCACAACAGACTACCTTACATAATGACAAGGCTACCATACATTGGAGTAAAAAATATCTCGACAACATACCACCTTCAATAATTACATGGCTACCATCCATTGGAGTAACAAAAATCTCGACAACAGACTACCTTCCATAATGACAAGGCTACCATCCATTGGAGAAAAAAATTCTCGACAATAGACTACCTTCCATAATGACAAGGCTACCATCCATTAGAGTAACAAATATCTCGACAACATACTACCTTCTATAATGACAAGGCTACCATCCATTAGAGTAACAAAAATCTCGACAAAAGACTACCTTCCATAAAGAAAAGTCTACCATCCATTGGAGTAACAAAAATATAGACAATAAACTACCTTCCATAATTACATGGCTACCATCCATTGGAGTAACAAAAATCTCGACAACAGACTACCTTACATAATGACAAGGCTACCATCCATTGAGTAACAAAGATCTCGACAACAGACTACCTTCCATTATGACAAGGCTACCATCCATTGGAATAAAAAATATCTCGACAACAGACTACCTTCCATAATGACAAGGCTACCATCCATTGGAGTAACAAAAACCTCGACAACAGACTACCTTCCATAAAGACAAGGCTACCATCCATTGAGTAACAAAGATATCGACAACAAACTACCTTCCATAATGATAAGGGTACCATCCATTGGAGTAAAAAACATGTTGACAAAAGACTACCTTCCATGATGACAAGGCTACCATCCATTGAAGTATAAAAAAATCTCGAGAACAGACTACCTTACATAATGGCAAGGCTACCATCCATTGGAGTAAAAAAATCTCGACAACAGACTACCTTCCATAATGACAAGGCTACCATCCATTGAGTAACAAAGATCTCGACAACAGACTACCTTCCATTATGAGAATGCTACCATCCATTGGAGTAACAAAATTCTCGATAATAGACTACCTTCCATAATGACAAGGCTACCATCCATTGAGTAACAAAGATCTCGACAACAGGCTAACTTCCATTATGACAAGGCTACCATCCATTGGAGTAAAAAATAGCTCGATAACAGACTACCTTCCATAATGACAAGGCTACCATCCATTAGAGTAACAAATATCTCGACAACAGACTACCTTCTATAATGACAAGGCTACCATCCATTAGAGTAACAAAAATCTCGACAAAAGACTACCTTCCATAAAGAAAAGTCTACCATCCATTGGAGTAACAAAAATATCGACAATAGACTACCTTCCATAATTACATGGCTACCATCCATTGGAGTAACAAAAATCTCGACAACAGACTACCTTACATAATGATAAGGCTACCATCCATTGAGTAACAAAGATCTCGACAACAGACTAACTTCCATTATGACAAGGCTACCATCCATTGGAGTAAAAAATATCTCGACAATAGACTACCTTCCATAATGACAAGGCTACCATCCATTGGAGTAACAAAAATCTCGACAACAGACTACCTTCAATAAAGACAAGGCTACCATCCATTGAGTAACAAAGATATCGACAACAGACTACCTTCCATAATGACAAGGGTACCATCCATTGGAGTAAAAAAAATCTTGACAAAAGACTACCTTCCATAATGACAAGGCTACCATCCATTGAAGTAAAAAAAAATCTCGACAACAGACTAACTTACATAATGGCAAGGCTACCATCCATTGGAGTAAAAAAATCTCGAAAACATACTACCTTCCATAATGACAAGGCAACCATCCATTGAGTAACAAAGATCTCGACAACAGACTACCTTCCATTATGAGAATGCTACCATCCATTGGAGTAACAAAATTCTCGACAACAG
This sequence comes from Vicia faba, assembly GCA_948472305.1. Lineage (NCBI taxonomy): Eukaryota > Viridiplantae > Streptophyta > Magnoliopsida > Fabales > Fabaceae > Vicia > Vicia faba. The sequence goes on from OX451738.1 coordinate 746,834,793, forward strand.
ACTACCTTCCGTAATGATAAGGCTACCGTCCATTGGAGTAAAAAAATCTCGACAATAGACTACCTTACATAATTACAAGGCTACCATTTATTGGAGTAAAAAAATCTCGACAACAAACTACCTTCCATAATGACAAGGCTACCATCCATTGAGTAACAAAGATCTCGACAACAGACTACCTTCCATTAAGACAAGGCTACCATCCATTGAAGTAAAAAAAAATCTCGACAACATACTACCTTACATGATGACAAGGCTACCATAGATTGGAGTAAAAAATATCTCGACAACAGACCACCTTCCATAATTACATGGCTATCATCCGTTGGAGTAACAAAAATCTCGACAACAGACTACCTTCCATAATGACAAGGCTACCATCCATTGGAGAAAAAAATTCTCGACAATAGACTACCTTCCATAATGACAAGGCTACCATCCATTAGAGTAACAAATATCTCGACAACAGACTACCTTCATTAATGACAAGGCTACCATCCATTAGAGTAACAAAAATCTCGACAACAGACTACCTTCCATAAAGTCAAGGCTACAATCCATTGAGTAACAAAGATATCGACAACAAACTTCCTTCCATAATGACAAGGGTACCATCCATTGGAGTAAAAAAAATCTTGACAAAAGACTACCTTCCATAATGACAAGGCTACCATCCATTGAAGTAAAAAAAAATCTCGACAACAGACTACCTTACATAATGGCAAGGCTACCATCCATTGGAGTAAAAAAACCTCGACAACAGACTACCGTCCATAATGACAAGGCTACCATCCATTGCGTAACAAAGATCTCGACAACAGACTACCTTCCATTATGACAATGCTACCATCCATTGGAGTAACAAAATTCTCGACAACAGACTAACTTCCATAATTACAAGGCTACCATCCAATGGAGTAAAAAAATCTCGACAATAGACTACCTTACATAATGACAAGGCTACCATCCATTGGAGTAAAAAAATCTCGACAACAGACTACCTACCATAATGACAAGGCTACCATCCATTAGAGTAACAAATATCTCGACAACAGACTACCTTCTATAATGACAAGGCTACCATCCATTAGAGTAACAAAAATCTCGACAAATGACTACCTTCCATTATGACTAGGTTACCATCCATTGGAGTAAAAATATCTCGACAACAGACCACCTTCCATAATTACATGGCTACCATCCATTGGAGTAACAAAGATCTCGACAACAAACTACCTTCCATAATGACAAGGCTACCATCCATTGGAGAAAAAAATCTCGACAATAGACTACCTTCCATAATGACAAGGCTACCATCCATTAGAGTAACAAATATCTCGACAATAGACTACCTTCTATAATGACAAGGCTACCATCCATTAAAGTAACAAAAATCTCGACAAAAGACTACCTTCCATTAAGTAAAGTCTACCATCCATTGGAGTAACAAAAATATAGACAATAGACTACCTTCCATAATTACATTGCTACCATCCATTGGAGTAACAAAAATCTCGACAACAGACTACCTTACATAATGACAAGGCTACCATCCATTGAGTAACAAAGATCTCGACAACAAACTACCTTCCATTATGACAAGGCTACCATCCATTGGAGTAAAAAATATCTCGATAACAGACTACCTTCCATAATGACAAGGCTACCATCCATTGGAGTAACAAAAATCTCGACAACAGACTACCTACCATAAAGACAAGGCTACCATCCATTGAGTAACAAAGATATCGACAACAGACTACCTTCCATAATGACAAGGGTACCATCCATTGGAGTAAAAAAAATCTTGACAAAAGACTACCTTCCATAATGACAAGGCTACCGTCCATTGAAGTAAAAAAAAATCTCGACAACAGACTAACTTACATAATGGCAAGGCTACCATCCATTGGAGTAAAAAAATATCGACAACAGACTACCTTCCATAATGACAAGGCTACCATCCATTGAGTAACAAAGATCTCGACAACAGACTACCTTCCATTATGACAATGCTACCATCCATTGGAGTAACAAAATTCTCGACAACAGAATACCTTCCATAATGACAAGGCTACCATCCATTGGAGTAAAAAAATCTCGACAAAAGACTACCTTACATAATGACAAGGCTACCATCCATTGGAGTAAAAAAATCTCGACAACAGACTACCTTCCATAATGACAAGGCTACCATCCATTGAGTAACAATGATCTCAACAATAGACTACCTTCCATTAAGACAAGGCTACCATCCATTGAAGTAAAAAAAATCTCGACAACAGACTACCTTACATAATGACAAGGCTACCATACATTGGAGTAAAAAATATCTCGACAACAGTCCACCTTCCATAATTACATGGCTACCATCCATTGGAGTAAAAAAAATCTCGACAACAGACTACCTTCCATAATGACAAGGCTACCATCCATTGGAGAAAAAAAATCTCGACAATAGACTACCTTCCATAATGACAAGGCTACCATCCATTAGAGTAACAAATATCTCGACAACAGACTACCTTCTATAATGACAAGGCTACCATCCATTAGAGTAACAAAAATCTCGACAAAAGACTACCTTCCATAAAGAAAAGTCTACCATCCATTGGAGTAACAAAAATATAGACAATAAACTACCTTCCATAATTACATGGCTACCATCCATTGGAGTAACAAAAATCTCGACAACAGACTACCTTACATAATGACAAGGCTACCATCCATTGAGTAACAAAGATCTCGACAACAGACTACCTTCCATTATGACAAGGCTACCATCCATTGGAGTAAAAAATATCTCGACAACAGACTACCTTCCATAATGACAAGGCTACCATCCATTGGAGTAACAAAAACCTCGACAACAGACTACCTTCCATAAAGACAAGGCTACCATCCATTGAGTAACAAAGATATCGACAACAAACTACCTTCCATAATGACAAGGGTGCCATCCATTGGAGTAAAAAAAATGTTGACAAAAGACTACCTTCCATGATGACAATGCTACCATCCATTTAAGTAAAAAAAAATCTCGACAACAGACTACCTTACATAATGGCAAGGCTACCATCCATTGGAGTAAAAAAATCTCGACAACAGACTACCTTCCATAATGACAAGGCTACCATCCATTGAGTAACAAAGATCTCGACAACAGACTACCTTCCATTATGAGAATGCTACCTTCCATTGGAGTAACAAAATTCTCGACAATAGACTACCTTCCATAATGACAAGGCTACCATCCATTGGAGTAAAAAAATCTCGACAACAGACTACCTTACATAATGACAAGGCTACCATCCATTGGAGTAAAAAAATCTCGACAACAGACTACCTTCCATAATGACAAAGCTACCATCCATTAGAGTAACAAATATCTCGACAATAGACTACCTTCTATAATGACAAGGCAACCATCCATTAGAGTAACAAAAATCTCGACAAAAGACTACCTTCCATAAAGAAAAGTCTACCATCCATTGGAGTAACAAAAATATCGACAATAGACTACCTTCCATAATTACATGGCTACCATCCATTGGAGTAACAAAAATCTCGACAACAGACTACCTTACATAATGATAAGGCTACCATCCATTGAGTAACAAAGATCTCGACAACAGACTACCCTCCATTATGACGAGGCTACCATCTATTGGAGTAAAAAATATCTCGACAACAGACTACCTTCCATAATGACAAGGCTACCATCCATTGGAGTAACAAAAATCTCGACAACAGACTACCTTCCATAAAGACAAGGCTACCATCCATTGAGTAACAAAGACATCGACAACAGACTACCTTCCATTATGACTAGGCTACCATCCATTGGAGTAAAAAAATCTCGACAACAGACTACCTTCCATAGTGACAAGGCTACCATCCATTAGAGTAACAAATATCTCGACAACAGACTACCTTCTATAATGACAAGGCTACCATCCATTAGAGTAACAAAAATCTCGACAAATGACTACCTTCCATTATGACTAGGCTACCATCCATTGGAGTAAAAAATATCTCGACAACAGACCACCTTCCATAATTACATGGCTACCATCCATTGGAGTAACAAAGATCTCGACAACAGACTACCTTCCATAATGACAAGGCTACCATCCATTGGAGAAAGAAAATCTCTACAATAGACTACCTTCCATAATGACAAGGCTACCATCCATTAGAGTAACAAATATCTCGACAATAGACTACCTTCTATAATGACAAGGCTACCATCCATTAAAGTAACAAAAATCTCGACAAAAGACTACCTTCCATTAAGTAAAGTCTACCATCCATTGGAGTAACAAAAATATAGACAATAGACTACCTTCCATAATTACATTGCTACCATCCATTGGAGTAACAAAAATCTCGACAACAGACTACCTTACATAATGACAAGGCTACCATCCATTGAGTAACAAAGATCTCGACAACAAACTACCTTCCATTATGACAAGGCTACCATCCATTGGAGTAAAAAATATCTCGATAACAGACTACCTTCCATAATGACAAGGCTACCATCCATTGGAGTAACAAAAATCTCGACAACAGACTACCTACCATAAAGACAAGGCTACCGTCCATTGAGTAACAAAGATATCGACAACAGACTACCTTCCATAATGACAAGGGTACCATCCATTGGAGTAAAAAAAATCTTGACAAAAGACTACCTTCCATTATGAGATTGCTACCATCCATTGGAGTAACAAAATTCTCGACAATAGACTACCTTCCATAATGACAAGGCTACCATCCATTGGAGTAAAAAAATCTCGACAACAGACTACCTTACATAATGACAAGGCTACCATCCATTGGAGTAAAAAAATCTAGACAACAGACTACCTTCCATAATGACAAGGCTACCATCCATTAGAGTTACAAATATCTTGACAACAGACTACCTTTTATAATGACAAGGCAACCATCCATTAGAGTAAAAAAAATCTCGAGAAAAGACTACCTTCCATAAAGAAAAGTCTACCATCCATTGGAGTAACAAAAATATCGACAATAGACTACCTTCCATAATTACATGGCTCCATCCATTAGAGTAACAAATATCTCGACAATAGACTACCTTCTATAATGACATGGGTACCTTCCATTAAAGTAACAAAAATCTCGACAAAAGACTACCTTCCATTAAGTAAAGTCTACCATCTATTGGAGTAACAAAAATATAGACAATAGACTACCTTCCATAATGACAAGGCTACCATCCATTGGAGTAACAAAAATCTTGATAACAGACTACCTTACATAATGACAAGGCTACCATCCATTGAGTAACAAAGATCTCGACAACAGACTACCTTCCATAATGACAAGGGTACCATCCATTGGAGTAAAAAAAATCTTGACAAAAGACTACCTTCCATAATGACAAGGCTACCATCCATTGAAGTAAAAAAAAATCTCGACAACAGACTAACTTACATAATGGCAAGGCTACCATCCATTGGAGTAAAAAAATCTCGACAACAGACTACCTTCCATAATGACAAGGCTACCATCCATTGAGTAACAAAGATCTCGACAACAGACTACCTTCCATTATCAGAATGCTACCATCCATTGGAGTAACAAAATTCTCGACAACTGACTACCTTCCATAATGACAAGGCTACCATCCATTGGAGTAAAAAAATCTCGACAATAGACTACCTTACATAATGACAAGGCTACCATCCATTGGAGTAAAAAAATCTCGACAACAGACTACCTTCCATAATGACAAGGCTACCATCCATTAGAGTAACAAATATCTCGACAACAGACTACCTTCTATAATGACAAGGCTACCATCCATTAGAGTAACAAAAATCTCGACAAATGACTACCTTCCATTATGACTAGGCTACCATCCATTGGAGTAAAAAATATCTCGACAACAGACCACCTTCCATAATTACATGGCTAACATCCATTGGAGTAACAAAGATCTCGACAACAGACTACCTTCCATAATGACAAGGCTACCATCCATTGGAGAAAGAAAATCTCGACAATAGACTACCTTCCATAATGACAAGGCTACCATCCATTAGAGTAACAAATATCTCGACAATAGACTACCTTCTATAATGACAAGGCTACCATCCATTAAAGTAACAAAAATCTCGACAAAAGACTACCTTCCATTAAGTAAAGTCTACCGTCCATTGGAGTAACAAAAATATAGACAATAGACTACCTTCCATAATTACATTGCTACCATCCATTGGAGTAACAAAAATCTCGACAATAGACTACCTTCCATAATGACAAGGCTACCATCCATTGGAGTAAAAAAATCTCGACAACAGACTACCTTACATAATGACAAGGCTACCATCCATTGGAGTAAAAAAATCCCGACAACAGACTACCTTCCATAATGACAAGGCTACCATCCATTGAGTAACAATGATCTCAACAATAGACTACCTTCCATTAAGACAAGGCTACCATCCATTGAAGTAAAAAAATCTCGACAACAGACTACCTTACATAATGACAAGGCTACCATACATTGGAGTAAAAAATATCTCGACAACAGTCCACCTTCCATAATTACATGGCTACCATCCATTGGAGTAACAAAAATCTCGACAACAGACTACCTTCCATAATGACAAGGCTACCATCCATTGGAGAAAAAAAATCTCGACAATAGACTGCCTTCCATAATGACAAGGCTACCATCCATTAGAGTAACAAATATCTCGACAACACACTACCTTCTATAATGACAAGGCTACCATCCATTAGAGTAACAAATATCTCGACAAAAGACTACCTTCCATAAAGAAAAGTCTACCATCCATTGGAGTAACAAAAATATAGACAATAGACTACCTTCCATAATTACATGGCTACCATCCATTGGAGTAACAAAAATCTCGACAATAGACTACCTTACATAATGACAAGCCTACCATCCATTGAGTAACAAAGATCTCGACAACAGAATACCTTCCATTATGACAAGGCTACCATCCATTGGAGTAAAAAATATCTCGACAACAGACTACCTTCCATAATGACAAGGCTACCATCCATTGGAGTAACAAAAACCTCGACAACAGACTACCTTCCATAAAGACAAGGCTACCATCCATTGAGTAACAAAGATATCGACAACAAACTACCTTCCATAATGACAAGGGTACCATCCACTGGAGTAAAAAAAATGTTGACAAAAGACTACCTTCCATGATGACAATGCTACCATCCATTGAAGTAAAAAAAAATCTCGACAACAGACTACCTTACATAATGGCAAGGCTACCATCCATTGGAGTAAAAAAATCTCGATAACAGACTACCTTCCATAATGACAAGGCTACCATCCATTAGAGTAACAAATATCTCGACAACCGACTACCTTCCATAAAGAAAAGTCTACCATCCATTGGAGTAACAAAAATATCGATAATAGACTACCTTCCATAATTACATGGCTACCATCCATTGGAGTAACAAAAATCTCGACAATAGACTACCTTACATAATGATAAGGCTACCATCCATTGAGTAACAAAGATCTCGACAACAGACTACCTTCCATTATGACAAGGCTACCATCCATTGGAGTAAAAAATATCTCGACAACAGACTACCTTCCATAATGACAAGGCTACCATCCATTGGAGTAACAAAAATCTCGACAACAGACTACCTTCCATAAAGACAAGGCTACCATCCATTGAGTAACAAAGATATCGACAACAGACTACCTTCCATAATGACAAGGCTACCATCCATTGAAGTAAAAAAAAATCTCGACAACAGACTAACTTACATAATGGCAAGGCTACCATCCATTGGAGTAAAAAAATCTCGACAACAGACTACCTTCCATAATGACAAGGCTACCATCCATTGAGTAACAAAGATCTCGACAACAGACTACCTTCCACTAAGACAAGGCTACCATCCATTGAAGTAAAAAAAAATCTCGACAACAGACTACCTTACATAATGACAAGGCTACAATACATTGGAGTAAAAAATATCTCGACAATAGACCACCTTCCATAATTACATGGCTACCGTCCATTGGAGTAACAAAAATCTCGACAACAGACTACCTTCCATAATGACAAGGCTACCATCCATTGGAGAAAAAAATTCTCGACAATAGACTACCTTCCATAATGACAAGGCTAACATCCATTAGTGTAACAAATATCTTGACAACAGACTACCTTCTATAATGACAAGGCTACCATCTATTAGAGTAACAAAAATCTCGACAAAAGACTACCTTCCATAAAGAAAAGTCTACCATCCATTAGAGTAACAAAAATATAGACAATAGACTACCTGCCATAATTACATGGCTACCATCCATTGGAGTAACAAAAATCTCGACAATAGACTACCTTACATAATGACAAGACTACCATCCATTGAGTAACAAAGATCTCGACAACAGACTACCTTCCATTATGACAAGGCTACCATCCATTGGAGTAAAAAATATCTCGACAACAGACTACCTTCCATAATGACAAGGCTACCATCCATTGGAGTAACAAAAATCTCGACAACAGACTACCTTCCATAAAGACAAGGCTACCATCCCTTGAGTAACAAAGATATCGACAACAGACTACCTTCCATAATGACAAGGGTACCATCCATTGGAGTAAAAAAAATCTTGACAAAAGACTACCTTCCATTATGATATTGCTACCATCCATTGGAGTAACAAAATTCTCGACAATAGACTACCTTCCATAATGACAAGGCTACCATCCATTGGAGTAAAAAAATCTCGACAACAGACTACCTTACATAATGACAAGGCTACCATCCATTGAGTAACAAAGATCTCGACAACAGACTACCTTCCGTTATCAGAATGCTACCATCCATTGGAGTAACAAAATTCTCGACAACTGACTACCTTCCATAATGACAAGGCTACCATCCATTGGAGTTATAAAATCTCGACAATAGACTACCTTACATAATGACAAGGCTACCATCCATTGGAGTAAAAAAATCTCGACAACAGACTACCTTCCATAATGACAAGGCTACCATCCATTAGAGTAACAAATATCTCGACAACAGACTACCTTCTATAATGACAAGGCTACCATCCATTAGAGTAACAAAAATCTCGACAAATGACTACCTTCCATTATGACTAGGCTACCATCCATTGGAGTAAAAAATATCTCGACAACAGACCACCTTCCAAATTACATGGCTAACATCCATTGGAGTAACAAAGATCTCGACAACAGACTACCTTCCATAATGACAAGGCTACCATCCATTGGAGAAAGAAAATCTCGACAATAGACTACCTTCCATAATGACAAGGCTACCATCCATTAGAGTAACAAATATCTCGACAATAGACTACCTTCTATAATGACAAGGCTACCATCCATTAAAGTAACAAAAATCTCGACAAAAGACTACCTTCCATTAAGTAAAGTCTACCGTCCATTGGAGTAACAAAAATATAGACAATAGACTACCTTCCATAATTACATTGCTACCATCCATTGGAGTAACAAAAATCTCGACAATAGACTACCTTACATAATGACAAGGCTACCATCCATTGAGTAACAAAAATCTCGACAACAAACTACCTTCCATTATGACAAGGCTACCATCCATTGGAGTAAAAAATATCTCGATAACAGACTACCTTCCATAATGACAAGGCTACCATCCATTGGAGTAACAAAAATCTCGACAACAGACTTCCTACCATAATGACAAGGCTACCATCCATTGAAGTAAAAAAAAATCTCGACAACAGACTAACTTACATAATGGCAGGGCTACCATCCATTGGAGTAAAAAAATATCGACAACAGACTACCTTCCATAATGACAAGGCTACCATCCATTGAGTAACAAAGATCTCGACAACAGACTACCTTCCATTATGACAATGCTACCATCCATTTGAGTAACAAAATTCTCGACAACAAACTACCTTCCATAATGACAAGGCTACCATCCATTGGAGTAAAAAAATCTCGACAACAGACTACCTTACATAATGACAAGGCTACCATCCATTGGAGTAAAAAAATCCCGACAACAGACTACCTTCCATAATGACAAGGCTACCATCCATTGAGGAACAATGATCTCAACAATAGACTACCTTCCATTAAGACAAGGCTACCATCCATTGAAGTAAAAAAATCTCGACAACAGACTACCTTACATAATGACAAGGCTACCATACATTGGAGTAAAAAATATCTCGACAACAGTCCACCTTCCATAATTACATGGCTACCATCCATTGGAGTAACAAAAATCTCGACAACAGACTACCTTCCATAATGACAAGGCTACCATCCATTGGAGAAAAAAAATCTCGACAATAGACTGCCTTCCATAATGACAAGGCTACCATCCATTAGAGTAACAAATATCTCGACAACACACTACCTTCTATAATGACAAGGCTACCATCCATTAGAGTAACAAATATCTCGACAAAAGACTACCTTCCATAAAGAAAAGTCTACCATCCATTGGAGTAACAAAAATATAGACAATAGACTACCTTCCATAATTACATGGCTACCATCCATTGGAGTAACAAAAATCTCGACAATAGACTACCTTACATAATGACAAGGCTACCATCCATTGAGTAACAAAGATCTCGACAACAAACTACCTTCCATTATGACAAGGCTACCATCCATTGGAGTAAAAAATATCTCGACAACAGACTACCTTCCATAATGACAAGGCTACCATCCATTGGAGTAACAAAAACCTCTACAACAGACTACCTTCCATAAAGACAAGGCTACCATCCATTGAGTAACAAAGATATCGACAACAAACTACCTTCCATAATGACAAGGGTACCATCCACTGGAGTAAAAAAAATGTTGACAAAAGACTACCTTCCATGATGACAATGCTACCATCCATTGAAGTAAAAAAAAATCTCGACAACAGACTACCTTACATAATGGCAAGGCTACCATCCATTGGAGTAAAAAAATCTCGATAACAGACTACCTTCCATAATGACAAGGCTACCATCCATTAGAGTAACAAATATCTCGACAACCGACTACCTTCCATAAAGAAAAGTCTACCATCCATTGGAGTAACAAAAATATCCATAATAGACTACCTTCCATAATTACATGGCTACCATCCATTGGAGTAACAAAAATCTCGACAATAGACTACCTTACATAATGATAAGGCTACCATCCATTGAGTAACAAAGATCTCGACAATAGACTACCTTCCATTATGACAAGGCTACCATCCATTGGAGTAAAAAATATCTCGACAACAGACTACCTTCCATAATGACAAGGCTACCATCCATTGGAGTAACAAAAATCTCGACAACAGACTACCTTCCATAAAGACAAGGCTACCATCCATTGAGTAACAAAGATATCGACAACAGACTACCTTCCATAATAACAAGGCTACCATCCATTGAAGTAAAAAAAAATCTCGACAACAGACTAACTTACATAATGGCAAGGCTACCATCCATTGGAGTAAAAAAATCTCGACAACAGACTACCTTCCATAATGACAAGGCTACCATCCATTGAGTAACAAAGATCTCGACAACAGACTACCTTCCACTAAGACAAGGCTACCATCCATTGAAGTAAAAAAAAATCTCGACAACAGACTACCTTACATAATGACAAGGCTACAATACATTGGAGTAAAAAATATCTCGACAATAGACCACCTTCCATAATTACATGGCTACCGTCCATTGGAGTAACAAAAATCTCGACAACAGACTACCTTCCATAATGACAAGGCTACCATCCATTGGAGAAAAAAATTCTCGACAATAGACTACCTTCCATAATGACAAGGCTAACATCCATTAGTGTAACAAATATCTTGACAACAGACTACCTTCTATAATGACAAGGCTACCATCTATTAGAGTAACAAAAATCTCGACAAAAGACTACCTTCCATAAAGAAAAGTCTACCATCCATTAGAGTAACAAAAATATAGACAATAGACTACCTGCCATAATTACATGGCTACCATCCATTGGAGTAACAAAAATCTCGACAACAGACTACCTTACATAATGACAAGACTACCATCCATTGAGTAACAAAGATCTCGACAACAGACTACCTTCCATTATGACAAGGCTACCATCCATTGGAGTAAAAAATATCTCGACAACAGACTACCTTCCATAATGACAAGGCTACCATCCATTGGAGTAACAAAAATCTCGACAACAGACTACCTTCCATAAAGACAAGGCTACCATCCCTTGAGTAACAAAGATATCGACAACAGACTACCTTCCATAATGACAAGGGTACCATCCATTGGAGTAAAAAAAAATCTCGACAACAGACTACCTTACATAATGGTAAGGCTACCATCCATTGGAGTAAAAAAATCTCGACAACAGACTACCGTCCATAATGACAAGACTACCATCCATTGAGTAACAAAGATCTCGACAACAGACTACCTTCCATTATGACAATGCTACCATCCATTGGAGTAACAAAATTCTCGACAACAGACTACCTTCCATAATGACAAGGCTACCATCCATTAGATTAAATAAATCTCGACAACAGACTACCTTACATAATGACAAGGCTACCATCCATTGGAGTAAAAAAATCTCGACAATAGACTACCTTCCATAATGACAAGGCTACCATCCATTAGAGTAACAAATATCTCGACAACAGACTACATTCTGTAATGACAAGGCTACCATCCATTGGAGTAACAAAAATCTCGACAAATGACTACCTTCCATTATGACTAGGCTACCATCCATTGGAGTAAAAAATATCTCGACAACAGACCACCTTCAATAATTACATGGCTACCATCCATTGGAGTAACAAAGATCTCGACAACAGACTACCTTCCATAATGACAAGGCTACCATCCATTGGAGTAACAAAAATCTCGACAACAGACTACCTTCCATAATGACAAGGCTACCATCCATTAGAGTAACAAATATCTCGACAATAGACTACCTTCTATAATGACAAGGCTACCATCCATTAGAGTAACAAAAATCTTTACAAAAGACTACCTTCCATTAAGAAAAGTCTACCATCCATTGGAGTAACAAAAATATAGACAATAGACTACCTTCCATAATTACATGGCTACCATCCATTGGAGTAACAAAAATCTCGACAACAGACTACCTTACATAATGACAAGGCTACCATCCATTGAGTAACAAAGATCTCGACAACAGACTACCTTCCATTATGACAAGGCTACCATTTATTGGAGTAAAAAATATCTCGACAACAGACTACCTTCCATTAAGACAAGGCTACCATCCATTGGAGTAACAAAAATCTCGACAACAAACTACCTTCCATAAAGATAAGGCTTCCATCCATTGAGTAAGAAAAGATATCGACAACAAACTTCCTTCTATAATGACAAGGGTACCATCCATTGGAGTAAAAAAAATCTTGACAAAATACTACCTTCCATAATGACAAGGCTACCATCCATTGAAGTAACAAAAAATCTCGACAACAGACTACCTTACATAATGGCACGGCTACCATCCATTGGAGTAAAAAAATCTCGACAACATACTACCTTACATAATGACAAGGCTACCATCCATTGGAGTAAAAAAATCTCGACAACAGACTACCTTCCATAATGACAAGGCTACCATCCATTGAGTAACAAAGATCTCGACAACAGACTACCTTCCATTAAGACAAGGCTACCATCCATTGAAGTAAAAAAAAATCTCGACAACAGACTACCTTCCATTATGACTACGCTACCATCCATTGGAGTAAAAAATATCTCGACAACAGACCACCTTCCATAATTACATGGCTACCATCCATTGGAGTAACAAAGATCTCGACAACAGACTACCTTCCATAATGACAAGGCTACCATCCATTGGAGAAAAAAAATCTCGACAATAGACTACCTTCCATAATGACAAGGCTACCATCCATTAGAGTAACAAATATCTCGACAATAGACTACCTTCTATAATGACAAGGCTACCATCCATTAGAGTAACAAAAATCTCGACAAAAGACTACCTTCAATTAAGAAAAGTCTACCATCCATTGAGTAACAAAGATCTCGACAACAGACTACCTTCCATTATGACAAGGCTACCATCCGTTGGATTAAAAAGTGTCTCGACAACAGACTACCTTCCATAATGACAAGGCTACCATCCATTGGAGTAACAAAAATCTCGACAACAGACTACCTTCCATAAAGATAAGGCTACCATCCATTGAGTAAGAAAAGATATCGACAACAAACTACCTTTCATAATGACAAGGGTACCATCCATTGGAGTAAAAAAAATCTTGACAAAAGACTACCTTCCATAATGACAAGCATACCATCCATAGAAGTAAAAAAAAATCTCGACAACAGACTACCTTACATAATGGCAAGGCTACCATCCATTGGAGTAAAAGAATCTCGACAACAGACTACCTTCCATAATGACAAGGCTACCATCCATTGAGTAACAAAGATCTCGACAACAGACTACCTTCCATTATGACAATGCTACCATCCATTGGAGTAACAAAATTCTCAACAACAGACTACCTTCCATAATGACAAGGCTACCATCCATTGGAGTAAAAAAATCTCGACAACAGACTACCTTACATAATGACAAGGCTACCATCCATTGGTGTAAAAAAATCTTGACAACAGACTATCTTCCATAATGACAAGGCTACCATCCATTGAGTAACAAAGATCTCAACAACATACTACTTTCCATTATGACAAGTCTACCATCCATTGGAGTAAAACAATTCTCAATAACAGACCACCTTCCATAATGACAAGGCTACCATCCATTAGAATAAAAAATTATCGCCAATAGACTACCTTCCATAAAGACAAGGCTACCATCCATTGAGTAACAAAGATCTCGACAACAAAATCCCTTCCATTATGACAAGGCTACCATCCATTGGAGTAAAAAATATCTTGACAACAGACTACCTTCCATAATGAGAAGTCTACCATCCATTGGAGTAAAAAAAATCTCGACAACAGACTACCTTCTATAAAGACAAGGCTACCATCCATTAAGTAACAAAGATATCGACAACAAACTACCTTCTATAATGACAAGGGTATCATCCATTGGAGTAAAAAAAATATTGACAAGAGACTACCTTCCATAATGACAAGGCTACCATCCGTTGAAGTAAAAAAAAAATCTCGATAACAGACTACCTTACATAATGACAAGGCTACCATCCATTGGAGTAAAAATATCGCGACAATAGACTACCTTCCATAATGACAAGACTACCATCCATTGAGTAACAAAGATCTGGACAATAGACTACCTTCCATAAAGACAAGGGTTCCATCCATTGAAGTAAAAAAAATCTCGACAACAGACTACCTTACATAATGACAAGATTACCATTCATTGGAGTAAAAAAATCTCGACTACAGACTACCTTCCATAATGACAAGGCTACCATCCATTGAGTAACAAAGATATCGAAAACATACTACCTTTCATTATGACAAGGCTACCATCCATTGGAGTAAAAAAATTCTCGACAACAGACTACCTTCCATAATGTCAAGGCTACCATCCATTGGAGTAAAAAAATCTCGACAACAGACTACCTTCGATAATGAGAAGGCTACCATCCATTTAGTAACAAAGATCTCGACAACAGACTACCTTCCATTATGACAAGGCTACCATCCATTGGAGTAAAAAATATCTCGACAACAGGCCACTTTCCATAATTACATGGCTACCATCCATTGGAGTAACAAAAATCTCGACAACAAACTACCTTCCATAATGACAAGGCTACAATCCATTGGAGTAAAAAAATCTCGACAACAGACTACCTTACATAATGACAAGGCTACCATCCATTGAGTAACAAAGATATCGACAACAAACTACCTTCTATAATGACAAGGGTATTATCCATTGGAGTAAAAAAAATATTGTCAACAGACTACCTTCCATAATGACAAGGCTACCATCCATTGAAGTAAAAAAAATCTCGACAACAGACTACCTTACATAATGACAAGGCTACCATCCATTGGAGTAAAAAAATCTGGACAATAGACTACCTTCCATAATGACAAGGCTACCATCCATTGAGTAACAAAGATCTGGACAACAGACTACCTTCCATAATGACAAGGGTACCATCCATTGGACTAAAATAAAGCTTGACAACAGACTACCTTCCATAAAGACAAGGGTTCCATCCATTGAAGTAAAAAAAATCTCGACAATAGACTACCTTACATAATGACAAGATTACCATTCATTGGAGTAAAAAAATCTCGACTACAGACTACCTTCCATAATGACAAGGCTACCATCCATTGAGTAAAAAAAATATCGACAACAGACTACCTTCCATTATGACAAGGCTACCATCCATTGGAGTAACAAAATTCTCCACAACAGACTACCTTCCATAATGTCAAGGCTACCATCCATTGGAGTAAAAAAATCTCGACAACAAACTACCTTCCATAATGACAAGGCTACCATCCATTTAGTAACAAAGATCTCGACAACAGAATACCTTCCATTATGACAAGGCTACCATCCATTGGAGTAAAAAAAAACTCGACAATAGACCACTTTCCATAATTACATGGCTACCATCCATTGGAGTAACAAAAATCTCGACAACAGACTACCTTCCATAATGACAAGGCTACCATCCATTGGAGTAAAAAAATCTCGACAACAGACTACCTTACATAATGACAAGGCTACCATCCATTGGAGTAAAAAATTCTGTGCAACAGACTACCTTCCATAATGACAAGGCTACCATCCATTGAGTAACAAAGATCTCGACAACAGACTACCTTCCATTATGACAATGCTACCATCCATTGGAGTAACAAAATTCTCAACAACAGACTACCTTCCATAATGACAAGGCTACCATCCATTGGAGTAAAAAAATCTCGACAACAGACTACCTTACGTAATGACAAGGCTACCATCCATTGGTGTAAAAAAATCTTGACAACAGACTATCTTCCATAATGACAAGGCTACCATCCATTGAGTAACAAAGATCTCAACAACATACTACCTTCCATTATGACAAGTCTACCATCCATTGGAGTAAAACAATTCTCAACAACAGACCACCTTCCATAATGACAAGGCTACCATCCATTAGAATAAAAAATTATCGCCAACAGACTACCTTCCATAATGACAAGGCTACCATCCATTGAGTAACAAAGATCTCGACAACAGAATCCCTTCCATTATGACAAGGCTACCATCCATTGGAGTAAAAAATATCTTGACAACAGACTACCTTCCATAATGACAAGTCTACCATCCATTGGAGTAAAAAAAATCTCGACAACAGACTACCTTCCATAAAGACAAGGCTACCATCCATTAAGTAACAAAGATATCGACAACAAACTACCTTCTATAATGACAAGGGTATCATCCATTGGAGTAAAAAAAATATTGACAACAGACTACCTTCAATAATGACAAGGCTACCATCCATTAAAGTAAAAAAAAATCTCGACAACAGACTACCTTACATAATGACAAGGCTACCATCCATTGGAGTAAAAATATCGCGACAATAGACTACCTTCCATAATGACAAGGCTACCATCCATTGAGTAACCAACATCTGGACAACAGACTACCTTCCATAAAGACAAGGGTTCCATCCATTGAAGTAAAAAAAATCTTGACAACAGACTACCTTACATAATGACAAGATTACCATTCATTGGAGTAAAAAAATCTCGACTACAGACTACCTTCCATAATGACAAGGCTACCATCCATTGAGTAACAAAGATATCGACAACAGACTACCTTCCATTATGACAAGGCTACCATCCATTGGAGTAAAAAAATTCTCGACAACAGACTACCTTCCATAATGTCAAGGCTACTATCCATTGGAGTAAAAATATCTCGACAACAGACTACCTTCGATAATGAGAAAGCTACCATCCATTTAGTAACAAAGATCTCGACAATAGACTACCTTCCATTATGACAAGGCTACCATCCATTAGAGTAAAAAATATCTCGACAACAGACCACTTTCCATAATTACATGGCTACCATCCATTGGAGTAACAAAAATCTCGACAACAAACTACCTTCCATAATGACAAGGCTACCATCCATTAGAGTAAAAAAATCTCGACAACAGACTACCTTACATAATGACAAGGCTACCATCCATTGAGTAACAAAGATATCGATAACAAACTACCTTCTATAATGACAAGGGTATTATCCATTGGAGTAAAAAAAATATTGACAACAGACTACCTTCCATAATGACAAGGCTACCATCCATTGAAGTAAAAAAAAATCTCGACAACAGACTACCTTACATAATGACAAGGGTACCATCCATTGGAGTAAAAAAATCTCGACAATAGACTACCTTCAATAATGACAAGGCTACCATCCATTGAGTAAGAAAGATCTGGACAACAGACTACCTTCCATAATGACAAGGGTACCATCCATTGGAGTAAAATAAATCTTGACAACAGACTACCTTCCATAAAGACAAGGGTTCCATCCATTGAAGTAAAAAAAAATCTCGACAATAGACTACCTTACATAATGACAAGATTACCATTCATTGGAGTAAAAAGATCTCGACTACAGACTACCTTCCATAATGACAAGGCTACCATCCATTGAGTAACAAAGATATCGACAACAGACTACCTTCCATTAAGACAAGGCTACCATCCATTGGGGTAACAAAATTCTCCACAACAGACTACCTTCCATAATGTCAAGGCTACCATCCATTGGAGTAAAAAAATCTCAACAACAAACTACCTTCCATAATGACAAGGCTACCATCCATTAGTAACAAAGATCTCGACAACAGAATACCTTCCATTATGACAAGGCTACCATCCATTGGAGTAAAAAAAAACTCGACAATAGACCACTTTCCATAATTACTTGGCTACCATCCATTGGAGTAACAAAAATCTCGACAACAGACTACCTTCCATAATGACAAGGCTACCATCCATTGGAGTAAAAAAATCTCGAAAACAGACTACCTTACATAATGACAAGGCAACCATCCATTGGAGTAAAAAATTCTCGGCAACAGACTACCTTCCATAATGACAAGGCTACCATCCATTGGAGTAAAAAAAAATCTCGACAACAAACTACCTTACATAATGACAAGGCTACCATCGATTGGAGTAAAAAAATCTCGACAACAGACTACCTACCATAATGACAAGGCTACCATCCATTGGAGAAATAAAATCTCGACAATAGACTACCTTCCATAATGACAAGGCTACCATCCATTAGAGTAACAAATATCTCGACAACAGACTACCTTTTATAATGACAAGGCTACCATCCATTAGAGTAACAAAAATCTCGACAAAATACTACCTTCCATTAAGAAAAGTCTACTATCCATTGGAGTAACAAAAATATAGACAATAGAATACCTTCCAAAATTACATGGCTACCATCCATTGGAGTAACAAAAATCTCGACAACAGACTACCTACATAATGACAAGGCTACCATCCATTGAGTAACAAATATCTCGACAACAGACTACCTTCCATTATGACAAGGCTACCATCCGTTGGAGTAAAAAATATCTTGACAACAGACTACCTTCCATAATGACAAGTCTACCATCCATTGGATTAACAAAAAATCTCGACAACAGACTACCTTCCATAAAGACAAGGCTACCATCCATTGAGTAACAAAAATGTCGACAACAGACTACCTTCCATAATGATAAGGGTATCATCCATTGGAGTAAAAAAAATATTGACAACAGACTACCTTCCATAATGACAAGGCTACCATCCATTAAAGTAAAAAAAAATCTCGACAACAGACTACCTTACATAATGACAAGGCTACCATCCATTGGAGTAAAAAAATGTCGACAATAGACTACCTTCCATAATGACAAGGCAACTATCCATTGAGTAACAAAGATCTCGACAACAGACTACCTTACATAATGACAAGGCTACCATTCATTGGAGTAAAAAAATCTCGACTACAGACTACCTTCCATAATGACAAGGCTACCATCCATTGAGTAACAAAGATCTCGACAACAGACTATCTTCCATTATGACAAGGCTACCATCCATTGGAGTAACAAAAATCTCGACAACAGACTACCTTCCATAATGTCAAGGCTACCATCCATAGGAGTAAAAAAATTTCGACAACAGACTACCTTCCATAATGACTAGGCTACCATCCATTGAGTAACAAAGATCTCGACAACAGACTACCTTCCATTATGACAAGGCTACCATCCATTGGAGTAAAAAATATCTCGACAATAGACCACCTTCCATAATTTCATGGCTACCATCCATTGGAGTAACAAAAATCTCGACAATAGACTACCTTCCATAATGACAAGGCTACCATCCATTGGAGTAAAAAAATCTCGACAACAGACTACCTTACATAATGACAAGGCTACCATCCATTGGAGTAAAAAATTCTCGACAACAGACTACCTTCCATAATGACAAGGCTACCATCCATTGGAGTAAAAAAAAAACTCGACAGCAGACTACCTTATATAATGACAAGGCTACCATCCATTGGAGTAAAAAAATATCGACAACAGACTACCTTCCATAATGACAAGGCTACCATCCATTGAGTAACAAAGATCTCGACAACAGACTACCTTCCATAATGACAAGGGTACCATCCATTAGAGTAAAAAAATTCTCGACAATAGACTACCTTCAATAATGACAAGGCTACCATCCATTGAAGTAAAAAAAATCTCGACAATAGACTACCTTACATAATGACAAGGCTACCATCCGTTGGAGTAAAAAAATCTCGACTACAGACTACCTTCCATAATGACAAGGCTACCATCCATTGAGTAACAAAGATCTCGACAACAGACTACCTTCCATTATGACAAGTCTACCATCCATTGGAGTAACAAAATTCTCGACAATAGACTACCTTCCATAATGTCAAGGCTACCATCCATTGGAGTAAAAAAATATCGACAACAGACTACCTTCCATAATGACAAGGCTACCATCCATTGAGTAACAAAGATCTCGACAACAGACTACCTTCCATTAAGACAAGGCTACCATCCATTGAAGTAAAAAAAATCTCGACAACAGACTACCTTACATAATGACAAGGCTACCATCCATTGGAGTAAAAAAATCTCGACAACAGACTACCTTCCATAATAACAAGGCTACCATCCATTGAGTAACAAAGATCTCGACAACAGACTACCTTCCATTATGACAAGGCTACCATCCATTGGAGTAAAAAAATTCTCGACAACAGACTACCTTCCATAATGACAAGGCTACCATCCATTAGAATAAAAAAATATCGACGACAGACTACCTTCCATAATGATAAGGCTTCAATCCATTGAGTAACAAAGATCTCGACAACAGAATCCCTTCCATTATGACAAGGCTACCATCCACTGGAGTAAAAAATATCATGACAACAAACTACCTTCCATAATAACAAGGCTACCCTCCATTGGAGAAACAAAAATCTCGACAACGGACTACCTTCCATAAAGACAAGGCGACCATCCACTGAGTAACAAAGATATCGACAACAGACTACCTTCCATAATGACAAGGGTATCATCCATTGGAGTAAAAAAATTCTTGACAACAGACTACCTTCCAAAATGACAAGGCTACCATCCAATGAAGTAAAAAAAAACCTCGACAACAGACTACCTTACATAATGGCAAGGCTACCATACATTGGAGTAAAAAAATCTCGACAATAGACTACCTTCCATAATGACAAGGCTACCATCCATTGAGTAACAAAGATCTCGACAACAGACTACCTTCCATTATGACAATGCTACCATCCATTGGAGTAACAAAATTCTCGACAACAGACTACCTTCCATAATGACAAGGCTACCATCCATTGGAGTAAAAAAATCTCGACAACAGACTACCTTACATAATGACAAGGCATACCATCCATTGGAGTAAAAAAATATCGACAACAGACTACCTTCCATAATGACAAGGCTACCATCCATTGAGTAACAAAGATCTCGACAACAGACTACCTTCCATAATGACAAGGGTACCATCCATTAGAGTAAAAAAATTCTCGACAATAGACTACCTTCAATAATGACAAGGCTACCATCCATTGAAGTAAAAAAAAATCTCGACAATAGACTACCTTACATAATGACAAGGCTACCATCCGTTGGAGTAAAAAAATCTCGACTACAGACTACCTTCCATAATGACAAGGCTACCATCCATTGAGTAACAAAGATCTCGACAACAGACTACCTTCCATTATGACAAGTCTACCATCCATTGGAGTAACAAAATTCTCGACAACAGACTACCTTCCATAATGTCAAGGCTACCATCCATTGGAGTAAAAAAATATCGACAACAGACTACCTTCCATAATGACAAGGCTACCATCCATTGAGTAACAAAGATCTCGACAACAGACTACCTTCCATTAAGACAAGGCTACCATCCATTGAAGTAAAAAAAATCTCGACAACAGACTACCTTACATAATGACAAGGCTACCATCCATTGGAGTAAAAAAATCTCGACAACAGACTACCTTCCATAATAACAAGGCTACCATCCATTGAGTAACAAAGATCTCGACAACAGACTACCTTCCAATATGACAAGGCTACCATCCATTGGAGTAAAAAAATTCTCGACAACAGACTACCTTCCATAATGACAAGGCTACCATCCATTAGAATAAAAAAATATCGACAACAGACTACCTTCCATAATGATAAGGCTACAATCCATTGAGTAACAAAGATCTCGACAAAAGAATCCCTTCCATTATGACAAGGCTACCATCCACTGGAGTAAAAAATATCATGACAACAAACTACCTTCCATAATAACAAGGCTACCCTCCATTGGAGAAACAAAAATCTCGACAACGGACTACCTTCCATAAAGACAAGGCGACCATCCACTGAGTAACAAAGATATCGACAACATACTACCTTCCATAATGACAAGGGTATCATCCATTGGAGTAAAAAAATCTCGACAACAGACTACCTTACATAATGACAAGGCATACCATCCATTGGAGTAAAAAAATATCGACAACAGACTACCTTCCATAATGACAAGGCTACCATCCATTGAGTAACAAAGATCTCGACAACAGACTACCTTCCATAATGACAAGGGTACCATCCATTAGAGTAAAAAAATTCTCGACAATAGACTACCTTCAATAATGACAAGGCTACCATCCATTGAAGTAAAAAAAAATCTCGACAATAGACTACCTTACATAATGACAAGGCTACCATCCGTTGGAGTAAAAAAATCTCGACTACAGACTACCTTCCATAATGACAAGGCTACCATCCATTGAGTAACAAAGATCTCGACAACAGACTACCTTACATAATGGCAAGGCTACCATCCATTGGAGTAAAAAAATCTCGACAATAGACTACCTTCCATAATGACAAGGCTACCATCCATTGAGTAACAAAGATCTCGACAACAGACTACCTTCCATTATGACAATGCTACCATCCATTGGAGTAACAAAATTCTCGACAACAGACTACCTTCCATAATAACAAGGCTACCATCCATTGGAGTAAAAAAATCTCGACAACAGACTACCTTACATAATGACAAGGCATACCATCCATTGGAGTAAAAAAATCTCGACAACAGACTATCTTCCATAATTACAAGGCTACCATCCATTGAGTAACAAAGATCTCGACAACAGACTACTTTCCATTATAACAAGGCTACCATCCATTGGAGCAAAAAAATTCTCGACAATAGACTACCTTCCATAATGATAAGGCTACCATCCATTAGAATAAAAAAATATCGACAACAGACTACCTTCCATAATGACAAGGCTACCATCCATTGAGTAACAAAGATCTCGACAACAGAATCCCTTCCATTATGACATGGCTACCATCCATTGGAGTAAAAAATATCTTGACAACAGACTACCTTCCATAATGACAAGTCTACCATCCATTGGAGTAACAAAATTCTCGACAACAGACTACCTTCCATAAAGACAAGGCTACCATCCATTGAGTAACAAAGATCTCGACAATAGACTACCTTCCATAATGACAAGGGTACCATCCATTGGAGTAAAAAAAATTTTGACAACAGACTACCTTCCATAATGACAAGGCTACCATCCATTGGAGTAAAAAATATCTCGACAATAGACCACCTTCCATAATTACATGGCTACCATCCTTTGGAGTAACAAAAATCTCGACAACAGACTACCTTCCATAATGACAAGGCTACCATCCATTGGAGTAAAAAAATCTCGACAACAAACTACATTACATAATTACAAGGCTACCATCCATTGGAGTAAAAAATTCTCGACAACAGACTACCTTCCATAATGACAAGGCTACCATCCATTGTAGTAAAAACAAATCTCGACAACAGACTACCTTACATAATGACAAGGGTACCATCCATTGGAGTAAAAAAATTCTTGACAACAGACTACCTTCAATAATGACAAGGCTACCATCCATTGAAGTAAAAAAAAATCTCGACAACAGACTACCTTCCATAATGACAAGGCTACCATCCATTGAAGTAAAAAAAAATCTCGACAACAGACTACCTTACATAATGGTAAGGCTACCATCCATTGGAGTAAAAAAATCTCGACAACAGACTACCTTCCATAATGACAAGGCTACCATCCATTGAGTAACAAAGATCTCGACAACAGACTACCTTCTATTATGACAATGCTACCATCCATTGGAGTAACAAAATTCTCGACAACAGACTACCTTACATAATGACAAGGCTACCATCCATTGGAGTAAAAAAATCTCGACAACAGACTACCTTCCATAATGACAAGGTTACCATCCATTGAGTAACAAAGATCTCGACAACAGACTACCTTCCATTATGACAAGGCTACCATCCATTGGAGTAAAAAATATCTCGACAACAGACCACCTTCGATAATTACATGGCTACCATCCATTGGAGTAACAAAAATCTCGACAACAGACTACCTTCCATAATGACAAGGCTACCATCCATTGGAGTAAAAAAATCTCGACAACAGACTACCTTACATAATGACAAGGCTACCATCCATTGGAGTAAAAAATTCTCGACAACAGACTACCTTCCATAATGACAAGGCTACCATCCATTGGAGTAAAAAAAAAACTCGACAGCATACTACCTTATATAATGACAAGGCTACCATCCATTGGAGTAAAAAAATATCGACAACAGACTACCTTCCATAATGACAAGGCTACCATCCATTGAGTAACAAAGATCACGACAACAGACTACCTTCCATAATGACAAGGGTACCATCCATTAGAGTAAAAAAATTCTCGACAATAGACTACCTTCAATAATGACAAGGCTACCATCCATTGAAGTAAAAAAAAATCTCGACAATAGACTACCTTACATAATGGCAAGGCTACCATCCATTGGAGTAAAAAAATCTCGACAATAGACTACCTTCCATAATGACAAGGCTACCATCCATTGAGTAACAAAGATCTCGACAACAGACTACCTTCCATTATGACAATGCTACCATCCATTGGAGTAACAAAATTCTCGACAACATACTACCTTCCATAATGACAAGGCTACCATCCATTGGAGTAAAAAAATCTCGACAACAGACTACCTTACATAATGACAAGGCATACCATCCATTGGAGTAAAAAAATCTCGACAACAGACTATCTTCCATAATTACAAGGCTACCATCCATTGAGTAACAAAGATCTCGACAACAGACTACCTTCCATTATGACAAGGCTACCGTCCATTGGAGCAAAAAAATTCTCGACATTAGACTACCTTCCATAATGACAAGGCTACCATCCATTAGAATAAAAAAATATCGACAACAGACTACCTTCCATAATGACAAGGCTACCATCCATTGAGTAACAAAGAACTCGACAACAGAATCCCTTCCATTATGACATGGCTACCATCCATTGGAGTAAAAAATATCTTGACAACAGACTACCTTCCATAATGACAAGTCTACCATCCATTGGAGTAACAAAATTCTCGACAACAGACTACCTTCCATAAAGACAAGGCTACCATCCATTGAGTAACAAAGATCTCGACAATAGACTACCTTCCATAATGACAAGGGTACCATCCATTGGAGTAAAAAAAATTTTGACAACAGACTACCTTCCATAATGACAAGGCTACCATCCATTGAAGTAAAAAAAAATCTCGACAACAGACTACCTTACATAGTGACAAGGCTACCATCCATTGAGTAACAAAGATATCGACAACAGACTACCTTCCATTATGACAAGGCTACCATCCATTGGAGTAACAAAATTCTCGACAACAGACTACCTTCAATAATGTCAAGGCTACCATCCATTGGAGTAAAAAAATATCGACAACAGACTACCTTCCATAATGAGAAGGCTACCATCCATTGAGTAACAAAGATCTCGACAACAGACTACCTTCCATTATGACAAGGCTACCATCCATTGGAGTAAAAAATATCTCGACAACAGACCACCTTCCATAATTACATGGCTACCATCCTTTGGAGTAACAAAAATCTCGACAACAGACTACCTTCCATAATGACAAGGCTACCATCCATTGGAGTAAAAAAATCTCGACAACAAACTACATTACATAATTACAAGGCTACCATCCATTGGTGTAAAAAATTCTCGACAACAGACTACCTTCCATAATGACAAGGCTACCATCCATTGTAGTAAAAACAAATCTCGACAACAGACTACCTTACATAATGACAAGGGTACCATCCATTGGAGTAAAAAAATTCTTGACAATAGACTACCTTCAATAATGACAAGGCTACCATCCATTGAAGTAAAAAAAAATCTCGACAACAGACTACCTTCCATAATGACAAGGCTACCATCCATTGAAGTAAAAAAAAATCTCGACAACAGACTACCTTACATAATGGTAAGGCTACCATCCATTGGAGTAAAAAAATCTCGACAACAGACTACCTTCCATAATGACAAGGCTACCATCCATTGAGTAACAAAGATCTCGACAACAGACTACCTTCTATTATGACAATGCTACCATCCATTGGAGTAACAAAATTCTCGACAACAGACTACCTTACATAATGACAAGGCTACCATCCATTGGAGTAAAAAAATCTCGACAACAGACTACCTTCCATAATGACAAGGTTACCATCCATTGAGTAACAAAGATCTCGACAACAGACTACCTTCCATTATGACAAGGCTACCATCCATTGGAGTAAAAAATATCTCGACAACAGACCACCTTCGATAATTACATGGCTACCATCCATTGGAGTAACAAAAATCTCGACAACAGACTACCTTCCATAATGACAAGGCTACCATCCATTGGAGTTAAAAAATCTCGACAACAGACTACCTTACATAATGACAAGGCTACCATCCATTGGAGTAAAAAATTCTCGACAACAGACTACCTTCCATAATGACAAGGCTACCATCCATTGGAGTAAAAAAAAAACTCGACAGCATACTACCTTATATAATGACAAGGCTACCATCCATTGGAGTAAAAAAATATCGACAACAGACTACCTTCCATTATGACAAGGCTACCATCCATTGAGTAACAAAGATCTCGACAACAGACTACCTTCCATAATGACAAGGGTACCATCCATTAGAGTAAAAAAATTCTCGACAATAGACTACCTTCAATAATGACAAGGCTACCATTCATTGAAGTAAAAAAAAATCTCGACAATAGACTACCTTACATAATGGCAAGGCTACCATCCATTGGAGTAAAAAAATCTCGACAATAGACTACCTTCCATAATGACAAGGCTACCATCCATTGAGTAACAAAGATCTCGACAACAGACTACCTTCCATTATGACAATGCTACCATCCATTGGAGTAACAAAATTCTCGACAACATACTACCTTCCATAATGACAAGGCTACCATCCATTGGAGTAAAAAAATCTCGACAACAGACTACCTTACATAATGACAAGGCATACCATCCATTGGAGTAAAAAAATCTCGACAACAGACTATCTTCCATAATTACAAGGCTACCATCCATTGAGTAACAAAGATCTCGACAACAGACTACCTTCCATTATGACAAGGCTACCATCCATTGGAGCAAAAAAATTCTCGACATTAGACTACCTTCCATAATGACAAGGCTACCATCCATTAGAATAAAAAAATATCGACAACAGACTACCTTCCATAATGACAAGGCTACCATCCATTGAGTAACAAAGATCTCGACAACAGAATCCCTTCCATTATGACATGGCTACCATCCATTGGAGTAAAAAATATCTTGACAACAGACTACCTTCCATAATGACAAGTCTACCATCCATTGGAGTAACAAAATTCTCGACAACAGACTACCTTCCATAAAGACAAGGCTACCATCCATTGAGTAACAAAGATCTCGACAATAGACTACCTTCCATAATGACAAGGGTACCATCCATTGGAGTAAAAAAATTTTGACAACAGACTACCTTCCATAATGACAAGGCTACCATCCATTGAAGTAAAAAAAAATCTCGACAACAGACTACCTTACATAGTGACAAGGCTACCATCCATTGAGTAACAAAGATATCGACAACAGACTACCTTCCATTATGACAAGGCTACCATCCATTGGAGTAACAAAATTCTCGACAACAGACTACCTTCAATAATGTCAAGGCTACCATCCATTGGAGTAAAAAAATATCGACAACAGACTACCTTCCATAATGAGAAGGCTACCATCCATTGAGTAACAAAGATCTCGACAACAGACTACCTTCCATTATGACAAGGCTACCATCCATTGGAGTAAAAAATATCTCGACAACATACCACCTTCCATAATTACATGGCTACCATCCTTTGGAGTAACAAAAATCTCGACAAGAGACTACCTTCCATAATGACAAGGCTACCATCCATTGGAGTAAAAAAATCTCGACAACAAACTACATTACATAATTACAAGGCTACCATCCATTGGAGTAAAAAATTCTCGACAACAGACTACCTTCCATAATGACAAGGGTACCATCCATTGGAGTAAAAAAATTCTTGACAACAGACTACCTTCAATAATGACAAGGCTACCATCCATTGAAGTAAAAAAAAATCTCGACAACAGACTACCTTCCATAATGACAAGGCTACCATCCATTGAAGTAAAAAAAAATCTCGACAACAGACTACCTTACATAATGGTAAGGCTACCATCCATTGGAGTAAAAAAATCTCGACAACAGACTACCTTCCATAATTACAAGGCTACCATCCATTGAGTAACAAAGATCTCGACAACAGACTACCTTCTATTATGACAATGCTACCATCCATTGGAGTAACAAAATTCTCGACAATAGACTACCTTACATAATGATAAGGCTACCATCCATTGGAGTAAAAAAATCTCGACAACAGACTACCTTCCATAATGACAAGGTTACCATCCATTGAGTAACAAAGATCTCGACAACAGACTACCTTCCATTATGACAAGGCTACCATCCATTGGAGTAAAAAATATCTCGACAACAGACCACCTTCCATAATTACATGGCTACCATCCATTGGAGTAACAAAAATCTCGACAACAGACTACCTTCCATAATGACAAGGCTACCATCCATTGGAGTAAAAAAATCTCGACAACAGACTACCTTACATAATGACAAGGCTACCATCCATTGGAGTAAAAAATTCTCGACAACAGACTACCTTCCATAATGACAAGGCTACCATCCATTGGAGTAAAAAAAAAACTCGACAGCAGACTACCTTATATAATGACAAGGCTACCATCCATTGGAATAAAAAAATATCGACAACAGACTACCTTCCATAATGACAAGGCTACCATCCATTGAGTAACAAAGATCTCGACAACAGACTACCTTCCATAATGACAAGGGTACCATCCATTAGAGTAAAAAATTTCTCGACAATAGACTACCTTCAATAATGACAAGGCTACCATCCATTGAAGTAAAAAAAAATCTCGACAATAGACTACCTTACATAATGACAAGGCTACCATCCGTTGGAGTAAAAAAATCTCGACTACAGACTACCTTCCATAATGACAAGGCTACCATCCATTGAGTAACAAAGATATCGACAACAGACTACCTTCCATTATGACAAGTCTACCATCCATTAGAGTAACAAAATTCTCAACAACAGACTACCTTCCATAATGTCAAGGCTACCATCCATTGGAGTAAAAAAATATCGACAACAGACTACCTTCCATAATGACAAGGCTACCATCCATTGAGTAACAAAGATCTCGACAACAGACTACCTTCCATTAAGACAAGGCTACCATCCATTGAAGTAAAAAAAATCTCGACAACAGACTACCTTACATAATGACAAGGCTACCATCCATTGGAGTAAAAAAATCTCGACAACAGACTACCTTCCATAATAACAAGGCTACCATCCATTGAGTAACAAAGATCTCGACAACAGACTACCTTCCATTATGACAAGGCTACCATCCATTGGAGTAAAAAAATTCTCGACAACAGACTACCTTCCATAATGACAATGCTACCATCCATTAGAATAAAAAAATATCGACAACAGACTACCTTAAATAATGATAAGGCTACAATCCATTGAGTAACAAAGATCTCGACAACAGAATCCCTTCCATTATGACAAGGCTACCATCCACTGGAGTAAAAAATATCATGACAACAAACTACCTTCCATAATAACAAGGCTACCCTCCATTGGAGAAACAAAAATCTCGACAACGGACTACCTTCCATAAAGACAAGGCGACCATCCACTGAGTAACAAAGATATCGACAATAGACTAACTTCCATAATGACAAGGGTATCATCCATTGGAGTAAAAAAATTCTTGACAACAGACTACCTTCCAAAATGACAAGGCTACCATCCAATGAAGTAAAAAAAAACCTCGACAATAGACTACCTTACATAATGGCAAGGCTACCATCCATTGGAGTAAAAAATCTCGACAATAGACTACCTTCCATAATGACAAGGCTACCATCCATTGAGTAACAAAGATCTCGACAACAGACTACCTTCCATTATGACAATGCTACCATCCATTGGAGTAACAAAATTCTCGACAACAGACTACCTTCCATAATGACAAGGCTACCATCCATTGGAGTAAAAAAAAACTCGACAGCAGACTACCTTATATAATGACAAGGCTACCATCCATTGGAATAAAAAAATATCGACAACAGACTACCTTCCATAATGACAAGGCTACCATCCATTGAGTAACAAAGATCTCGACAACAGACTACCTTCCATAATGACAAGGGTACCATCCATTAGAGTAAAAAATTTCTCGACAATAGACTACCTTCAATAATGACAAGGCTACCATCCATTGAAGTAAAAAAAAATCTCGACAATAGACTACCTTACATAATGACAAGGCTACCATCCGTTGGAGTAAAAAAATCTCGACTACAAACTACCTTCCATAATGACAAGGCTACCATCCATTGAGTAACAAAGATCTCGACAACAGACTACCTTCCATTATGACAAGTCTACCATCCATTAGAGTAACAAAATTCTCAACAACAGACTACCTTCCATAATGTCAAGGCTACCATCCATTGGAGTAAAAAAATATCGACAACAGACTACCTTCCATAATGACAAGGCTACCATCCATTGAGTAACAAAGATCTCGACAACAGACTACCTTCCATTAAGACAAGGCTACCATCCATTGAAGTAAAAAAAATCTCGACAACAGACTACCTTACATAATGACAAGGCTACCATCCATTGGAGTAAAAAAATCTCGACAACAGACTACCTTCCATAATAACAAGGCTACCATCCATTGAGTAACAAAGATCTCGACAACAGACTACCTTCCATTATGACAAGGCTACCATCCATTGGAGTAAAAAAATTCTCGACAACAGACTACCTTCCATAATGACAAGGCTACCATCCATTAGAATAAAAAAATATCGATAACAGACTACCTTAAATAATGATAAGGCTACAATCCATTGAGTAACAAAGATCTCGACAACAGAATCCCTTCCATTATGACAAGGCTACCATCCACTGGAGTAAAAAATATCATGACAACAAACTACCTTCCATAATAACAAGGCTACCCTCCATTGGAGAAACAAAAATCTCGACAACGGACTACCTTCCATAAAGACAAGGCGACCATCCACTGAGTAACAAAGATATCGACAATAGACTAACTTCCATAATGACAAGGGTATCATCCATTGGAGTAAAAAAATTCTTGACAACACACTACCTTCCAAAATGACAAGGCTACCATCCAATGAAGTAAAAAAAAACCTCGACAATAGACTACCTTACATAATGGCAAGGCTACCATCCATTGGAGTAAAAAATCTCGACAATAGACTACCTTCCATAATGACAAGGCTACCATCCATTGAGTAACAAAGATCTCGACAACAGACTACCTTCCATTATGACAATGCTACCATCCATTGGAGTAACAAAATTCTCGACCACAGACTACCTTCCATAATGACAAGGCTACCATCCATTGGAGTAAAAAAATCTCGACAACAGACTACCTTACATAATGACAAGGCATACCATCCATTGGAGTAAAAAAATCTCGAAAACAGACTATCTTCCATAATTACAAGGCTACCATCCATTGAGTAACAAAGATCTCGACAACAGACTACCTTCCATTATGACAAGGCTACCATCCATTGGAGCAAAAAAATTCTCGACAATAGACTACCTTCCATAATGACAAGGCTACCATCCATTAGAATAAAAAAATATCGACAACAGACTACCTTCCATAATGACAAGGCTACCATCCATTGAGTAACAAAGATCGCGACAACAAAATCCCTTCCATTATGACATGGCTACCATCCATTGGAGTAAAAAATATCTTGACAACAGACTACCTTCCATAATGACAAGTCTACCATCCATTGGAGTAACAAAATTCTCGACTACAGACTACCTTCCATAAAGACAAGGCTACCATCCATTGAGTAACAAAGATCTCGACAATAGACTACCTTCCATAATGACAAGGGTACCATCCATTGGAGTAAAAAAAATTTTGACAACAGACTACCTTCCATAATGACAAGGCTACCAACCATTGAAGTAAAAAAAAATCTCGACAATAGACTACCTTACATAGTGACAAGGCTACCATCCATTGAGTAACAAAGATATCGACAACAGACTACCTTCCATTATGACAAGGCTACCATCCATTGGAGTAACAAAATTATCGACAACAGACTACCTTCAATAATGTCAAGGCTACCATCCATTGGAGTAAAAAAATATCGACAACAGACTACCTTCCATAATGACAAGGCTACCATCCATTGTAGTAAAAACAAATCTCGACAACAGACTAACTTACATAATGACAAGGGTACCATCCATTGGAGTAAAAAAATTCATGACAACAGACTACCTTCAATAATGACAAGGCTACCATCCATTGAAGTAAAAAAAAATCTCGACAACAGACTACCTTCCATAATGACAAGGCTACCATCCATTGAAGTAAAAAAAAATCTCGACAACAGACTACCTTACATAATGGTAAGGCTACCATCCATTGGAGTAAAAAAATCTCGACAACAGACTACCTTACATAATGACAAGGCTACCATCCATTGGAGTAAAAATTCTCGACAACAGACTACCTTCTATAATGACAAGGTTACCATCCATTGGAGTAAAAAAAAATCTCGACAACAGACTACCTTACATAATGACAAGGCTACCATCAATTGGAGTAAAAAAATATCGACAACAGACTACCTTCCATAATGACAAGGCTACCATCCATTGAGTAACAAAGATCTCGGCAACAGACTACCTTCCATAATGACATGGCTACCATCCTTTGGAGTAACAAAAATCTCGACAACAGACTACCTTCCATAATGACAAGGCTACCATCCATTGGAGTAAAAAAATCTCGACCACAAACTACCTTACATAATTACAAGGCTACCATCCATTGGAGTAAAAAATTCTCGACAACAGACTACCTTCCATAATGACAAGGCTACCATCCATTGTAGTAAAAACAAATCTCGACAACAGACTACCTTACATAATGACAAGGGTACCATCCATTGGAGTAAAAAAATTCTTGACAACAGACTACCTTCAATAATGACAAGGCTACCATCCATTGAAGTAAAAAAAAATCTCGACAACAGACTACCTTCCATAATGACAAGGCTACCATCCATTGAAGTAAAAAAAAATCTCGACAACAGACTACCTTACATAATGGTAAGGCTACCATCCATTGGAGTAAAAAAATCTCGACAACAGACTACCTTACATAATGACAAGGCTACCATCCATTGGAGTAAAAAATTCTCGACAACAGACTACCTTCTATAATGTCAAGGCTACCATCCATTGGAGTAAAAAAAAATCTCGACAACATACTACCTTACATAATGACATGGCTACCATCAATTGGAGTAAAAAAATATCGACAACAGACTACGTTCCATAATGACAAGGCTACCATCCATTGAGTAACAAAGATCTCGGCAACAGACTACCTTCCATAATGACAAGGGTACCATCCATTGGAGTAAAAAAATTCTTGACAACAGACTACCTTCAATAATGACAAGGCTACCATCCATGGAATTAAAAAAAAATCTCGACAACAGACTACCTTGCGTAATGGCAAGGCAACCATCCATTGGAGTAAAAAAATCTAGACTACAAACTACCTTCCATAATGACAAGGCTACCATCCATTGAGTAACAAAGATCTCGACAACATACTACCTTCCATTTTGACAAGGCTACCATCCATTGGAGTAACAAAATTCTCTACAACAGACTACCTTCCATAATGTCAAGGCTACCATCCATTGGAATAAAAAAATATTGACAACAGACTATCTTCCATAATGACAAGGCTACCATCCATTGAGTAACAAAGATCTCGACAACAGACTTCCTTCCATTATGACAAGGCTACCATCCATTGGAGTAAAAAAATCTCGACAACAGACTACCTTCCATAATGACAAGGCTACCATCCATTGAGTAACAAAGATCTCGACAACAGACTACCTTCCATTAAGACAAGGCTACCATCCATTGAAGTAAAAAAAAATCTCGACAACAGACTACCTTACATAATGACAAGGCTACCATCCATTGGAGTAAAAAAATCTCGACAACAGACTACCTTCTATAATAACAAGGCTACCATCCATTGAGTAACAAAGATCTCGACAACAGACTACCTTCCATTATGACAAGGCTACCATCCATTGGAGTAAAAAAATTCTCGACAACAGACTACCTTCCATAATGACAAGGCTACCATCCATTAGAATAAAAAAATATCGACAACAGACTACCTTCCATAATGAAAAGGCTACCATCTATTGAGTAACAAAGATCTCGACAACAGAATCCCTTCCATTATGACAAGGCTACCATCCATTGGAGTAAAAAATATCTTGACAACAAACTACCTTCCATAATAACAAGGCTACCCTCCATTGGAGTAACAAAAATCTCGACAACAGACTACCTTCCATAAAGATAAGGCGACCATCCATTGAGTAACAAAGACATCGACAATAGACTACCTTCCATAATGACAGGGGTATCATCCATTGGAGTAAAAAAAATCTTGACAACAGACTACCTTCCAAAATGACAAGGCTACCATCCAATGAAGTAAAAAAAAATCTCGACAATAGACTACCTTACATAATGGCAAGGCTACCATCCATTGGAGTAAAAAAATCTCGACAATAGACTACCTTCCATAATGACAAGGCTACCATCCATTGAGTAACAAAGATCTCGACAACAGACTACCTTCCATTATGACAATGCTACCATCCATTGGAGTAACAAAATTCTCGACAACAGACTACCTTACATAATGACAAGGCTACCATCCATTAGAGTAAAAAAATCTCGACAACAAACTATCTTCCATAATGACAAGGCTACCATCCATTGAGTAACAAAGATCTCGACAACAGACTACCTTCCATTATGACAAGGCTACCATCCATTGGAGTAAAAAAATTCTCGACAATAGACTACCTTCCATAATGACAAGGCTACCATCCATTAGAATAAAAAAATATCGACAACAGACTACCTTCCATAATGACAAGGCTACCATCCATTGAGTATCAAAGATCTCGACATCAGACTACCTTCCATTATGAAAATGCTACCATCCATTGGAGTAACAAAATTCTCGACAACAGACTACCTTACATAATGACAAGGCTACCATCCATTGGAGTAAAAAAATCTCGACAACAAACTACCTTCCATAATGACAAGGCTACCATCCATTGAGTAACAAAGATCTCGACAACAGACTACCTTCCATTATGACAAAGCTACCATCCATTGGAGTAAAAAATATCTCGACAACAGACCACCTTCCATAATTACATGGCTACCATCCATTGGAGTAACAAAAATCTCGACAACAGACTACCTTCCATAATGACAAGGCTACCATCCATTGGAGTTGAAAAATCTCGACAACAGACTACCTTACATAATGACAAGGCTACCATCCATTAGAGTAAAAAATTCTCGACAACAGACTACCTTCTATAATGACAAGGCTACCATTCATTGGAGTAAAAAAAAATCTCGACAACAAACTACCTTACCTAATGAGAAGGCTACCATCCATTGGAGTAAAAAAATATCGACAACAGACTACCTTCCATAATGACAAGGCTACCATCCATTGAGTACCAAAGATCTCGACAACAGACTACCTTCCATAATGACAAGGGTACCATCCATTGGAGTAAAAAAATTCTTGACAATAGACTACCTTCAATAATGACAAGTCTACCATCCATTGAAGTAAAGAAAAATCTCGACAACAGACTACCTTACATAATGACAAGGCAACAATCCATTGGAGTAAAAAAATCTAGACTACAGACTACCTTCTATAATGACAAGGCTACTATCCATTGAGTAACAAAGATCTCGAGAACAGACTACCTTCCATTTTGACAAGGCTACCATCCATTGGAGTAACAAAATTCTCTACAACAGACTACCTTCCATAATGTCAAGGCTACCATCCATTGGAATAAAAAAATATCGACAACAGACTACCTTCCATAATGACAAGGCTACCATCCATTGAGTAAACAAGATCTCGACAACACACTACCTCCCATTATGACAAGGCTACCATCCATTGGAGTAAAAAAATCTCGACAACAGACTACCTTCCATAATGACAAGGCTACCATTCATTGAGTAACAAAAATCTCGACAATAGACTACCTTCCATTAAGAGAAGGCTACCATCCATTGGAGTAAAAAAATCTCGACAACAGACTACCTTCCATAATGACAAGGCTACCATCCATTGAGTAACAAAGATCTCGACAACAGACTACCTTCCATTATGACAAGGCTACCATCCATTGGAGTAAAAAAATTCTCGACAACAGACTACCTTCCATAATGACATGGCTACCATCCATTAGAATAAAAAAATATCGACAAAAGACTACCTTCCATAATGACAAGGCTACCATCCGTTGAGTAACAAAGATCTCGACAACAGAATCCCTTCCATTATGACAAGGCTACCATCCATTGGAGTAAAAAATATCTTGACAATAGACTACCTTCCATAATAACAAGGCTACCCTCCATTGGAGTAACAAAAATCTCGACAACAGACTACCTTCCATAAAGACAAGGCGACCATCCATTGAGTAACAAAGATATCGACAATAGACTACCTTCCATAATGACAAGGGTATCATCCATTGGAGTAAAAAAAATCTTGACAACAGACTACCTTCCAAAATGACAAGGCTACCATCCAATGAAGTAAAAAAAAATCTCGACAATAGACTACCTTACATAATGGCAAGGCTACCATGCATTGGAGTAAAAAAATCTCGACAATAGACTACCTTCCATAATGACAAGGCTACCATCCATTGAGTAACAAAGATCTCGACAACAGACTACCTTCCATTATGACAATGCTACCGTCCATTGGAGTAAAAAAATCTCGACAACAGACTATCTTCCATAATGACAAGGCTACCATCCATTGAGTAACAAAGATCTCGACAACAGACTACCTTCCATTATGACAAGGCTACCATCCATTGGAGTAAAAAAATTCTCGACAATAGACTACCTTCCATAATGACAAGGCTACCATCCATTAGAATAAAAAAATATCGACAATAGACTACCTTCCGTAATGACAAGGCTACCATCCATTGTGTAACAAAGATCTCGACAACAGAATCCCTTCCATTATGACATGCCTACCATCCATTGGAGTAAAAAATATCTTGACAACAGACTACCTTCCATAATGACAAGGCTACCATCCATTGAAGTAAAAAAAAATCTCGACAACAGACTACCTTGCATAATGACACGGCTACCATCCATTGAGTAACAAAGATTTCGACAACAAACTACCTTCCATTATGACAAGGCTACCATCCATTGGAGTAACAAAATTCTCGACAACAGAATACCTTCCATAATGTCAAGGCTACCATCCATTGGAGTAAAAAAATATCGACAACAGACTACCTTCCATAATGACAAGGCTACCATCCATTGAGTAACAAAGATCTCGACAACAGACTACCTTCCATTATGACAAGGCTACCATCCATTGGAGTAAAAAATATCTCGACAACAGACCACCTTCCATAATTACATGGCTACCATCCATTGGAGTAACAAAAATCTCGACAACAGACTACCTTCCATAATGACAAGGCTACCATCCATTGGAGTAAAAAAATCTCGACAACAAACTACCTTACATAATGACAAGGCTACCATCCATTAGAGTAAAAAATTCTCGACAACAGACTACCTTCCATAATGACAAGGCTACCATCCATTGGAGTAAAAACAAATCTCGACAACAGACTACCTTACATAATGACAAGGGTACCATCCATTGGAGTAAAAAAATTCTTGACAACAGACTACCTTCAATAATGACAAGGCTACCATCCATTGAAGTAAAAAAAAATCTCGACAACAGACTACCTTCCATAATGACAAGGCTACCATCCATTGAAGTAAAAAAAAATCTCGACAACAGACTACCTTACATAATGGTAAGGCTACCATCCATTGGAGTAAAAAAATCTCGACAACAGACTACCTTCCATAATGACAAGGCTACCATCCATTGAGTAACAAATATCTCGACAACAGACTACATTCCATTATGACAATGCTACCATCCATTCGAGTAACAAAAATCTCGACAACAGACTACCTGACATAATGACAAAGCTACCATCCATTGGAGTAAAAAATTCTCGACAATAGACTACCTTCCATAATGACAAGGCTACCATCCATTGGAGTAAAAAAAAATCTCGACAATAGACTACCTTACATAATGACAAGGCTACCATCCATTGGAGTAAAAAAATATCGACAACAGACTACCTTCCATAATGACAAGGCTACCATCCATTGAGTAACAAAGATCTCGACAACATACTACCTTCCATAATGACAAGGGTACCATCCATTGGAGTAAAAAAATTCTTGACAACAGACTACCTTCAATAATGACAAGGCTACCATCCATTGAAGTAAAAAAATATCTCGACAATAGACTACCTTGCATAATGACAAGGATACCATCCATTGAGTAACAAAGATATCGACAACAGACTACCTTCCATTATGACAAGGCTACCATCCATTAGAGTAACAAAATTCTCGACAACAGAATACCTTCCATAATGTCAAGGCTACCATCCATTGGAGTAAAAAAATATCGACAACAGACTACCTTCCATAATGTCAAGTCTACCATCCATTGGAGTAAACAAATATCGACAACAGACTACCTTCCATAATGACAAGGCTACCATCCATTGAAGAACAAAGATCTCGACAACAGACTACCTTCCATTATGACAAGGCTACCATCCATTGGAGTAAAAAAACCTCGACAACAGACTACCTTCCATAATGACAAGGCTACCATCCATTGAGTAACAAAAATCTCGACAACAAACTACCTTCCATAAAGACAAGGCTACCATCCATTGAGTAACAAAGATATCGACAACGGAATACCTTCCATAATGACAAGGGTATCATCCATAGGAGTAAAAAAAATCTCGACAACAAACTACCTTTCATAATTACAAGGGTACCATCCATTGGAGTAAAAAAAATATTGACAACAGACTACCTTCCATAATTACAAGGCTACCATCCATTGAAGTAAAAAAAAATCTCGACAACAGACTACCTTACATAATGACAAGGCCACCATCCATTAGGTAACAAAGATATCGACAACATACTACCTTCCATTATGACCAGGCTACCATCCATTGGAGTAACAAAATTCTCGACAACAGACTACCTTCCATAATGTCAAGGCTACCATCCACTGGAGTAAAAAAATCTCGACAACAGACTACCTTCCATAATGACAAGGCTACCATCCATTCAGTAACAAAGATCTCGACAACAGACTACCTTCCATTATGACAAGGCTACCATCCATTTGAGTAAAAAATATCTCGACAACAGACCACCTTCCATAATTACATGGCTACCATCCATTGGAGTAACAAAAAT
The DNA here is from genome assembly GCA_948472305.1 of Vicia faba. Classification (NCBI taxonomy): domain Eukaryota; kingdom Viridiplantae; phylum Streptophyta; class Magnoliopsida; order Fabales; family Fabaceae; genus Vicia; species Vicia faba. The sequence continues at coordinate 746,875,633 of OX451738.1, forward strand.
CTCGACAACAGACTACCTTCCATAATGACAAGGTTACCATCCATTGGAGTAAAAAAAAATCTCGACAACAGACTACCTTACATAATGACAAGGCTACCATCGGTTGGAGTAAAAAAATCTCGACAACAGACTACCTTCCATAATGACAAGGCTACCATCCATTGAGTAACAAAGATCTCGACAACAGACTACCTTCCATAATGACAAGGCTACCATCCATTGAGTAAAAAAATTCTTGACAATAGACTACCTTCCACAATGACAAGGCTACCATCCATTGAGTAAAAAATATCTCGACAACAGACCACCTTCCATAATTACATGGCTACCATCCATTGGAGTAACAAAAATCTCGACAACAGACTACCTTCCATAATGACAAGGTTACCATCCATTGGAGTAAAAAAAAATCTCGACAACAGACTACCTTACATAATGACAAGGAAACAATCCATTGGAGTAAAAAAATGTAGACTACAGACTACCTTCCATAATGACAAGACTACAATCCATTGAGTAACAAAGATCTCGACAACAGACTACCTTCCATTTTGACAAGGCTACCATCCATTGGAGTAACAAAATTCTCTACAACAGACTACCTTCCATAATGTCAAGGCTACCATCCATTGGAATAAAAAAATATCGACAACAGACTACCTTCCATAATGACAAGGCTACCATCCATTGAGTAAAAAAGATATCGACAACAGACTACCTTCCATAATGACAAGGCTACCATCCATTGGAGTAATAAAAATCTCGACAACAGACTACCTTCCATTAAGACAAGGCTACCATCCATTGAGTAACAAAGATCTCGACAACAGACTACCTTCCATTATGACAAGGCTACCATCCATTGAGTAACAAAGATCTCGACAAAAGACTACCTTCCATAATGACAAGGCTACCATCCATTGGAGTAACAAAGATCTCGACAAAAGACTACCTTCCATAATGACAATGCTACCATCCATTGAGTAAAAAAGATCTCGACTACAGACTACCTTCCATAATGACAAGGCTACCATCCATTGGAATAAAAAAATATCGACAACAGACTACCTTCCATAATGACAAGGCTACCATCCATTGAGTAGCAAAGATCTCGACAACAGAATCCCTTCCATTATGACAAGGCTACCATCCATTGGAGTAAAAAATATCTTGACAATAGACTACCTTCCATAATAACAAGGCTAGCCTCCATTGGAGTAACAAAAATCTCGACAACAGACTACCTTCCATGAAGACAAGGCGACCATCCATTGAGTAACAAAGATATCGACAATAGACTACCTTCCATAATGACAAGGGTATCATCCATTGAGTAACAAAGATATCGACAATAGACTACCTTCCATAATGACAAGGGTATCATCCATTGGAGTAAAAAAAAATCTCGACAATAGACTACCTTACATAATGGCAAGGCTACCATGCATTGGAGTAAAAAAATCTCGACAATAGACTACCTTCCATAATGACAAGGCTACCATCCATTGAGTAACAAAGATCTCGACAATAGACTACCTTCCATTATGACAATGCTACCATCCATTAGAGTAAAAAAATCTCGACAACAGACTATCTTCCATAATGACAAGGCTACCATTCATTGAGTAACAAAGATCTCGACAACAGAGTACCTTCCATTATGACAAGGCTACCATCCATTGGAGTAAAAAATATCTCGACAACAGACCACCTTCCATAATTACATGGCTACCATCCTTTGGAGTAACAAAAATCTCGACAACAGACTACCTTCCATAATGACAAGGCTACCATCCATTGGAGTAAAAAAATCTCGACAACAAACTACCTTACATAATTACAAGGCTACCATCCATTGGAGTAAAAAATTCTCGACAACAGACTACCTTCCATAATGACAAGGCTACCATCCATTATAGTAAAAACAAATCTCGACAACAGACTACCTTACATAATGACAAGGGTACCATCCATTGGAGTAAAAAAATTCTTGACAACAGACTACCTTCAATAATTACAAAGCTACCATCCATTGAAGTAAAAAAAAATCTCGACAATAGACTACCTTCCATAATGACAAGGCTACCATCCATTGAAGTAAAAAAAAATCTCGACAACAGACTACCTTACATAATGGTAAGGCTACCATCCATTGGAGTAAAAAAATCTCAACAACAGACTACCTTACATAATGACAAGGCTACCATCCATTGGAGTAAAAAATTCTCGACAACAGACTACCTTCCATTATGACATGGCTACCATCCATTGGAGTAACAAAAATCTCGACAACAGACCACCTTCCATAATGACAAGGCTACCATCCACTGGAGTAAAAAAATCTCGACAACAGACTACCTTCCATAATGACAAGGCTACCATCCATTGGAGTAAAAAAATCTCGACAACAAACTACCTTACATAATGACAAGGCTACCATCCATTGGAGTAAAAAATTCTCGACAACAGACTACCTTCCATAATGACAAGGCTACCATCCATTGGAGTAAAAACAAATCTCGACAACAGACTACCTTACATAATGACAAGGGTACCATCCATTGGAGTAAAAAAATTCTTGACAACAGACTACCTTCAATAATGACAAAGCTACCATCCATTGAAGTAAAAAAAAATCTCGACAACAGACTACCTTCCATAATGACAAGGCTACCATCCATTGAAGTAAAAAAAAATCTCGACAACAGACTACCTTACATAATGGTAAGGCTACCATCCATTGGAGTAAAAAAATATCGACAACAGACTACCTTCCATAATGACAAGGCTACCATCCATTGAGTAACAAAGATCTCGACAACAGACTACCTTCCATTATGACAATGCTACCATCCATTGGAGTAACAAAATTCTCGACAACAGACTACCTTACATAATGACAAGGCTACCATCCATTGGAGTAAAAAAATCTCGACAACAGACTACCTTCCATAATGACAAGGCTACCATCCATTGAGTAACAAAGATCTCGACAACATACTACCTTCCATTATGACAAGGCTACCATCCATTGGAGTAAAAAATATGTCGAAAACAGACCACCTTCCATAATTACATGGCTACCATCCATTGGAGTAACAAAAATCTCGACAACAGACTAACTTCCATAATGACAAGGCTACCATCCATTGGAGTAAAAAAATCTCGACAACAGACTACCTTACATAATGACAAGGCTACCATCCATTGGAGTAAAAAATTTTCGACAACAGACTACCTTCCATAATGACAAGGCTACCATCCATTAGAGTAAAAAAAAATCTCGACAACAGACTACCTTACATAATGACAAGGCTACCATCCATTGGAGTAAAAAAATATCGACAACAGACTACCTTCCATAATGACAAGGCTACCATCCATTGAGTAACAAAGATCTCGACAACATACTACCTTCCATAATGACAAGGGTACCATCCATTGGAGTAAAAAAATTCTTGACAACAGACTACCTTCAATAACGACAAGGCTACCATCCATTGAAGTAAAAAAATATCTCGACAACAGACTACCTTGCATAATGACAAGGATACCATCCATTGAGTAACAAAGATATCGACAACAAACTACCTTCCATTATGACAAGGCTACCATCCATTGGAGTAACAAAATTCTCGACAACAGAATACCTTCTATAATGTCAAGGCTACCATCCATTGGAGTAAAAAAATATCGACAACAGACTACCTTCCATAATGTCAAGGATACCATCCATTGGAGTAAAAAAATATCGACAACAGACTACCTTCCATAATGACAAGGCTACCATCCATTGAAGAACAAAGATCTCGACAACAGACTACCTTCCATTATGACAAGGCTACCATCCATTGGAGTAAAAAAACCTCGACAACAGACTACCTTTCATAATGACAAGGCTACCATCCATTGAGTAACAAAGATATCGACAACAGAATACCTTCCATAATGACAAGGGTATCATCCATAGGAGTAAAAAAAATCTCGACAACAGACTACCTTCCATAATGACAAGGGTACCATCCATTGGAGTAAAAAAGATATTGACAACAGACTACCTTCCATAATGACAAGGCTACCATCCATTGAAGTAAAAAAAAATCTCGACAACAGACTACCTTACATAATGACAAGGCTACCATCGGTTGGAGTAAAAAAATCTCGACAACAGACTACCTTCCATAATGACAAGGCTACCATCCATTGAGTAACAAAGATCTCGACAACAGACTACCTTCCATAATGACAAGGGTACCATCCATTGGAGTAAAAAAATTCTTGACAATAGACTACCTTCAATAATGACAAGGCTACCATCCATTGAAGTAAAAAAAAACCTCGACAATAGACTACCTTACATAATGACAAGGAAACAAACCATTGGAGTAAAAAAATGTAGACTACAGACTACCTTCCATAATGACAAGACTACAATCCATTGAGTAACAAAGATCTCGACAACAGACTACCTTCCATTTTGACAAGGCTACCATCCATTGGAGTAACAAAATTCTCTACAACAGACTACCTTCCATAATGTCAAGGCTACCATCCATTGGAATAAAAAAATATCGACAACAGACTACCTTCCATAATGACAAGGCTACCATCCATTGAGTAACAAAGATCTCGACAACAGACTACCTTCCATTAAGACAAGGCTACCATCCATTGAAGTAAAAAAAATCTCGACAACAGACTACCTTACATAATGACAAGGCTACCATCCATTGGAGGAAAAAAAATCTCAACAATAGACTACCTTCCGTAATAACAAGGCTACCATCCATTGAGTAACAAAGATCTCGACAACAGAGTACCTTCCATTAAGACAAGGCTACCATCCATTGAAGTAAAAAAAAATCTAGACAACAGACTACCTTACATAATGTTAAGGCTACCATCAATTGGAGTAAAAAAATCTCAACAACATACTACCTTCCATAATAACAAGGCTACCATCCATTGAGTAACAAAGATCTCGACAACAGACTACCTTCCATTATGACAAGGGTACCATCCATTGGAGTAAAAAAATTCTCCACAACAGACTACCTTCCATAATGACAAGGCTACCATCCATTAGAATAAAAAAATATCGACAACAGACTACCTTCCATAATGACAAGGCTACCTTCCATTGAGTAACAAAGATCTCGACAACAGAATCCCTTCCATTATGAAAAGGCTACCATCCATTGGAGTAAAAAATATCTTGACAACAGACTACCTTCCATAATGACAAGTCTACCATCCATTAGAGTAACAAAAATCTCGGCAACAGACTACCTTCCATAAAGACAAGGCTACCATCCATTGAGTAACAAAGATATCGACAACAGACTACGTTCCATAATGACAAGGGTATCATCCATTGGAGTAAAAAAAATATTGACAACAGACTACCTTCCATAATGACAAGGCTACCATCCATTGAAGTAAAAAAAATCTCAACAACAGACTACCTTACATAATGACAAGGCTACCATCCATTGGAGTAAAAAAAATCTCGACAATAGACTACCTTCCATAATGACAAGGCTACCATCCATTGAGTAACAAAGATCTCCACAACAGACTACCTTCCATAATGACAAGGGTACCATCCATTAGAGTAAAAAAAATCTTGACAACATACTACCTTCCATATGACAAGGCTACCATCCATTGAAGTAAAAAAAAATTCTCGACAACAGACTACCTTACATAATGACAAGGCTACCATTCATTGGAGTAAAAAAATCTCGACTACAGACTACCTTCCATAATGACAAGGCTACCATCCATTGAGTAACAAAGATATCGACAACAGACTACCTTCCAATATGACAAGGCTACCATCCATTAGAGTACAAAATTCTCGACAACAGACTACCTTCCATAATGTCAAGGCTACCATCCATTGGAGGCAAAAAATCTCGATAACAGACTACCTTCCATAATGACAAGGCTACAATCCATTGAGTAACAAAGATCTCGACAAGAGACTACCTTCCATTATGACAAGGCTACCATCCATTGGAGTAAAAAATATCTCGACAACAGACCACCTTCCATAATGACAAGGCTACCATCCATTGAGTAACAAAGATTTCCACAACAGACTACCTTCCATAATGACAAGGGTACCATCCATTAGAGTAAAAAAAATCTTGACAACATACTACCTTCCATAATGACAAGGCTACCATCCATTGAAGAAAAAAAAATCTCGACAACAGACTACCTTACATAATGACAAGGCTACCATTCATTGGAGTAAAAAAATCTCTACTACAGACTACCTTCCATAATGACAAGGCTACCATCCATTGAGTAACAAAGATATCGACAATAGACTACCTTCCATTATGACAAGGCTACCATCCATTAGAGTAACAAAATTCTCGACAACAGACTACCTTCCATAATGTCAAGGCTACCATCCATTGGAGGCAAAAAATCTCGATAACAGACTACCTTCCATAATGACAAGGCTACAATCCATTGAGTAACAAAGATCTCGACAACAGACTACCTTCCATTATGACAAGGCTACCATCCATTGGAGTAAAAAATATCTCGACAACAGACCACCTTCCATAATTACATGGCTACCATCCATTGGAGTAACAAAAATCTCGACAAAAAACTACCTTCCATAATGACAAGGCTACCATCCATTGGAGTAAAAAAATCTCGACAACAAACTACCTTACATAATGACAAGGATACCATCCATTGGAGTAAAAAAATCTCAACAACAGACTACCTTCCATAATGACAAGGCTACCATCCATTGAGTAACAAAGATCTCGACAACAGACTACCTTCCATAATGACAAGGGTACCATCCATTGGAGTAAAAAAATTCTTGACAACAGACTACCTTCAATAATGACAAGGCTACAATCCATTGGAGTAAAAAAAAACTCGACAACAGACTACCTTACATAATGACAAGGCTACCATCCATTGGAGTAAAAAAATCTTGACTACAGACTACCTTCCATAATGACAAGGCTACCATCCATTGAGTAACAAAGATGTCGACAACAGACTACCTTCCATTATGACAAGGCTACCATCCATTGGAGTAACATAATTCTCGACAACAGACTACCTTCCATAATGACAAGGCTACCATCCATTGAGTAACAAAGATCTCGACATCAGACTACCTTCCATTAAGACAAGGCTACCATCGATTGAAGTAAAAAAAATCTCGATAACAGACTACCTTACATAATGACCAGGCTACCATCCATTGGAGTAAAAAAATCTCGACAACAGAGTACCTTCCATAATAATAAGGCTACCATCCATTGAGTAACAAAGATCTCGACAACAGACTACCTTCCATTATGATAAGGCTACCATCCATTGGAGTAAAAAAATTCTCGACAACTGACTACCTTCCATAATGACAAGGCTACCATCCATTAGAATAAAAAAATATCGATAACATACTACCTTCCATAATGACAAGGCTACCATCCATTGAGTAACAAAGATCTCGACAATAGAATCCCTTCCAATATGACAAGGCTACCATCCATTGGAGTAAAAAATATCTTGACAATAGACTACCTTCCATAATGACAAGTCTACCATCCATTAGAGTAACAAAAATCTCGACAACAGACTACCTTCCATAAAGACAAGGCTTTCATCCATTGAGTAACAAATATATCGACAACAGACTACCTTCCATAATGACAAGGGTATCAACCATTGGAGTAAAAAAAATATTGACAACAAACTACCTTCCATAATGACAAGGCTACCATATATTGAAGTAAATAAAATCTCGACAACAGACTACCTTCCATTATGACAAGGCTACCATCCATTGGAGTAAAAAAATCTCGACAACAGACTACCTTCCATAATGACAAGGCTACCATCCATTGAGTAACAAAGATCTCGACAATAGACTACCTTCCATTAAGAGAAGGCTACCATCCATTAGAGTAAAAAAAATCTTGACAACAGACTACCTTCCATAATGACAAGGCTACCATCCATTGAAGTAAAAAAAAATCTCGACAATAGACTACCTTACATAATGACAAGGCTACTATTCATTGGAGTAAAAAAATCTCGACTACAGACTACCTTCCATAATGACAAGGCTACCATCCATTAGAGTAAAAAAAAATCTCGACAACAGACTACCTTACATAATGACAAGGCTACCATCCATTGGAGTAAAAAAATATCGACAACAGACTACCTTCCATAATGACAAGGCTACCATCCATTGAGTAACAAAGATCTCGACAACATACTACCTTCCATAATGACAAGGGTACCATCCATTGGAGTAAAAAAATTCTTGACAACAGACTACCTTCAATAACGACAAGGCTACCATCCATTGAAGTAAAAAAATATCTCGACAACAGACTACCTTGCATAATGACAAGGATACCATCCATTGAGTAACAAAGATATCGACAACAAACTACCTTCCATTATGACAAGGCTACCATCCATTGGAGTAACAAAATTCTCGACAACAGAATACCTTCCATAATGTCAAGGCTACCATCCATTGGAGTAAAAAAATATCGACAACAGACTACCTTCCATAATGTCAAGGATACCATCCATTGGAGTAAAAAAATATCGACAACAGACTACCTTCCATAATGACAAGGCTACCATCCATTGAAGAACAAAGATCTCGACAACAGACTACCTTCCATTATGACAAGGCTACCATCCATTGGAGTAAAAAAACCTCGACAACAGACTACCTTTCATAATGACAAGGCTACCATCCATTGAGTAACAAAGATATCGACAACAGAATACCTTCCATAATGACAAGGGTATCATCCATAGGAGTAAAAAAAATCTCGACAACAGACTACCTTCCATAATGACAAGGGTACCATCCATTGGAGTAAAAAAGATATTGACAACAGACTACCTTCCATAATGACAAGGCTACCATCCATTGAAGTAAAAAAAAATCTCGACAACAGACTACCTTACATAATGACAAGGCTACCATCGGTTAGAGTAAAAAAATCTCGACAACAGACTACCTTCCATAATGACAAGGCTACCATCCATTGAGTAACAAAGATCTCGACAACAGACTACCTTCCATAATGACAAGGGTACCATCCATTGGAGTAAAAAAATTCTTGACAATAGACTACCTTCAATAATGACAAGGCTACCATCCATTGAAGTAAAAAAAAACCTCGACAATAGACTACCTTACATAATGACAAGGAAACAATCCATTGGAGTAAAAAAATGTAGACTACAGACTACCTTCCATAATGACAAGACTACAATCCATTGAGTAACAAAGATCTCGACAACAGACTACCTTCCATTTTGACAAGGCTACCATCCATTGGAGTAACAAAATTCTCTACAACAGACTACCTTCCATAATGTCAAGGCTACCATCCATTGGAATAAAAAAATATCGACAACAGACTACCTTCCATAATGACAAGGCTACCATCCATTGAGTAACAAAGATCTCGACAACAGACTACCTTCCATTAAGACAAGGCTACCATCCATTGAAGTAAAAAAAATCTCGACAACAGACTACCTTACATAATGACAAGGCTACCATCCATTGGAGGAAAAAAAATCTCAACAACAGACTACCTTCCGTAATAACAAGGCTACCATCCATTGAGTAACAAAGATCTCGACAACAGAGTACCTTCCATTAAGACAAGGCTACCATCCATTGAAGTAAAAAAAAATCTAGACAACAGACTACCTTACATAATGTTAAGGCTACCATCAATTGGAGTAAAAAAATCTCAACAACATACTACCTTCCATAATAACAAGGCTACCATCCATTGAGTAACAAAGATCTCGACAACAGACTACCTTCCATTATGACAAGGGTACCATCCATTGGAGTAAAAAAATTCTCCACAACAGACTACCTTCCATAATGACAAGGCTACCATCCATTAGAATAAAAAAATATCGACAACAGACTACCTTCCATAATGACAAGGCTACCTTCCATTGAGTAACAAAGATCTCGACAACAGAATCCCTTCCATTATGAAAAGGCTACCATCCCTTGGAGTAAAAAATATCTTGACAACAGACTACCTTCCATAATGACAAGTCTACCATCCATTAGAGTAACAAAAATCTCGGCAACAGACTACCTTCCATAAAGACAAGGCTACCATCCATTGAGTAACAAAGATATCGACAACAGACTACCTTCCATAATGACAAGGGTATCATCCATTGGAGTAAAAAAAATATTGACAACAGACTACCTTCCGTAATGACAAGGCTACCATCCATTGAAGTAAAAAAAATCTCAACAACAGACTACCTTACATAATGACAAGGCTACCATCCATTGGAGTAAAAAAAATCTCGACAATAGACTACCTTCCATAATGACAAGGCTACCATCCATTGAGTAACAAAGATCTCCACAACAGACTACCTTCCATAATGACAAGGGTACCATCCATTAGAGTAAAAAAAATCTTGACAACATACTACCTTCCATATGACAAGGCTACCATCCATTGAAGTAAAAAAAAATTCTCGACAACAGACTACCTTACATAATGACAAGGCTACCATTCATTGGAGTAAAAAATATCTTGACAACAGACTACCTTCCATAATGACAAGTCTACCATCCATTAGAGTAACAAAAATCTCGGCAACAGACTACCTTCCATAAAGACAAGGCTACCATCCATTGAGTAACAAAGATATCGACAACAGACTACCTTCCATAATGACAAGGGTATCATCCATTGGAGTAAAAAAAATATTGACAACAGACTACCTTCCATAATGACAAGGCTACCATCCATTGAAGTAAAAAAAATCTCAACAACAGACTACCTTACATAATGACAAGGCTACCATCCATTGGAGTAAAAAAAATCTCGACAATAGACTACCTTCCATAATGACAAGGCTACCATCCATTGAGTAACAAAGATCTCCACAACAGACTATCTTCCATAATGACAAGGGTACCATCCATTAGAGTAAAAAAAATCTTGACAACATACTACCTTCCATATGACAAGGCTACCATCCATTGAAGTAAAAAAAAATTCTCGACAACAGACTACCTTACATAATGACAAGGCTACCATTCATTGGAGTAAAAAAATCTCGACTACAGAATACCTTCCATAATGACAAGGCTACCATCCATTGAGTTACAAAGATATCGACAACAGACTACCTTCCATTATGACAAGGCTACCATCCATTAGAGTACAAAATTCTCGACAACAGACTACCTTCCATAATGTCAAGGCTACCATCCATTGGAGGCAAAAAATCTCGATAATAGACTACCTTCCATAATGACAAGGCTACAATCCATTGAGTAACAAAGATCTCGACAAGAGACTACCTTCCATTATGACAAGGCTACCATCCATTGGAGTAAAAAATATCTCGACAACAGACCACCTTCCATAATGACAAGGCTACCATCCATTGAGTAACAAAGATTTCCACAACAGACTACCTTCCATAATGACAAGGGTACCATCCATTAGAGTAAAAAAAATCTTGACAACATACTACCTTCCATAATGACAAGGCTACCATCCATTGAAGAAAAAAAAAATCTCGACAACAGACTACCTTACATAATGACAAGGCTACCATTCATTGGAGTAAAAAAATCTCTACTACAGACTACCTTCCATAATGACAAGGCTACCATCCATTGAGTAACAAAGATATCGACAACAGACTACCTTCCATTATGACAAGGCTACCATCCATTAGAGTAACAAAATTCTCGACAACAGACTACCTTCCATAATGTCAAGGCTACCATCCATTGGAGGCAAAAAATCTCGATAACAGACTACCTTCCATAATGACAAGGCTACAATCCATTGAGTAACAAAGATCTCGACAACAGACTACCTTCCATTATGACAAGGCTACCATCCATTGGAGTAAAAAATATCTCGACAACAGACCACCTTCCATAATTACATGGCTACCATCCATTGGAGTAACAAAAATCTCGACAAAAAACTACCTTCCATAATGACAAGGCTACCATCCATTGGAGTAAAAAAATCTCGACAACAAACTACCTTACATAATGACAAGGATACCATCCATTGGAGTAAAAAAATCTCAACAACAGACTACCTTCCATAATGACAAGGCTACCATCCATTGAGTAACAAACATCTCGACAACAGACTACCTTCCATAATGACAAGGGTACCATCCATTGGAGTAAAAAAATTCTTGACAACAGACTACCTTCAATAATGACAAGGCTACAATCCATTGGAGTAAAAAAAAACTCGACAACAGACTACCTTACATAATGACAAGGCTACCATCCATTGGAGTAAAAAAATCTTGACTACAGACTACCTTCCATAATGACAAGGCTACCATCCATTGAGTAACAAAGATCTCGACAACAGACTACCTTCCATTATGACAAGGCTACCATCCATTGGAGTAACTTAATTCTCGACAACAGACTACCTTCCATAATGACAAGGCTACCATCCATTGAGTAACAAAGATCTCGACATCAGACTACCTTCCATTAAGACAAGGCTACCATCGATTGAAGTAAAAAAAATCTCGATAACAGACTACCTTACATAATGACCAGGCTACCATCCATTGGAGTAAAAAAATCTCGACAACAGAGTACCTTCCATAATAACAAGGCTACCATCCATTGAGTAACAAAGATCTCGACAACAGACTACCTTCCATTATGATAAGGCTACCATCCATTGGAGTAAAAAAATTCTCGACAACTGACTACCTTCCATAATGACAAGGCTACCATCCATTAGAATAAAAAAATATCGATAACATACTACCTTCCATAATGACAAGGCTACCATCCATTGATTAACAAAGATCTCGACAACAGAATCCCTTCCAATATGACAAGGCTACCATCCATTGGAGTAAAAAATATCTTGACAATAGACTACCTTCCATAATGACAAGTCTACCATCCATTAGAGTAACAAAAATCTCGACAACAGACTACCTTCCATAAAGACAAGGCTTTCATCCATTGAGTAACAAATATATCGACAACAGACTACCTTCCATAATGACAAGGGTATCAACCATTGGAGTAAAAAAAATATTGACAACAAACTACCTTCCATAATGACAAGGCTACCATATATTGAAGTAAATAAAATCTCGACAACAGACTACCTTCCATTATGACAAGGCTACCATCCATTGGAGTAAAAAAATCTCGACAACAGACTACCTTCCATAATGACAAGGCTACCATCCATTGAGTAACAAAGATCTCGACAATAGACTACCTTCCATTAAGAGAAGGCTACCATCCATTAGAGTAAAAAAAATCTTGACAACAGACTACCTTCCATAATGACAAGGCTACCATCCATTGAAGTAAAAAAAAATCTCGACAATAGACTACCTTACATAATGACAAGGCTACTATTCATTGGAGTAAAAAAATCTCGACTACAGACTACCTTCCATAATGACAAGGCTACCATCCATTGAGTAACAAAGATATCGACAACAGACTACCTTCCATTATGACAAGGCTACCATCCATTAGAGTAACAAAAATCTCGACAACAGACTACCTTCCATAATGTCAAGGCTACCATCCATTGGAGTTAAAAATTCTCGATAATGGACTACCTTCCATAATGATAAGGCTACCATCCATTGAGTAACAAAGATCTCGACAACAGACTACCTTCCATTATGACAAGGCTACCATCCATTGGAGTAAAAAATATCTCGACAACGGACCACCTTCCATAATAACATGGCTACCATCCATTGGAGTAACAAAAATCTCGACAACAGACTACCTTCCATAATGACAAGGCTACCATCCATTGGAGTAACAAAGATCTCGACAACAGACTACCTTCCATAATGACAAGGGTACCATCCACTGGAGTAAAAAAATTCTCGAGAACATACTACCTTCCATAATGACAAGGCTATCATCCATTGGAGTAAAAAAAATCTCGACAACAGACTACCTTACATAATGATAAGGCTACCATCCATTAGAGTAAAAAAATCTCGACAACAGACTACCTTCCATAATGACAAGGCTACCATCCATTGAGTAACAAAGATCTGGACAACAGACTACCTTACATAATGACAAGGCTACCATCCATTGGAGAAAAAAAATCTCGACAACAGACCACCTTCCATAATGACATGGCTACCATCCATTGGAGTAACAAAGATCTCGACAACAGACTACCTTCCATAATGACAAGGCTACCATCCATTGGAGTAAAAAAATCTTGACAACAGACTACCTTACATAATAACAAGGCTACCATCCATTGAGTAACAAAGATCTCGACAACAGACTACCTTCCATTATGACAAGGCTACAATCCATTGGAGTAAAAAAATTCTCGACAACAGACTACCTTCCATAATGACAAGGCTACCATCCATTAGAATAAAAAAATATCGACAACAGACTACCTTCCATAATGACAAGGCTACCATCCATTGGAGGCAAAAAATCTCGATAACAGACTACCTTCCATAATGACAAGGCTACAATCCATTGAGTAACAAAGATCTCGACAACATACTACCTTCCATTATGACAAGGCTACCATCCATTAGAGTAAAAAATATCTCGACAACAGACCACCTTCCATAATTACATGGCTACCATCCATTGGAGTAACAAAAATCTCGACAAAAAACTACCTTCCATAATGACAAGGCTACCATCCATTGGAGTAAAAAAATCTCGACAACAAACTACCTTACATAATGACAAGGATACCATCCATTGGAGTAAAAAAATCTCAACAACAGACTACCTTCCATAATGACAAGGCTACCATCCATTGAGTAACAAAGATCTCGACAACAGACTACCTTCCATAATGACAAGGGTAACATCCATTGGAGTAAAAAAATTCTTGACAACAGACTACCTTCAATAATGACAAGGCTACAATCCATTGGAGTAAAAAAAAACTCGACAACAGACTACCTTACATAATGACAAGGCTACCATCCATTGGAGTAAAAAAATCTTGACTACAGACTACCTTCCATAATGACAAGGCTACCATCCATTGAGTAACAAAGATCTCGACAACAGACTACCTTCCATTATGACAAGGCTACCATCCATTGGAGTAACATAATTCTCGACAACAGACTACCTTCCATAATGACAAGGCTACCATCCATTGAGTAACAAAGATCTCGACATCAGACTACCTTCTATTAAGACAAGGCTACCATCCATTGAAGTAAAAAAAATCTCGACAACAGACTACCTTACATAATGACCATCTACCATCCATTGGAGTAAAAAAATCTCGACAACAGACTACCTTCCATAATAACAAGGCTACCATCCATTGAGTAACAAAGATCTCGACAACAGACTACCTTCCATTATGATAAGGCTACCATCCATTGGAGTAAAAAAATTCTCGACAACAGACTACCTTCCATAATGACAAGGCTACCATCCATTAGAATAAAAAAATATCGATAACATACTACCTTCCATAATGACAAGGCTACCATCCATTGAGTAACAAAGATCTCGACAACAGAATCCCTTCCAATATGACAAGGCTACCATCCATTGGAGTAAAAAATATCTTGACAATAGACTACCTTCCATAATGACAAGTCTACCATCCATTAGAGTAACAAAAATCTCGACAACAGACTACCTTCCATAAAGACAAGGCTTCCATCCATTGAGTAACAAATATATCGACAACAGACTACCTTCCATAATGACAAGGGTATCAACCATTGGAGTAAAAAAAATATTGACAACAAACTACCTTCCATAATGACAAGGCTACCATATATTGAAGTAAAAAAAATCTCGACAACAGACTACCTTCCATTATGACAAGGCTACCATCCATTGGAGTAAAAAAATCTCGACAACAGACTACCTTCCATAATGACAAGGCTACCATCCATTGAGTAACAAAGATCTCGACAATAGACTACCTTCCATTAAGAGAAGGCTACCATCCATTAGAGTAAAAAAAATCTTGACAACAGACTACCTTCCATAATGACAAGGCTACCATCCATTGAAGTAAAAAAAAATCTCGACAATAGACTACCTTACATAATGACAAGGCTACCATTCATTGGAGTAAAAAAATCTCGACTACAGACTACCTTCCATAATGACAAGGCTACCATCCATTGAGTAACAAAGATATCGACAACAGACTACATTCCATTATGACAAGGCTACCATCCATTAGAGTAACAAAAATCTCGACAACAGACTACCTTCCATAATGTCAAGGCTACCATCCATTGGAGTTAAAAAATCTCGATAATGGACTACCTTCCATAATGATAAGGCTACCATCCATTGAGTAACAAAGATCTCGACAACAGACTACCTTCCATTATGAAAAGGCTACCATCCATTGGAGTAAAAAAGATCTCGACAACAGACTACCTTCCATAATGACAAGTCTACCATCCATTAGAGTAAAAAAATCTCGACAACAGACTACCTTCCATAATGACAAGGCTACCATCCATTGAGTAACAAAGATCTGGACAACAGACTACCTTACATAAGGACAAGGCTACCATCCATTGGAGAAAAAAATTCTCGACAACAGACCACCTTCCATAATGACATGGCTACCATCCATTGGAGTAACAAAGATCTCGACAACAGACTACCTTCCATAATGACAAGGCTACCATCCATTGGAGTAAAAAAATCTTGACAACAGACTACCTTACATAATAACAAGGCTACCATCCATTGAGTAACAAAGATCTCGACAACAGACTACCTTCCATTATGACAAGGCTACAATCCATTGGAGTAAAAAAATTCTCGACAACAGACTACCTTCCATAATGACAAGGCTACCATCCATTAGAATAAAAAAATATCGACAACAGACTACCTTCCATAATGACAAGGCTACCATCCATTGAGTAACAAAGATCTCGACAACAAAATACCTTCCATTATGACAAGGCTACCATCCATTCGAGTAAAAAATATCTTGACAACAGACTACCTTCCATAATGACAAGTCTACCATCCATTAGAGTAAAAAAAAATCTCGACAACAGACTACCTTACATAATGACAAGGCTACCATCCATTGGAGTAATAAAATCTCGACAACAGACTACCTTCCATAATGACAAGGCTACCATCCATTGAGTAACAAAGATCTCGACAACATACTAGCTTCCATTATGACAAGGCTACCATCCATTGGAGTAAACAAATCTCGACAATAGACTACCTTCCATAATGACAAGGCTACCATCCATTGAGTAACAAAGATCTCGACAATAGACTACTATCCATTAAGACAAGGCTACCATCCATTGAGTAACAAAGATCTCGACAACAGACTACCTTCCATAATGACAAGGGTACCATCCATTGGAGTAAAAAAAATCTTGACAACAGACTACCTTCCATAATGACAAGGCTACCATCCATTGAGTAACAAAATCTCGACAACATACTACCTTCCATTATGATAAGGGTACCATCCATTGGAGTAAAAAAATTCTCGACAACAAACTACCTTTAATAATGACAAGGCTACCATTCATTAGAATAAAAAAATATCGACAACAGACTACCTTCCATAATGACAAGTCTACCATCCATTGATTAACAAAGATCTCGACAATTTACTACCTTCCATTAAGACAAGGCTACCATCCATTGAGTAACAAAGATCTCGACAACAGACTACCTTCCATAATGACAAGGGTACCATCCATTGGAGTAAAAAAAATCTTGACAACATACTACCTTCCATAATGACAAGGCTACCATCCTTTGAGTAACAAAATCTCGACAACAGACTACCTTCCATTATGATAAGGCTACCATCCATTGGAGTAAAAATATCTTGACAACAGACTACCTTACATAATAACAAGGCTACCATCCATTGAGTAACAAAGATCTCGACAACAGACTACCTTCCATTATGACAAGGCTACAATCCATTGGAGTAAAAAAATTCTCGACAACAGACTACCTTCCATAATGACAAGGCTACCATCCATTAGAATAAAAAAATATCGACAACAGACTACCTTCCATAATGACAAGGCTACCATCCATTGAGTAACAAAGATCTCGACAACAAAATACCTTCCATTATGACAAGGCTACCATCCATTCGAGTAAAAAATATCTTGACAACAGACTACCTTCCATAATGACAAGTCTACCATCCATTAGAGTAAAAAAAAATCTCGACAACAGACTACCTTACATAATGACAAGGCTACCATCCATTGGAGTAATAAAATCTCGACAACAGACTACCTTCCATAATGACAAGGCTACCATCCATTGAGTAACAAAGATCTCGACAACATACTACCTTCCATTATGACAAGGCTACCATCCATTGGAGTAAACAAATCTCGACAATAGACTACCTTCCATAATGACAAGGCTACCATCCATTGAGTAACAAAGATCTCGACAATAGACTACTATCCATTAAGACAAGGCTACCATCCATTGAGTAACAAAGATCTCGACAACAGACTACCTTCCATAATGACAAGGGTACCATCCATTGGAGTAAAAAAAATCTTGACAACAGACTACCTTCCATAATGACAAGGCTACCATCCATTGAGTAACAAAATCTCGACAACAGACTACCTTCCATTATGATAAGGGTACCATCCATTGGAGTAAAAAAATTCTCGACAACAAACTACCTTTCATAATGACAAGGCTACCATTCATTAGAATAAAAAAATATCGACAACAGACTACCTTCCATAATGACAAGTCTACCATCCATTGATTAACAAAGATCTCGACAATTTACTACCTTCCATTAAGACAAGGCTACCATCCATTGAGTAACAAAGATCTCGACAACAGACTACCTTCCATAATGACAAGGGTACCATCCATTGGAGTAAAAAAAATCTTGACAACAGACTACCTTCCATAATGACAAGTCTACCATCCATTAGAGTAAAAAAAAATCTCGACAACAGACTACCTTACATAATGACAAGGCTACCATCCATTGGAGTAATAAAATCTCGACAACAGACTACCTTCCATAATGACAAGGCTACCATCCATTGAGTAACAAAGATCTCGACAACATACTACCTTCCATTATGACAAGGCTACCATCCATTGGAGTAAACAAATCTCGACAATAGACTACCTTCCATAATGACAAGGCTACCATCCATTGAGTAACAAAGATCTCGACAATAGACTACTATCCATTAAGACAAGGCTACCATCCATTGAGTAACAAAGATCTCGACAACAGACTACCTTCCATAATGACAAGGGTACCATCCATTGGAGTAAAAAAAATCTTGACAACAGACTACCTTCCATAATGACAAGGCTACCATCCATTGAGTAACAAAATCTCGACAACATACTACCTTCCATTATGATAAGGGTACCATCCATTGGAGTAAAAAAATTCTCGACAACAAACTACCTTTAATAATGACAAGGCTACCATTCATTAGAATAAAAAAATATCGACAACAGACTACCTTCCATAATGACAAGTCTACCATCCATTGATTAACAAAGATCTCGACAATTTACTACCTTCCATTAAGACAAGGCTACCATCCATTGAGTAACAAAGATCTCGACAACAGACTACCTTCCATAATGACAAGGGTACCATCCATTGGAGTAAAAAAAATCTTGACAACATACTACCTTCCATAATGACAAGGCTACCATCCTTTGAGTAACAAAATCTCGACAACAGACTACCTTCCATTATGATAAGGCTACCATCCATTGGAGTAAAAATATCTTGACAACAGACTACCTTACATAATAACAAGGCTACCATCCATTGAGTAACAAAGATCTCGACAACAGACTACCTTCCATTATGACAAGGCTACAATCCATTGGAGTAAAAAAATTCTCGACAACAGACTACCTTCCATAATGACAAGGCTACCATCCATTAGAATAAAAAAATATCGACAACAGACTACCTTCCATAATGACAAGTCTACCATCCATTGATTAACAAAGATCTCGACAATTTACTACCTTCCATTAAGACAAGGCTACCATCCATTGAGTAACAAAGATCTCGACAACAGACTACCTTCCATAATGACAAGGGTACCATCCATTGGAGTAAAAAAAATCTTGACAACATACTACCTTCCATAATGACAAGGCTACCATCCTTTGAGTAACAAAATCTCGACAACAGACTACCTTCCATTATGATAAGGCTACCATCCATTGGAGTAAAAATATCTTGACAACAGACTACCTTACATAATAACAAGGCTACCATCCATTGAGTAACAAAGATCTCGACAACAGACTACCTTCCATTATGACAAGGCTACAATCCATTGGAGTAAAAAAATTCTCGACAACAGACTACCTTCCATAATGACAAGGCTACCATCCATTAGAATAAAAAAATATCGACAACAGACTACCTTCCATAATGACAAGGCTACCATCCATTGAGTAACAAAGATCTCGACAACAAAATACCTTCCATTATGACAAGGCTACCATCCATTCGAGTAAAAAATATCTTGACAACAGACTACCTTCCATAATGACAAGTCTACCATCCATTAGAGTAAAAAAAAATCTCGACAACAGACTACCTTACATAATGACAAGGCTACCATCCATTGGAGTAATAAAATCTCGACAACAGACTACCTTCCATAATGACAAGGCTACCATCCATTGAGTAACAAAGATCTCGACAACATACTACCTTCCATTATGACAAGGCTACCATCCATTGGAGTAAACAAATCTCGACAATAGACTACCTTCCATAATGACAAGGCTACCATCCATTGAGTAACAAAGATCTCGACAATAGACTACTATCCATTAAGACAAGGCTACCATCCATTGAGTAACAAAGATCTCGACAACAGACTACCTTCCATAATGACAAGGGTACCATCCATTGGAGTAAAAAAAATCTTGACAACAGACTACCTTCCATAATGACAAGGCTACCATCCATTGAGTAACAAAATCTCGACAACAGACTACCTTCCATTATGATAAGGGTACCATCCATTGGAGTAAAAAAATTCTCGACAACAAACTACCTTTCATAATGACAAGGCTACCATTCATTAGAATAAAAAAATATCGACAACAGACTACCTTCCATAATGACAAGTCTACCATCCATTGATTAACAAAGATCTCGACAATTTACTACCTTCCATTAAGACAAGGCTACCATCCATTGAGTAACAAAGATCTCGACAACAGACTACCTTCCATAATGACAAGGGTACCATCCATTGGAGTAAAAAAAATCTTGACAACAGACTACCTTCCATAATGACAAGTCTACCATCCATTAGAGTAAAAAAAAATCTCGACAACAGACTACCTTACATAATGACAAGGCTACCATCCATTGGAGTAATAAAATCTCGACAACAGACTACCTTCCATAATGACAAGGCTACCATCCATTGAGTAACAAAGATCTCGACAACATACTACCTTCCATTATGACAAGGCTACCATCCATTGGAGTAAACAAATCTCGACAATAGACTACCTTCCATAATGACAAGGCTACCATCCATTGAGTAACAAAGATCTCGACAATAGACTACTATCCATTAAGACAAGGCTACCATCCATTGAGTAACAAAGATCTCGACAACAGACTACCTTCCATAATGACAAGGGTACCATCCATTGGAGTAAAAAAAATCTTGACAACAGACTACCTTCCATAATGACAAGGCTACCATCCATTGAGTAACAAAATCTCGACAACATACTACCTTCCATTATGATAAGGGTACCATCCATTGGAGTAAAAAAATTCTCGACAACAAACTACCTTTAATAATGACAAGGCTACCATTCATTAGAATAAAAAAATATCGACAACAGACTACCTTCCATAATGACAAGTCTACCATCCATTGATTAACAAAGATCTCGACAATTTACTACCTTCCATTAAGACAAGGCTACCATCCATTGAGTAACAAAGATCTCGACAACAGACTACCTTCCATAATGACAAGGGTACCATCCATTGGAGTAAAAAAAATCTTGACAACATACTACCTTCCATAATGACAAGGCTACCATCCTTTGAGTAACAAAATCTCGACAACAGACTACCTTCCATTATGATAAGGCTACCATCCATTGGAGTAAAAATATCTTGACAACAGACTACCTTACATAATAACAAGGCTACCATCCATTGAGTAACAAAGATCTCGACAACAGACTACCTTCCATTATGACAAGGCTACAATCCATTGGAGTAAAAAAATTCTCGACAACAGACTACCTTCCATAATGACAAGGCTACCATCCATTAGAATAAAAAAATATCGACAACAGACTACCTTCCATAATGACAAGGCTACCATCCATTGAGTAACAAAGATCTCGACAACAAAATACCTTCCATTATGACAAGGCTACCATCCATTCGAGTAAAAAATATCTTGACAACAGACTACCTTCCATAATGACAAGTCTACCATCCATTAGAGTAAAAAAAAATCTCGACAACAGACTACCTTACATAATGACAAGGCTACCATCCATTGGAGTAATAAAATCTCGACAACAGACTACCTTCCATAATGACAAGGCTACCATCCATTGAGTAACAAAGATCTCGACAACATACTACCTTCCATTATGACAAGGCTACCATCCATTGGAGTAAACAAATCTCGACAATAGACTACCTTCCATAATGACAAGGCTACCATCCATTGAGTAACAAAGATCTCGACAATAGACTACTATCCATTAAGACAAGGCTACCATCCATTGAGTAACAAAGATCTCGACAACAGACTACCTTCCATAATGACAAGGGTACCATCCATTGGAGTAAAAAAAATCTTGACAACAGACTACCTTCCATAATGACAAGGCTACCATCCATTGAGTAACAAAATCTCGACAACAGACTACCTTCCATTATGATAAGGGTACCATCCATTGGTGTAAAAAAATTCTCGACAACAAACTACCTTTCATAATGACAAGGCTACCATTCATTAGAATAAAAAAATATCGACAACAGACTACCTTCCATAATGACAAGTCTACCATCCATTGATTAACAAAGATCTCGACAATTTACTACCTTCCATTAAGACAAGGCTACCATCCATTGAGTAACAAAGATCTCGACAACAGACTACCTTCCATAATGACAAGGGTACCATCCATTGGAGTAAAAAAAATCTTGACAACAGACTACCTTCCATAATGACAAGGCTACCATCCTTTGAGTAACAAAATCTCGACAACAGACTACCTTCCATTATGATAAGGCTACCATCCATTGGAGTAAAAAAATTCTCGACAACAGACTACCTTCCATAATGACAAGGCTACCATTCATTAGAATAAAAAAATATCGAGAACAGACTACCTTCCATAATGACAAGGCTACCATCCATTGAGTAACAAAGATCTCGACAACAGAATCCCTTCCATTATGACAAGGCTACTATCCATTGGAGTAAAAAATATCTTGACAATAGACTACCTTCCATAATGACAAGTCTACCATCCATTAGAGTAACAAAAATCTCGACAACAGACTACCTTCCATAAAGACAAGGCTACCATCCATTGAGTAACAAAGATATCGACAACAGACTACCTTCCATAATGACAAGAGTATCATCCATTGGAGTAAAAAAAATATTGACAACAGACTACCTTCTATAATGACAAGGCTACCATCCAATGAAGTAAAAAAATCTCGACAACAGACTACCTTACATAATGACAAGGCTACCATCCATTGGAGTAAAAAAATCCCGACAATAAACTACCTTCCATAATGATAAGGCTACCCTCCATTGAGTAACAAAGATCTCGACAATAGACTACCTTCCATTATGACAAGGGTACCATCCATTGGAGTAACAAAATTCTCGACAACAGACTACCTTCCATAATGACAAGGCTACCATCCATTGAGTAACAAAGATCTCGACAACAGACTACCTTCCATTATGACAAGGCTACCATCCATTAGAGTAAAACAATTCTCGACAATAGACTACCTTCCATAATGACAAGGCTACCATCCATTAGAATAAAAAAATATCGACAACAGACTACCTTCCATAATGACAAGGCTACCATCCATTGAGTCATAAAGATCTCGACAACAGAATCCCTTGCAATATGACAAGGCTACCATCCATTGGAGTAAAAAATATCACGACAACATACCACCTTCCATAATTACATGGCTACCATCCATTGGAGTAACAAAAATCTCGACAACAGACTACCTTCCATAAAGACAAGGCTACCATCCATTGAGTAACAAAGATATCGACAATAGACTACATTCCATAATGAAAAGGCTACCATCCATTGGAGTAAAAAAAATATTGACAACAGACTACCTTCCATAATGACAAGGCTACCATCCATTGAAGTAAAAAAAAATCTCGACAACAGACTACCTTACATAATGACAAGGCTACCATCTATTGGAGTAATAAAATCTCGACAATAGACTACCTTCCATAATGACAAGGCTATCATCCATTGAGTAACATAGATCTCGACAATAGACTACCTTCCATAATGACAAGGGTACCATCCATTGGAGTAAAAAAATTCTTGACAACAGACTACCTTCAATAATGACAAGGCTACCATCCATTGAAGTAAAAAAAAATCTCGACAACAGACTACCTTACATAATGACAAGGCTACCATCCATTGAGTAACAAAGATATCGACAACAGACTACCTTCCATTATGACAAGGCTACCATCCATTGGAGTAACAAATTTCTCGACAACAAACTACCTTCCATAATGTCAAGGCTACCATCCATTGGAGTAAAAAAATTTCGACAATAGACTACCTTCCAAAATGACAAGGCTACCTTCCATTGAGTAACAAAGATCTCAAAAACAGACTACCTTCCATTATGACAAGGCTACCTTCTATTGGAGTAAAAAATATCTCGACAACAGACCACCTTCCATAATTACATGGCTACCATCTATTGGAGTAACAAAAATCTCGACAATAGACTACCTTCCAAAAGGACAAGGCTACCATCCATTGGAGTACAAAAATCTCGACAACAAACTACCTTAAAAAATGACAAGGCTACCATCCATTGGAGTAAAAAATTCTAGACAACAGACTACCTTCCATAATGACAAGGCTACCATCCATTGAGTAACAAAGATCTCGAAAACAGACTACCTTCCATTAAGACAAGGCTACCATCCATTGAAGTAAAAAAAAATCTCGACAACAGACTACCTTACATAATGACAAGGCTACCATCCATTGGAGTAAAAAAATCTCGACAACAGACTATCTTCCATAATGACAAGGCTACCATCCATTGAGTAACAAAGATCTCGACAACAGACTACCTTCCATTATGACAAGGCTACCATCCATTGGAGTAAAAAAATCTAGACAACAGACCACCTTCCATAATGACATGGCTACCATCCATTGGAGTAACAAAGATCTCGACAACAGACTACCTTCCATAATGATAAGGCTACCATCCTTTGGAGTAAAAAAAAATCTCGACAACAGACTACCTTCCATAATGACAAGGCTACCATCCATTGGAGTAAAAAATCTCGACAACAGACTACCTTACATAATAACAAGGCTACCATCCATTGAGTAACAAAGATCTCGACAACAGACTACCTTCCATTATGATAAGGCTACCATCCATTGGAGTAAAAAAATTCTCGACAACAGACTACCTTCCATAATGACAAGGCTACCATCCATTAGAATAAAAAAATATCAACAACAGACTACCTTCCATAATGACAAGGCTACCATCCATTGAGTAACAAAGATCTCGACAACAAAATACCTTCCATTATGACAAGGCTACCATCCATTGGAGTAATAAATATCTTGACAACAGACTACCTTCCATAATGACAAGTCTACCATCCATTAGATTAAAAAAAAATCTCGACAACAGACTACCTTACATAATGACAAGGCTACCATCCATTGGAGTAAAAAAATCTCGACAACAGACTACCTTCCATAATGACAAGGCTACCATCCATTGAGTAACAAAGATCTCGACAACAAACTACCTTCCATTATGACAAGGCTACCATCCATTGGAGTAAAAAAATCTCGACAACAGACTACCTTCCATAATGACAAAGCTACCATCCATTGAGTAACAAAGATCTCGACAATAGACTACCTTCCATTAAGACAAGGCTTCCATCCATTGAGTAACAAAGATCTCGACAACAGACTACCTTCCATAATGACAAGGGTACCATCCATTGGAGTAAAAAAAATCTTGACAACAGACTACCTTCCATAATGACAAGGCTACCATCCATTGAGTAACAAAATCTCGACAACAGACTACCTTCCATTATGATAAGGCTACCATCCATTGGAGTAAAAAAATTCTCGACAACAGACTACCTTCCATAATGACAAGGCTACCATTCATTAGAATAAAAAAATATCGACAACAGACTACCTTCCATAATGACAAGTCTACCATCCATTGAGTAACAAAGATCTCGACAACAGAATCCCTTCCATTATGACAAGGCTACCATCCATTGGAGTAAAAAATATCTTGACAATAGACTACCTTCCATAATGACAAGTCTACCATTCATTAGAGTAACAAAAATCTCGACAATAGACTACCTTCCATAAAGACAAGGCTACCATCCATTGAGTAACAAAGATCTCGACAACAGACTACCTTCAATAATGACAAGGGTACCATCCATTGGAGTAAAAAAATCTTGACAACAGACTACCTTCCATAATGACAAGGCTACCATCCATTGAGTAACAAAATCTCGACAACAGACTACCTTCCATTTTGATAAGGCCACCATCCATTGGAGTAAAAAAATTCTCGACAACAGACTACCTTCCATAATGACAAGGCTACCATTCATTAGAATAAAAAAATTCTCGACAACAGACTACCTTCCATAATGACAAGTCTACCATCCATTGAGTAACAAAGATCTCGACAACAGAATCCCTTCCATTATGACAAGGCTACCATCCATTACAGTAAAAAATATATTGACAACAGACTACCTTCCGTAATGACAAGTCTACCATCCATTAGAGTAACAAAAATCTCGACAACAGAGTACCTTCCATAAAGACAAGGCTACCATCCATTGAGTAACAAAGATATCGACAACAGACTACCTTCCATAATGACAAGGGTATCATCCATTGGAGTAAAAAAAATATTGACAACAGACTACCTTCTATAATGACAAGGCTACCATCCAATGAAGTAAAAAAATCTCGACAAAAGACTACCTTACATAATGACAAGGCTACCATCCATTGGAGTAAAAAAATCCCGACAATAGACTACCTTCCATAATGACAAGGCTACCCTCCATTGAGTAACAAAGATCTCGACAATAGACTACCTTCCATTATGACAAGGGTACCATCCATTGGAGTAACAAAATTCTCGACAACAGACTACCTTCCATAATGACAAGGCTACCATCCATTGAGTAACAAAGATCTCGACAACAGACTACCTTCCATTATGACAAGGCTACCATCCATTGGAGTAAAAATATTCTCGACAACAGACTACCTTCCATAATGACAAGGCTACCATCCATTAGAATAAAAAAATATCGACAACAGACTACCTTCCATAATGACAAGGCTACCATACATTGAGTAACAAAGATATCGACAATAGACTACCTTCCATAATGAAAAGGCTACCATCCATTGGAGTAAAAAAAATCTCGACAATAGACTACCTTCCATAATGACAAGGCTACCATACATTGAGTAACAAAGATCTCGACAATAGACTACCTTCCATAATGACAAGGGAACCATCCATTGGAGTAAAAAAAATCTTGACAACAGACTACCTTCAATAATGACAAGGCTACCATCCATTGAAGTAAAAAAAAATCTTGACAACAGACTACCTTACATAATGACAAGGCTACCATCCATTGAGTAAAAAAGATATCGACAATAGACTAGCTTCCATTATGACAAGGCTACCATCCATTGGAGTAAAAAAATTCTCGACAACAGACTACCTTCAATAATGTCAAGGCTACCATCCATTGGAGTAAAAAAATATCGACAACAGACTACCTTCGATAATGACAAGGCTACCATCCATTGAGTAACAAAGATCTCAAAAACAGACTACCTTCCATTATGACAAGGCTACCTTCCATTGGAGTAAAAAATATCTCGACAACAGACCACCTTCCATAATTACATGGCTACCATCTATTGGAGTAACAAAAATCTCGACAATAGACTACCTTCCAAAAGGACAAGGCTACCATCCATTGGAGTACAAAAATCTCGACAACAAACTACCTTACATAATGACAAGGCTACCATCCATTGGAGTAAAAAATTCTAGACAACAGACTACCTTCCATAATGACAAGGCTACCATCCATTGGAGTAAAAAAAAATATCGACAACAGACTACCTTACATAATGACAAGGCTACCATCCATTGGAGTAAAAAAATCTCGACAACAGACTACCTTCCATAATGACAAGGCTACCATCCATTGGAGTAAAAAAAAATCTCGACAAGAGACTACCTTACATAATGACAAGGCTACCATCCATTGGAGTAAAAAAATCTCGACTACAGACTACCTTCCATAATTACAAGGCTACCATCCATTGAGTAACAAAGATCTCGACAATAGACTACCTTCCATAATGACATGGGTATCATCCATTGGAGTAAAAAAATTCTTGACAATAGACTACCTTCAATAATGACAAGGCTACCGTCCATTGAAGTAAAGAAAAATCTCGACAACAGACTACCTTACATAATGACAAGCCTACCATCCATTGGAGTAAAAAAATCTCGACTACAGACTACCTTCCATAATGTCAAGGCTACCATCCATTGGAGTAACAAAATATCGACAACAGACTACCTTCCATAATGACAAGGCTACCATCCATTGAGTAACAAAGATCTCGACAAGAGACTACCTTCCATTATGACAAGGCTACCATCCATTGGAGTAGAAAATATCTCGACAACAGACCACCTTCCATAATTACATGGCTACAATCCATTGGAGTAACAAAAATCTCGACAACAGACTACATTCCATAATGACAAGGCTACCATCCATTGGTGAAAAAAAATCTCGACAACAGACTACCTTCAATAATGACAAGGCTACCATCCATTGGAGTAACAAATATCTCGACAACAGACTACCTTCTATAATGACAAGGCTACCATCCACTAGAGTAACAAAAATCTCGACAAAAGACTACCTTCCATAAAGAAAAGTCTACCATCCATTGGAGTAACAAAAATATCGACAAAAGACTACCTTCCATAATTACATGGCTACCATCCATTGGAGTAACAAAAATCTCGACAACAGACTACCTTACATAATGACAAGGCTACCATCCATTGAGTAACAAAAATCTCGACAACATACTACCTTCCATAAAGACAACGCTACCATCCATTGAGTAACAAAGATATCGACAACAGACTACCTTCCATAATGACAAGGGTACCATCCATTGGAGTAAAAAAAATCTTGAAAACAGACTACCTTCCATAATGACAAGGCTACCATCCATTGAGTAACAAAGATCTCGACAACAGACTACCATTCCATTATGACCAGGCTACCGTCCATTGGAGTAACAAAATTCTCGACAACAGACTACCTTCCATAATGACAAGGCTACCATCCATTGGAGTAAAAAAATCTAGACAACAGTCTACCTTACATAATGACAAGGCTACCATCCATTGGAGTAAAAAAATCTCGACAACAGACTATCTTCCATAATGACAAGGCTACCATCCATTGGAGTAACAAAAATCTCGACTACAGACTACCTTACATAATGACAAGGCTACCATCCATTGGAGTAAAAAAATCTCGACAATAGACTACCTTCCATAATGACAAGGCTACCATCCATTGAGTAACAAAGATCTCGACAACAAACTACCTTCCATTAAGACAAGGCTACCATCCATTGAAGTAAAAAAAATCTCGACAACATACTACCTTACATAATGACAAGGCTACCATCCATTGGAGTAAAAAAATCCCGACAACAGACTAATTTCCATAATAACAAGGCTACCATCCATAGAGTAACAAAGATCTCAACAATAGACTATTTTCCATTATGACAAGGCTACCATCCATTGGAGTAAAAAAATTCTCGAGAACAGACTACCTTCCATAATGACAAGGCTACCATCCATTAGAATAAAAAAATATCGACAACAAAATACCTTCCATAATTACAAGGCTACCATCCATTGAGTAACAAAGATCTCGACAACAGAATCCCTTCCATTAAGACAAGGCTACAATCCATTGGAGTAAAAAAAATCTCGACAACAGATTACCTTAAATAATGACAAGGCTAGCATCCATTGGAGTAAAAAAATTCTCGACAACAGACTACCTTCCATAATGACAAGGCTATCATCAATTGGAATAATAAAAATCACGACGACAGACTACCTTCCATAATGACAAGGCTTCCATCCATTGAGTAACAAAGATCACGACAACAGAATCCCTTCCATTATGACAAGGCTACCATCCATTGGAGTAAAAAAATTCTTGACAACATACTACCTTCCATAATGACAAGGCTACCATCCATAGAAGTAAAAAGAAATCTCGACAACAGACTACTCTCCATAATGACAAGGCTACCATCCATTGAGTAACAAAGATCTCGACAACAGACTACCTTACATAATGACAAGGCTACCATCCATTGGAGTAACAAAAATCTCGACAACTGACTACCTTCCATAATGACAAGGCTACCATCCATTGAGTAACAAAGATATCGACAACAGACTACCTTCCATAATGACAAGGGTACCATCCATTGGAGTAAACAAATTCTTGACAACAGACTACCTTCAATAATGACAAGGCTACCATCCATTGGAGTAACAAATATCTCGACAACAGACTACCTTCTATAATGACAAGGCTACCATCCACTAGAGTAACAAAAATCTCGACAAAAGACTACCTTCCATAAAGAAAAGTCTACCATCCATTGGAGTAACAAAAATATCGACAAAAGACTACCTTCCATAATTACATGGCTACCATCCATTGGAGTAACAAAAATCTCGACAACAGACTACCTTACATAATGACAAGGCTACCATCCATTGAGTAACAAAAATCTCGACAACATACTACCTTCCATAAAGACAACGCTACCATCCATTGAGTAACAAAGATATCGACAACAGACTACCTTCCATAATGACAAGGGTACCATCCATTGGAGTAAAAAAAATCTTGAAAACAGACTACCTTCCATAATGACAAGGCTACCATCCATTGAGTAACAAAGATCTCGACAACAGACTACCATTCCATTATGACCAGGCTACCGTCCATTGGAGTAACAAAATTCTCGACAACAGACTACCTTCCATAATGACAAGGCTACCATCCATTGGAGTAAAAAAATCTAGACAACAGTCTACCTTACATAATGACAAGGCTACCATCCATTGGAGTAAAAAAATCTCGACAACAGACTATCTTCCATAATGACAAGGCTACCATCCATTGGAGTAACAAAAATCTCGACTACAGACTACCTTACATAATGACAAGGCTACCATCCATTGGAGTAAAAAAATCTCGACAATAGACTACCTTCCATAATGACAAGGCTACCATCCATTGAGTAACAAAGATCTCGACAACAAACTACCTTCCATTAAGACAAGGCTACCATCCATTGAAGTAAAAAAAATCTCGACAACATACTACCTTACATAATGACAAGGCTACCATCCATTGGAGTAAAAAAATCCCGACAACAGACTAATTTCCATAATAACAAGGCTACCATCCATAGAGTAACAAAGATCTCAACAATAGACTATTTTCCATTATGACAAGGCTACCATCCATTGGAGTAAAAAAATTCTCGAGAACAGACTACCTTCCATAATGACAAGGCTACCATCCATTAGAATAAAAAAATATCGACAACAAAATACCTTCCATAATTACAAGGCTACCATCCATTGAGTAACAAAGATCTCGACAACAGAATCCCTTCCATTAAGACAAGGCTACAATCCATTGGAGTAAAAAAAATCTCGACAACAGATTACCTTAAATAATGACAAGGCTAGCATCCATTGGAGTAAAAAAATTCTCGACAACAGACTACCTTCCATAATGACAAGGCTATCATCAATTGGAATAATAAAAATCACGACGACAGACTACCTTCCATAATGACAAGGCTTCCATCCATTGAGTAACAAAGATCACGACAACAGAATCCCTTCCATTATGACAAGGCTACCATCCATTGGAGTAAAAAAATTCTTGACAACATACTACCTTCCATAATGACAAGGCTACCATCCATAGAAGTAAAAAGAAATCTCGACAACAGACTACTCTCCATAATGACAAGGCTACCATCCATTGAGTAACAAAGATCTCGACAACAGACTACCTTACATAATGACAAGGCTACCATCCATTGGAGTAACAAAAATCTCGACAACTGACTACCTTCCATAATGACAAGGCTACCATCCATTGAGTAACAAAGATATCGACAACAGACTACCTTCCATAATGACAAGGGTACCATCCATTGGAGTAAACAAATTCTTGACAACAGACTACCTTCAATAATGACAAGGCTACCATCCATTGAAGTAAAAAAAAATATCGACAACAGACTACCTTACATAATGACAAGGCTACCATCCATTGGAGTAAACAAATATCGACTACAGACTACCTTCCATAATGACAAGGCTACCATCCATTGAGTAACAAAAATCTCGACAACAGACTACCTTCCATAATGACAAGGCTACCATCCATTGAGTAACAAAGATATCGACAACAGACTACCTTCCATAATGACAAGGGTACCATCCATTGGAGTAAAAAAATTCTTGACAACAGACTACCTTCAATAATGACAAGGCTACCATCCATTGAAGTAAAAAAAAATCTCGACAACAGACTACCTTACATAATGACAAGGCTACCATCCACTGGAGTAAACAAATATCGACTACAGACTACCTTCCATAATGACAAGGCTACCATCCATTGAGTAACAAAAATCTCGACAACAGACTACCTTCCATAATGACAAGGCTACCATCCATTGAGTAACAAAGATATCGACAACAGACTACCTTCCATAATGACAAGGGTACCATCCATTGGAGTAAAAAAATTCTTGACAACAGACTACCTTCAATAATGACAAGGCTACCATCCATTGAATTAAAAAAAAATCTCGACAACAGACTACCTTCCATAAAGACAAGGCTACCATCCATTGAGTAACAAAGATATCGACAATAGACTACCTTCCATAATGACAAGGGTACCATCCATTGGAGTTAATAAAATCTGGACAATAGACTACCTTCCATAATGACAAGGCTACCATCCATTGAGTAACAAAGATCTCGACAACAGACTACCTTCCATTATGACAAGGCTACCATCCATTGGAGTAAAAAATATCTTAACAACAGACTACCTTCCATAATGACAAGGCTACCATCCATTGCAGTAACAAAAATCTCGACAACAGACTACCTTCCACAAAGACAAGGCTACCATCCATTGAGTAACAAAGATATCGACAATAGACTACCTTCCATAATGACAAGGGTACCATCCATTGGAGTAAAAAAAATTTTGACAATAGACTACCTTCCATAATGACAAGGCTACCATCCATTGAAGTAAAAAAAAATCTCGTCAACAGACTACCTTACATAATGGCAAGGCTGCAATCCATTGGAGTAAAAAAATCTAGAAAACAGACTACCTTCCATAATGACAAGGCTACCATCCATTGAGTAACAAAGATCTCGACAACAGACTACCTACCATTATGACAAGGCTACCATCCATTGGAGTAAAAAAATTCTCGACAACATACTACCTTCCATAATGACAAGGCTACCATCCATTGAGTAACAAAGATATCGACAACAGACTACCTTCCATAATGACAAGGCTACCATCCATTGGAGTAAAAAATTTTTTGACAATAGACTACCTTCAATAATGACAAGGCTACCATCCATTGAAGTAAAAAAAAATCTCGACAACAGACTACCTTACATAATGACAAGGCTACCATCCATTGGAGTAAACAAATATCGACTACATACTACCTTCCATAATGACAAGGCTACCATCCATTGAGTAACAAAAATCTCGACAACATACTACCTTCCATAATTACAAGGCTACCATCCATTGAGTAACAAAGATATCGACAACAGACTACCTTCCATAATGACAAGGCTACCATCCATTGAGTAACAAAGATATCGACAACAGATTACCTTCCATAATGACAAGGGTACCATCCATTGGAGTAAAAAAATTCTTGACAACAGACTACCTTCAATAATGACAAGGCTACCATCCATTGAAGTAAAAAAAAATCTCGACAACAGACTACCTTACATAATGACAAGGCTACCATCCATTGGAGTAAACAAATATCGACTACAGACTACCTTCCATAATGACAAGGCTACCATCCATTGAGTAACAAAGATCTCGACAACATACTACCTTCCATTATGACAAGGCTACCATCCATTGGAGTAACTAAATTCTCGACAACAGACTACCTTCCATAATGTTAAGGCTACCATCCATTGGAGTAAATAAATCTCGACAACAGACTACCTTCCATAATGATAAGGCTACCATCAATTGAGTAACAAAAATCTCGACAACAGACTACCTTCCATTATGACAAGGCTACCATCTGTTGGAGTAAAAAATATATTGACAACATACCACCTTCCATAATTACATGGCAACCATCCATTGGAGTAACAAAAATCTCGACAACAGAATACCTTCCATAATGACAAGGCTGCCATCCATTGGAGAGAAAAAATGTCGACAATAGACTACCTTCCATAATGACAAGGCTACCATCCATTGGAGTAACAAATATCTCGACAACATACTACCTTTTATAATGACAAGGCTACCATCTAGTAGAGTAACAAAAGTATCGACAATAGACTACCTTCCATAAATACATGGCTACCATCCATTGGAGTAACAAAAATCTGGACAACAGACTACCTTACATAATGACAAGGCTACCATCCATTGAGTAACAAAGATCTCGACAACAAACTACCTTCCATTATGACAAGGCTACCATCCATTGGAGTAAAAAATATCTTAACAACAGACTACCTTCCATAATGACAAGGCTACCATCCATTGGAGTAACAAAAATCTCGACAACAGATTACCTTCCATAAAGACAAGGCTACCATCCATTGAGTAACAAAGATATCGACAATAGACTACCTTCCATAATGACAAGGGTACCATCCATTGGAGTAAAATAAATCTTGACAATAGACTACATTCCATAATGACAAGGCTACCATCCATTGAAGTAAAAAAAAATCTCGTCAACAGACTACCTTACATAATGGCAAGGCTACCATCCATTGGAGTAAAAAAATCTAGAAAACAGACTACCTTCCATAATGACAAGGCTACCATCCATTGAGTAACAAAGATCTCGACAACAGACTACCTACCATTATGACAAGGCTACCATCCATTGGAGTAAAAAAATTCTCGACAATAGACTACCTTCCATAATGACAAGGCTACCATCCATTGGAGTAAAAAAATCTCGACAACAGACTACCTTACATAATGACAAGGCTACCATCCATTGGAGTAAAAAATCTTGACAATAGACTACCTTCCATTAATACAAGGCTACCATCCATTATAGTAAACAATATCTCGACAATAGACTACCTTCCATAATGACAAGGCTACCATCCATTGGAGTAACAAAAATCCCGACAACAGACTACCTTCCATAAAGACAAGGCTACCATCCATTGAGTAACAAAGATATTGACAACAGACTATCTTCCATAATGACAAGGGTACCATTCATTTGAGTAAAAAAAATCTCGACAACAGACTACCTTCCATAATGACAAGGCTACCATCCATTGGAGTAACAAAAATCCCGACAACAGACTACCTTCCATAAAGACAAGGCTACCATCCATTGAGTAACAAAGATATCGACAACAGACTATCTTCCATAATGACAAGGCTACCATCCATTGGAGTAAAAAATATCTCGACAACAGACTAACTTCCATAATGACAAGGCTATCATCCATTAGAGTAACAAAAATCTCGACAACTGACTACCTTCCATAAAGACAAGGCTACCATCCATTGAGTAACAAAGATATCGACAACAGACTACCTTCAATAATGACAAGGCTACCATCCATTGAGTAACAAAGATCTCGACAACAGACTACCTTCCATAATGACAAGGGTACCATCCATTGGAGTAAACAAATTCTTGACAACAGACTACCTTCAATAATGACAAGGCTACCATCCATTGAAGTAAAAAAAAATATCGACAACAGACTACCTTACATAATGACAAGGCTACCATCCATTGGAGTAAACAAATATCGACTACAGACTACCTTCCATAATGACAAGGCTACCATCCATTGAGTAACAAAAATCTCGACAACAGACTACCTTCCATAATGACAAGGCTACCATCCATTGAGTAACAAAGATATCGACAACAGACTACCTTCCATAATGACAAGGGTACCATCCATTGGAGTAAAAAAATTCTTGACAACAGACTACCTTCAATAATGACAAGGCTACCATCCATTGAAGTAAAAAAAAATCTCGACAACAGACTACCTTACATAATGACAAGGCTACCATCCATTGGAGTAAACAAATATCGACTATAGACTACCTTCCTTAATGACAAGGCTACCATCCATTGAGTAACAAAAATCTCGACAACAGACTACCTTCCATAATGACAAGGCTACCATCCATTGAGTAACAAAGATATCGACAACAGACTACCTTCCATAATGACAAGGGTACCATCCATTGGAGTAAAAAATTTCTTGACAACAGACTACCTTCAATAATGACAAGGCTACCATCCATTGAAGTAAAAAAAAATCTCGACAACAGACTACCTTACATAATGACAAGGCTACCATCCATTGGAGTAAACAAATATCGAATACAGACTACCTTCCATAATGACAAGGCTTCCATCCATTGAGTAACAAAAATCTCGACAACAGACTACCTTCCATAATGACAAGGCTACCATCCATTGAGTAACAAAGATATCGACAACAGACTACCTTCCATAATGACAAGGGTACCATCCATTGGAGTAAAAAAATTCTTGACAACAGACTACCTTACATAATGACAAGGCTACCATACATTGGAGTAAACAAATATCGACTACAGACTACCTTCCATAATGACGAGGCTACCATCCATTCAGTAACAAAAATCTCGACAACATACTACCTTCCATAATGACAAGGCTACCATCCATTGAGTAACAAAGATATCGACAACAGACTACCTTCCATAATGACAAGGCTACCATCCATTGAGTAACAAAGATATCGACAACAGACTACCTTCCATAATGACAAGGGTACCATCCATTGGAGTAAAAAAATTCTTGACAACAGACTACCTTCAATAATGACAAGGCTACAATCCATTGAAGTAAAAAAAAATCTTGAGAACAGACTACCTTACATAATGACAAGGCTACCATCCATTGGAGTAAACAAATATCGACTACAGACTACCTTCCATAATGACAAGGCTACCATCCATTGAGTAACAAAGATCTCGACAACATACTACCTTCCATTATGACAAGGCTACCATCCATTGGAGTAACTAAATTCTCGACAACAGACTACCTTCCATAATGTTAAGGCTACCATCCATTGGAGTAAATAAATCTCGACAACAGACTACCTTCCATAATGATAAGGCTACCATCAATTGAGTAACAAAAATCTCGACAACAGACTACCTTCCATTATGACAAGGCTACCATCTGTTGGAGTAAAAAATATATTGACAACATACCACCTTCCATAATTACATGGCAACCATCCATTGGAGTAACAAAAATCTCGACAACAGAATACCTTCCATAATGACAAGGCTGCCATCCATTGGAGAGAAAAAATGTCGACAATAGACTACCTTCCATAATGACAAGGCTACCATCCATTGGAGTAACAAATATCTCGACAACATACTACCTTTTATAATGACAAGGCTACCATCTAGTAGAGTAACAAAAGTATCGACAATAGACTACCTTCCATAAATACATGGCTACCATCCATTGGAGTAACAAAAATCTGGACAACAGACTACCTTACATAATGACAAGGCTACCATCCATTGAGTAACAAAGATCTCGACAACAAACTACCTTCCATTATGACAAGGCTACCATCCATTGGAGTAAAAAATATCTTAACAACAGACTACCTTCCATAATGACAAGGCTACCATCCATTGGAGTAACAAAAATCTCGACAACAGATTACCTTCCATAAAGACAAGGCTACCATCCATTGAGTAACAAAGATATCGACAATAGACTACCTTCCATAATGACAAGGGTACCATCCATTGGAGTAAAATAAATCTTGACAATAGACTACATTCCATAATGACAAGGCTACCATCCATTGAAGTAAAAAAAAATCTCGTCAACAGACTACCTTACATAATGGCAAGGCTACCATCCATTGGAGTAAAAAAATCTAGAAAACAGACTACCTTCCATAATGACAAGGCTACCATCCATTGAGTAACAAAGATCTCGACAACAGACTACCTACCATTATGACAAGGCTACCATCCATTGGAGTAAAAAAATTCTCGACAATAGACTACCTTCCATAATGACAAGGCTACCATCCATTGGAGTAAAAAAATCTCGACAACAGACTACCTTACATAATGACAAGGCTACCATCCATTGGAGTAAAAAATCTTGACAATAGACTACCTTCCATTAATACAAGGCTACCATCCATTATAGTAAACAATATCTCGACAATAGACTACCTTCCATAATGACAAGGCTACCATCCATTGGAGTAACAAAAATCCCGACAACAGACTACCTTCCATAAAGACAAGGCTACCATCCATTGAGTAACAAAGATATTGACAACAGACTATCTTCCATAATGACAAGGGTACCATTCATTTGAGTAAAAAAAATCTCGACA
The DNA here is from genome assembly GCA_948472305.1 of Vicia faba. NCBI lineage: Eukaryota > Viridiplantae > Streptophyta > Magnoliopsida > Fabales > Fabaceae > Vicia > Vicia faba. Next base: position 746,914,893 of record OX451738.1, read on the forward strand.
ACAGACTACCTTCCATAATGACAAGGCTACCATCCATTGGAGTAACAAAAATCCCGACAACAGACTACCTTCCATAAAGACAAGGCTACCATCCATTGAGTAACAAAGATATCGACAACAGACTATCTTCCATAATGACAAGGCTACCATCCATTGGAGTAAAAAATATCTCGACAACAGACTAACTTCCATAATGACAAGGCTATCATCCATTAGAGTAACAAAAATCTCGACAACTGACTACCTTCCATAAAGACAAGGCTACCATCCATTGAGTAACAAAGATATCGACAACAGACTACCTTCAATAATGACAAGGCTACCATCCATTGAGTAACAAAGATCTCGACAACAGACTACCTTCCATAATGACAAGGGTACCATCCATTGGAGTAAACAAATTCTTGACAACAGACTACCTTCAATAATGACAAGGCTACCATCCATTGAAGTAAAAAAAAATATCGACAACAGACTACCTTACATAATGACAAGGCTACCATCCATTGGAGTAAACAAATATCGACTACAGACTACCTTCCATAATGACAAGGCTACCATCCATTGAGTAACAAAAATCTCGACAACAGACTACCTTCCATAATGACAAGGCTACCATCCATTGAGTAACAAAGATATCGACAACAGACTACCTTCCATAATGACAAGGGTACCATCCATTGGAGTAAAAAAATTCTTGACAACAGACTACCTTCAATAATGACAAGGCTACCATCCATTGAAGTAAAAAAAAATCTCGACAACAGACTACCTTACATAATGACAAGGCTACCATCCATTGGAGTAAACAAATATCGACTATAGACTACCTTCCTTAATGACAAGGCTACCATCCATTGAGTAACAAAAATCTCGACAACAGACTACCTTCCATAATGACAAGGCTACCATCCATTGAGTAACAAAGATATCGACAACAGACTACCTTCCATAATGACAAGGGTACCATCCATTGGAGTAAAAAATTTCTTGACAACAGACTACCTTCAATAATGACAAGGCTACCATCCATTGAAGTAAAAAAAAATCTCGACAACAGACTACCTTACATAATGACAAGGCTACCATCCATTGGAGTAAACAAATATCGAATACAGACTACCTTCCATAATGACAAGGCTTCCATCCATTGAGTAACAAAAATCTCGACAACAGACTACCTTCCATAATGACAAGGCTACCATCCATTGAGTAACAAAGATATCGACAACAGACTACCTTCCATAATGACAAGGGTACCATCCATTGGAGTAAAAAAATTCTTGACAACAGACTACCTTACATAATGACAAGGCTACCATACATTGGAGTAAACAAATATCGACTACAGACTACCTTCCATAATGACGAGGCTACCATCCATTCAGTAACAAAAATCTCGACAACATACTACCTTCCATAATGACAAGGCTACCATCCATTGAGTAACAAAGATATCGACAACAGACTACCTTCCATAATGACAAGGCTACCATCCATTGAGTAACAAAGATATCGACAACAGACTACCTTCCATAATGACAAGGGTACCATCCATTGGAGTAAAAAAATTCTTGACAACAGACTACCTTCAATAATGACAAGGCTACAATCCATTGAAGTAAAAAAAAATCTTGAGAACAGACTACCTTACATAATGACAAGGCTACCATCCATTGGAGTAAACAAATATCGACTACAGACTACCTTCCATAATGACAAGGCTACCATCCATTGAGTAACAAAGATCTCGACAACAGACTACCTTCCATTATGACAAGGCTACCATCCATTGGAGTAACTAAATTCTCGACAACAGACTACCTTCCATAATGTAAAGGCTACCATCCATTGGAGTAAATAAATCTCGACAACAGACTACCTTCCATAATGATAAGGCTACCATCAATTGAGTAACAAAGATCTCGACAACAGACTACCTTCCATTATGACAAGGCTACCATCTGTTGGAGTAAAAAATATATTGACAACAGACCACCTTCCATAATTACATGGCAACCATCCATTGGAGTAACAAAAATCTCGACAACAGAATACCTTCCATAATGACAAGGCTACCATCCATTGGAGAAAAAAAATGTCGACAATAGACTACCTTCCATAATGACAAGGCTACCATCCATTGGAGTAACAAATATCTCGACAACATACTACCTTTTATAATGACAAGGCTACCATCTAGTAGAGTAACAAAAGTATCGACAATAGACTACCTTCCATAATTACATGGCTACCATCCATTGGAGTAACAAAAATCTGGACAATAGACTACCTTACATAATGACAAGGCTACCATCCATTGAGTAACAAAGATCTCGACAACAGACTACCTTCCATTATGACAAGGCTACCATCCATTGGAGTAAAAAATATCTTAACAACAGACTACCTTCCATAATGACAAGGCTACCATCCATTGGAGTAACAAAAATCTCGACAACAGACTACCTTCCATAAAGACAAGGCTACCATCCATTGAGTAACAAAGATATCGACAATAGACTACCTTCCATAATGACAAGGGTACCATCCATTGGAGTAAAAAAAATTTTGACAATAGACTACCTTCCATAATGACAAGGCTACCATCCATTGAAGTAAAAAAAAATCTCGTCAACAGACTACCTTACATAATGGCAAGGCTACCATCCATTGGAGTAAAAAAATCTAGAAAACAGACTACCTTCCATAATGGCAAGGCTACCATCCATTGAGTAACAAAGATCTCGACAACAGACTACCTACCATTATGACAAGGCTACCATCCATTGGAGTAAAAAAATTCTCGACAACATACTACCTTCCATAATGACAAGGCTACCATCCATTGAGTAACAAAGATATCGACAACAGACTATCTTCCATAATGACAAGGCTACCATCCATTGGAGTAAAAAAAATTTTGACAATAGACTACCTTCAATAATGACAAGGCTACCATCCATTGAAGTAAAAAAAAATCTCGACAACAGACTACCTTACATAATGACAAGGCTACCATCCATTGGAGTAAACAAATATCGACTACAAACTACCTTCCATAATGACAAGGCTACCATCCATTGAGTAACAAAAATCTCGACAACAGACTACCTTCCATAATGACAAGGCTACCATCCATTGAGTAACAAAGATATCGACAACAGACTACCTTCCATAATGACAAGGGTACCATCCATTGGAGTAAAAAAATTCTTGACAACAGACTACCTTCAATAATGACAAGGCTACCATCCATTGAAGTAAAAAAAAATCTCGACAACATACTACCTTACATAATGGCAAGGCTACCATCCATTGGAGTAAAAAAATCTAGAAAACAGACTACCTTCCATAATGACAAGGCTACCATCCATTGAGTAACAAAGATCTCGACAACAGACTACCTACCATTATGACAAGGCTACCATCCATTGGAGTAAAAAAATTCTCGACAACAAACTACCTTCCATAATGTTAAGGCTACCATCCATTGGAGTAAATAAATCTCGACAACAGACTACCTTCCATAATGATAAGGCTACCATCAATTGAGTAACAAAAATCTCGACAACAGACTACCTTCCATTATGACAAGGCTACCATCTGTTGGAGTAAAAAATATATTGACAACATACCACCTTCCATAATTACATGGCAACCATCCATTGGAGTAACAAAAATCTCGACAACAAAATACCTTCCATAATGACAAGGCTGCCATCCATTGGAGAAAAAAAATGTCGACAATAGACTACCTTCCATAATGACAAGGCTACCATCCATTGGAGTAACAAATATCTCGACAACATACTACCTTTTATAATGACAAGGCTACCATCTAGTAGAGTAACAAAAGTATCGACAATAGACTACCTTCCATAAATACATGGCTACCATCCATTGGAGTAACAAAAATCTGGACAACAGACTACCTTACATAATGACAAGGCTACCATCCATTGAGTAACAAAGATCTCGACAACAGACTACCTTCCATTATGACAAGGCTACCATCCATTGGAGTAAAAAATATCTTAACAACAGACTACCTTCCATAATGACAAGGCTAACATCCATTGGAGTAACAAAAATCTCGACAACAGACTACCTTCCATAAAGACAAGGCTACCATCCATTGAGTAACAAAGATATCGACAATAGACTACCTTCCATAATGACAAGGGTACCATCCATTGGAGTAAAATAAATCTTGACAATAGACTACCTTCCATAATGACAAGGCTACCATCCATTGAAGTAAAAAAAAATCTCGTCAACAGACTACCTTACATAATGGCAAGGCTACCATCCATTGGAGTAAAAAAATCTAGAAAACAGACTACCTTCCATAATGACAAGGCTACCATCCATTGAGTAACAAAGATCTCGACAACAGACTACCTACCATTATGACAAGGCTACCATCCATTGGAGTAAAAAAATTCTCGACAACAGACTACCTTCCATAATGACAAGGCTACTATCCATTGGAGTAAAAAAATCTCGACAATAGACTACCTTACATAATGACAAGGCTACCATCCATTGGAGTAAAAAATCTTGACAACAGACTACCTTCCATAATGATAAGGCTACCATCAATTGAGTAACAAAAATCTCGACAACAGACTACCTTCCATTATGACAAGGCTACCATCTATTGGAGTAAAAAATATATTGACAACATACCACCTTCCATAATTACATGGCAACCATCCATTGGAGTAACAAAAATCTCGACAACAGAATACCTTCCATAATGACAAGGCTGCCATCCATTGGAGAGAAAAAATGTCGACAATAGACTACCTTCCATAATGACAAGGCTACCATCTATTGGAGTAACAAATATCTCGACAACATACTACCTTTTATAATGACATGGCTACCATCTAGTAGAGTAACAAAAGTATCGACAATAGACTACCTTCCATAAATACATGGCTACCATCCATTGTAGTAACAAAAATCTGGACAACAGACTTCCTTACATAATGACAAGGCTACCATCCATTGAGTAACAAAGATCTCGACAACAGACTACCTTCCATTATGACAAGGCTACCATCCATTGGAGTAAAAAATATCTTAACAACAGACTACCTTCCATAATGACAAGGCTACCATCCATTGGAGTAACAAAAATCTCGACAACAGACTACCTTCCATAAAGACAAGGCTACCATCCATTGAGTAACAAAGATATCGACAATAGACTACCTTCCATAATGACAAGGGTACCATCCATTGGAGTAAAATAAATCTTGACAATAGACTACCTTCCATAATGACAAGGCTACCATCCATTGAAGTAAAAAAAAATCTCGTCAATAGACTACCTTACATAATGGCAAGGCTACCATCCATTGGAGTAAAAAAATCTAGAAAACAGACTACCTTCCATAATGACAAGGCTACCATCCATTGAGTAACAAAGATCTCGACAACAGACTACCTACCATTATGACAAGGCTACCATCCATTGGAGTAAAAAAATTCTCGACAACAGACTACCTTCCATAATGACAAGGCTACCATCCATTGGAGTAAAAAAATCTCGACAACAGACTACCTTACATAATGACAAGGCTACCATCCATTGGAGTAAAAAATCTTGACAATAGACTACCTTCCATTAATACAAGGCTACCATCCATTATAGTAAACAATATCTCGACAATAGACTACCTTCCATAATGACAAGGCTACCATCCATTGGAGTAACAAAAATCCCGACAACAGACTACCTTCCATAAAGACAAGGCTACCATCCATTGAGTAACAAAGATATTGACAACAGACTATCTTCCATAATGACAAGGGTACCATTCATTTGAGTAAAAAAAATCTCGACAACAGACTACCTTCCATAATGACAATGCTACCATCCATTGGAGTAACAAAAATCCCGACAACAGACTACCTTCCATAAAGACAAGGCTACCATCCATTGAGTAACAAAGATATCGACAACAGACTACCTTCCATAATGACTAGGGTGCCATCCATTGGTGTAAAAAAAATCATGACAACAGGCTACCTTCCATAATGACAAGGCTACCATCCATTGAAGTAAAAAAAATCTCGTCAACAGACTACCTTCCATAATGACAAGGCTACCATCCATTGGAGTAACAAAAATCTCGACAACAGACTACCTTCCATAAAGACAAGGCTACCATCCATTGAGTAACAAAGATATCGACAACAGACTACCTTCCATAATGACTAGGGTACCATCCATTGGTGTAAAAAAAATCATGACAACATACTACCTTCCATAATGACAAGGCTACCATCCATTGAAGTAAAAAAAAATCACGTCAACAGACTACCTTAAATAATGGCAAGGCTACCATCCATTGGAGTAAAAAAATCTCGACAACAGACTACCTTCAATAATGACAAGGCTACCATCCATTGAAGTAAAAAAAAATCTCGACAACAGACTACCTTACATAATGACAAGGCTACCATCCATTGGAGTAAACAAATATCGACTACAGACTACCTTCCATAATGACAAGGCTACCATCCATTGAGTAAAAAAGATATCGACAACAGACTACCTTCCATAATGACAAGGGTACCATCCATTGGAGTAAAAAAATTCTTGACAACAGACTACCTTCAATAATGACAAGGCTACCATCCATTGAAGTAAAAAAAATCTCGACAACAGACTACCTTACATAATGACAAGGCTACCATCCATTGGAGTAAACAAATATCGACTACAGACTACCTTCCATAATGACAAGGCTACCATCCATTGAGTAACAAAGATATCGACAATAGACTAGCTTCCATAATGACATGGCTACCATCCATTGGAGTAAAAAAATTCTTGACAACAGACTACCTTCAATAATGACAAGGCTACCATCCATTGAAGTAAAAAAAAATCTCGACAACAGACTACCTTACATAATGACAATGCTACCATCCATTGGAGTAAACAAATATCGACTACAGACTAACCTCCATAATGACAAGGCTACCATCCATTGAGTAACAAAAATCTCGACAACATACTACCTTCCATAATGACAAGGCTACCATCCATTGAGTAATAAAGATATCGACAACAGACTACCTTCCATAATGACAAGGCTACCATCCATTGAGTAACAAAGATATCGACAACAGACTACCTTCCATAATGACAAGGGTACCATCCATTGGAGTAAAAAAATTCTTGACAACAGACTACCTTCAATAATGACAAGGCTACCATCCATTGAAGTAAAAAAAAATCTCGACAACAGACTACCTTACATAATGACAAGGCTACCATCCATTGGAGTAAACAAATATCGACTACAAACTACCTTCCATAATGACAAGGCTACCATCCATTGAGTAACAAAGATCTCGACAACAGACTACCTTCCATTATGACAAGGCTACCATCCATTGGAGTAACTAAATTCTCGACAACAGACTACCTTCCATAATGTTAAGGCTACCATCCATTGGAGTAAATAAATCTCGACAACAGACTACCTTCCATAATGACAAGGCTACCATCAATTGAGTAACAAAGATCTCGACAACAGACTACCTTCCATTATGACAAGGCTACCATCTCTTGGAGTAAAAAATATATCGACAACAGACCACCTTCCATAATTACATGGCAACCATCCATTGGAGTAACAAAAATCTCGACAACAGAATACCTTCCATAATGACAAGGCTACCATCCATTGGAGAAAAAAAATGTCGACAATAGACTACCTTCCATAATGATAAGGCTACCATCCATTGGAGTAAAAAATATCTCGACAACATACTACCTTTTATAATGACAAGGCTACCATCTAGTAGAGTTACAAAAATCTCGACAAAAGACTACCTTCCATAAATAAAAGTCTACCATCCATTGGAGTAACAAAAATATCGACAATAGACTACCTTCCATAATTACATGGCTACCATCCATTGGAGTAACAAAAATCTGGACAATAGACTACCTTCCATAATGACAAGGGTACCATCCATTGGAGTAAAAAAAATCTTGACAATAGACTACCTTCCATAATGACAAGGCTACCATCCATTGAAGTAAAAAAAAATCTCGTCAACAGACTACCTTATATAATGGCAAGGCTACCATCCATTGGAGTAAAAAAATCTAGACAACAGACTACCTTCCATAATGACAAGGCTACCATCCATTGAGTAACAAAGTTCTCGACAACAGACTACCTACCATTATGACAAGGCTACCATCCATTGGAGTAAAAAAATTCTCGACAACAGACTACCTTCCATAATGACAAGGCTACCATCCATTGGAGTAAAAAAATCTCGACAACAGACTACCTTACATAATGACAAGGCTACCATCCATTGGAGTAAAAAATCTTGACAATAAACTACCTTCCATTAAGACAAGGCTACCATCCATTGTAGTAAACAATATCTCGACAATAGACTACCTTCCATAATGACAAGGCTACCATCCATTGGAGTAACAAAAATCCCGACAACAGACTACCTTCCATAAAGACAAGGCTACCATCCATTGAGTAACAAAGATATTGACAACAGACTATCTTCCATAATGACAAGGGTACCATTCATTGGAGTAAAAAAAATCTCGACAATAGACTACCTTCAATAATGACAAGGCTACCATCCATTGGAGTAACAAAAATCCCGACAACAGACTACCTTCCATAAAGACAAGGCTACCATCCATTGAGTAACAAAGATATCGACAACAGACTATCTTCCATAATGACAAGGGTACCATCCATTGGAGTAAAAAAAATCTTGACAATAGACTACCTTCCATAATGACAAGGCTACCATCCATTGAAGTAAAAAAAAAATCTCGTCAACAGACTACCTTATATAATGGCAAGGCTACCATCCATTGGAGTAAAAAAATCTCGACAACATACTACCTTCCATAATGACAAGGCTACCATCCATTGAGTAATAAAGATATCGACAACAGACTACCTTCCATAATGACAAGGCTACCATCCATTGAGTAACAAAGATATCGACAACAGACTACCTTCCATAATGACAAGGGTACCATCCATTGGAGTAAAAAAATTCTTGACAACAGACTACCTTCAATAATGACAAGGCTACCATCCATTGAAGTAAAAAAAAATCTCGACAACAGACTACCTTACATAATGACAAGGCTACCATCCATTGGAGTAAACAAATATCGACTACAAACTACCTTCCATAATGACAAGGCTACCATCCATTGAGTAACAAAGATCTCGACAACAGACTACCTTCCATTATGACAAGGCTACCATCCATTGGAGTAACTAAATTCTCGACAACAGACTACCTTCCATAATGTTAAGGCTACCATCCATTGGAGTAAATAAATCTCGACAACAGACTACCTTCCATAATGACAAGGCTACCATCAATTGAGTAACAAAGATCTCGACAACAGACTACCTTCCATTATGACAAGGCTACCATCTCTTGGAGTAAAAAATATATCGACAACAGACCACCTTCCATAATTACATGGCAACCATCCATTGGAGTAACAAAAATCTCGACAACAGAATACCTTCCATAATGACAAGGCTACCATCCATTGGAGAAAAAAAATGTCGACAATAGACTACCTTCCATAATGATAAGGCTACCATCCATTGGAGTAAAAAATATCTCGACAACATACTACCTTTTATAATGACAAGGCTACCATCTAGTAGAGTTACAAAAATCTCGACAAAAGACTACCTTCCATAAATAAAAGTCTACCATCCATTGGAGTAACAAAAATATCGACAATAGACTACCTTCCATAATTACATGGCTACCATCCATTGGAGTAACAAAAATCTGGACAACAGACTACCTTACATAATGACAAGGCTACCATCCATTGAGTAACAAAGATCTCGACAACAGACTACCTTCCATTATGACAAGGCTACCATCCATTGGAGTAACAAAAATCTCGACAACAGACTACCTTCCATAAAGACAAGGCTACCATCCATTGAGTAACAAAGATATCGACAATAGACTACCTTCCATAATGACAAGGGTACCATCCATTGGAGTAAAAAAAATCTTGACAATAGACTACCTTCCATAATGACAAGGCTACCATCCATTGAAGTAAAAAAAAATCTCGTCAACAGACTACCTTATATAATGGCAAGGCTACCATCCATTGGAGTAAAAAAATCTAGACAACAGACTACCTTCCATAATGACAAGGCTACCATCCATTGAGTAACAAAGTTCTCGACAACAGACTACCTACCATTATGACAAGGCTACCATCCATTGGAGTAAAAAAATTCTCGACAACAGACTACCTTCCATAATGACAAGGCTACCATCCATTGGAGTAAAAAAATCTCGACAACAGACTACCTTACATAATGACAAGGCTACCATCCATTGGAGTAAAAAATCTTGACAATAAACTACCTTCCATTAAGACAAGGCTACCATCCATTGTAGTAAACAATATCTCGACAATAGACTACCTTCCATAATGACAAGGCTACCATCCATTGGAGTAACAAAAATCCCGACAACAGACTACCTTCCATAAAGACAAGGCTACCATCCATTGAGTAACAAAGATATTGACAACAGACTATCTTCCATAATGACAAGGGTACCATTCATTGGAGTAAAAAAAATCTCGACAATAGACTACCTTCCATAATGACAAGGCTACCATCCATTGGAGTAACAAAAATCCCGACAACAGACTACCTTCCATAAAGACAAGGCTACCATCCATTGAGTAACAAAGATATCGACAACAGACTATCTTCCATAATGACAAGGGTACCATCCATTGGAGTAAAAAAAATATTGACAATAGACTACCTTCCATAATGACAAGGCTACCATCCATTGAAGTAAAAAAAAAATCTCGTCAACAGACTACCTTATATAATGGCAAGGCTACCATCCATTGGAGTAAAAAAATCTCGACAACAGACTACCTTACATAATGACAAGGCTACCATCCATTGGAGTAAAAAAATCTCGACAACAGAATACCTTCCATAATGACAAGGCTACCATCCATTGAGTAACAAAGAACTCGACAACAGACTACCTTCCATAATGACAAGGGTACCATCCATTGGAGTAAAAAAATTCTTGACAACATACTACCTTCAATAATGACAAGGCTACCATCCATTAAAGTAAAAAAAAATCTCGACAACAGACTACCTTACATAATGAAAAGGCTACCATCCATTGGAGTAAAAAAATCTCGACAACAGACTACCTTCCATAATGACAAGGCTACCTTCCATTTAGTAACAAAGATCTCGACAACAGACTACCTTCCATTATGACAAGGCTACCATCCATTGGAGTAAAAAATATCTCGACAACATACTACCTTCCATAATTACATGGCTACCATCCATTGGAGTAACAAAAATCTCGACAACAGACTACCTTCCATAATGACAAGGTTACCATCAATTGGAGTAACAAATATCTCGAAAATAGACTACCTTCTATAATGACAAGGCTACCATCCATTAGAGTAACATAAATCTCGACAAAAGACTACCTTCCATAAAGAAAAGTCTACCATTCATTGGAGTAACAAAAATATCGACAATAGACTAGCTTCCATAATTACATGGCTACCATCCATTGGAGTAACAGAAATCTCGACAACAAACAACCTTACATAATGACAAGGCTACCATCCATTGAGTAACAAAGATCTCGACAAAAGACTACCTTCAATTATGACAATGCTACCATCCATTGGAGTAAAAAATATCTCAACAACAGACTAACTTCCATAATGACAAGGCTACCATCCAATGGAGTAAGAAAAATCTCGACAACAAACTACCTTCCATAAAGACAAGGCTACCATCCATTGAGTAACAAAGATATTGACAACAGACTACCTTCCATAATGACTAGGGTACCATCCATTGGTGTAAGAAAAATCATGACAGCGGACTACCTTCCATAATGACAAGGCTACCATCCATTGAAGTAAAAAAAAATCTCGTCAACAGACTACCTTACATAATGGCAAGGCTACCATCCATTGGAGTAAAAAAATCTCGAGAACAGACTACCTTCCATAATGACAAGGCTACCATCCATTGAGTAACAAAGATCTCGACAAATGACTACCTTCCATTATGACAAGGCTACCATCCATTGGAGTAACTAAATTCTCGACAACAGACTACCTTCCATAATGTTAAGGCTACCATCCATTGGAGTAAATAAATCTCGACAACAGACTACCTTCCATAATGACAAGGCTACCATCAATTGAGTAACAAAGATCTCGACAACAGACTACCTTCCATTATGACAAGGCTACCATCTGTTGGAGTAAAAAATATATCGACAACAGACCACCTTCCATAATTACATGGCAACCATCCATTGGAGTAACAAAAATCTCGACAACAGAATACCTTCCATAATGACAAGGCTACCATCCATTGGAGAAAAAAAATCTCGACAATAGACTATCTTCCATAATGACAAGGCTACCATCCATTGGAGTAACAAATATCTCGACAACATACTACCTTTTATAATGACAAGGTTACCATCTAGTAGAGTAACAAAAATCTCGACAAAAGACTACCTTCCATAAATAAAAGTCTACCATCCATTGGAGTAACAAAAATATCGACAATAGACTACCTTCCATAATTACATGGCTACCATCCATTGGAGTAACAAAAATCTCGACAACAGACTACCTTACATAATGACAAGGCTACCATCCATTGAGTAACAAAGATCTCGACAACAGACTACCTTCCATTATGACAAGGCTACCATCCATTGAAGTAAAAAAAAATCTCGACAACAGACTACCTTACATAATGACAAGGCTACCATCCATTGGAGTAAACAAATATCGACTACAAACTACCTTCCATAATGACAAGGCTACCATCCATTGAGTAACAAAGATCTCGACAACAGACTACCTTCCATTATGACAAGGCTACCATCCATTGGAGTAACTAAATTCTCGACAACAGACTACCTTCCATAATGTTAAGGCTACCATCCATTGGAGTAAATAAATCTCGACAACAGACTACCTTCCATAATGACAAGGCTACCATCAATTGAGTAACAAAGATCTCGACAACAGACTACCTTCCATTATGACAAGGCTACCATCTCTTGGAGTAAAAAATATATCGACAACAGACCACCTTCCATAATTACATGGCAACCATCCATTGGAGTAACAAAAATCTCGACAACAGAATACCTTCCATAATGACAAGGCTACCATCCATTGGAGAAAAAAAATGTCGACAATAGACTACCTTCCATAATGATAAGGCTACCATCCATTGGAGTAAAAAATATCTCGACAACATACTACCTTTTATAATGACAAGGCTACCATCTAGTAGAGTTACAAAAATCTCGACAAAAGACTACCTTCCATAAATAAAAGTCTACCATCCATTGGAGTAACAAAAATATCGACAATAGACTACCTTCCATAATTACATGGCTACCATCCATTGGAGTAACAAAAATCTGGACAACAGACTACCTTACATAATGACAAGGCTACCATCCATTGAGTAACAAAGATCTCGACAACAGACTACCTTCCATTATGACAAGGCTACCATCCATTGGAGTAACAAAAATCTCGACAACAGACTACCTTCCATAAAGACAAGGCTACCATCCATTGAGTAACAAAGATATCGACAATAGACTACCTTCCATAATGACAAGGGTACCATCCATTGGAGTAAAAAAAATCTTGACAATAGACTACCTTCCATAATGACAAGGCTACCATCCATTGAAGTAAAAAAAAATCTCGTCAACAGACTACCTTATATAATGGCAAGGCTACCATCCATTGGAGTAAAAAAATCTAGACAACAGACTACCTTCCATAATGACAAGGCTACCATCCATTGAGTAACAAAGTTCTCGACAACAGACTACCTACCATTATGACAAGGCTACCATCCATTGGAGTAAAAAAATTCTCGACAACAGACTACCTTCCATAATGACAAGGCTACCATCCATTGGAGTAAAAAAATCTCGACAACAGACTACCTTACATAATGACAAGGCTACCATCCATTGGAGTAAAAAATCTTGACAATAAACTACCTTCCATTAAGACAAGGCTACCATCCATTGTAGTAAACAATATCTCGACAATAGACTACCTTCCATAATGACAAGGCTACCATCCATTGGAGTAACAAAAATCCCGACAACAGACTACCTTCCATAAAGACAAGGCTACCATCCATTGAGTAACAAAGATATTGACAACAGACTATCTTCCATAATGACAAGGGTACCATTCATTGGAGTAAAAAAAATCTCGACAATAGACTACCTTCCATAATGACAAGGCTACCATCCATTGGAGTAACAAAAATCCCGACAACAGACTACCTTCCATAAAGACAAGGCTACCATCCATTGAGTAACAAAGATATCGACAACAGACTATCTTCCATAATGACAAGGGTACCATCCATTGGAGTAAAAAAAATATTGACAATAGACTACCTTCCATAATGACAAGGCTACCATCCATTGAAGTAAAAAAAAAATCTCGTCAACAGACTACCTTATATAATGGCAAGGCTACCATCCATTGGAGTAAAAAAATCTCGACAACAGACTACCTTACATAATGACAAGGCTACCATCCATTGGAGTAAAAAAATCTCGACAACAGAATACCTTCCATAATGACAAGGCTACCATCCATTGAGTAACAAAGAACTCGACAACAGACTACCTTCCATAATGACAAGGGTACCATCCATTGGAGTAAAAAAATTCTTGACAACATACTACCTTCAATAATGACAAGGCTACCATCCATTAAAGTAAAAAAAAATCTCGACAACAGACTACCTTACATAATGAAAAGGCTACCATCCATTGGAGTAAAAAAATCTCGACAACAGACTACCTTCCATAATGACAAGGCTACCTTCCATTTAGTAACAAAGATCTCGACAACAGACTACCTTCCATTATGACAAGGCTACCATCCATTGGAGTAAAAAATATCTCGACAACATACTACCTTCCATAATTACATGGCTACCATCCATTGGAGTAACAAAAATCTCGACAACAGACTACCTTCCATAATGACAAGGTTACCATCAATTGGAGTAACAAATATCTCGAAAATAGACTACCTTCTATAATGACAAGGCTACCATCCATTAGAGTAACATAAATCTCGACAAAAGACTACCTTCCATAAAGAAAAGTCTACCATTCATTGGAGTAACAAAAATATCGACAATAGACTAGCTTCCATAATTACATGGCTACCATCCATTGGAGTAACAGAAATCTCGACAACAAACAACCTTACATAATGACAAGGCTACCATCCATTGAGTAACAAAGATCTCGACAAAAGACTACCTTCAATTATGACAATGCTACCATCCATTGGAGTAAAAAATATCTCAACAACAGACTAACTTCCATAATGACAAGGCTACCATCCAATGGAGTAAGAAAAATCTCGACAACAAACTACCTTCCATAAAGACAAGGCTACCATCCATTGAGTAACAAAGATATTGACAACAGACTACCTTCCATAATGACTAGGGTACCATCCATTGGTGTAAGAAAAATCATGACAGCGGACTACCTTCCATAATGACAAGGCTACCATCCATTGAAGTAAAAAAAAATCTCGTCAACAGACTACCTTACATAATGGCAAGGCTACCATCCATTGGAGTAAAAAAATCTCGAGAACAGACTACCTTCCATAATGACAAGGCTACCATCCATTGAGTAACAAAGATCTCGACAAATGACTACCTTCCATTATGACAAGGCTACCATCCATTGGAGTAACTAAATTCTCGACAACAGACTACCTTCCATAATGTTAAGGCTACCATCCATTGGAGTAAATAAATCTCGACAACAGACTACCTTCCATAATGACAAGGCTACCATCAATTGAGTAACAAAGATCTCGACAACAGACTACCTTCCATTATGACAAGGCTACCATCTGTTGGAGTAAAAAATATATCGACAACAGACCACCTTCCATAATTACATGGCAACCATCCATTGGAGTAACAAAAATCTCGACAACAGAATACCTTCCATAATGACAAGGCTACCATCCATTGGAGAAAAAAAATCTCGACAATAGACTATCTTCCATAATGACAAGGCTACCATCCATTGGAGTAACAAATATCTCGACAACATACTACCTTTTATAATGACAAGGTTACCATCTAGTAGAGTAACAAAAATCTCGACAAAAGACTACCTTCCATAAATAAAAGTCTACCATCCATTGGAGTAACAAAAATATCGACAATAGACTACCTTCCATAATTACATGGCTACCATCCATTGGAGTAACAAAAATCTCGACAACAGACTACCTTACATAATGACAAGGCTACCATCCATTGAGTAACAAAGATCTCGACAACAGACTACCTTCCATTATGACAAGGCTACCATCCATTGGAGTAAAAAATATCTTAACAATAGACTACCTTCCATAATGACAAGGCTACCATCCATTGGAGTAACAAAAATCTCGACAACAGACTACCTTCCATAAAGACAAGGCTACCATCCATTGAGTAACAAAGATATCGACAATAGACTACCTTCCATAATGACAAGGGTACCATCCATTGGAGTAAAAAAAATCTTGACAATAGACTACCTTCCATAATGAGAAGGCTACCATCCATTGAAGTAAAAAAAATCTCGTCAACAGACTACCTTACATAATGGCAAGGCTACCATCCATTGGAGTAAAAATATCTAGACAACAGACTACCTTCCATAATGACAAGGCTACCATCCATTGAGTAACAAAGATCTCGACAATAGACTACCTACCATTATGACAAGGCTACCATCCATTGTAGTAAAAAAATTCTCGACAACAGACTACCTTCCATAATGACAAGGCTACCATCCATTGGAGTAAAAAAATCTCGACAACAGACTACCTTACATAATGACAAGGCTACCATCCATTGGAGTAAAAAATCTCGACAACAGACTACCTTCCATTAAGACAAGGCTACCATCCATTGTAGTAAACAATATCTCGACAATAGACTACCTTCCATAAAGACAAGGCTACCATCCATTGAGTAACAAAGATATTGACAACAGACTATCTTCCATAATGACAAGGGTACCATTCATTGGACTAAAAAAAATCTCGACAATAGACTACCTTCCATAATGACAAGGCTACCATCCATTGGAGTAACAAAAATCCCGACAACAGACTACCTTCCATAAAGACAAGGCTACCATCCATTGAGTAACAAAGATATCGACAACAGACTATCTTCCATAATGACAAGGGTACCATCCATTAGAGTAAAAAATATCTCGACAACAGACTAACTTCCATAATGACAAGGCTACCATCCATTGGAGTAACAAAAATCTCGACAACAGACTACCTTCCATAAAGACAAGGCTACCGTCCATTGAGTAACAAAGATATCTACAACAGAATACCTTCCATAATGACTAGGGTACCATCCATTGGTGTAAAAAAAAACATGACAACAGACTACCTTCCATAATGACAAGGCTACCATCCATTTAAGTAAAAAAAAATCTCGTCAACAGACTACCTTCCATAATGACAAGGCTACCATCCATTGGAGTAACAAAAATCTCGACAACAGACTACCTTCCATAAAGACAAGGCTACCATCCATTGAGTAACAAAGATATCGACAACAGACTACCTTCCATAATGACTAGGGTACCATCCATTGGTGTAAAAAAAATCATGACAATATACAACTTTCCATAATGACAAGGCTACCATCCATTGAAGTAAAAAAAAATCTCGTCAACAGACTACCTTACATAATGGCAAGGCTACCATCCATTGGAGTAAAAAAATCTCGACAACAGACTACCTTACATAATGACAAGGCTACCATCCATTGGAGTAAAAAAATCTCGACAACAGAATACCTTCCATAATGACAAGGGTATCATCCATTGAGTAACAAAGATCTCGACAACAGACTACCTTCCATAATGACAAGGGTACCATCCATTGGAGTAAAAAAATTCTTGACAACATACTACCTTCAATAATGACAAGGCTACCATCCATTAAAGTAAAAAAAAATCTCGACAAAAGACTACCTTACATAATGAAAAGGCCACCATCCATTGGAGTAAAAATATCTCGACAATAGACTACCTTCCATAATGACAAGGCTACCTTCCATTTAGTAACAAAGATCTCGACAACAGACTACCTTCCATTATTACAAGGCTACCATCCATTGGAGTAAAAAATATCTCGACAACAGACCACCTTCCATAATTACATGGCTACCATCCATTGGAGTAACAAAAATCTCGACAACAGACTACCTTCCATAATGACAAGGCTACCATCCATTGGAGAAAACAAATCTCGACAGCAGACTACCTTCCATAATGACAAGGTTACCATCAATTGGAGTAACAAATATCTCGACAACAGACTACCTTCTATAATGACAAGGCTACCATCCATTAGAGTAACATAAATCTCGACAAAAGACTACCTTCCATAAAGAAAAGTCTACCATTCATTGGAGTAACAAAAATATCGACAATAGACTAACTTCCATAATTACATGGCTACCATCCATTGGAGTAACAAAAATCTCGACAACAAACTACCTTACATAATGACAAGGGTACCATCCATTGAGTAACAAAGATCTCGACAAAAGACTACCTTCAATTATGACAATGCTACCATCCATTGGAGTAAAAAATATCTCGACAACAGACTAACTTCCATAATGACAAGGCTACCATCCAATGGAGTAACAAAAATCTCGACAACAAACTACCTTCCATAAAGATAAGGCTACCATCCATTGAGTAACAAAGATATCGACAACAGACTACCTTCCATAATGACTAGGGTACCATCCATTGTTGTAAAAAAAATCATGACAACAGACTACCTTCCATAATTACAAGGCTACCATCCATTGAAGTAAAAAAAAATCTCGTCAACAGACTACCTTACATAATGGCAAGGCTACCATCCATTGGAGTAAAAAAATCTCGACAACAGACTACCTTCCATAATGACAAGGTTACCATCCATTGAGTAACAAAGATCTCGACAACAGACTACCTTCCATTATGACAAGGCTACCATCCATTGAAGTAACAAAATTCTCGACAACAGACTACCTTCCATAATGACAAGGCTACCATCCATTAGAGTAAAAAAATCTCGACAATAGACTACCTTCCATAACGACCAGGCTACCATCCATTGAGTAACAAAGATCTCGACAACAGAATCCCTTCCATTATGACAAGGCTACCATCCATTGGAGTAAAAAATATCTCGACAACAGACTACCTTCCATAATGACAAGGCTACCATCCATTGGCGTAACAAAAATCTCGACAACAGACTACCTTCCATAAAGACAAGGCTACCATCCATTGAGTAACAAAGATATCGACAACAGACTACCTTCCATAATGACAAGGGTATCATCCATTGGAGTAAAAAAAATCTTGACAACAGACTACCTTCCACAATGACAAGGCTACCATCCATTGAAGTAAAAAAAAATCTCGACAACAAACTACCTTACATAATGACAAGGCTACCATCCATTGGAGTATAAAAATCTCGACAACAGAATACCTTCCATAATGACAAGGCTACCATCCATTGAGTAACAAAGATCTCGACAACAGACTACCTTCCATAGTGACAAGGGTACCATCCATTGGAGTAAAAAAATTCTTGACAACAGACTACCTTCAATAATGACAAGGCTACCATCCATTAAAGAAAAAAAAAATCTCGACAACAGACTACCTTACATAATGAAAAGGCTACCATCCATTGGAGTAAAAAAATCTCGACTACAGACTACCTTCCATAATGACAAGGCTACCATCCATTGAGTAACAAAGATCTCGACAACAGTCTACCTTCCATTATGACAAGGCTACCATCCATTGGAGTAAAAAAATTCTCGACAACAGACTACCTTCCATAATGACAACACTACCATCCATTAGAGTAAAAAAATCTCGACAACAGACTACCTTCCATAATGACAAGGCTACCATCCATTGGAGTAAAAAAATCTCGACAACAGAATACCTTCCATAATGACAAGGGTATCATCCATTGAGTAACAAAGATCTCGACAACAGACTACCTTCCATAATGACAAGGGTACCATCCATTGGAGTAAAAAAATTCTTGACAACATACTACCTTCAATAATGACAAGGCTACCATCCATTAAAGTAAAAAAAAATCTCGACAAAAGACTACCTTACATAATGAAAAGGCTACCATCCATTGGAGTAAAAATATCTCGACAATAGACTACCTTCCATAATGACAAGGCTACCTTCCATTTAGTAACAAAGATCTCGACAACAGACTACCTTCCATTATTACAAGGCTACCATCCATTGGAGTAAAAAATATCTCGACAACAGACCACCTTCCATAATTACATGGCTACCATCCATTGGAGTAATAAAAATCTCGACAACAGACTACCTTCCATAATGACAAGGCTACCATCCATTGGAGAAAACAAATCTCGACAGCAGACTACCTTCCATAATGATAAGGCTACCATCAATTGGAGTAACAAATATCTCGACAACAGACTACCTTCTATAATGACAAGGCTACCATCCATTAGAGTAACATAAATCTCGACAAAAGACTACCTTCCATAAAGAAAAGTCTACCATTCATTGGAGTAACAAAAATATCGACAATAGACTAACTTCCATAATTACATGGCTACCATCCATTGGAGTAACAAAAATCTCGACAACAAACTACCTTACATAATGACAAGGGTACCATCCATTGAGTAACAAAGATCTCGACAAAAGACTACCTTCAATTATGACAATGCTACCATCCATTGGAGTAAAAAATATCTCGACAACAGACTAACTTCCATAATGACAAGGCTACCATCCAATGGAGTAACAAAAATCTCGACAACAAACTACCTTCCATAAAGATAAGGCTACCATCCATTGAGTAACAAAGATATCGACAACAGACTACCTTCCATAATGACTAGGGTACCATCCATTGGTGTAAAAAAAATCATGACAACAGACTACCTTCCATAATGACAAGGCTACCATCCATTGAAGTAAAAAAAAATCTCGTCAACAGACTACCTTACATAATGGCAAGGCTACCATCCATTGGAGTAAAAAAATCTCGACAACAGACTACCTTCCATAATGACAAGGTTACCATCCATTGAGTAACAAAGATCTCGACAACAGACTACCTTCCATTATGACAAGGCTACCATCCATTGAAGTAACAAAATTCTCGACAACAGACTACCTTCCATAATGACAAGGCTACCATCCATTAGAGTAAAAAAATCTCGACAATAGACTACCTTCCATAACGACCAGGCTACCATCCATTGAGTAACAAAGATCTCGACAACAGAATCCCTTCCATTATGACAAGGCTACCATCCATTGGAGTAAAAAATATCTCGACAACAGACTACCTTCCATAATGACAAGGCTACCATCCATTGGCGTAACAAAAATCTCGACAACAGACTACCTTCCATAAAGACAAGGCTACCATCCATTGAGTAACAAAGATATCGACAACAGACTACCTTCCATAATGACAAGGGTATCATCCATTGGAGTAAAAAAAATCTTGACAACAGACTACCTTCCACAATGACAAGGCTACCATCCATTGAAGTAAAAAAAAATCTCGACAACAAACTACCTTACATAATGACAAGGCTACCATCCATTGGAGTATAAAAATCTCGACAACAGAATACCTTCCATAATGACAACGCTACCATCCATTGAGTAACAAAGATCTCGACAACAGACTACCTTCCATAGTGACAAGGGTACCATCCATTGGAGTAAAAAAATTCTTGACAACAGACTACCTTCAATAATGACAAGGCTACCATCCATTAAAGAAAAAAAAAATCTCGACAACAGACTACCTTACATAATGAAAAGGCTACCATCCATTGGAGTAAAAAAATCTCGACTACAGACTACCTTCCATAATGACAAGGCTACCATCCATTGAGTAACAAAGATCTCGACAACAGTCTACCTTCCATTATGACAAGGCTACCATCCATTGGAGTAAAAAAATTCTCGACAACAGACTACCTTCCATAATGACAACACTACCATCCATTAGAGTAAAAAAATCTCGACAACAGACTACCTTCCATAATGACAAGGCTACCATCCATTGAGTAACAAAGATCTCAACAACAGAATCCCTTCCATTATGACAAGGCTACCATCCATTGGAGTAAAAAATATCTCGACAATAGACTACCTTCCATAATGACAAGGCTACCATCCATTGGAGTAACAAAAATCTCGACAACAGACTACCTTCCATAAAGACAAGGCTACCATCCATTGAGTAACAAAGATATCGACAACAGACTACCTTCCATAATGACAAGGGTATCGTCCATTGGAGTAAAAAAATCTTGACAACAGACTACCTTCCATAATGACAAGGCTAACATCCATTAAAGTAAAAAAAAATCTCGACAACAGACTACCTTACATAATGACAAGGCTACCATCCATTGGAGTAAAAAAATCTCGACAACAGAATACCTTCCATAATGACAAGGGTATCATCCATTGAGTAACAAAGATCTCGACAACAGACTACCTTCCATAATGACAAGGGTACCATCCATTGGAGTAAAAAAATTCTTGACAACATACTACCTTCAATAATGACAAGGCTACCATCCATTAAAGTAAAAAAAAATCTCGACAAAAGACTACCTTACATAATGAAAAGGCTACCATCCATTGGAGTAAAAATATCTCGACAATAGACTACCTTCCATAATGACAAGGCTACCTTCCATTTAGTAACAAAGATCTCGACAACAGACTACCTTCCATTATTACAAGGCTACCATCCATTGGAGTAAAAAATATCTCGACAACAGACCACCTTCCATAATTACATGGCTACCATCCATTGGAGTAACAAAAATCTCGACAACAGACTACCTTCCATAATGACAAGGCTACCATCCATTGGAGAAAACAAATCTCGACAGCAGACTACCTTCCATAATGACAAGACTACCATCAATTGGAGTAACAAATATCTCGACAACAGACTACCTTCTATAATGACAAGGCTACCATCCATTAGAGTAACATAAATCTCGACAAAAGACTACCTTCCATAAAGAAAAGTCTACCATTCATTGGAGTAACAAAAATATCGACAATAGACTAACTTCCATAATTACATGGCTACCATCCATTGGAGTAACAAAAATCTCGACAACAAACTACCTTACATAATGACAAGGGTACCATCCATTGAGTAACAAAGATCTCGACAAAAGACTACCTTCAATTATGACAATGCTACCATCCATTGGAGTAAAAAATATCTCGACAACAGACTAACTTCCATAATGACAAGGCTACCATCCAATGGAGTAACAAAAATCTCGACAACAAACTACCTTCCATAAAGATAAGGCTACCATCCATTGAGTAACAAAGATATCGACAACAGACTACCTTCCATAATGACTAGGGTACCATCCATTGGTGTAAAAAAAATCATGACAACAGACTACCTTCCATAATGACAAGGCTACCATCCATTGAAGTAAAAAAAAATCTCGTCAACAGACTACCTTACATAATGGCAAGGCTACCATCCATTGGAGTAAAAAAATCTCGACAACAGACTACCTTCCATAATGACAAGGTTACCATCCATTGAGTAACAAAGATCTCGACAACAGACTACCTTCCATTATGACAAGGCTACCATCCATTGAAGTAACAAAATTCTCGACAACAGACTACCTTCCATAATGACAAGGCTACCATCCATTAGAGTAAAAAAATCTCGACAATAGACTACCTTCCATAACGACCAGGCTACCATCCATTGAGTAACAAAGATCTCGACAACAGAATCCCTTCCATTATGACAAGGCTACCATCCATTGGAGTAAAAAATATCTCGACAACAGACTACCTTCCATAATGACAAGGCTACCATCCATTGGCGTAACAAAAATCTCGACAACAGACTACCTTCCATAAAGACAAGGCTACCATCCATTGAGTAACAAAGATATCGACAACAGACTACCTTCCATAATGACAAGGGTATCATCCATTGGAGTAAAAAAAATCTTGACAACAGACTACCTTCCACAATGACAAGGCTACCATCCATTGAAGTAAAAAAAAATCTCGACAACAAACTACCTTACATAATGACAAGGCTACCATCCATTGGAGTATAAAAATCTCGACAACAGAATACCTTCCATAATGACAAGGCTACCATCCATTGAGTAACAAAGATCTCGACAACAGACTACCTTCCATAGTGACAAGGGTACCATCCATTGGAGTAAAAAAATTCTTGACAACAGACTACCTTCAATAATGACAAGGCTACCATCCATTAAAGAAGAAAAAAAATCTCGACAACAGACTACCTTACATAATGAAAAGGCTACCATCCATTGGAGTAAAAAAATCTCGACTACAGACTACCTTCCATAATGACAAGGCTACCATCCATTGAGTAACAAAGATCTCGACAACAGTCTACCTTCCATTATGACAAGGCTACCATCCATTGGAGTAAAAAAATTCTCGACAACAGACTACCTTCCATAATGACAACACTACCATCCATTAGAGTAAAAAAATCTCGACAACAGACTACCTTCCATAATGACAAGGCTACCATCCATTGAGTAACAAAGATCTCAACAACAGAATCCCTTCCATTATGACAAGGCTACCATCCATTGGAGTAAAAAATATCTCGACAATAGACTACCTTCCATAATGACAAGGCTACCATCCATTGGAGTAACAAAAATCTCGACAACAGACTACCTTCCATAAAGACAAGGCTACCATCCATTGAGTAACAAAGATATCGACAACAGACTACCTTCCATAATGACAAGGGTATCGTCCATTGGAGTAAAAAAATCTTGACAACAGACTACCTTCCATAATGACAAGGCTAACATCCATTAAAGTAAAAAAAAATCTCGACAACAGACTACCT